>OY776675.1:51788712-52491712 GCA_963675555.1 Leptura quadrifasciata
AATATGATTTAGTGTGTATACAAGAACGAAACGACTAAAAAAAATCTTTGGCGTTAGCTACCCCCATTGCCACCCGCAGTACCCGCACCTTCTTATTAAAGGGAGTAAAAGATTAAATGGGGATTTAGTGTGTGTACGAGAACCAAGGGCCTCTAAAATTTATTTTGGCATTAGTTACCCCCTCTACCACCCCCATTGTCACCCCCACCATATTGTTTAAGGGAATAAAAATTCAATTGGGATTTAGTGTGTATACGAGAACCAAGGGCTTCTAAATTTTTTTTTACAGTAGCCACCCCTCTACCACCCTCACTTTATTATTAAAGGGAATAATATATTACATTGGAATTTAGTGTGCATAAGACTTGGATACAAAATCTGGATGTGGAAGTTGAGATTCCTTGGGCAGCAGTTTTAAGTTATACATATAAACGTGGTAGAAAAATTTACAAAATTGTGAATTCGGAAATTCATATTAGAAAAGCATTATTTTAAGGCATACTACCTGCCTCGTAGCATTCGAAATTGTTTTAGAATCTTGTTTTTTTTAACACAAGAACATACGATCATTACAATTTTTAAATGTTATTATTAAAAGCAATAAAATTTAGTATGATAGAAAAATTGCAACATTGTTATACTGTATCACATCATCTGCAAGACCACGATCTCTTTCATCGCCAATTCTTCTTTGTTTGTGGTCTATGATTCACAAAAAACATGCATCCAATGAGTTGATCGATTCTTTGTCTAATTTAGGATTAGTTGCTTCTTACAAAGAAGTTTTAAAATTTGAACCACCCATTATTGACGATCCGGCAAACCATACTTTAACGCCAGATGCATACATTCAGTTTGTTTTCGATAATGCTGATCATAATACATGTACAATCGACGGCAGAAATACAGTTCACGCTATGGGTGGAATAATAATTGCAACTCCTTCATCAAGCGTTGTTTCGAAAAAAAAACTGTTGCAAAATTGAACAAGATCCCATCAACAGAAGAGATTGGCAAAACTGGACTTGTTGAGTTGAAAGATTTTGAAAAAAAGTTCGGATGGTTTAAAATCGATTTCTATAGAAGATATTTATAATGAGAGTATAGTAACTAATCTAATGATACTTCAGTGCAAGATTTTACATGGTTTTATTTGAAATTTTCGAACAAGTTTTCTGATAGTTGGAATGGATTCATGCGGAACTTACATTTGAATTGTAGTTATAAACCTTCAAAAATTATTCCCCCATCATTTGTCAATAACCCACTATATCATTTGTCAATAACTATGATACAATTTGATCAACCACTGTGGCAAAAAGGTCGTGAAATCTTGGCCACTGTCGATCCAGAAAACGATCCATAAAATTTATCATCTATTAATGTTTTCATCTATTGATGTCATTTCTTGGAGCGGTAAGATTTATAATGGAGGCAGTGGACTTCCCGAAGCTTTTTGTGAAATTTACACCGAAAGTTCGGCTGATAAAGCTTAATCGGGAGATGTGTACTTTTTGTACAACTTGCTTTGATTCAAATTATTTTATCATCAATGAAATTAACAGGTACAGAAAAAGCAAAGTTGGATGCACTACTTTTTATTTTATTTTATTTAAAAGAAAAGGAAGAATTTCACAACATTGAGTTCAGTATTGGGAGTTGATTGCAATAACCAAAGATTTTATAAGAGGAAAAAATCAGAAAATTGGGATTTGCATTTGAAATGTGTTGAAAGGATGATACTATATTTCCACACGAGTGGACATTTTTTGTATGCAAAGTGAGCGCATTTATATCTGCAGGATATGCGGAAGCTCAGACATTCAATGTCTGAACATAAATTCGACAAATTTACGTCCCAAGTCTTTTTACTATCAGAAGGACTTATAAGTTTTGGTCTGGAGTTTGGTCCGATATGACTATTCAACAAGTCTTAATGAGATCCATTAAAAGTCAGGGTGGACTTACGCACGGTCGTGGATGGTCTGAAAGTGTTTCAGCTAAATTTGTTTTAACTATGATCATTTTAGCTGAGGTATGCAATCAAACTGAAGATTTTTGCAATATGTCTTTTCCAACAACGGAACAACATATAAGTATTTATTCAAATTATTTTATTCAAATTTATCTAAAACAGATTAATCATCGTTATATCATTTATTTAGTGGAAAAATAGGAAAACAAACATTAATAAAAATGCACACCGGGCCAGTGATTCTTAATCTAGCTTACGGCTTTCAGTACGGTACGGTGCATTGCCATGAAAAACTTAAGTTTCAGAATGATTTCCCCCACTTTTTTCATTTATATTCATTCAACTTTAGTAATATTACATTGAAGTAAATTCTGTCATTGAAATTTAACTCATTATTTACACAGGTAATAAAAAAAATTGAAAATAAAAAATATATTGAAAAATTCGTGATTCGAAAAGTAATTTTTTTGATTTTTCTCAATTTTAAGCGGTTTCATGAAAAATAAACCGTCAACATATATAGACCACTTAAAAGTAGACATTTCAATGATTATAATGAGCCCGGATAGAATATTTAAATGAAAAAAAAAACAATAAAGTTTTCCGTGGAAGACTTTCTTTAAATGTAAATATCTCGGAAATTAATTGTTTCCCAGATTCCAAAAAAAATCATGCTTATTGGATGCAAAGAAAGGTATACTTTCAGATAATTTCATGTAAATTGAATTATTTTTACGAAAGAAAAAAATAAAAAACCGAAAAACCTGTTTTCCGCCGTTTTCTCAGAAAATCTGAGGTTATGTTGAAAAATGCATGATTTGAGTGAGAGTATTAGATTTTTTTATTATCTACAACTTTTGTAAATGATATTTTCCGCTAGGAGGTCACGTTTCGTCGGAAATCGCAAAAAAACCACTTTCAACCCCTAAACAGCACCCCCATTTCACAATTTAACTTTATTTTGTGTTTAATTTTTGTTTTTCTCTTAATTATAATCTTAACTAAATTTTCCGGCTGTTCCGTTCTAAATGTCATTATTAAAATGAATAATTTTTTGATACTTCTTGCAAAATATTAAAGAAATATTTTTTTGCAACTAATAAAAAAGGCTTGTATAAAAAATTCTAAATATATTATTTTTAGAATTTAACGTACGTAATATGCTTTTTCCGCCTTAAAGAAAGATCGCTGGAAAATTTTTCATTCCCACAATTAACACTTTGGAGATCATTTTACTTCTGACAACTTTTCACAGGTTAAATTTCTTAGTTTTGCAATTTTTGCACCTTTAGGTACTATATTATCAAGCGACCAAGTGAATTATGTTGCAATCATAAGTTTTAATGACTTTTTTTAAGGAAGTACGGTTTTTGCTTTTCCACTCTTTTAATTTCTTCCTATTTAACCTCAACACTGTGAAAAAATATATTCTAATATAGTCCAATCAATAGAGAACTGCCCAATGTTAAATTTATCAAAAATCCTAACGGCAAACAAAAAATATGGTCGTATAAAATAAAAAATTCTGAGACACATAACCCGTGGATCCTCGATGCCCTTCATAACCTAAAAAATTCGTAAAGTTTTTCACGTAAAAAAAACTAAAGCTCGTAGAGAAAAATGTTGAATAAGAAAGTTGTAGGTATTAAAAAGATCTATCGATTCACTTTTTGTCGATGTCGATCGGTGCATTAGATTTCGAGATAAATCGAAAAAAACCGTCAAAAAGCGACTTTTTTTGTTTTTCGTATACTTTTTCAAATTATCGTTTTAAAACTTGTTACTCGGTGAAAATGTAGCCTGTAGCAAGCCAAATAAGTGCCTTTTTCTAAATTGCAATATTTTTTAATTTTTCGAGATATATCGATTTTTCGAAAAAAAAGGTCTTCTCGGAAATCAGCTCTTCTTGCTCGACGGATAGTCCTACAGAGACGATTTTGGACCTGTTTTTTTCATCAAGAGTTGTACTATCACGGCAAAAAAAATGATAACGATTTTTCAAGTTTTAAGTGTCCAAGAATGACTAAAAGAAATTTTTCTTATTCTTTCTTTTCGGTCACGTTTTTTTCAAATATCTTTTCCAGTTTTCATTTCTCGATGACGGCAATCGATTGCTGGCATTTTTACACGAATTTAAAAAAAAACCTTTTGTATGACCCTCTGGAGCCAATTCTTCAGATTTTTCTTTTATTTTGTTTTCTTGTGAATATTTAAGAACGCTAAACCTTCAAACTTTTTGAACTTGTTATCATTTAATTTTTTACTCACTTTTATAAGCTTATTTATACCTCGATCACCAACGCGATACTTATCGTTCCCGAGTTCTTCTTCACAAATAACACAGATTTCACGGTTAGTCTCTTCCATTGTGAATTGTCTTGTATCTGTAGACAAAACGAAATTCTATATTTAATTCACAAATCACACTTGTGTTTTCATATATTAACAATGCTACTCATGACCAATGCTTGTATTTAATTTTTCATACTTACGGAAATAAATAAAATTGAAGTTGTAAATTCAAGTTGATTCTGTATTATAATCAGCATAAAACATTGAAGTCTGACAGTTCCTTAGTGAATATAAGTAGCTAGAAAATTAGTCAATATTTTATCTATCTAGTTATATTAAAAATAATTTTAAGACCACGTGAAAAATGCTGCATATTATCTTATGCTATAACGATATAAGCAAGCTTTGAAAAAAATTGCGAATAAATGCTTTGATTAATATAGATACATATATATTTACTTAATTGTTCCAATTATTACAATGTCAAGCAAATCAAATAAAAATTTTACTCAAAAACAATTTTGCCACAGCAAAATTAAGTGAGATTAGAATATACACGAGGCGTTCGAAATACAAGACGCTCTCTTAGCTTTCTTTCAACTCGACAAACTAGTATAGTTTGTGCGTGATCTCAGCAGAAATTGTGAAGCAGGTATTCGTCATCTTCTAAACCAATGTATCCCCCACTCCGAGAAGAGCCATGCAGCTGCTTGAAAAGGGAGCCCCTTCAACGCATATAACTGCTTTGGGTTAAGAAATACACTAGGCCTCAAATCTTTCCGAAATCGTAAAAATTTTCTAAAGCAATAATTATCCTAGACCTTCAACTTTCTATACGACAAATAAATTTTTTTTCAAAGTCGTTTTTGGACATTTAAAATTTGAAAAATCATTCTCATTTTTTTGCCGTGATAGGAGCAACTCTTGAAGAAAAAAACAAGTCCAAAATCGTTTCTGTGGGACCATCCGTTGAGCAAGAGGAGCCGATTTCTGAGAAGACCTTTTTTCCAAAAATCGATATATCTCGAAAAACGAAAAAAAATTTCAATTTCGAAAAAGGCACTTATATTTGGCACTTACCACAGGCTACACTTTTACCGAGTGACAAGTTTAAAGACGTTAACTGGAAGAAGATACACGAAAAACAATAAAGTCGATTTTTGACGGTTTTTTCAATTTATCTCAAAATCTAATGCACCGATCGACATCGACGAAAAGTGAATCGATAGATCTTTTTAATACCTACAACTTTCTCATTTAACTTTACTACGAGCTTTAGTTTTTTTTTTACGTGAAAACTCGTTTTTTCAACGAATTTTTTGACGCTATGTTTCTTAGAATTTTTTATTCTAAACGACCATATTTTTTGTTTGCTGTTAGGATTTTTGGTACCCTCTCATACCTATTGATTGGACTAATATTAACGCGCCCAACTCCCAGAGCAATGACCTGTGTACCTATCACCAGCGCATCCACCAAAATCCACCAAAATTTTGAAAATGGAAAACTTCCCGTTTTTGCCTATCTTACAGTAAAGTGGAACTAAAAAGAGTTCCTAGTGGAGCAAAAATTCAGCGGTATTCTCGTCAAAGGATTTAGCTGTCATTTAATACTGAAACAGTACCTCGTTCTATCATAGAAATATATTAAATTTTATCGTTTTTGCCTCCTACCAGAAATGAAAACCACGACTAAGACATTCTGTGTAATTGCCATAGTCGACCAAATCGGGTTGAAAATGTGGACGTGCAGCATTTATACCTAATAATTTGTTGAGTGCTGTGAAATAGGCGGAGCTTTTATAGACGAAGGTCAAATATTCGGGTAGCTCGTCACCCACTGGCGCCACACATATATTTATATAGGTATATATAAAATAATAATATTGTTCATATTTTATAAAATAAAACAAAAAATCCATCCATAATATTTTACTTTAAGACATGGTCGCTCATGCATAATTAACGCAATCCGGAGGCTTTCATTTTTTCCAAATATTATGGAATCACCATTGAACAAGGCATAAAAGATTTTAAAATTACAGGCGTAAATCCGCACAGGATGTATTTGGAGAGGAGGAATCCACTCAAATTCCTGAGTCATCTGTTCCTACCGTCAGTAACACGAATATGTCAGCATCAGTTGATTCCAATGGTTCCTTTTAGCAAGCCCAAATTCGGCTGCTGGCCCAAGTAGTTTGACTTCCACGAGACAGAATAGAAAATTGCGATGTCATCTTTGGCAAACCAAAATTTACTTGCTAGCCCAAGTGGTTTAACTTCCACGAGTCAGGATAAGAAAATTCCTGAGTCGTCTTTGGCAAACCAAACTACACTTGCTGGTCCAAGTAGTTTAACTTCTACGAGACGGGATAAGAGAATTTCTGATGCAAAGAAAGGCAAAAAGCACGCAAATTCTGAATGAAAACTGATCTATTCATCTTCAGACACTGACGAATCCAGCTGTAGGAGGTGTATGATGATGATGCAACCAACGATGAAGACAGAAACATACAGATTGGAAGAAATCTATTCAACACCTAAACATAAACCAAGAAACAGCAGAAGAAAGAAACAATAGTCCGAAATATTGACTTTGACGCCATGACGGAAAATGAAATAAATACAGAAGAAAGCAGCTGCTACTATCAAGAAAAACATATTCAGTGATAATAGAAAAGCTAAAGATGAAAACAGAAACAAGAAAAATACAGAAAACAATTAGAAAGACAAATTGAAAATGAACGTAGTAGAAGAAGAAACACAATTACTATGTTATGTCTGCACAGAATTCGGGGCAGATAACTAAGAGTGGTGGCGATGCAGTTCGTGTGCCACGTGGTGTCACGCTGCTTACAGACCTGTGGAACATACAAAAGACTTTCCAACATGTAATAACTGCGAGTAATCATTATTAATTTTATTGTATTATTACTTAAAAGTTTGGTCAAAATTACCCCACTAGTGGTCGATATTTTCCATTGGTAGTCTGGTAATATCGACCGTGCCAGAGTTTTATTTTTTTATATTATTTTCAGAATAAATCACTTTCAAAGATTTAGTATGGATATATCTATATTTACTTCAGAGATCAGTCAATATACTCACATCAAAATATGTATATCATATCAAACAGTATTCATAATATAAATTTATTTATGTTAGGTGGTCTATATTAGATAGATAATAGAGATAATAGAGTGTTTCTATTACTCTTGTATCCACTTTTCTAACAGCAACTTTTTTCAATTTTAACAATTTAGATTAGTGTGACTATCTGGACGGAACTGTTACCAGTTGTATAATATCTTCAGATTATATTTAAGACAGTTCAACGTAATACGTAAAAAGTTTCAATATGAGTAATTTAATAATATTCCACGAATTTCTGAAGTCGTTCATTATTATTTGATCTTTTGCCTTCCGCTCAATTTAAGATTGCCGAAACATTAAAAATCACTCGATGAAAATTAAATATCTTCAGAGCCCGTACATTTCAACATTTAAGATTGACGTCTCGAAATAAAAGTCCAGATACAAAGCAGCACGATAATTAATTTCAAATGCTTGGCGTCTGTTAACTTCCTTTTAAGTTTTATTAAAACACAGTTTCCTTGACTTCCGTAAAATTGCCATTTGTATAGGAATTTTTCTGATTCAAGTACTAATTTTACAACGCCATTGGGAATAAAATTTTTTAAAAGTTCTTTTCCTCAGAAATACAAACAGCGTTTTACTTGATAACTTTTAATCGTCTTCCGAATCGGGTTCAGCAGCTTCCTCGCATAAAAAGTGGAATGTGATAGTAATTTTTATTTGTCAACTTCAAATTTACATAATTCTTTTAGATGTGACTTTGAACTTTCACGAATTTCTGTTGTTACCAAATAATTAAAGGTTTACAATTTAATAGCTGAGGTATTGGCTCGCCACGGAGGGTAGAAGATAATTGAAATTATCATACCAATAAAGGCCATTGATCCATGAAGGATCTGTATGTAGCCATGTAATTACCAAAAAACGAAGTTTTAATTATGAGAAATAGGAATCTAGGTCGATGGCTGAAGAACATCGTTCATCGGAACATCATGTGGGGAGGCTTCAACATCAAGATAAGGGGTGAATCGTTGTAACATTTCATTTTAGGTGAGAGGCTATTAATAGTCAAGACTTTTTGTTACTTCAGTGTGTAAGGAAGTCTTAGACTTAACCTTATATACAAGAAACCTAGGTGATATTATAAACAATTGGCATGTGTCAGAAGAGCCGTCAGACTCTGATCACTAATACATTAGATTCGACATCGTGACTTCATCTCTGATGGAGGTAAAATTCAGAAATCTCGAGATACCAAGTAGGAATGGTATCTAGAGTCCCTCAGAAGCGATAATGATTGCTTAGCAGAAGAAGTATCCGGAGAAAACAAGGAAATTTAGAGGTAAACAACCTGGTGGATTAAACACCTAGGCAGGATTCAGGGCTGAGGTTAGAATGCTATTTAATAATGCCATCAAGTCCAGCCAGGGTTGGGATACCTGCAAAACAAAACTTACGCAGTATAACAAAGAAGTCCATAAGGCAAAGAGAGATTTGTGGAGACAGTTCTGCCAAGAGGTCGAGGCATCTAGAATTCATCTAGAGTTCTGACCAAGGACAGCTGTACTGCAAATGAACTAGATTGTATCAAATGAGGGGATGAAACCCTCACTGATAACGACAGACTTGAGGGATACACAGCACCCAGACCAAGGGTCCAAATGCCCAAACTTGTAGACTGGAGGTTGGCCACCAAGGCAGTAAAACCTGAAAAAATTAGTTGGGCAATTCGTAAACTTCGATCACTAAAATCTATTGGGGTGATGGAATACCGAGTTGGTAACAGTAGAATAGATGGGGTTGTGTGAGAGACAACACGTCTAGTCTCTGTACTATTCTTGAGTTCGAATCTCAGCTGCGACAGATGGCAATTTCGTAAGGAATGGTCGTTGTATAATTGTCTATGTGTATGTGTATAAAACTCTGTAATTGGGAGCATCGTGGCTGTAGAATGGTGATAAATAAATAAATATATCCAATTTTGCTTCAGAGAGGGCTGGAGGTATTGATACCATATTTGTGTAAAATATCCAGAACCTGCTGGGCCTGAAGATATATACCACAAGTATGGCGGAAGGTGAGAGTCATCTACCTACCAATAATAGGTAGAACCAATCGCCCAAGTTATATAACCCTCTTTCCTACTCAAACCGCTGGCAAGGCGGAAGGCGATAGGTGTATTAGAGATTAAATACTGAAGGAAAATTCCGTTAGTAAACGCCAATATGTATACCAGCCAGGGAGGTCGACAGACTTTGCATTGGACGAGTTAAATAGGCTACTGAAAAGTCATCGGATGACAAAGATATACCAGTAGCAACATTTCTAAATATAGAAAGAGCATTTAATAATGCTACAACACACTCTCTAATGAACGCATTGTCAAACAGAGAAGTCCCAGTAGTGCTTTGCGGTGGATTAAAACTAGCCTAGATAACAGGATTATAATATTCAATCTAGGCCAGGCTACCATTAGGTACAAAGATGAGTACAGGCTCCCAGGGAGGAGAATTATCTCCACTGATGTGCGCAACTCCTGCTGATGGACTCCTCTAGATATTGTCAACAGAAGGCTTTTTAAGGATATGCTGACAATTTAGCAATAATAGCTTTTCGTAAAGGAGTTTTGCGAATACGGTATCAGAGCGTTTGCAAGGACCCCTAAGTATTGCCGACAGATTGTGTAGTAAGGAAGGGCTTTCTATAAATCCCCACAAAACCACATTCGTCACTTTCACATGGAAAAGACCACTGGAAGGCTTAAGACTCCTAATGCTCAATAGAGTGGAAATTCCATTTGCCTGTGAGGCGAAATATAAAGGAGTCTAGGAGATTAACTTGGAATATTCACGAACCTGTCTTAATAATTTTTTAAAGCATTTGAAATTATGAGTCAAGTGTATGTAACATTTGACAGTCCTACTACGTTTCGTCAGAAAAATAATTATAATTCATTTTATTGCCTTCACACTTCACAAAATATTTTTTTGTTTAGCAATAGAAGATGTGAGTCATCATTTACAAGTTTACTTTAAGAACAATCTAATGCATAACTAACATGATTAGTGTGTTCCTGCTCTTAATTTAATATTATTTTGCAGAGTGAGCATCAAATAAAAATCCATTTTGATTTGCCAATTGCATTAATTTAAACAATGTAAACAAAATAAATTTACAAAAGTTGATCAAAATTTCCATCATTCTTCTGAACGCAATGCCGCGTTCTCGTAGATCTCTGTTTAGTAGCTTTAATAATCATGTTTGGTTTAATTCGAGATCATGGACCTTGTTGTAGAATATTTTCTTTACAGTACAGACTAAATAATCTAAAAGATTTAAGCACGGTGAGGGATGAGGCCACCTTACTGGATTTCAAGGCAACCCAGAAGAGGAAGATAAATAATATTGAGTTAACATTAGGACTGAATTAACCATGATAGTTAATGCACTGGATTCCTCATAAAATAAGCTGTCAAGTAATTTTTAATAACGTAAGTTATAGTATTTAAAAATGGGCTAATAATGTTTATTAATATTTTTTATAATAACAGCGCTGGGCAACCAATCGGAATATTTTCAATTTTTATACCCCCTTACATTGGCCTTCAATATAGGAAACTTTGTTCTTATCTAAGCAACTTTATAAATTATAGGTTGCGAAATATCAATACTGTCCAATATGAAAACTAACCACCGTGTATATGTGGTGATTTATTATTGTTAATATACAAACTTATAAACGTTTTACCGAGATCAAGGTAATAAAATGAATATAAGAACAATAATTTATAGCCAGACTAGTCTTTACTGTTTAAAATGTAACGTTTTGATTTATATGTATCTTTATACTTGACAATCAAATATAGACGTTTCATAAATTCTGAGTGAGGTGAGTTGTACCTGCCAATATGAGACAGGTCCAAGCAGAGTGGCACTTCCTGATGTTTAATCAATATGAATTTCATAATATTGTCAATAAATGCGAAAGGTATTTCGCCATCGAGTAGAATAACATTACTTTGACACCATGTCAATTCCCTAGGCCCTTTTCAATATTTCAGGAAAATAAAAGAAAGGTACAATACTTCTGGGTATTTATACATTTCAATCAAACGAAATTTTATATATTAAATATTTTGACTTTTATACTACACTTTATAACATGCCGTATTTTAAACATACTTCAAATAAAAGGGTCTCTAAACATTATAAAATAAAAATTCACCCGGTTGTCTGATTAATGGAATCTTATTACTTAATATCGATACTGACTTTGGTGTAAAAAACGAACAAATTACGAGATTGAAAGTATTATTAACCGACTGATGAATTTTTAGTTCATAATTTTTAATAAGATTATTGAGAATTACCAAGGCAATTCAAGTTTTTTTTAGGTTTATTGCTAAAATTCTTAGTATTTTAAGGCATAAACGATATGAGAGATTATGAGAGTTATAAATTGTTACTGTATCATCACACTCAACAAATTGTTAAATATCGAGAGAACGTACGTAAGATAAATTTTAAAATCATATTTGGTCGTTATTAAACGTGCTCAAACACTGCAAATTCTCCTGAAAAACTTCCCTATACTACTTGTGCACGTCTGGCTAAAACTACCCAATATGAGTTCTCCACTCTTCCATTTCTCTAATTAAAAATAAGGAGTAATACATGAAAGAACGCTAACGATCTGTAAGTATTGGCTGAAATCAATTGACACTTTTTTATTTTCAGGTTGCGAGTGTCTCGTATTTTCAGCTACATACGGCAAAGAAAAAGGAACCTTTAAGAGCCCGGACTTTCCTAAGCCGTATTCACCCAATATCGACTGCCTTCTTTACACCTTCGTCGGGAGCACTGACGAGATTATCGAGCTTACATTCCTGGATTTCGACGTACACAAAACTCAAACTGAGTAAGTATTAACTTTTTAATTAGCACATTGATTGCGACCATCTTTGTACATAAAATTTATTTTATTAATAGGGTATGCTTCGAAAGAAATACAATGACCAGGCTTTTATTAAAATAGAGTTTAGGATGCATAAATATAAATGAACCCATTTGTTTATGGAGTAATCTGCTAGAAGTATTTTCTATGAAGTGAAATGCGTAGTAATTATAAACTAGCAGCGCTTACACTTTTACTAAATAAATAGGTATTGATATGAAATGGTCAAATTCATATGTTATCATTATAAACTTGTGAACTTGTCGTTTGGAAACTTTCCAAGCCACGTTTAATATTTTTGCTTGATATTTGAGTTTATTTAAAAAAAAATTCGAATAAACAAAATAGAAACTTAATAAGATAAATATAATAATTATAAATATTCAAAAGAATAGTTACAATACGCACTTGGTTTATTGTTTCATTAGTTTTGTTCAGATTTCTCTGACATATGTTTCGGCCTTACGACCATTATCAAAGAGTCTTAAAAACTGACCTGAAAGTGTTGGTTCACAGTATATATCTTACAAATCCTCTACCCTATAGGGGGATAATAACTTGATTTGCTATTTCTCAAAATTTAACAATACAGTCCGGAACTACGAACTCAATTTTAATTCTATTACTGTGTCTAGTACAGGATTGTTCATAAATTCTGTTTGTGTATTTGTAACATTTTATGGTTTCTTAGGGCCTTCTTAATTTCTGAAGTTTTAAGCATGTCTAGGATTTTTCCTTTATTTGGATTATGCAACAGTTTAACATTACTACCGTTAAAAACGTGATTTTGCTCAATGCAATGTTCGGCGAAACCAGTTGATTTTTTATTATATAAAATATACTGTTTGTGTTCTCTTAACCTCACATCTATGCTACGGCTACTCTGACCTATATATACGGCATCACAGTCGTCACAATTTATTTCATATACCCCCGATTTTTTAATATTGTTACGACCCCCCTTTGGGGAGGCCGCAACTGAAGGCCACTTGGCTTGTGAGAGAGGGAGATTGAGGAGTCAAAGTAGAAGAAGAGTTTAAACATATATAATTTATTAACAAAATAACAACAAATAGTGTCACTGTATCAACAGGCACAACAACAATAGTAACAAATGGGGGTTCTTACCAATATCACTGATGTGGGGAAATGCGTCAGGATAAGGAGTCGCACTTCTTAACAGTTAAGAGTAGGACTGTCTTAAGAATTCGACTGAAGCCCGCGTTAAGAAAATTCGTATTTATAATTTTACTACATGCTTATTTAGCACGTTACCTATTAAGTACAAGTTCGTATTTATTGTTTGTTTTTAATAATTCAATGTCAGGTCTCGTCCTCAATATTTGTTTAATAGTATTGCAAAGTATATCAATTTAGAATTTAGAAAAATAATTTGTATCAATGTTACCTACTAAAGCTGTTTTATAGCTTTCTCCTCAAATATGAATACTCCTTACGTAACAATATATTCTGTCTTTTCTTTATTATTAGCCAACAAGCGACCTAAATTATTTCCATTAATTGATATTGTATTAATATCTAATTTATTAAATCTATTACATACTGAGTTGCTAACCTTATTTACATAATTTATGCTATGCCACTTTGTGTTTTCTATATTTGGCACGTTATAAAAATGTTTTTGTAATAATTTTGTCTGTTTATTTTTTATTAATTTGTCAATAAGTAGTTACTTATCATGAGTTCATCGTAGCCATTGTTTTTGCTAGCGTTTTAAGAATTCTAACTTCTTTTTCAAAGTTAACCCTATTTAAGTTTAGAGATAACAGTTTGTGTACATAGCTATGAAACGGTGACATTTTTATCTTCCAAGATTGATTACAATTTGCATGTGTAAGAGTATCAGTAAAAGTTGGCTTTCTGTAAATATCGAGTTGTAGCCCGTGTTCTTTACGTGTCAGCGTAATATATAAAAAGTTGATCAATCCCCTTACAGTATAAAATATTCTTTAGAACTTGTGACCAAATTGGAAAACATAACCTTACCCGAAAATGTCAAATTAGTTTCCTTTGATGTTAAAAGTTTATTTACCTCTATCCCTACTCATGAGCTTAAGGATATATTACAACATTTATCTCAAATAGTGAATTGAATCAAAATGAACAAAAATATTTACAAACATTAATTAATATGTGTATCAAACAAAATTATTTTAAATTCGATAATAAAATGTATACATAAATAAACGGCTTACCTATTTCACGATCGGCGTCCATCAAATTTCTAGGTCTATCACTAGACGAAAATTTCACTTGGATAAATCATATAGAATTTGTATGCAAAAAACTACATTCTGCATTTTTTGCAATTCGAAATCTTAAGCCAATATTATCGAAAGGGCAACTATTAAATATATATTATGGGCTCGTATATTCTCATATGAGATATTTAATCGTTCTCTGGGGTGTAGGTGTAGAAACACAACGTATCTTTATTTTACAGAAGAAAGCTATTCGCCTCATGTTTTCGCTCATGCCACTAGATTCATGTCGACCAGTGTTTATATAAAATAACATCTTAACTTTACATTCAATTTTTGCACTAGAGGCAGCCGTGTTTGTTTAATAAAATAAAAATAAATTTGAATTAAATTCAAATAGACATACGTATAACACTCGTATAGCCAATCAGATATCAATTAATAATTATAATCTCCCATTTTTTAGAAAAAGTCTGTATGTTTGTTGCGCCAGTATTTTTAATACACTTCCTATTGACATAAAGAACCAATGCTTGAAATTTTAGAAATTAAGAAGGCCCTTAGAAACCATAAAAACGTTACAAATACACAAACAGAATTTATGAACAACCCTGTACTAGACACAGTGATAAAATTAAAATTGAGTTCGTAGTTACGGCTTGTATTGTTAAATTTTGAGAAATGGCAAATCAAGTTATTATACCCCTCTAGGTGGGTAGAGGATTTGTAAGATATATACTGTGAACCACCACTTTCAGGTCAGTTTTTAAGACTCTTTGATAATGGTCGCAATGCCGAAACATTATATGTCAGAGAAATATGAACAAAACTAATGAAACAATAAACCAAGTGCGTGTTGTAACCATTCTTTTGAATATTTATAATTATTATATTGAATGTTTCGTCAAGAACTTACCGTAGATTCCATACAATTAATTAATAAGATAAGACCATGATTAACTAATTAATTCTTAATAATAATGGATCTGCGTGACAATTTGCACTTTTCTCTTCATCACCCTGTCGGAGTCAGGGTACATCAGCTAGTTTAAAATAAATGTATCTTAAGACACTAGAATCTGTTCAATTACAATATGTTTAATTAAGACCTTTCAGTTCACCCTTGTTTCAAACTAAGAGTGTTCTTAAGAAATATCGCATCCTTCTCAACGAAAAAACTTAAGGTAGAAACCATCAAGGATTATAACTCGAAGAAACTTTTATTTGTCTGGAAATATCCTGAAATATGAAACCACATAAGTCATCGTTTATTAAAGACATTACGTATAGGCAAGGAGAATAACTCATGTTATAAAATTTTACCATGTCCCAGAAAAAAATCATTATTCAATATCACAGAGGGGTAATTCATCGCGCACAAATGGCGCCGAGCGCTGTGCCTGTAAAATAATAGAAAAGACAGCGAGATATCTTAAGAAATTCGCGTCTTTTGTATAATAAAATGCTAGTCACATGTCGCAGCTTTAGTCAGCAAGGCATTATAATACTTTGCTTTATAGTTGAAGATTTCATGACTCGTATTGATCGGTAATGCTTTGCCTTCGAAGTACTTTAATAAGAATAGAATAGGAAAATTTATAAGATATATTTACATTACACTCGACTCTATCAGTAATTTTTAATAGTATATTTCATATCGAAGTCGCTTCCACCAACATATATATGTATAGTACTCTATTCAAAGTCACTTATTTAACAATAGTTGGTAAATCAATAATAATTTACGATACGATAAGTTCACTAAAAGGGAATGTGAATATAAATTGTTTCTATGGAAATAAGGCTTAAGTTTATCAAATCAATAAGAGTTATTTTGATATTTAGATGTAAGGTAAAGAGATGTTACCATGGGAGGCAAATTATCGGTTAAGAAAATTCATGGGTGAGCCCCCAAAAGAAAAAGTGCACATGTATTTCGGACTTTTTGGTTCTTACCAGCAAAACACAGCAATACCTAACACGGAGGCAAACTAAACTCACCTGCGTGGAATTCCATAACCCAGAAATTTAAACGAGATAAGGAGATATTAACGAAACAACTTTCCACGGTTGCACTTTTTCCTTTGCGGGTTTACCCATGAACTTTCTTAACCGATAATTTGCCTCGCGCGTTAACATTTTTTTTCCAAAACTATTTTGAAATTCTTGTTGACATGGCATTTAATAAGAAAGATATAAACATGTGAAGTAAAAAATTTGTGAAAATATAAAATGTAGTAAATTAAATACTGCAATAGACCAAAAATACCACTAATTCCCAATGGCGGCTCGTAGTTAATTTTATAGGGGGGCACACATTTGACATTGTGAAACAGTATATTAAAATTAACTCACCAGAGAACCATTCACCATATTCTCTGTCCTCAAAATCGCGTGCTGCATAAAAAAGTAAGCCAGAAATTGCAAATGTGTCCTCCCACTTTAATATTTACTATAGTCCAAGTCCGCATTTCCCGACGCTCAAAAAAAGCAATAAAAACTTTACGACATAATTATTATCGGCGCGGGCCATGCCATCAAACAACCCGATGCACATTAAAAACCTATAAGGTAAGCGAGTCAATTTACGCTCAAGACAGCACAAAGAGTGATGGGATTTTAATGAGATCGCAAAGTTTTTGTTGCGTTTTTTATTTGCAGGGAACTGATTACCTCAATTATACATACACATACACACACGAACAAAAACATTTTATTTGTACATAAAATCCCTTCTACGTTCCTTAATAGATGCGAAAATGTCTATCACTTTATTGTCAAAGTCAGGAATTAACTGAATCATATTTTTTTGAATTGATAACATCGAAAGTACATTGAGCCTTTCTTGGCCAAACATTTTATTCTTTTTAACGTAGAAAAACCTCTTTCACATTCGCACGTCGTCATAGGTGTAGTACATAATATATAATACTTAAAATTTTGTACGTGTCAGATAAGCCTTTCTCCAAATTATTTTTATTAATAAATGTCAAAAGAGGTAAAACACCATTGCAACACATATCATCCCTGCCATTAATAACTTTCAATTTAGTTCTTAATTTGTCTTTGTCTATTAAAGCATAATAAGCTTCTGCTATCTCTGTTTTTTATTAACGTTTTCGTTATGAGCTCGTATATTTTCGAGATAAGCACTATCTAACTATTTACGAACGTCACTTTTACCTAAAACTTCATAGTCCACTAAATTATATAAATTAGTTGCACTCTTCGCATGTTCCGTTGTTCTTTCCTGTAAATGTTGTAAATCGCGCACTCCTTCCTGAATCCACAGTGAAAATTGCAAATTGAAGTAGATTCTTCCGGGTCTTGCCGTGGTCGTTGAACTTGACTTGACGTTTCGCTGATCATCCTCTCAGCTTCTTCAGAAGGATTCTAAATCTGAATCTGTTGTGTTACACTCCTCCTAGGCGCCGCTTCGCTGGTCATTGGTCGCGTTTGGTTCGCTTCGCTGCTCATTCGTCGTGTTTGGTTGACCCTGACTTACTACGGTGCTGGTACTTGGCAATACCAGTCTCCACGTGTTACTAAGTCGATACCCATCCTCTTTGTTAAAGTTGTTCACGTTTTTCATAATTTCCAGTGATTCCCTAATTATGGAAATTATGAAAAACGTGAACAACTTTAACAGGGAGGATGAGTATCGACTTAGTAACACCTGGAGACTGGTATTGCCAAGTACCAGCACCGTAGTAAGTCACGGTCAACCAAACACGACGAATGAGGAGCGAAGCGAACCAAGCGCGACCAATGACCAGCGAAGCAAAGCGGCGCCTAGGTATATAACGAGGAGTGGAACACAACAGATTCAGTCTTTAGAATCCTTCTGAAGAAGCTGACAGGATGATCAGCGAAACGTCAAGTCAAGCTCGACGACCACGGCAAGGCCCGTAAGAATCTACTTCATTAGACAACGGCCGTGAAAACCTGCATTCTACAAAATTGCAAATTGTTGCTTAAAAGGCAAACAGAACAGCTTATTTCGCTCAGAACACCCACACATCCACTAAAACTTATCATATATATTTTCTTTTTCAAATTGTCTATTAAATTGTCTTGTTTTACCTACATCAGTTTTTTAAATATTTAATTCCAAGATAGGCCTTCATAATTTTTTTATATTAACTTTATCCTCGTAGCTTAGCGGTCTGTTATTTAAAATATAAGACACTTAATTAATTTTTAAATATCTTATGTGTGCCTAAACGAAACGAAATAAACAAATAACAAAACACAGTACTCGCGATGCGTGCACCGAGAGCAATCAGCTGATTAAGCATAACAGTGAAGTGTATACAGGTGAACTGTGCCCGCATTAGAGCATAAGGCGCGTGCCGTTGCCATAGCAACGCCAACGTCGTAAACAAAATCTAGCCAGATGCAGAAATATGACGTAGTCTCCGTACACAACTGATGTGGTGCACTTTGGGAAGTAGATATTGGCAAACTCAAGTTGTAACGTAGCGATAACGTCGGAAATTTGTTTTGGGGTTTATTATAAAATGTTAAAATGGATAAAAATAAATTAACTAGCTGGCTGAATTAGCTTTGGAGGGCATGTGCTCCTCCTGGGAGCAACTGCCACTGCTAACTCCTATAAAAAGGAACTTAATTCATTGTGCGTTTCCAAAGCGATTGTAAATAATGCACTAAAGCAAACAAATGCAGTCAGATTTTTGTTTGCGTTTTACGATTGAAGACGCACTATGTCGCGAGTTTTAGGGCATTATTTTCAATCGTTTTGGAAATGCACATTGTGCAGCTTAATGGGTGACAATGAATTAAGTTCCTTTTATAGGAATTAGTGATATTTTTGGTCTATCGCAGTATTTAAAATATATCAGTACTTTGGCCACGTTTTCAAGGCCATTTCGGAGAATTTTCTCTTTATTTTTTTTTAATTGAAACATATTTTTTATAGCAGTAACTTACTCTCTCTCTCTCTCTATCTCTCTCTCTTTCTGTGTCAAAAATATTTTTCTATCCGACCTCAATCTCAACTTTATAAATTATATGCTTGACAAGATTTTTGATTACCTCTAATTAACCAAAACATTCACTTTAAAAAGGAGTACAACAGAAAAAATATGTTAATTAGCATTTTGCGTAAAGACATTGACCAACTAAAGCCGCGGTGAAATTTGTAACGGCCTCTTAGTTTACAGTATTGCATGAATTGTCTTTATTTTATTGAAACTTGACCTATGCAGAAAGCTTTAGTAGAATCTCCAACGGCGATGGTATGTGCGGTTCTGAATTATTGTAGGGTCAGGACAATAACAGTAATATAATATAAGGGATGTACGCTTAGAAATGTGGTATTATATGGGGACACGAGAGTTATGTCCGTCTAACATGTATGTATCCCGGCGCTGTTCTAGTTTATGTGTGTATAAATGTTTGATAACGCTTATACTATGTCAGCAGACAAGCCCACTTAAATCTACGATATGTATTAAAACGACTAACGCCTATAATAATTTGCAATCGATTTGCTTCACTTCTTAGAATAATAAAAAATGATATTTATGCTATATATATATATATATATATATATATATATATATATATATATATATTTATTTATTCTTAAAGTGTTTGTGGCAGATGTCGTTGGTGGGACCTATTTGTACCATTTGTAAGTCGCCGATATGGTGTTACTTGCAATGTATATAACATCAGGAGACCGCAGCATGGTCAGTGTCTGGGTCTGCTCTGCACTGTGTTAGGCTTACAACACATTATTTTATTAAAATCTGATTGGTTTTGTACTGAAGAAGAAATGGCTACGAAGACTTCTTCTTTGCATTGGAAGCAAAAAGGATTCTCATTGTTTACAGTTTAAAGAAAACGATCGTAGAAGCTCATCACATATTTGATAGTATTGTGACGCGTTTTTCTCTACCCCAAACGGTGACGTGGAGAAAAAGAACCACTCTTTTCCACTCGAGCTCCGGAAACGAGTTTTCGGATTATATTCGGGCGCCCGTCCTAGTTTAAGTGAGATGACACACTACCCACAAGCCGAGTACGCGAGGCTGAGTAGCTCAAGTGGAGAAACTATATTTCAGTGGATCAGTTTGGGAAATTAGACATTCACACACAAACAGTAAAACTTATAATTTTCAATAATATTAGTATATTAAATTAAACCTACTATATACAAATCTACGGGCTTACTAATTTGATTATCACGACCAAACTTCACAGGATCTAAATACCGGGATGAGGACAAGCGACGCGCCGCAACGAGATAATTCAGTCAGGGATAGCAATCTGCAGAATTGCACGTTAGCACAGAATAAGCCATGGACACAGGGCAAAGTTATATTCAGGCGCGTCTGCTGCGGTGGAAGTTCACGGCTCCTCAGATCCTTTTTATGTAACTGAAATAACTTACTATAGGAGTGGGAGTAGACGTCAGATGGATGCGCTGCTGGTCGATGACGTGGTATGGACTTGTCCAAAATCCTACTGCTCGAATATGATAGATGGCACCTGGGTTGGGATCTTGGAGTGGACACGTCTGCTGCCGATGAGTCGTTTTGGCAGACTACCAACAAGGAACGAATTCAATTATTTCCCTCAAATACTTACAAGCGAAGACAGGCGCCAAATGGATGTGCGGCTGATCGATGACGTACTATAAACTTTGCCAAAAAAGCTGCTGCTCTGAAATATATAACGCTAACGATACCTGGGTTCGGTTTTCGGAGTGGATACGTCTGCTACCGGTGAGTCGCTCTGCCTAACTGCCAACACGTTGTGAATTTAATTATTTCCTTCACATGTGACGTCAAACGGAATATTTCTCGACTTAGTAAAATAATTCAATTACCTAAATATCTCTCTAGACCGAAGCAAGCAGCAGGATACGTGTTTCGCGTGTGAAGGCAGCCAGGGAATTAAACTATCAGATATTTTAATTATTCCCTGGTACCGAAAGAATAAAGTCACACAGGTGACGTCAAGTTGACTTAGAAATATTTTATTACTTTGTTTTTCCACTTGAAAATATTTCACGGTTGGTTTATGCAGGATGGCAGGCACTCACGTCCAGCTTTCGGGATATTTACTACGGATTTGTAGGGTTATACACGTTCCTCACATTGTTCCCCCACTACCCGAGTGCATCTGTGCTTACAACTTCGGTGCGGCTGCAAATTAATATAAATTTTAAAGCTTAAAACGGTACAGTAATAAATATAACAGGGTAATTTGTATAGAGGGTATAAATAAATATAGATCCTGGGCACATTTTTGTAATGAAGAAACACTTCGTTACAATATTTCAAGATGAAAATTTTATGGTCCCCATACTAAACTGCTGCACAATTGAATTGGATATTGTCAAAGTGTGGGTCATATTTTGGCCTTTATATTTTTGGAATGAGATAATTAATCTTGATGCGGTTTATTTGTTATGGTTAGAAAAATTGATTGATAATTGAGTGTCTTAAGTAGAATTTTAAATTGTGGCTGTTTCATTTATCTACAAGGTGATCAGCCGGACTCTTACGTTGTTAAATGCCATTGTTCTTCGAAATTCCCAAAATAAATTTGGATTTTTTAAGACTTGTTACTTATGATCTACAAACAATACTGCCGAAACAGCTTTGGGGTTTTTAAATATTCCCTATTATTAAACGAGACACAACGTTTTATACAAAGTCGTATAACAAAACGGATATAATTTTGATAACCATCACACTAAGGCGTATTAAGATTAATCATCTCATTAAAAAAAAATTCCAATCATTTCCCGTATTTCGGCAATATCCACTTTAATTGTGCAGCAGTTTATAGGTGAACACATCTTAATATCTTGAGTAATTTCTGTTCCCATAACACATAAATTTATATTTCCTTTACCAAAATAAAGTTACTTTACATTAAATTAGTAATTCATGTTGTTTTTCAATTTCTCCATTTTACTCGAAGTCGAACAAACCTCAGTCAATTCTAGGACATTACGAAATAGCTTTAACAACTAATACTCAACGATTTTACTGAATTTTACAATGCAGTCCACTCCTATTATTTATTACATTAGGCCTGAAAGGAATAACAATATAATTCTATATAGATTTCCTGGCCTTTCTCGTCCACGAACTCTCACATTTCTACACAAAAATAAAATGTTTGCTCCCATGTTTGACGTAACACAATAGAGAAACTTTCGTCTTCTTTTTCAAAGTTTCCGGTCCACCCGAAAGATAACTTCGATTTCAATTTCAAGCTTAATAAAGTGTAGAGAAAAGTGGATCGAAATTTAATCTCCAAAGGCCTACGCCGCTCCTAATAGATGTGTAAAGTAAACTCTAACCGCGTTAGTTCCGGTATGATCAGCCAGTGATTGTGATATACGCGCCCAGTTCTAGTTTCGTACTTAGGGGAGACCAGGACGAATTTTACCCGACGGGATTAAACTGTATCTTACACGCCCTTAGATGCAATATTGATAGTATGTACAGAGTAGACACAACTTGTTGGTTTTGTGGGAGAACTCGATTAATAATTTAATGGAAAAAAATCCTTATATTTATAGCGATATACTATCAGACAAAATTATAACATAATAATTAAGGTAATAATAAAAGAAGTAATTCATTATTTAAGTATATAACAACATTTTTAAATAAAAATAAAGTAGATATTGTAATGGTATCTGAAATTTGCTTGAAATCAAAACATCAACTTAATTATTCAAATTATAATTTCGTTTGTAAGTGCAGAGATACAGACAAATGAAATGTATGTATATTAATAGCCAAAAGCTTAGCCTACCAGAAAGTTAATTTGTCAAATAATCTATTTAACAATAACATCGAAATATGTAAAATAAAACTTTATCCAGTTAACATACACATTGTGTCTTTATATAAGCCACCAATTGTACAGGTAACTACTAATGACTGGGATATTATTTTTTCTCAGTTTACTGACGAAGTAGTAATCGGGGGCGATTTTAATGCACAAAGCCGTTTATGGGGATCGATTTCAGATAATAATCAGGAGAAGCGGTTATAGTCTAGTACACTTTAACTTGGCTTGCGTATGTATGAGTTAATATTTCCGTACGATTTCATTTTCTCTTGTACACGAAGATCCAGAAATATTGTCCACGTAGACAATGTTTCTGGACTATTGCTTTAACTTTATGTACAACATGGAAGAAAATGAAATCGTACGGAAATATTAACTCATACATACACACGCCAAGTTAAAGTATACTAGACTATAGTAGATGCACAATCTTTGAGCACTATATTTAACTCCTATTACCGCCACATTAGCTATAAAATCTATATGGAATATATTGGAAGATAATTTTGGATCTGACCATTACCCAATAAAAATAACCATTGGTTCAAATATACAGCATTTCTTATAAAACCCATCATCCCGATGGAAAGACTTCAAAGCCGACTGGATTCTTTTCGCTGTGAATTTAGACAATTTGCTTTCAAGGCAAATTACCACTACAAAGAACTCAGGAACCCTGAACCTATTATTATAAAATATTTGTGATGCAGCAGATTCTTCCATCCTCATAAAAAAAACCGTTATATTCTAAAAGTAGTAAACCAATTTGGTGGGATGAAGAATGCACTAATATAACAAAAGCTCGGTTTGAAGCTTTAAAATCATATAAGTCAACACCTAATTTTGACAAATATTTGAAATACTCAAGAAAAAAAAATTATAAAAAGCGCAGAAATAGTTGGAGAAACTTTGTATCTAAACTAAATAAAAATACACCAATATCGACAAAATGGACACATATTTAAAAAATTTCTAATAAGAACTCCATCATTACCAAACATCCCGTTGTACCTACATTAATTGAGGAGTATTTAAATAAAATAGCTCCTCAGACGGCTCCTAAGAATAGCTGCTGGTTAAATAAACACGATAACAATATGCTGGATGAACCATTTAACTTAGAGGACCTTGTTATGGCACTTAAAAATGCAAATAAATACCGCACCAGGAATCGACAATATAAGAAGTATGTTCCCACAGCGTTTAACTGAGTCTGTAATGAACCTATAATTCAATGTGTACAACAATTGGTGGTTAAATAATGACTATACAGATGTAATAAAAGAGATAGTTATTATCCCAATATAAAAATCTCAAAATATGACGATCCTCTTTTGGTATATAGATCAATTTCACTTCTCTTTTGCTTAACAAAAACATTCGAAGGTATGATTAAAGTTCCATTAGATTGGTTCGTTCAACATCATTCGCAGTTACTTAAATTCCAGTTTAGATTTCGTCGAGGAATGGGTACAAATGAGGCAGTGGCTCAGTTAGTCACAGACGCGCAAGATACCTTTATTAAAAATGATTTTATGGCTACCTTATTTGTAGACCTAAAAAGTGCACCTGATAAAGTCGATCTTTCATTGCTCCAAAATAAATTAACACTGGTATACCATACCTCATCAAACGCATCAATGAGTACAGTAGAACTTTTCAATAATAGAAACTTCTTTCTCAGGGACCACCTCAATGAAATGCATGGTCCAAGAAGTCAAGGTATACCGCAAGGCTCTGTTTTAGGCCTCTATTGCTTTTTAATATGTATACTGAAAACTTACATTACATATTTTATGATGACATTCGTATAATTCAATACGCTGACGATCTTGTGTTATACTCAATTCAAAATTCATACAAAAAATGTGTAACTAAACTACGGTATACTGTTTACTGTCTTAAAAATTGGTTGGTTGCACAGAATTTTGAACTGTCGGATAACAAATCGGCATTAATGTTCATTACTAGACATAAAACAACTCAGACTTCTCCCTTTATGAGACTAAGCTTCTTCGAAATATCAGTACTAAATGAATACAAATACCTAGGGATTATTGTGGACAAGAAGCTGCTTTGGACAAATTTTATTCGATATATAAATTCTAGATGTGAAAAAGGTATCAACATATTAAAAGCTGTAACAAAAATTAAATGGGAAGCCGACACTAGAATATCATTAATGTTTTACTGTAGCTACATCTTATATATTCTCGATTAAGGATGTTCATTCTACGGATCTACATCAAATTATAACCTTAAAATTTTTGACAGATTATAGTATAAAGCCCTTCGAATATGTCTTGGAACAATGAAACCATCTCCGTGTGAGGTGTTATTATGTGAAGCCCAGCAGCCACCATTAAAATTTCGTAGAGAACAAATAAGCAATAAATTTATGATTAAAATCAGGGAAAACAATAACAATTTGAGTGAAAAAATATATCACCTTAATATACACTATCTGACTAAACAATTTTGAGGAAAACGTAACAATCCGCCCTTAGTAGATGCTTTCTTAGAGACAAATGAATACGATAACATAATAAATTTGCAACAAAAATATCCCGCTTTTCAGTATAACTTAAAATTGCTTCTTCAAAGTCATAGAGCAATATTCTCAATATACTCAGATAATATTTAATTTACCTTCATTAAACATCTCTACAGATAGTTCAAAATCTAAGTTAGATACGAGTTGTGCCCCGAGTATGCCTCCCAATTAGAATTCACTGCAAAATATAAGCTTCTCAAGGAATGCTCTATTTATATGGTTGAAGCATGTGCCATCGAACAAGCATTATATTGGGTACTGGAATGTTATATTAGAGACTATCAAGACTTGAAGAACATCATTATTATATTCGATTCCAAATCATTCCTACAGTATTTAACACATTTCTCGTACAAATATTTCAATAACAGAATCATATTTAATGTCGCATATTTATATAACAAAATAAGAGGCCTAGGATCTGGGTAAAGGGCCATTCAGGAATTTCTTCAAAATGAGATTGCTGATCAACTAGCTAAAGAGACATTTAAGGATACAGGAATAGAGTTACAATCTTTTCATACAAATGATCTGATTTGTTGCAAAATCCAACAATCATTACTTACATATTGCTCCACCTTACTTTATCTTCTAATACTTCCATTGACAACACAATTTTTAAATATCATGCATCAAATATAACTAGACTGAAATTAAATCGTGCACGCTTCCCCTATCATCTCCGTCGTATTGGAATCGCTTCCTCTCCATATTGCCTGTGTACCAATTGGTGATCTTAATAATTCTTCAATTGCAAAAATAATCATCAAGCTGCCACAAAACTATCATCTGCGTTAGTCAAGGAACAAGTTCAGCTGCCTACAAATCTAACAACCGTTTTAAGCAAAAATTGTTTAAAAATTCACAAGGCGTTAATAAACTTCCTAAAAGAAGTAAATAGTATACTATAAAATATATAGTTTAATATTATTATTTTATGTTAATAACCAACGTTGTCTTTTCCTCATGTTAATGTTAAAGAACGCTATAACCCCGATATACTTTTCGACGTTGTAACAAAATCCGACTTAGGAAATACTTCGTAAGAAAAGCGTGCTTCACGTAAAAACGCCGTGGAGGAGGTTTTTAATTCTTGGAAATATATTTTTGCTCTTCGGAGCGTTTTTTATGCCAAATTTTCGCTAACTCTTCGAGGAGCGTTAATTTGGTAAGTGTAGTAAATGTCGCTGCACAGGGACGTAATGTCGCCCCGACCACCCAATTTTAGAAAGTATACTAAAATTGGACTTGAACTTCCAAATTTCCAAGATTAAAAACCCTTTTACGAATCCACATTGTCAAGCACTGCAACTCTTACGAGGTATTGAATATGAGGACAAGTTAGTCCAACGACTATTCAAAGTATATCGGAAGTTATAGCGAAAATAGCCCTTAGCGACATGGGACCCCCATCATTTCCTAGCAGTCGGATTTGACGGGGAAATGATGACTTTTGACGGGGTTTGCCCTAAACCGGTTCCTCAGTGATTCGGAGTCAAAAAAGTATCTATACCATGTACTCACACGTGCATGGGATCTGCCTTGCCTGAACGTAAAATTTGTTATTGCATAATACAAACGAAGTAGATACGCTTCAAGCAATTTTAAGCTCCGAGGAGCGACCAAAATTTATGTGAATTAATAAATATGTTTATAAGACAGGCAAGCATAAGCCCACCAAAATTTCAGTTACATGAAACTTTTCTTGAATCTTTTTGTGCATCGTTAGCTTTTCAAACTGCATATTGGATGGTAGTTGGTACCGTATGAATCGTCCCGTTCCTCACCATGTGTTGTACACGGGTCAGACCATTGTTTGTTAACATTTTCTCTGAAGAAGTTGTTGTAAAAACATAAATTTTTAAAAGATTTAATATATATATTTTGAACTTTATATTGTCTTTTTACTTGTGTTTTCTAACAAAATTCCCTTTCAGATTTAATTTTAAGAGAGTGTGAAACAGACAGTGTTAGATTTATAGTGTTACGACGTCTTCCAATTGATACCATCAGAGCCGCAGTTAAGCATAAACGACAGTAAGTATGATTTATCCATTAATCTCCGTCTGAAACAGTCACGTTGAACCCTAAAAATTTTGTGAACGTAATATTATTATTTAGAATTTAAGAAAAGGTTGAGGAAAAAGAAATTTAAGTTTTTCGAGCAGAAAATACGTCCTTCAGACTTCCATCAAAGCATGGATCGTTCACATGGCGCCCGAACAGGGACCATGCCATCCCCAAACCCAACAAATCCTTTCTCATTCATGGCGGAAGACTCCGAGGGGTCGACCCCTAGAGAATTTTACGAGCGAGTCACCGCACCGCTCGTCGACGACGGTTCTAGAGGGATAGAACCACAACGACTGTTTTCAGAGGGAAATGATGTAAATTTATCTGCTTCACAGCCACAAACTGCTAATTCGATGGAAAGTATGTTTCTGAAAATGGCAGAGGGCTTCGTGCAGGCGATACAGAACGTATCGACCTGTACGCCCAATGAGAGACAAAGATGTCCGAACGTGACGTTCCATGGGCTTGATCATGAAGATCCAGAAGCTTTTCTGAAAATTATGGAGGAATATTTCGACAGAGCTCGCATAAGCCACGACTATGATCGCCTCCATAACGCAACCGGCCAACTCAAGGGCGAAGCTCAACGATGGTCCGAACAATTTAGGACGTTGACTACTTCGTATACCTTATTCAAGGAAAGATTCCTTACGAGATTTAATTCTCCCGACATACAGTCACGAGCTATTGCTCAACTGTATGCCGTCAAGCAAACGTCTTTAGACGACACGGCAGTGTTTATCACAAGGAAAACCTGCCTTTTCGATCGTATTGATCCCTTCAAATCCGAAGCCATCAGAGCTCGGGTCATCATGGACCAACTGCGTCCAGAAATTAGGTCACGCTTGAGAAGCAACCTAATTTCATCCACAGAGATGTTAATAGCAGCGGCTACTAACGTCGAGCGGGATTCAGCTGACGAACAGACGTCACTAATCCAGCTAATCGATCAACGCTTGTCCCGCGCGTCTTACTATCAAGAGCCGGGACACATAAATCAACAAAATTCTAGTAACAGGAGCAATGGAAGCCCAACTCCGACAGCACCGAGGGTGCATTTCCGAGAGGACGTATCTCGACAGGACGGTCCAGGCAGAGCGCCTGGTCGTCCTTTTTTTATGCCTAATTCTACAAGCGGATCAGTGAATCCTGACCGCAGGCAAACTAATTTCAATGGCGGATCGGGGAAATTCCGAGTACCCGACCGACCGGCAACCCCGTGCCGATACTGTACAGACACAGTGCAGTGGCACTTCCATAGCCAATGCCCGAATAACCCGCATCTCAACAGGAGACCGGGAAACTTTCGAGGGGCCAAAGACCCAGGCCAGGGTCCATCTGCAAGATCCCCGGCACAACGGCCGAACCAAGGCGGCAGCAATGTCCATTAAACATTTCTAATACTCATGACCACTACGACGCTCCCATGCACAAGACAAGGGAGTCAATAAATTATATGAGCGAAGCGTTGCCTCGTATAAAAGTTCAGATAAATGAACAAGCAGTCGACGCTCTGATTGATTCAGGCTCGACGCGAAACGTTATCCATCCGAGGATGTTGGATAATTTTAAAAATCTCACGACACGTCGATCATTTGCTATGGCGTGCGGAGATCGAATGGTGGACTCTCTTGGAACGACAAAATTAAAAGTAATAATTTCAGGCACTTCTTTTGAAATTGATTTTCAAGTAATAGAAAATTTGAACGAAACGATAATATTAGGATCACCATTCTTATATATGAACAATGTCGCATATGATTATGGCCGAAAATGCCTATATGCCGGCACGGAAGAGCGTATTACCGTCTTCTGGAATCAAGCTTCTCAGAGGGAGAGACAGCAGGCAAAGCTTCCTGAAGAGCTTGTTATTAAAGACAAATTTCTACGGCCGCTGTTCGAAGAATTTGTCGATCTGTTCACTGCGGAACCGACTCAAGCAACCACAGTGACTGTGAAACACAAAATTACAGTAAAAGACACGAATCCATTTAATATCAGACCATATCCGATGTCTCCGAGTACTAAGAAAATTATGTACGACCAAATCGAAGAGATGTTGAAAGCTGGCGTCATCGAACCTAGCACTGCCCAATATAGTTCACCACCCGTGATAATAAAGCGTTCAGACAAGAAACCACGATTTTGCATCGACTATCGCCATATGAAATGACTGAAGACGAGGCTTCCGTCTTACCAAAAATACACGAAAGTATTAAAGATCTAGGCAATTCGAAGATTTTTTCTGTGTTGGATTTAAAAAGTGGATATTGGCAAATACCGCTAGATGAAGCATCAAAAGATTTCTCGACTTTTACCACTCCTGATGGGGCAGCTTACAGATTCAATGTCATGCCTTTCGGCCTCAAGACAGCTCCCTGTACCTTTCAGAAATTCATGGCAAAGGACGTTTTAACGGGTTACCTGCACCATTTCTGTAAAGTGTATTTAGATGATATAATCGTTTACAGCGTAAACGTGAAGGAGCATATGTCCCACTTGAGGTTAGTCTTTGAAAGACTACGTCTGCACGATCTAAAAGTGTCACCGGAAAAGTGTGTAATAGCGACGAATGAAATTCAATATTTAGGCCACACCATTAGAACTGATACTTCCCAACCATTAGAAAAACATGTCTTACAAATTCAAAATTATCCCGTTCCAGTCACCAAAAAGCAGCTACAAAGTTTCCTAGGACTTTGCAACTGGGTACGAGAATATCTACCAAATGTGGCGATGATCACGAAGCCACTAACGAAACTTCTTTCGAAGGAAAATCGTTTTCACTGGAACCATACGTGCGATGAAGCGTTTAGAAAATTAAAAGAATTATTATCCGGACCGCTGGAACTCCATCGGCCGGATTTTTCACGTCAGTTCATTTTGCAAACAGATGCATCCCTCCAAGGCCTTTCGGCCGTATTATATCAATTAGGCGACAACGGCGAAAAATATATAATTTCGTATGCAAGCAACACGTTATCTCCAGCAGAGAGACGTTACCACATAAACGAGCTGGAATGCTTGGCGGTGGTGAACTATATTAAAAAGTACAAGATGTACTTAGCAGACAAACCGTTCTTGGTGAAGACGGACAACAGGGCGTTACTTTGGTTAAACAAACATAAGGACGACAAAACAAAATTTACACGATGGTCATTACTATTGCAAGAATATGCATTCAAAATTGAACACTGTCCAGGGAAGGAGAATTTATTAGCAGATTTTCTAAGTCGTAACCCACAAAATCAGTATGTCGAGACAGACGATGAAGAGGAAAGAATGTTCCTACCAAATTATAAGTGTCCAGAACGTATTTCTGTTTTAACGCACTCAGAAATATACGAAGATATCGTACAGGCTCAATTGAGTTCTAGAGATATTCAAGACAAGATCCGCCGTTGGAATGATCTATTTCAACAGGAACAACGTTCCGATGCGGATCTTATTTTTATGAAAAATTTTCACGTCCAAGACGATGTACTTTTTAAAGATTGCGATCGAAATTTCAAATTGATAGTTCCAAAGAGGAAAATAAAGGAATTGATTTACCATTATCATGACCGAGATGAAGCATGTCATCCAGGAAGAGACGAGACTCTCAGGAAAATAGCAAAACGCTACTATTTCAATAATATGGCCAGGATCGTAGGCAGATACATAAACGACTGTCTGATATGCCAGTCTGTAAAGACAAGACAAGCCCAACCCAATGCTCCACTTAGAAGTCATGCACCACAAAATGCATTTGAAACCTTGAGCGTCGACGTAATTGGCCCGCTGCAGAGGACTAAAGACGCCGAAAACAGATACATGATTATCGTCGAAGACGTTTTCAGTAAATGGATAGAGGCAAAGGCATACATTCAGGTCGACGGCAGAACGATAGCCAAATTTATAGACGAAGAGATAGTAGCCAGATTCGGAGTCCCTCGAGTCATAATTTCAGACAACGGTGGTCATTTCAATTCCGAATGGTACATCACATTTTGCGAAAGGAATGGTATCGAACGATACTTAATTCCGGCATATCACCAACAGTCCAACCTCGTGGAACGACGGGTTCAGGAGTGTAAGAAAATTTTAAACACCCTCCTATTTAAAAAGCCAAACGACACTTGGGATCGCTACGTGCATCAGATGACATACATCTTAAGAAATCGTAGGAACGCCGCTACAAATCAAACACCTAGCATGGTCGTGTTAGGATATGATCCAGCCGAAAGAGGCGAATGGGATTTGTATGCCTGGAGGCAAGAAAGAGCCAAGCAACAAACGCTTCCACGATACGAGCGAGTCAAGGAAGCCCGTCAGGCCCAACAAAATTACAAACAAAAATATGCGCCGAAAGAGGCCGTCACTCCGATCGTTTTCAAAGTAGGAGACAGAGTCATGAGTAAAAGAAAAAGGAAGGTACATACCTTCACGCCGTCTTGGTCAGGCCCAACCAGAATTCTGAAGAAGTTTTCAGACGAAGTGTATCTCGTGCAAAAGGGAAATGTAACGACAAGAGTACATGTAAATGATTTGAGACCAGCCCCGCCAGAGGAGCACAACTTGGAAATCGAATCTTCCGATGAAGAAAATGCTAGTCCAGGCGGAACATCACTCGATGGAAATGATTCCCCGTTCTCAGACGATTCCACAGAACCTCCACCGCCGGAGCAAACGGTTGTACAAATTCATGCACCGCCACGAGATGCTTCCACTTCTGATTCAGAATTAAGTTCTGGAGATTCAATTATATTTTTATAATATTTTTCAACCTAGGCTAAGTTTTAACTTAGTGCTAGGTTTATTTTATATCAAAATTTCCATACCAACTTCTTGTCGTGTCAGGCAAGAGTTGGTATTTTTTATGCATTTTTTACAAGTTATTTTCATTGAGGATATTGTATCGTCCATACAAATCTTCCAAATTCACTGCAGCAACTCTGACCGTGTCCGGCAGAGTTGGTATTTTTTTATAATTTTTCTAAGTCCTCATATGTTTAAAACATATACATCTGTAAGCAGAGTCCGACCCAAAGGGTCCAAACAAATGTTCCATTGGCACGGCATGGAAAGACGACGACTCTGACGCAAGAGCGCGATTCAGACGAGTCTAGCAACTCAAGGGCGAGATGCCGCCACGTCTGCTGGAGGGGCAGATGCAACGATCCGACGGATGCAGATTCTGTCGCAGATTTCTCCCAAGAAGAGATTTTAATAAAAACTATTTCAATCAATATAAGTCAACAAAATTCAGTGTTCCTATTCTCAAAGACGACGATGTGATATCGGTCGCAGATTTCTCCCAAGAAGAGATTTTTTAACTACACGGAAACCATTTCAACCAATATAAGTCAACAAAATTCAGTGTTCCTATTCTCAAAGACGACGATATGTTATCGGTCGCAGATCCCCAGACGGGATATGAACAAACATTTTACTAAAATTTTGTTTTATATTGTTTCATATAAACTGAGCAGAGCCATAGTATAGCTGGAGCCAAGCAGTCCGAGGACCACCTAAGCTGTTCCAGAAGGCAGTTCGACACCGAAGGTGATCGACGAGGCATAGACACGAGGAGGAGCAGACGCAAGCCCGCATTAGTGGAAGAACACTAAGAAAGATAAGTGCGTCGAAAGTGTTTGTGTTGTGTCATCGAAAATCCGAGGATTTTCGATTTTTTTTTTTATGCCATTTTGGAAACCCAATGTTCAATAATTCAATCGAATGCTATGCATCGATATATGTTCAAACTTATAACCATTTTTAGATTTGCATCTATGTTTTGTTCAGATAGGCCGGTCTGAACTATAACCGAATACAACACATGGGAGACTACATCCAATGATCCATTTTATTTTCAAACAACCAATTTACCAAACGTTACACAAAAAGATTCACGGAAAGGAGGGGAGTGTTAAAGAACGCTATAACCCCGATATACTTTTCGACGTTGTAACAAAATCCGACTTAGGAAATACTTCGTAAGAAAAGCGTGCTTCACGTAAAAACGCCGTGGAGGAGGTTTTTAATTCTTGGAAATATATTTTTGCTCTTCGGAGCGTTTTTTATGCCAAATTTTCGCTAACTCTTCGAGGAGCGTTAATTTGGTAAGTGTAGTAAATGTCGCTGCACAGGGACGTAATGTCGCCCCGACCACCCAATTTTAGAAAGTATACTAAAATTGGACTTGAACTTCCAAATTTCCAAGATTAAAAACCCTTTTACGAATCCACGTTGTCAAGCACTGCAACTCTTACGAGGTATTGAATATGAGGACAAGTTAGTCCAACGACTATTCAAAGTATATCGGAAGTTATAGCGAAAATAGCCCTTAGCGACATGGGACCCCCATCATTTCCTAGCAGTCGGATTTGACGGGGAAATGATGACTTTTGACGGGGTTTGCCCTAAACCGGTTCCTCAGTGATTCGGAGTCAAAAAAGTATCTATACCATGTACTCACACGTGCATGGGATCTGCCTTGCCTGAACGTAAAATTTGTTATTGCATAATACAAACGAAGTAGATACGCTTCAAGCAATTTTAAGCTCCGAGGAGCGACCAAAATTTATGTGAATTAATAAATACGTTTATAAGACAGGCAAGCATAAGCCCACCAAAATTTCAGTTACATGAAACTTTTCTTGAATCTTTTTGTGCATCGTTAGCTTTTCAAACTGCATATTGGATGGTAGTTGGTACCGTATGAATCGTCCCGTTCCTCACCATGTGTTGTACACGGGTCAGACCATTGTTTGTTAACATTTTCTCTGAAGAAGTTGTTGTAAAAACATAAATTTTTAAAAGATTTAATATATATATTTTGAACTTTATATTGTCTTTTTACTTGTGTTTTCTAACAAAATTCCCTTTCAGATTTAATTTTAAGAGAGTGTGAAACAGACAGTGTTAGATTTATAGTGTTACGACGTCTTCCAATTGATACCATCAGAGCCGCAGTTAAGCATAAACGACAGTAAGTATGATTTATCCATTAATCTCCGTCTGAAACAGTCACGTTGAACCCTAAAAATTTTGTGAACGTAATATTATTATTTAGAATTTAAGAAAAGGTTGAGGAAAATGAAAATTAATTTTTTCTTTTTCCTATTTTTTTTTTTTATTTTTCTAAGTTTTTCGAGCAGAAAATACGTCCTTCAGACTTCCATCAAAGCATGGATCGTTCACATTAACACTCCTTTCAATTCGAGGTCTCTCTTGTGTGTGTACTATTAGCAAATCGCCCTGGCCAATCCCTGGGCGTGAAATATATACCCTTGTTATTCCTCTTTAGAATTATCCTATTACAAAAAGAAATGTGTATGTGTATACTATATATCTATGCAAATCCGTAAATATAAACTGAGAAAATATAATAATTAGTCGTGCTAAAAATTAAAATAAAACTATAACGTTAAATTAACTTTCTTCTAATAAAAAAAAAATAAAAATTATTTGTGGCGAAGGAGCACACTATGCTTAACGCCACAAAAACTCAGCCTCAACCTCAATTATTTAAGTATACGGTAGAATATATATTTATGTCTGGCTGATAGCCACGTTGGTTATGGCGCGAGGTGGCAATCGCGTTTAATCACATGGGTGTCGCGCCACCGAGTTCGAATCCTGGCTTCGGCACTGTCGGAGGAAATGGTTGTATGTCCGCGTTTTTTCAATGTGCAACCCCCTTCTGCACAAGCCTCTGGCTTCTGGAGTTGGGGGTTGTCTAATTTCTGTGGTGTTTATTTTTTTATTTAAATTAAATGAGAAACAATACCCTTCTTTTTTTTTACATTTATTTAACGTCGGCCTATTTCCGCTACTGAGGCCTAACACCGACGCCTGTAGATGAGCTACCCCCAACCAGGAATTTTGCCGAACCTCTTTCCTTAAGAAGAGTAGGGATCTTTTACTTGCCTAACATTTAATAGACAAGGGACCGACGGCTTTACATCCCCTCCGAAGGATGGCATATCTCCTATACAACTCTCGTCTAAGGTTGTATAGCTTCTGCGCATACACTGAAGTACAAGCCGCTGGAAGATGTGTGAGACGAGAACGCAGTTTCCGTTGGAATGGTCACCCATCCAAGACTAACTGCGCCTGTCGTTGCTTTACATCGCATACCGAAGTAAGTACATAGTAAAGACGCACCTACGCTCGCCCCACAATACCCTTGGTTTGGTTGATGAGCAGCACAACTTAATAGCCCCGTATGTTTTATTTGAAAGTGTATTTTGCTATGAAGATTTTTAGCGTGATTTCATATCTGAAGACCCTCAGAGAGCTGCAAGCACTGCAAAAGTGAATAAACGCATATTATTATATAGATGTTGTTAATAAAACTTTACAGCACTATATAAAAATAAATATATGTACACACCCATTAACATGCTCGAAATTGCTAAAAATGTTCAGCAGGATTAATGAAGTATGCAATAAATTCTAGCTTACAATTAATCCCAGTTTACGAAAATATTGTAACCGGAGAACGCGTTTAATCATAGCCATGTAACGCCATAATGTTACAAGTATGAAATTGAATTTAGTTTCATTTACTTAGTTCAACATTAGTTCCTTTTTTAAACTTATATATGTATATTTCTTTTACATTTTTATTCGCGTGAATATGTCGGGGGCTGTTGTTTCGAATACTACTATTTAATAGTTTACTATAATACCATACTCGTGTCTATGTGTGTCTATTTGATTTTTGTTTCTTGACATTGCACAGCAACTCATAAACAACGGCCATTTATACAAACTACACACACCGCCATTTTTTTCTAAAACTGCTTTTAGTATTTAGGATTGATTATAGAATCAAAATCCGTCAAACCTCGAAGTCGAATTTTTGGACAATTACAATGCTTTGTTTACTTCTCGTGTGCTCGAAAGTAAAAAATAAAATTTGAAATAAATTGAAAATATACTAAAATAAACTAAGGCATGACCTAAATACACGGGGTTCTCTTCTATCTCTCTCTGTGGAATGAGACGAATGAAAATGTCATTTTCCATCATCACTACAAAGGTACAGCTGTGTCATTTACATATCATCAATCATGAATATTGCTTGCAATGTTGTAGGTAATTAAAAAATTCCGTATTTTAGCGTCCACCGTATCGACCTAATATCTAAGGAAATTTAGAAATTGCCAGCTGTTAACATTCCTTATCCTACCTGCTTCTAAGGGGATAAAGTTTCTCACAAAGACCTATCTTTCTTGTCGATATTTTCACAGTGATGGCTCAACAATATTTAATACGCCGTTACGACCCATTCCATCATCCCTAAAGTGCATAACTTTCGTAAGCCACTTCAGCAATCGTTTATTTCCACATCAATAAGTAAATCTATGAAATTGACTCTTCAACCCTGTTGTCCTTTAATGTTGCTCTCCGTCTTTTAGGGGGAAAACGAATAAGTACTTTTTCTGATTTTTCTCTCGGTTCGTCAGATCCTGGGGTGGAAAGTACATACTTAACGGATATATAAGATTTTATATTCCAATATTTTTGTATAAAACTATGTCAAAATTATCTGGGTTGAAATTAGACTTCAAATAATGTTATTTCTGAATAAATCCTCTCGTAGACCAGTTTCCAGGGGTTTTAAATCTGAATTAATTGTTACCTCGCTATTTTTTTCATGAAAGGCTAGTTTCTTGCTAGTAGAAAGTGACTCAAAAAAGTTTACCAAAATTTATCCCCGCGAACCCTTATAAACAACCCTCTGAAATGGAAAAATTCTGTTTTTGCTAATATCTCGAAAAATAATAACACGTGAAAGAGCGGGAAATTTTACATAAAAATAGAAATAAGACATTATTACAGTTCGCTCAATATTTCAAGCGCGTCGCACAGGGAAATGAAGCATTTCTCGATTTCTCGACCGCCGCTACATAATAATAAAAATAGAATAATAATAATATAAAATAATAATATAAAATAATAATATAAAATAATAATATAAAATAATAATAAAAAAAGGAAAAGGTAGCATTTTAAAGAAGAAGAATTCATCTTTCCAACGGTATACTTAGTTTTAATTTTTATAATTTTTATTTATTATAAATTGCACGTGAAAGTTAAGCTTTATCATTTTTTTTTAAACATAAATATTAAATAGAATAAAGAAACAAGTTATTGCCTTATACCTCAAGAGAAACAAAAATGCAGCTACGGACACGTGTTTCGGAGTTATTGCTCCTCATCAGCGTAGCGTAGCTTAGCGAATATATCTTATAAATCGAGCAAAACCAACAAAGGTCGGAAAGTGCAGTGCCCAGTACTCGATTTGTACTTTCATACTTCATGTGCCACATTTAAGGCCGCAAATGAGAGCAATCAGTATGACGAGCTCTATGTGTACTGCTCTATTTCCACCTGGTAAATACTAAGGAAAATATGATGGAGGTTTATGGGGCTAAATAATTAAATAAAGAAACAAGTTATTGCCTTATACCTCAAGAGAAACAACAATGCAGCTACGGACACATATTTCGGAGTTATTGCTCCTCATCAGCGTAGCGTAGCTTAGCGAATATATCTTATAAATCGAGCAAAATCAGCAAAGGTCGGAAAGTACAGTGCACAGTACTCGATTTGTACTTTCATATTTCATGTGCCACATTTAGGGCCTCAAATGAGAGCAATCAGTAGCCTTTATAAAAAAAGGCTTGTAGATAAAAGAAATATATTTTTTTTTTACCCACAAGTATTTTTCGACCGTTTTAGAGAAGTTTTCAAGTGAAAATTTCCTAACCCTAATAACTGGAAAAAATACCAGTGATTTAAAACTTAATTTTTTTTACCCTGGATACTTTAGAGCATAAACATTAACCTCAGATTGAAGTTTAAGGTATAAACAAATATATTTTTTTAAAACTAATATTTTATTTAATATTTATGTTTTAAAAATGGAAAAAAATGATAAAGCTTAATTTTCACGTGTAATTTATAATAAATAAAAATATAAAAATTAAAAGTAAATATACCGTTGGAAAACTGAATTCTTCTTCTTTAAAAAGCTACCTTTTGTTTTTTTTCTTATTTAACTGTCTTTATTTTTAATAATATTTTTATGTAAAATTTCCCGCTCTTTCACGTGGTGCTATCCGTTTTTTAATTATTGTTTTTTTTTTCGAGATATTAGCAAAAAACTGAATTTTTCCGTTTCAGAAGGTTGTTTATAAGGGTTCGCGGGGGTAAATTTGGGTAAACTTTTTTGAGTCACTTTCTACTAGCAAGAAACTAGCCCTTCATGAAAAAAATAAGCGATGTAACAATGAATTCTAACTTTTCATCAAAATTAGTCTCTGACAATTGGGATGTCAATTAATTACGATATTTATTTATTTATTTACTTATTTAAAACTGCCCTGTTCAACAGGTAAACACCCAATTACAGAACAGGAAAGTACAAAAAATAAACATATAACTAAAATACAATACATATTCAAAATGCTTATAATATATAACATATTATATGAGATATAATACGTATACACATATACCATGGAAAACCATACACAATGGGCAGTGTGAATAAAATTGTAGCATGAACTTTTTTCACAATTTTATAGCAAAAACTATGGTTTATGTGAATAATAAGTATATTTGGCTTAAACTGATAAGTTTAATCTATTTGCTTTTAGTATGATCTATTTTTTCCAGTTAAAATTTAAATAGGTGTGAATAAAGTACAGCTATTGCTGCAATGATACTTGAAGATACTGGAGAAACTAGAGGAGGATCATTAAACGCAAGACAAAAAATGCAAATATTTCTTCGCTTCATAAGTGACCCTGGCTTTTAAAGCGGAGTTGGAAAGGACGAAGGTGTACATCGAACAACAGTCAGCAAAACGGTAAAACTGGTATTGATTAAAATCATGAGAAAATCATATCTTTGGATACAATTTCCTAAAAATAATAATACGAATGAAGCACAGAAAGGGTGGGATGCTAAATACCAATTTCCTTGTGCAATTGACGTGATAGATTGCACAGATATAAGAATTACGAAACCATCCGAGCATGGAGACGAATACTGCAACAAAAAATGTTACGCCAGGATAAATGTACAGGCAACGTGTAATGCAAAAGAAGAATTTACTTCTATAGACGCTTAATGGAGGGGATCTGTCCATGATAATCAAATACTTAAGAGATCTACCATCTATGCCCAAATGAATAATGAATTTTTTATTATTGGGTGATTGGGTTATGGAATCACACAGTGGTTAATGACGATGTATATAAATCCCCAAACGTGTGAAGAAATGGCATTTAACACACTTTTCAAAAGAGAACAATTCCTCATTGAAAGATGCTTTGGTTAACTAAAGAGGAGGTTTCCAATGTTGCATATAATTAGAATAAAACTAGATATAGTTGCATCTGTTATTGTGAGTTGTGCTGTTCTTCACAATATATCGAAATATTTAAATGATAGCATTCCTTTCGAAGAAGTAGATGAAGATATAAATGGTAATCAACAAGAGGTTTTCGATGAGGAAAATGATTTAGAAAATTCAGACGTAATTTTGCTTAGACGGGGACAACCGAGGAGAGAAGAAATAAAGAATGTAATCAACCAACTACAACTTTAATTAGTACGTATTTATTTTCAATAAATATTTACTCACAGTTCAGTTTATATATTGCCATAATTTATGTCTAAACTATAATTGGAAATTTCCTGCGGAGTTTGATTTAACCTGTCTAATAAAATTTTTTCTCGTTCTATCTGCATCCTTGTAAGATTCAGTTGTTCAAGAAGAATTAATCTTTGTGTAGCTCTGCTGTGCTTAATCTCGCAGTCTCCTCTGTTTCCTCCTCGTTGAATTTACATTTTTTTTTTTAGTTTTAATGGTGTAGGACGAGGCGGTGGCAGAGGTCTAACTAGAATATCTGCATTGTTGTCGTCAGATAAATGGTGGTTTACTGTAATGCCTTCCAATTGTTTTGAATCACAGCTCAGGGTATTTTGTTGAATACTGGATCACTGTCTATAATCTCCAACAATTTCTTTTCCCAGTCTTTCAGAATAATTTTCTTATTTCCTGTTGCTTTCTTGTCTGTCTTTTTCTTCAATTCATTTTTCAAATTTTGAATTTTTTTGTTCAATTATTTTAATGCAACAGTTTTCCCAAATATTAACTGGTATGATTCTTGCACGATTATTAGTGCATTTTCCTTCGCTTCCTTTAACGTCGGTAATTGCGAATTATTAAATAATACTTTATGATTCCCTAAAGCCTCGACAAATCGGAAATCTGTACTTTGTTCACAACTTCGGATTAAAAAGATTCGCGTACAATTACTTCTAAACTTAGAGTAAATAATAAAATGACAAACAACAATCGAGTACGATAAAGCCCTCCAGATACACGACACGTGTTTACTGCTTCCAGCTTAAGCTGATATTTTATAGCATAAGCTTATAAGTATCGGTTAAAGATTATTCACATTGTTTTCAGCAAATGCACTTATAGCTGAAACTAAAAGCTTTTGCTGATGCTATCACGTAATGCTTAAAGTAAGAACTTATTTTTTATTCGCATTGCCCAGTATCTTTGGCACACTAATGTTTAAAATATGACTTGATGCCATTAAGGCTGCAACAAAAAATATCTATGCTGCTACAGTGTTCGTTGTAGTTTTTACAAATTATACAAAAAGTAAAAATTTTTAAGGCATTAGTCCGCGCTGTAGGTATATAAAAAGTTAGTTCCTGTCTAGACGCTAGCCTAGGGACAAGAAAGTTTAACTTTCCTGCCATTTCCTGGCAATCCAAAATATTATGAATGACCTTGTATAAAAAAACTTGCGAAAGGTATTGCCTCCTGTCATCAAGAATAACCGTACCAAAAGTATCGAATAAGTGTTGTTGAGGGTAGCCAGTAGGAAGATATGTTTCACTGGTTTTATAAAACAGTAGTTTTAGAAATCTCCGTTGTACATTTTCTAAATTGTTAATATGTATGCCATAATAGGGTTACGAAACAAGGGACGCGTATTCTAGCTTAGACCTCACAAAACAACAGCTTAGTGTTTGTAGAGTGCTTATGTTCGCAAATTCACGGCTACTGCGTTCTATGAAACCAAGTGTTTTAAATGTATTACCAACTGTATTTTCAATATGTCCATTGAATGTTAACTTGGAACAAAAATTACGCCTGTCACGGTAAGTGTCAGGTGTGACGGTGTTGTCAAGGTGGTAGTTAAACACATGAGGAGTTGATTTATGTGTAAAAGACATAACAATACATTTACCGGCATTTAAGGGCAGTTTTCTGTCTGTGATAGCCTGTCAAGGTTATGTTGTAAGCGGTAACAGTCTTCAATACTCGTTATCACTGCAAAGATCTTTAAATCATCCGCATAAAGCAGACAACAAACGTCTAGAATATCCACTACATCATGAATGAAAACATTGAATAGTAAGAGATCTAGCACCGAACCTTGAGGGACACCCGCTGATGCCAAGAATTCATCAAACTTAACTCCATTATATGCAACATATTGTATTCGATTTGACAGATAAGATCTAAATAACTGTAACAGTGAATAAGACAAGGTTATTTCATATAACTTACGAAGTAGATATGCTTAGATATGTAGATATGTTTTAAATGTAAAATAGATCAAAGTTCATCTATTAAAATCGCTATTTGAACATAACGTCTATCTCCCCTATACTTTATCGTTGGATTTTCTAAGGGCTACTCAGCATACGCATAAGATTACTGTAGCACTTACTTCAAAAACTTTGGAAATTTATGTCTTATATTGCCCAGATAAGTAGTGTAATCAAAGAAGCCAATTTAAATTTTTATTAGAATTTATGAAGCTTTTTCTTGGCTTGTTTGTTTCCAGTTCGCCATACTAGATTTCCTGTTTGTTTCCGATAAAGTATACCGAGAAGTTTTTGCTAGTTGAATAATTTTATTAATTTTAGTACTTTAAGTTATCTTCGGAAATACACCATAAGGAACTATTTTTAGAATTGTTATTATGAAACTTTTGACTCCGAGTTATTAAAATGACTATAAGGAAAATGATTGCACATAAGTTAAAGCAATATACATTGAAAGTATCAGAACTTGCACTATACCGTCAAGTAATACATTTTCACACATTGTATCAAACTTTTCAATTAAAATTATTATGATTCTAACAAATTCCAGTCAACATTCAAGACATTTTCTTAAATAGTTTGTTCGACGTCATATTATAAGATGCATTCTCCAAATGTTTTACGTCATTATATTAAATAACTGGTTCAAATTATCTCTTTACTCTTTCAATAAAAGAAACGAAACTTGGGAAAACTTATAAAATAGATGACCCTGAATTAAAAAATCCTAGTGTTAAAATTATGGATATTGAAAAAGAAATAGCAATAGACGAATTAATTAAGAACCTAAAAAGGCAGAATATCTCCATTATTCATGATTCACTTTTTTTAAATGTAAAAGTTTTTAAAAAAAGAACTAAATATATGGCCATTTTACAATACGATCGGGTGTCCTATAAAAGAAAATTGAGGGTTTCTGTATTTGGATTCGGCAAGATGTCGAGTGTTCGATTATGTAAGTGTTCTAAGGTGTTTTAAATGTAATGCTTTAGTCACAAAAAAGAGCAATGTAGTAGCGATTCTAGATGCGTTAAATGTACAGCAAGAGATGATACAATCGACCTATATAATAGCGATATCTCCAAATATCAGATATGTGTTCAAGCTAATGTAACTATTAATACTAATTTTAATATTCATCATTCCATTTACGACTTTCAAAGTAAAGTAGAAATTCAAAAACAAAAAATTAAATACAATATCAGTGATGAATAGCAATTAATCAACAGTAATAACGTTATATAATTAAAAATCACCAAAATGTACAATGTTCGAGGAATAAAATTGATCAATTTGAAATTGAATTATATTTACAAAATGTTGACATTGCATGTTTCACTGAACATTGGCTTCAACCACATGAATTAAACTCTTTTCATATAAAAGGGTATACCATAACTACAGCATTTTGTAGAGTTAATTTTAAAAACAGTGAAATCATTATTTTTCATAGATCTGTACTGAATATTAATATAAAAGAATTAATTGAAATTAATAAAAAATCTGTTGACAAAATTTTTTAAATCGTTGGTGTTGAATTAAAATTTATGAATGATTGTTGTTTCAAAATTATAGCGCTATATAGATTATCCACTGCTGACTGTTTCTTTCAATGATTGGAATTAGTTTTAAACAATGCATCAAACGATCAGTCGTCAATAGTATTGTGTGGTGACTGGAATATTGACTTTTTGACAAATACAGTTAGTAAGCATGAATTGTTTTATTTCCATTGTTCTTATAACATCACATATTATATTAATGAACCTACTAGGTATAGTTTAACATCAGCAACAGGGATAGATTATATGTGCACTGATATGGATAGTAGTTATTTTAATATTGATTCTAAAGTCCCTGAGATTGGGTTATTTGCCCATCGTGCAGTAATAATTCATAGCAAAGTACCTATAAGCAAAAAACGTGATACAGTTAACGTTAAAACTAGGTTGTTTACTAGAAATAATTATGAAACTTTTCAACAACATAAAAGCAAAGAAAATTGGTCCGACATATTGAATGCTGTAGATTTAAATGAAGGGTCTGAGCATTTTTTTGGTAGTCTCTACCTAGCTACCTAATACTGTTACAGTAATTCATGATGGATTTGATACCAATTTCAGTTTACTTAAGAATTATGCAACATTATTTTTAGTACCGGTTTCCGAAAACGAATTATTTAATATTATTATGGGTCTAAAATCTTCTAATTCTAGTAGTACTGACAATGTTAACACCAACATGCTTAAATCTATAGATTGCCATATTTTGCAGTATCTGGTTAACAGGTCACATGCTAAAGGTTCTTTTTCTGATGTTGAAAACAGCTAAGGTTGTTCCTTTGTACGAAAGAGGTGATATATCATCCTTTGATAATTAACGTCCTATTTCAATTTTATCGGCTGTGTTTAAAATATTGGAGAGGGTCATGTTTAATAGAATGACTTCATTAATATCGAAATTCAATATTTTATGTGATATACAACATAGTTTTCGAGAGAGCAGATCGACACAGTCAGCTATTCTGGACTTTTTAGACAAAGTATACGAGAATTTGAATATCCATATGAAATGTATTGGAATATTCAAGGACCTAAGTAACGCTTTTGATCTTGTTAACCATGAGGAATTGATCCAAAAATTATGTAAATATGGTTTTAGTGGCTTCTGTGGTTGCTGGTTAAAGTCTCTCTCTAAGATATCTAAGTTATCTCGCGCGTGAACACAAGTGTATATACAAGTGTATATACCCATATACAATAGTGAGGCGCGCCGCTACGCTGACTTGTGCTCACGCGCGAGAAAACTTAACAATTATAAAATATCTCGCGCGTGAGTGCAAGTCAGCGTAGCGTCGCGCCTCACTATTGTATATACCCATATACAATAGCGAGGCGCACCGCTACGTTGACTTTCGCTCACGCACGAGCATATCTTAATAATTCAAAAACCAGCACTTAACCCCTTTTGAACATACGCTTGTAATAGCATGTCGTGCATCCACTGAAGTATAAAACTATTTGTATAAAATAGAACAATATTTAATATAAGTAGAATAATTATAAGTAGAGTAATATAAGATTTAATGTGTATCTTGAACTTTATTTTTTATTTAATTTATTTTAAAATACAATTAAAGTGACTATACAACTTACACATTTTTACAATAGTCAAGATCACAGCCGCATATAGATATATATATATATATATAAGTAACGTTACTTTTTTTTTACAGTACATGCATTAGTACCACGTAATTTTTTACAATTGCACGCTTTTACTAACCTACCTGGCGAAGGATTTTTTGCCATAAATACAGGCATAAGCATATTGTTCTCATATTTGTAACCAAAACGTATTAGATCTAATTCAATCTATATGGAAAACATTGCATTTTTCCAATTACATGTTTGCGCAAATGTTCTCAAGAGATGCGAGTATAAGGCATCTGACGTGCATGGGATATTATTCAATTTAAGCTTTATTCCATACGAACCCGAAATAATATTTTTTATTTTAGCATCATCAGCTGTTTCACCTTTTTATTCCAACAATTACATCGTGAAGCGCGCCGCTACGCTGAATAGCGCGCGCGCGCGTGCTCATTTTGACAAGTGTAAAACAAGCGCTTGAGCTAAAGAATTACAAAATATATCCATAGTATATTGTGGTATAAGCTTCAGAGCATGGATACAAAGTGTTCTTACATTATAGAATATTCATTTTTATACAGTTTTTGAGCCCCAAAAATCGTAAATTTCGATTTTTTGAGATTTTAAGAATTTTTTGTCGAAATCTATCAATTTTAGAGAAAAATGTCTAAGAACATTTTTTATTCGCTTTGGTGTAAAAAAATACGAAAATATTTTTTTCGAAACAAAAAAGTTAATGTTTCTAATTTGTTTAAAAAAACTTTGTTTAAACAATCCCTGATCACAATTCCATTTGGCAAACTGTACTTTCTTATAAAGGAGTACATTTTGAACAAGATGGCACAAAAATGTTCCATCCTAATAAATTTTCTCGGTCGATGACTGATTTAGCCCGGACTAATAGTTGTATTTGCAAAACTCTACCTTGAAGATTTTATAAAGAATTACTTTTTCCATGAATATCAAACTCGCTTTTTAAATGATTTATAAATTCCTGTTCATACATTGTCAATATATAAAAAAAAGCCCGGGATACATGGAATCATACTATACAATAAGCTTCTACACCACATTAAAGAAGTTAATTCTATTAAATGCTTTAAAAATGCTGTAAAATAGTATATTCTGTAATAAATTTGGAATGAAGCATATGCAGAATATGCCATTATAAACGAACTACAGACTATACTTTCTACGCCTATAAATTAGGTTTATTTGTATCTATATGTTTATTTGCTTTACCACTGCAACGGTGAAATGTGAAAGGTTAACTGTCAATAGAAACGTCAACTGTCAACAGAAACGCAAACAGTATTTCTAATTGCACTACTACTGGATGGCGCCACATATGCTTGTTACATTCTAGAGGCATGTAATAAATATTACATATCAGCCACTGGAATATAGGTCATTCCTTATTTAAAATCGACATCATAATACTCATATTACATAATAGGCGTAGAAAAAATATTTTAGTAGATAATTGTTTTTATTCCATATCTGACTATTTAAATCTAATTCTAATTGTTCACACTTGTATTTTTGTTTTTATACTTTTATTCATTTTTGATGTATTTTGTTCTTTACACTTATTTGTTTTTTAATCTGTATTACTATTCTGTTTTATTTTACTATTGTATTAAACTTTAGACTGATGATTAATTTATATCTTAACATTATGTTTTGTTGTCTTGTCATTATTATCTCTTGACGTGTCCCATATCATTTTTTGCACGATATCATGGATAATAAAAATTATTATTACTATTGATATATTGCACAATAATAACAAATTTTTCTGTGTCTTAAACCGAGTTTCAGACCATGTAAAACGTTAAGTGCAAATTTTCTTTAAATATTAAATTTTCTTATACCTTCAAAACATTATTTTGGAAAGTGCTAAATCCTATAATGAAAATAAAATTATTCATAATTAGTAATAAAGGTGGAACTTTTAATGGATTTTTATATATTGCGATTTTCTAACATCCAACATAATAAAATGACTTTACCATCAAAGTTAGGACAGCTTGTTTCTAAAATTATTTTTGTTTGCTTTACCTCCCTCAACTATTATTTTATTCGTCAAGTAAATTCTTAAATTACAATTGATATTAAATGAATAATTTATGTATTGAAAATAAAAGTAGAAGTGAACCTTAAGTTTTATGCAATGTTTATTTAGGTCATCATCCATCATTCCTGGTTTATCTTCAATATCGGATCTCGATTATACGTAACAGACTAAGATGAACTAAGATGTAATATGATATACCGGGTGCCACAAAGTAATGACTCGCCCCTATTACTTTTTTATTTTTTAATATATAGAAATGAAACTGGGGGTCTCGATACAATTCAAAATAGCTTATTAAATATAATAGAGAAATTATCGCCCCAGAACCCGTCCCGGGCGGACTGGGTCTGGCTTGGTTAAAAGAAAACAATTTTAAGCACCTTTTGCAACAAGCAAATTAAAATAGGTAATAACGTTCAATATAAGACAATAAACATTTTTTTTAAAAACTTAAACTTACACATATTTCTAAAAACTGGCGCAATGTATCACTTTTAAAATTTGGCAGTTGATGCAGATACCTCAATCCAAACGAGGTACCTTCTGCGAAACGCATGAACGCCGGGCTGCGCAGGGCTGGCCTAAACTTTCGGCTTTAAGAATTTTGATGTAAAGGAAGTAATTAATGGAAACGAATTTAAAAACAAAAATGTACAAAAGGAAGAAAAAAAATGTGACAAAAATATATAAACAGAAAGGAAGAGGGGGACAGGAAAGATATAAAGATAGACAAAGGTATCAAATATTAGTAAAGGTGGACAGGGTAAGCGGAAGTTATAGTTGGTGAAACTTGGCTACAGAGGTTATCGGAAAATCAGTAACGTCTGGTATAATAAGGGGTGTTTAATCCGAAAACCTGAATTCGATATGAGGGCGCATGAATTTATGTTCAAACACTTGGAGTTTTCTCATTGTCGTTGCCGGTATGCTGCACTACACCGGCGCCGCATATGTGATGGACGGCCTGACCACCATCGTGTACAACAATTATTTATGTATGTTGAGTTTGCTACCCCTGACCATGAGCGGATAGGGGGTACACCGTCCGTATTGTCTTGTTTATATGGGTATTGAACGTCAGTCTTTGGTCGAGTCTCATCCGCAAGTACTTCACGCATCTGCTGGTTGGAATTTTGCCTCCCCTGAACGAAATTGGTGTTAAGATATTGTTCTCAGTAAAGCGACGCGTGAAGACTATCGCCTTCGACTTCTCAGCATTCACCCGAATCTTCTACTGATTGTAATAAGTCGTGGCGCGAGCCATGTGCGCCTTCAGCAGCATGTTCACTGCTTGCACGTTATGAGAATGCGCGTACATGGCTGTCTCATCGGCGTACTTTGCCAGCTTCTTATTCGGGCACTGTGCAAAATCGGTGACGTACAAGTTGTACAACTTTGGTAACACACACGATCCTTGTGGGACTCCCGCGCGAATGCCTCGCTGTGTTGACAGCTTGACAGCATTATTCACTGGCACCTGCAGAGATGAATGGATGAGTTTAGTGAAGTAAGTCGGAAAGTTGTAGTGGTGCAGTTTGTATAGCAGCCCCGGGATCCAGGCGGTGTCGAACGCCTTTTCAGTATCGAGGAGCACCATGGCGGTGTTCTTCCCGAGGTTGTATTGTACTTTGACGTCGTTAACTATCCGAACGACCTGCTACACCGTGCTCCTGCCCCTGCTGAATCCGAACTGGGAATCGTCGTCGATGTGGAGCTTCTCCTGAACAGCATTCAGTCTGATCAGGACGAGCTTCTCCACCAACTTGGAGATCGCCGACAGCAACCAGATGGGTCTGTAGCTGCCGACAAACTTGGCGTTCTTGTTCGGCTTCAGGATGGGAATGACCACGGCGTATTTCCGCTGGCTGGGCCAGTGTTGTAGTCGCAGGATTGCGTTAACGTTGTACGTCAACTGTACAATACCTTTCCATGGGGTAACTTGTATTCGACGCCGCGCCGTCTTTTCCAGGGGCTTTATTGTTTGGTAGGTCCTTGATAATTTGTGCTACCTCCGAAGGGCTTGGTCATAACCTTCAGGAATTCATGTCGAGTCATTTGTGCTCCATGATCAATGATTTCGTTTATATCGTTCTCGATGCGGTCGTGCTGTAAATTATTTGGCGCGTTGTTATTGTGTATGCTTTCTAAATGTGAAGCTAGGTCGCTCACCTTTTGAGCGTCTGTCATCGAGAGCCATTTAGAAAACTGCATTTTTTGACGTATGAAATAATTTGATACCTCTTCCGGGTTCGCCGGAAATTATAATAACTTTTGATTCTCTAATGGATATTATTATACATTGTTGGATTCAGGATGAATTTTTGAACTTGTGTGGTAACTTTTATAAGTTACCAGTGACCAGTTGTTATTTTTTAATAGCATAATTTTTGATCTAGACAAAATTATTCTCAAAATTAACCTCTAATATGAGCACGTGTCTATAGTAGATCAAAGAAATTCAAACTTACCTGGAATACTATCTCTAGATGATAACCAGCTTATTAATCCGAATGAATCGATATTTCAATTAAAAAAACCAAAATATTAATTGAAAATTAGGTTAAATTTAGTGTCGCATTCCCATTGTTTTGCGACGTCGGATAAACAAAAATCTTTTGTATATATTTCACGGTTAGAAAATGTATTGTACTTTTATTATTCGTTTGTATATTCTCTAAGAATATCACCTTCATCTAACTTTAAACAATAAAAAACCTCACATAATAAATGTATAAATTTGCATAATAAATGTATAAATACCTCCTTAAACAGAACATGTAAATCACTCGGTTTATAGATGTCATTTATTATATAGGTCGTTGCGTATCGAAGAGAAGATCCCCGTTTTGCAGCAACTACCGTTTAGCCTAACCCTTAGTTCGACAATAAAAAGCCTCCCGATAAAGATACAATTGCCGTTCCGTGATGGAAGTTAAGATACACAAAAACTACTTAGGGAAGGCTTGGGTCTCTTCTTGTCTTATCGAGTTTGGTTCGGTTTATTTGTGTATATATACGAAATAAACCAAAGTTTTCAGATTAACGGGATTTGAAGTTAAATAGAGTGAAATGTTAAAATTAACTTGGTGAAATAAGTCTGATATGGAAAATTGATGTTTTATCAGTGAGTAAAATAATGTGTAGTTTAAATAAATGGTACTATCGCACCTACTTTATCCCATGATAGCAATTTTTCTATCAATAAACTAACATTATGTGAATTATTACTTATAATATCACAAATCAGAAAACTAAATTATATCCGAAACTTTCTTCGAGCTCTCGGATATTTTCTCAAAATATTCGCGACCGAGAAAAAATTTCCATATAATGCCGCGATGCCAACAGTAGAGTTTCTTCAAATCAATAAAAATTTTAGAATCAAAAATACTTCTGAATGGCCTATATGGGGACCATCTACGTAAAAATGGAGCGACATGTGACAGATTTATCTGCCGGCCAGCGCCAGCGCCGGAACAACAGCGGAGAATGAGAGAATCAGAGAGAATGGTGCAGCGGTTAGCGCCAGCAACGTCATCTTTTGAAATTGATTTAAAAGATTTTGTTATTCTGTTGTAAACTAATGAAAGAAGTTAAAACATAATGTTTACAAATATTAACCAGGTAGCTTCTTATTGGCAGGCACCTGGATTTATGAAAATATGTCGTACATTTTGCATATGCAAACAGTACGAAAGTGCTATCTATTAATTTTATCTGCAGGTGCGTTGACGGATGTAAAATAATCAATAATCAACTTAAGGTGGGCATATCCAAGAGAGAGAGAGGGATCGATCTGATAAGGACATATTTATTATTTTTGACTTTTTTTTAACACATATATTGGTAAAAAAAGTATAAGAATACCTAAGTAGAACTATGACAGGTGTACTGATATGTATTTTCAATCAATAATTTCAGTTGATTGCAAAATTAGTTATTTTGAATTTGTTAAGCATGAATTTGGAATTAAGACCCCACATTAATGAATATCTCAAGCTTCCTTCAGAGGTTATACATTTACTTGAGATTTCTGAAGCAGGTCAAAATGTTCCTGACTCTAAGAAAAGTAGAAATTTGGATTTTGATGGATATACTTCTACTTCTGAATCTGAAACTAAAACTGAGGATGAATTAGAAAATGACCTTGATGATTTGCAACTTACAGCTTGCAAATAATCAACTATTGGCAATCCCGAAAACACGTAAACACCGGATTTTATTAAATTAGGCACAATTTATAATTTTTCCCCGCTTACTTGGATCCTATAAATACCAAATTTCATTAAAATAGACCATTTGTCTAACGGTTTGAATTCCGTATTTTCAATGACAGATTTCGAAAATCCGTGAATACCAATTTCATATAAATCCGCAATAATTTACCAATTTTTCCACCACTTGGCAGTTTGAATTTTAGATGACAGATTCGTCGTCAGTGACCTCGAAAACCTCCGAATGCCAAATTTTATGCAAACCCGCCTTAATTTATCAATATTGCCAGGCATGTTGCATCCGTCATTTTGTATTTTTAAATTTTGATTATAGATTCGTCAAAACTCCCCGATTAATAAATTTTATGCAAACCCGTCTTAATTTGTCAACTTTATTCGATATATTGAATCTGTTATTTTGAATTCTTGGTAAGAGATTCATCATCAGTGGCCTCAAAAATCCCCGAGTACAAAATTATATCAATCTCGAATTAAATTATTAATATCGTTCGCCATACTGAATCTGCCATTTTGAATTTTTAATAAAAGATTCGTTATCAGTGACCTCGAAAAGTTCTTGAATACTAAGTATCATGAATGTCTGACGAAATACTAAATTTTGGCCGTTTTTGCCATTGTTGATATTTAAAAACTACAGAAAAAGAAGACAGCAGCACAGAATTTAAAAATCTTAAGTATAAAAACACATATATGATATCATAATGAAAGGATTGCAATCAAACTTTCATAAAAAATATGTGCAATTAAGTTATTCTGACACAGAATAAAAAACATTATATAATAGTAATATTTTTACAGCTCTTTAAATGAATAAACATTAGTAATTTTTTTGACTGAAGTTGAAAGTTTATCGAACAGCTTTATGGACACAATCTATGGTCCTTTGGCAATCATAGTTTAGTGGTGTTGTGGTAAGTTTATACTATTATTTATTCTTAAATTGTAATGTTCCCTGTTATCCCGTTTTAAGATAATTTGTCTGGATTCATTTTTGCAACACATTGTAAAGTATAAATTGCTGTAATGGTTAATACTCTTTTCTTTGAAAAGATGCCTCCACGAGAATTGCGGCCCTTTGAGTCATTGTTGGTAAGATTTTCTTTGCATGATTATCATTAAGTCGGCCTGAGTTCCCCCAACAAATAGTACCATAATATAAACAAGAATGTATATAATCAAAGTAGTACAACATCAGTATATTCAAAATTACTTTAGTTCTAAGTTGCCATAGGACAAAGTAGTATGTAGTAAGTCTTTTATTATCATCATAAACAATTTCTTCGGCATTATTACATGCAAGTGACAATACAATTTGCATTTTGGCAACTCATTGAAATCATTTCCGGAAGCAGAAGCAGCAGTATCATCTGGAAATAACGAAATGTAGCAATTCATTCAATGAAGCAATGAAGCAATGAACATTCTATCATTTCTGCACTAGTCAGTATTTTAGATTATGCATATAAGAATGTAGATATGGGGAATAAGTTTATGGCAATGTTTATTGATCTATCTAAGGCATTTGACTGCTGCGTAAATCATGATATTCTCTTTAAAAAAATTGAATGCTATGGTTTGCGCGGTCAGTGTAACTTGCTGCTAAGGTCCTACTTATCGAGCAGATCCCAATTTGTCGATTACTATTGTGTAACTTCCAGCAAGTTAGATACTGATATTGGTGTTCCACAAGACAGTGTCTTGGGGCCGCTACTTTTCCTCTTGTATATCAATGATATAGAAGAAACTATACCAATTTTTTATTGCGCATTTACAGACGATATTTCATTGATTGTAAGTGATACAACTACAGAGAGAATGTCATCAAAGCTCGAACAAAATCTAAATGGTATTGGTAATTATTTTAAAGACTCAAGGCTAATTATGAATCAAGATAAAACATTTTCGTTACAGTTTCATCCAATTGGATCTAACTATATCTCCTCTTATTAAATTCAAAGGCAAATCCATTGAACAAGTTGAGAATTTTAAACTTTAGGAATTTACATTGATATGTCGTTAAACTGGAAAAAACATGTAGACTTCATTTGTAAAAAATGCGCTAGTCTATGTTTTGCAGTAAAACGATTGTGTCAAATCTCCAGCTTAAATGTTGTAAAAAACCTTTTATTATTCAAATTTTGAATCAAGAATTAGATATGATTATTTGTTGGGACAACTCAACTGTATTTGATATACACAGCAAAATAAGAGTTCTTCCAAAAAATAGCTTTGAAAACGGAAAGAGATTACTTTCCGAAACGTCAGCAAAATACATTATTTCTGTGTTTATTCCGATTTATATTATTTGCAAAACATAACCTCTGACTTTTCCTTTGGCGTAAACGTCACGGGCGCAGAGGTTTTTTCCAATAATTCTATTATTTTGTAGATTCGGTGATTTGTTTTAAAGATGATAATAATATATGTGGTAGAAAACCCAAATAATAGGAAAGAATATCAACTACAGCGGATCGGGTATTTATTCTGCAGAAGAGAATCATTCGATTTATGTTTGGCCTTAAATACAGAGAACCCTGTAAAAGTACGTATATTCAGCAAAAAATTTTAACATTTCCCTGCTTGTACATTTTGGACATTTTAATTTTTGTAAAAACAAATATATCAAAATTTTTGCCTCTGAATACATGCCATGAATATCCTATTCGCCACGGCTCTAACCTTCAGTACAATATACATCGATTAGAAATGTTTAAGTCCAATCCGTACTATATGGGTGCAGCCCTATATAACAAATTACGCAGTAATATTAAAAATACAGTTGGTATTAATAAACTTAAATCAGCTGTTAGGCAATATCTTTTAAATAATACATTCTATTCGGTTGAGGAATTTTTGGAAGCAGAAAATCTATAAGCCATGTCTAATTTAATCCTATTTATGTATTTCTGTATTATAATCGTGTGGTAATATGTTCGTATACTACTTTTATGTGTTCTTTATATATATGTACCCTATTTTATTATTGTTATTCTTTTTTAAACTTCTCCTATATCAAATGTGTTGATCTCTTGGATTAATAAAGTTATTATTATTATTATTGCTTAAACATTGTGATATACACTGTGTCCCAAATTGGGGGTGCATGCATTGCTTTCTCTGTTATTATTAGAGATAGTGAAACGGTTAAATGGGGACGTTTTTAAGAATTCTATGGCGGTTTCGATGCCGTTTTTAGATTTGGCCTAGCTATCTTCATTTCCAAAATATTTCCAAAAAACTGAAAAGGTGCATTTTAAAAAACTTCCCGCATCTGCCTAATTTAATATAATAATAAGTATATTGTTAGGACACTTTTTTAAGCTGCTTTCGTTGACGTTACCAAAAAATTTCTACCGTCATTTGTTTCTCAATTAATGCCACTAATTTTGTTTTTCTTATGGACGCCATATTGGATTTTTTGTATGTTCAATAGTGCTCTTAATTCCCCTTTCAATGATGTATCACAATGTCAGGAAATGATTATTTACTGGTGTAAAATATGAAAAAATTAAGTTTTCTAAGTAGGCTACGAAGAAAATTAATTTAAAATAATCCGATTTTATTGTCTGAAAGTTATTTGTGGCATTCTACGAATATTAACTTATTTTATTAACTTCAACTTAAAATTAAAACAAGAAATTAAAACACATTCAAATGAGTTGTTGAATTGATTTGCATCGTCCAAATAAAAGAAAATAATGGTATTAATTTTTCTAATAGTAGGTGCCATGGATCTCGTTACCATGACAATAGACAATAGAATGTTTAATTGACACTTCCTTTGTCATAATTGCTGTTTTTCTTGTTACTAGTGCTTTGTGCGTTTCTTTTATTAAGTTCTTTTTTTGAATTAATTATGGCCAGCCAGGATTCGAACCCGGTGGTGCGATGTCCGTGTGATTAATCGCGATTGCCACGTTGCGCCTTAACTCACTCGGCTATCGACCAGACTTAATGGAAAAAGAAATGATACTCTTGAGATAGATAACGAAGAGCGAAATAATGTTGTATTGGAATACGTAGAAGACAATGCTAAAGCATCTGTAAGACAAATTTCAAATCAGGTAAATGTTCCCAAAACAACTGTGCATAACATTTAAAAAAAAAATCATTACCACCCATCCAAACTAACCATCGTTCAAGGTTTACAAGAAAACGACTATGAGAGAAGAGTAACATACTGTAATTAGTTTGTACAAAAATGTCTACAGAACCCAGACTTCCATTCAAAAGTATTATGGACAGACGAGACTAGATTCACTAATTGTGGTGTTTTCAATAAGCATAACACATACTCCTGGAGTATCCAGAACACTCACATAATTAGCAAGAGAAGGTTTCAAACCAAATTTGGATTCAATGTCTGGTGTGGCATCATAGGTAAACTTATTTAAATCGTTCATTGATAATAATTCATTATAAAGAAATACTGTCCAGGTAAATCGCATTATTGTACCATTTATTTACATGTTAATTTGAACGGTGCAAATTATTTGCGAATGTTGTAAGAACAAATAATACCAACTCTCAGACTTGCTTTAGAAGATATTAACCAGATTTCGTTTCATCACAACGGTTGTCCAGCACATAATAGCGGCATAGTAACACAACTCTTAGGAGCAACTTTTGATACTAAAATAACTGCAAATAATGGCAACGTTCTATGGTCATCCAGGTCTCCTGATCTCACTCTGTTGGACTATCCTCTTTGGGGGATACAAAAAACGAAGTTAATTCATTTGAACCGCCAGAAAATATTCAAATTTTAGAAGAACGTGCAAGAAATACTTTGGCTGCTGTTAACAGAAATACTTTAAGGAAAGCATGTAGTTTAATATTAAAGTGTTGTCAAAAATGCATTAAAGAACAAGGACGACATATTGAACAATTTCTTTAAGTTTTTAATTAATTTGTTTTAATTTTAAGTGAAAATTAATAAAATCGGAGTATCATTGAAAGGAGAATTAAGAGCACTATTGAAAATACAAAAAATCCAATATGGCGTAGAAAAAAAAACAAAGTTAGTAGTATTAACTGAGAAACAAATGACGGTAGAAATTTTTTGGTAACGTCAACAAAAGCACCTTAAAAAAGTATCCTAACAATGTACTTATTAAAATATCATCAGTCGTCAAATTAGGCAGATACGGGTAGTTTTTTAAAATACACCTTTTCAGTTTTTTGAAAATATTTCGGAAGCGAAGATAGCTAGGCCAAATTTAAAAACGGCAACGAAACGGTCACAAAATTTTTCAAAAAAGTCACGATTTAACCGTTTCTCTATCTCTAATAATAACAGAGATAGATAGCAATGCATGCACCCCCAATTTGGGACACATGGTTTATTTAGTACCTTACATATTTACAAAATTTTAAATATTTAAAATACAATTAAAACATGTAGGTTTAAATAAACAGAGTCCACACTTACAACAAGATAAAATAAAACACAGTAATAATAAATTAATCATTTCGCAATAACAATTACAAGGGCATAAAAAATATAATACTTGTAACAACTATACACGGTTATTTAACATTTTTTTTTATTTTTTCTTATCCGTGAGACTAACCAATATCAATCAATCTAGTTATTTTCACAATTTAGGCATACTGGCGTACTTAGGCGTATCTACATACGTAATATTTTTAGATTTATTTATTTTTAATTGTTTTTTATACCAATTATTTTATGTATTTCTACTCTCGGTGTATGGCGCATAAATACCTTACATTTTGACTTGAATACGTGAACATTTTTAGTGCCTCTAACGTCCTTTAGAAGATTGTTGTAAGCCATTGCTTTTAAGTATAAATGAGAGCTCAGTCCGATCGTCTTTAGAATTTTAGCAGTTTTTGATTTATTTTGGTTGGTATCTTAATTTGATGTTGTGGTTTATCTTTTTTATTTAAAAATTCATTTGTACACAGCGCCAAGAAATATAGTTGTCTAGCGTCGAACAGAAATTCTTCTATAAACAGCAGATCCGAAGGGAAAGTAACATGAGTTTGAGAATTTTTTTTGTGTTATATCTAGTTTATTCAAATGGTCATTTAGAATTCCTTCCCAACCGATAATGACATAATAAGATATGTGCGACTCTATAAATGCATGGTAAGCTATTTTTTGGTCTGGGTATTGCTTTAATTGCTTGAATAGGTAAAGAATCAATCTAAGATTATTCACCACAAAGTTTACATGTTCATTCCAAGGTGTTGGTCGATACTAATGCCTAGGTATTGTGTCACCTATTTTCAGATGTTTATGAACAAAAAGGAACAAAGTTGATGATTAATAATGTATGATCGAACCATTCTTTTATATTCACTAGGACATTTTTAGCTTTGATCTTTAGCTGTGTCCAGTTTTCAGCAGAATAGAATATGGGAGTGTCGTCTGCGAAGCCAATAATGGATTGACCTGTGCCGATATCGAATAAACTACTGAGATATAAAATAAAAAATAGGGAACCCAATGTTGTTCCCTGCGGCACAGCATGTCTAATATTAGTAAAATCACTGCAGTTGTTACCGATCTTGACGCATTGTATTCGATTTGATAGGTAGCTTTCTGTTAATTTGAGTGGCTCATTTCTTATTGCTATATGCTCTAGGGAGTGTAATAATTGCTGATGTGAGACGGTGACATAGATCTAAAAGTACACAAGTGGAAAATTCTTTACTGTCGACGGTCGAATAAGTTTTGCCTGTAAGATTTAATATAGCGTCTTGTGTAGATATACCTTTTTGGAATTAATTTTTACTTATTTTGTTTGTTGCATAGTTTGAAATACGGTTTTTAAGTATAATTTCAGAAACTTTTGAGATACCGGTTACTAGTTATATCGATCGGTAATTTAGAGAATCAGGTTTATCTCATTTTTTATATATAGGGACTATAATGGCTTCACCAAGAGCACTAGGAAATATCGATGTTTCAAAAAATTTATTTATTAAGTAACAAAGTGATTCTGATATTTCTGTTGGAATCTGTTTTAAAGTTACCGAACTTATTGAGTCAACGGTTACAGAATTATTAGTTTTTAGTTTAAGGATGGATTTGATTACTTCTTCTGGACATGTTGGGCTCGGAAACATAAACCTAGAGTTTGTTTTCAGCTTTCTTTATATTTCTTGTTTCTTTTAATATTCGAAGCTAATTTGGCACCAATTTCTGAGTATTTATGATTAAATGTCTGGCAAATTTGAAAGGCATTTGTTATTCCTTCACCATTTTCTTTAATTTTGTCTATTAATTGATTTTTATTTCTCTCGATTGTTTTATCAATTGCATCCCACAAATTTTTTGATTTATTTTTGTTACGATATATTAATGATTTATAGTGGTCGATTTTTGCTTTTTTACCATTTTTGTGACAATATTTCTGTATGTAGTGTATTCATGTTTTAGTAGGGTGTTTTGTGGATTTTCTATCATTTTTAATTATAATTTGTTTAGTGTGAACAGAGGTTATTATTGCTTTTGTTATCCAGGGTTTTTGCATAATATTATTTTTTACTTTTATTTCTATAGTGTGGTTCTCTATTTTATTTTTTAGAAGGGTGACAAATTTGGTAGTTGGTAGTTTTTGTGCAATTTTCTCTCAGTAATGTCAGTTTTCCCATTGTTAATGAAAACTGTAAAAAGTAAATGCCCCAAGATATTTCCCTGAGGCACGCCAGTGTTTGCCTTAATAGCATCAAATCTGTAGGTGGTGCTATTGTGTATTAAAGTAACTTCTTGGCTTCTGCCACTTAAATAAGAATTTATCTAAGTTAGTGCTGTCCCGCGAATGCTATATTCATGTTTATAAAAATTGCATGGTATATGGTATTAAATAAGTACACGTTTTAAATCTTATTTGCAAGCAGTATTTTTACTGTTATTCAAATGTGATAAAATAAAATAATATAAATATAGCAGCGCATCCTGGGCTGAGAGACAGAGATATTGTTAAAAATAGAAATTAATTTTGTTTCTAAAAAACGTGTTTTCAATCGTTTTTGTAATGCACAGATAACTGTAAGAAAATAATATTTCCTTACACTACAAAAATGAATATTTCCTATCAATTATATTTCATTTTGCCAATAAATTAGGAGATGCATGTAAATATTGACTTTCTTTCAGAAATTTGTCAGAAATGTTAATATTATTGCACGAATTGCGGAAAAGGTGATTTTTTGGCTCTGGGTTGTTCTTGTCAAGTGCATCTTCGACACAAAACATGTCACTTTTAATAATTCTACTTCATATAAGACAACATGTCATTTCCATACAATTTTCCACCCCAAACAATACAAAAATTGTTTCAAATAAATTAATTCTGACGACAATAAATGCCTGTTAAATTAATAAATTATTTTAATTCGCCGATGGCGTGACAGCTGTCACAGCCACTTACCCGATGCTCTGATAACGATTCGGCCAGTACTGTTTTGACCACAACATATTTGAATTTGTATTGCAACATTTGCATTTCAATTTCAATTAGTTGTTATATGCAAATGTAAAATATTAGCGACTCGTGTCGGTGGCGCGACGCAGTCCCCATTTTTCAAAATACGTTTTTAGTACACACAACTGTGCTGCCATTTGTTTGTCGTGTATCATCATGTTTATTGCTTGACAATCACCCAGCTGTGTTTTCATAGTTAAGTGGTTATGTGTAGTGATCGCACAGCGATTTGGATAATAAATAAACGCAAATCATTCATAATAAATCGTTAATCAAACGCAATGTTTAATATTATAGCTTAATGCAAATTCCCAACGTATAAATATGTTTCTGCTATACCGGGTGCCTACGATATTACTAGCCAGCCTATAAATTTCTTGAAAAAAAAAATATATCGAATTAAAATTTTAGGAAGTTGTGTGGTTGAATACGGTGCACAATTTGATTTCTCCAATATCTGATTTTCATTTCCGGTTTAACTGGAAACAGTATAAAGTTTGTTATTTTTGATGGAACACCCTGTATATTACTCTAAATTTAGATTGTCCAAGAAATTACAGGTCCAAAGCATACCCTACATCTATCTTTGACAGTTTTCGAGAAAACGGCGGTTGAAATTGTTATATCATCACAAATTATTAAATTTTCATATAAAATAATGTAGGAACAAATCTGTTAGGGTTATTTAAGTTTATTAGTGAGTAAAACAAATTTTAAAACAATTTCATTTCCGGCTGAGCCGGAAGTACTACGAAAAGTGATTTTCAGGCTCAAATTACTTCTATATTTTTAATGGAAGACCTTAAATTTACATTCTACTAACCTTTCTGGATATTTTGTGTTTCTGGTGTCCTCTGTCTAAACCTAATAGTTTATGAGATATCGGCGACTGAATGTTCACCTGCACTGTTACAAACACTAAACAATAAATGATGTTTAAACAGAACTTTCATTCAAGAGGGCTGTGTAAAACAAAAGAACTATTTACCGATTTTCATTTAGATTTTGACAGTACTGGTGATTTGTTTAAAAGTTTCTCTCGACAGTTGTTATTTAATTTTTGTGTTTTGTTCTTATCTTTTGTAAGTGTTTAGGTGTTATCTGGTTGGTGTAATGGCTGTGTTTAGGCACAAGCATCAACTTGATATGTTATTAACATATGGAGATGTAAGAATAAACCGAAGGGAAGCCAGAGCATTGTATGTTCGACGTTATCCAGAACGTAATCAGCTTTGTGCACAATATTTTCCATGATTGGAAGAACATTTAAAAAGGGAAAATGATATTTGATTAAGATTGATCCAACAAGTTCTACAAGGCAAATTGCCAATGGTATCGGGATATTTCCCGAAAGTGTTACAAAGATTCTACGTAAACATAAGTACAAATCTTTTAAGTACTAAATCCATCAGCATCTTTACGAGGGAGATTATCAACGAAGATTGAATTTTTGCAATTGGTATCTAGAAACTGAACATCGATCGAATCCCGATTTACTAATTTTTGCATGGCCTATGTCCATTTAACAGTTTTATATAATAACTAATAGTTTATTTATATTTAGCACGATCTGTATAGCATTTTGATTCAGTTTTTGCAAGTGAAACTGTTTTCAACTATCAGAATTTTCTTTGTATAAGTGCTAAATCATTTCACACTGTTTTATGTACATATTTTTTTTTATATTCTAGGAACTCAGTCATGTTTTTTTTTACACTATTATATATCTCTGTTCTATTACAGCACCTCAGGAAACAATTGTCGATTTCAATTCTACAAAAGATTTATTTATATTCATATACCTATATATCAATTTTTATATTCTTGTTTACTATGAAAGTACATATATGGTTATTTTTCTTGTCTTTCTCATTAATCTGTTATATAGTATATCCTGCAAGATGTTATATATTTGCTGAATTGATAAAATTCGGTTTGTACACGTTTAACTATTTATTACGACAGTTCGTTAGTAGGTTAAAAATTTGCAATAAATGTCATTATTTACCCGTACTCGCTTATATAAAAATATAGATTCCTTTTATCGATTATATGCCACTATTTTAGTTGTGAGTAAAGGAAATATACCTAAGGCGATCTGCAGGTTGTGCACTTAACTTATCCATTAACAGATGGCGATACTTCTACGACTTTACAGCTTTTATTAGTAAAACTATCTTTTTCAAGTTTGTGTATTGGTATTATATTGCAGAAAGTGGGATAAATAAAGTTTACCTTACTAGTCAAATTCGCCAAGAAATCATTTACCTGCAGCTGTACTGATTCCGACCTATACAAACTTAACTGTGTGACATCAGTAATTAATATTACATTTTTATATCCGCGGTAACAAGAGTTGTAACACCCCTTGGCTTAAAACCAGGAAGTGTTTCAATTATGCGAACGGCAGCTCTGGGTTATGGGAAAGCGAGGTCGTGGTTCGATATTTACTCATTTTTTAACTTGCAAAAAAAATATAAAATAGTGAATATATATATAAACCAAAAAAAATAGATGTTCAGGGCGCCACCTTAACTTACTATATGAACCATGAGTATTGTGAAAGCTAAGGAAAACAATACTGAGTACTTAAGTTATGTAATAAGCTCACCAATAATATATATCCAGCTAAATGAGTAGAAGAAAGGAAACACACATGTTAATAATAAGTTGACTTTAATATTGTTAAGTTGACAATGGGACAGTTGAATAATTTACTTAGCAATAGCAAAAAAATTTAGTTAAGTTGAAATTTGAATGATTGATAAAAAAATATTAAATTATGACAAGGTTTAACAAGTATTATTTAAGAAAATTTTATGTTAAAATATTTATATGAAAATGTATGAATATTTGAAAAATGTTAAAATTTAATTAAAATGGTACCATTTCTTACAAGTAAAAAAAATATATGAAAAGTAGAAATTTAAATCAAACAAAATGTTATAAATAATACCACCCAACAGAAGGCCCTGGTGTAACTTTGTTCCAGAATCAGGTATGACTGCAGGGACCCCTCTACAACACGCTGCCTCCACTCTCAAATTGTCTCCACTGTCTACGTGGTCCAAAAAAAAATCGACGACTCGGATTCTTTCGCTTATTGACCTCTTGCTTCTTAAAATAATACCATCTGTGTGTGGCCGTTACATCGGAAAGATGATATACCAATAATGATATCACACCAAAGAAAATTGCCTCATATGAGGGATACTGGCAACCCTAAGATATAAAAAAAATACACCTTACAAAATGAAATTCAAACGAATTCGCAAGACTTACCCCAAGTGACCTGTGGGGGCTCAGTATCGATTATAAGCCTAAGCTTATGGCGTGAATAAAAATTATGGCTTGACCAAATTTACTAGTTAGGTTACTGCCCCAAGCCTAAGCACTACCGGCTCCTTCAATGGATCACGCTTAAAAGGGCTGCTAAGATGGCTTAGCTTTCTAACGCGGTCTTGCGAATTTTAAAAAAACTAACGATTAAAATATCTAAAATTTAACCTTAAAATAGAGAGTGTGCTACTATGTGCTTCTGAAGAAATAAATAAAACAAGTTCATAAGAAACATGCTGTTAAACCAGCCAGGAAGAGAAGACGTCGTGTGTTTACTATATTTCGGTGTTAACTCAAAATGAGGTGTCAAGTGCTTTTCAACCTGAACAAGTTATAATTGCAGTGTTAATTGTCTGAAACGGTGCCGCATTATTTTCATTATTATTTACTTATATATTTAACTGCATGTGAAGCATGTTTTTGCAGGAAAGAAAGAATAAAAAAAATATTTATATTTGTCTAATAAATTCCTTTTCAGGAGATTTTTCACTGCAAACAGTAATACATTTATCCACATACTGGGTGGCCTAACTCACTATGCACCAGTTTACTTTTTAAATTGATTACTATGAAAAATGTAGCATATGCAATGCTACAGAGTTTAACAACCAGGTAAATTTTATTTAACCAATTTAATTTTCAGCTGAGAAATTACGGGTTACTAAATGGAGTGGAATAAACAGATTAATATAAAAAACAATAATTAACGAAAATGTCGGACGAAATATAAACAAAATAACAAAAAGTCTGCATCCCAGTTTTTAACTTAAAATACTCAATGAACCTTGAAAGTTATAGAAAATCTGGCTACAAGTAATATTTTATCAGTTTATAGTATACCTACCATGTGCACGTGTGTATTTTTAATTTAATAATTCTTTGGGTTGGTACATACGAAATTTCCTCCACTAAATACATCTTCAATTCTCCGGTATCTCAATTATCGTCTATTAGATGACTTTGAGGGTGGACGCCTAATACAGTTAAGAGAGCAGGTGTTCGGTTTCGTAATATTGCGCATCATATAAATAAAATTGTTCCAAAAATACGGCAATTTCGGAGCGTTCCTATATAGGGCGTCCTTTAATTGACTTTAAATGTGTTTTAAATTGTTAAGATTAAATTTAATCTAGGTTAATGCATATTTATCATTAACTAAGTTATATGTTTTATGTTGATATACTGTGAATTAAACGTGCTTACGTGTCTGTGGGATATTCTGTTACTTTTCCTAAATTGACAAATAGAACGTATGCCTGAAAGGTTCGATGAGACTTCAGACGTAAAATATAAAATTTATACTTTCGATTTTTACTTAATTGCAGGCTACCGTACTTTTGATAGCATTTTAACAAAATCCAGTCACAACCACACAACTTTTATTTAAAACTTTTTTTCTGTAGGCAATTATAACGTTGATAAGGGGTAGGTAATTTATAATGAATAACCTTGTACATAATAATAGACCGACATGGATTCCGAATCACTAAGGAACCATGTGTAGGCAAATACGACGGATAACATATAAGTTTCCCACCTAAAACGAATGTTAACTTTGAAAAATGACGATCGAAAAATTTGTCGCCCGCGAAAAATCTCCCTTCAGAAATTTTAATACGTAACTTTTAACTTGTCCTAATATTCCATACCATGCATAAGAAGCAGTTCTACAGAATGTCGGATCGCAATAAAAAATTTATTTGGGAGTAGTAGAAGTCAGTTTTCGAAGTAGCTGCTAGAATTACAACTCGTGGGACGTAATCCATAAATCGCGCTCCAAGAGATGTCAACTATTGCAGATATAATAATTATGCCCTTGAAACGGATTTTTATGATAGTTTTCAAAAATGAAATTTTTGTTTTAGTTCCGAAAATAATTTTTTTTTTGTTGCAATTCGAAAAACTCTCTTAGCCATCATCATTTCTGGCGTCACAGCCCTGAGTGGGCCTTTGCCTCCTCTAAAATCTGCAGTCTCTGTCTAATGCTTTTCTCCGCCATTCTTTTACTCCTATTATTTTTAGGTCTGCTTCCACTTTATCCAGAAAGCCTTCCTCTTTTTCTATACCCTATTGGTCCCTCTAAAAGCATTTTCCTTGTGGGGTCATCAGCGTCTATCCTCATCACATGGCCCACCCATCTGAGTCAGTTTTAATCGTTTTGATTATTCCAGTCTCCTGGAACATCCTATATATTTTGAAATTATACCGCCTTAGCCATATCCCGTTTTCATTGACCGCTCAGTATATACTTCTAAGGACTTTTCGCTCAAAGCATTCTAGTATCCACTCATTGTGTGAGTGCCTAATAGCATCTGTTGATGAGGAGGTTCCGGCGTTTAATTTCAGCTGTCGTATCACTGCCCGTACTAACCAATGATCCCAGGTAAATGAACTCGTTAACCTACTCAATTTCTCATCCTCAATTATCAGAGACTGTGGTATCTGTATGCCTACGTCGGGTGATGATATCATGTATTGTGTCTTACTTATGTTGACTGTTAATCCCATTACGCTTGCTGCTGCCCTTATCGTAGTGCTCCTTCCTTTGTTCTTCCTATTATATCGATGCCGTCGACATAGGCGAGGATTTGAATAGACCTATTATATATTGGGCAGGCTTTTAATGGCTTCTTTGACTTCCTTTCTTGATGGTGGCTCCTCATTTTCTTCGTTCCTGAGTGGTTCCTCGGTTGCATCTATGTTCTCTACTGTCGGTTTAGCAGTTCATCGAAGTCTTAAATCTATCTTATATATTTAGATTCTTTTAAAATTGACTATATTCTTGGTCTTTATTTAAGTTCTCAAATTCTTTAAATTCTTCTTCTAGACTTTCTTTTTTTTTTCGTCTTAGGAACCGCTTTTCTTCTCGGTGTTTGTTTTGATATTCTTCTATTGTTAGAAGCGTTCTTCTCCCTTGCATTTTTCCACGCTTCATTCTTTATTTTCAGCGTTTTTTCATAATCTTTATCGAACCAGTGGTTCTTCTGTCTTCTACTTTTGGTGCCTACAATTTCGTCAGTTCTTGTCTTGATTGCGTCTTTTATTTTTCCCAATGGGTATCTATGCTCATCGGATTTGTTTCCTGATTCATTGCCACAATTCTGTTTTTCATGGCTTTAGTGTAATTTTCCCTTATTATTGGTTCCTGCAGCTTTTTTACTTCGAGTTTGCTTGTTTTTTGTTTGCGTTCCTCCACTGTCATTTATATACTAGCCCGGAGAGTTGATATCACTAGGAAGTGGTTTGAGTCTAGAGATACCCAAGTTGCACTGTGTATGTTTTTAAATTGAAAGTAGATGCTTGCTATTGTCATATTTAAAGTTGCTGACATGTTTACTAGACGATTTCCATTATCTTTACACATTTCGTGAATGCTGTATTTTCCTACTGTGGGGCGGAAGGCCTTCTCTCTTCCCACTTTCGCATTCATATCACCTAGTATAACTTTAACGTCGTGTTTTGGGCACCGCTGGTATATTCTTTCTAGTTCTTCATAGAAATCTTCCTTTTCTTGATCCTTTTTATCTCCAGTTGGGGCATGCGCATTAATCAATGAGCAATTAAAGAATTTTCCTTTTATTTGGAGGTTGTATATTCTTTCTATTCTATTCTGCTTGGGCTTACACTCTCGAATCCGATGACCGATTGATTCATTCCCCTGTTTACCACAAAGTCAATCCCTTCCATATGATGTATACTATTGCAGCTATAGTAGAGACTGTGTGTTTTCTCTATTCCTTTCCCTGACCACCGTATTTCCTGTAGGGCTAATATATCAACCTCGACTGGTGGTCGAAAGGTGAGCGCACTTGCCTCTCACCCAAAAGTTCCGGGTTCGATCCCTGGTCGTGGCAGTGGAAAATATTGTGAGAGAGATTTTTCCACTATACACGGATATTGGATGTGTGTCCCTTGTCTCTAAATGTGTAGCCCTCTCCCAGCCAAGGCTCTTCTAGAGCTTTCTGGGATAAAGGGGGTCGTCATTACCTGTGGTGTATTTAATTTTATTTGTCAATGCCGTTCAGCAATGATTTGAAGGCTCCTGCTCTGTATAGAGTTCAGGTATTCCAAGTTCCTATTCTCATATTCTTTTTTCGTTTGCTCTCTTCTGCTGGGGTTACCATTCCCTAGGCGAGGGACCTCGGTTTAAGGGTGCCGGAGGTTTACCCTCATCCTTCTCTTTCTGAGATAGGATTTGGTGGTTTTTTGTGTCTGTTATTCTTACACAGGAATTTCTTAGTATTTATGACCCTCACCTATCGGTCTCAGTGAGCGTCCTAAGTTCCTCCTCCACCCCTTCTCCCCTTCTCCTTTCTCAACCGGGCTTGGGACCGGCTATGGTGGAGTTAACTTTCTTAGTTATATTTCAGATTTCATTACAATTTTTAAAAAGTTCTTTCGACGGATATCTTTGCTAACTTCAAATGTGATGACTTTGGATACGATTGGTAGATTCCTTGATACTACCATATCTGGATTAGTCTTACCCAAGACGTGTGATGTATGTTTGTATCTAACAACATATCCGATCACTTTTCAATTATAATAAAAATGGAATGCAATAAAAATGAAAACAAACTCAAGTTTCAAGATAATAAATAAATAACAAAAATAAACAACAATTTACTTAAAGAGTTGATTAAAAATAATACATGCCGTGAACTATATGAAATAAAAGATGTAAACACGACGTATGATTATTTCCTAAACAATCTCTTGCATCATTTGGAAAAATTCACTAAAATTGTTGAAGTAAAAAAAATACCATTGAATAATTTTCAAAAGTACAACATTATAACCCCAATGGATTTTTTCTATAGGGTATATTAAAGATAAGGTGTTTTCGACGACACCGCAAAATGTAGAGGACCTAAAAGCTCGAATTCAACAGGCATGTATTATAGTTACTCCTGAAATGCTGAGTAATGTTTTAAATGCAGTACCTCGCCGCGCTCGATTGTGCATAAGAAATCGCGGTGGACACACTGAACACTTGATATGATATCTTAAAAATTATTTTAAGGATTAGATAGGGGGCGAGCGTAGGTGCGTCTTTACTATGTACATACTTCGGTATGCGATGTAAAGCAAGGACAGGCGCAGTTAGTACTTGGATGGGTGACCATTCCAACGGAAACCGCGTTCTCGCCTCACACATCTTCCAGCGGCTCGTATATCAGTGTATGCGCGGAAGCTATACAACCTTAGGCGAGGGTTGTATAGGAGATATACCATCCTTCGGAGGGGATGTAAAGCCGTCGGTCCCTTGTCTATTAAATGTTAGGCAAGTAAAAGATCCCTACTCTTCTTAAGGGAAGAGGTTCGGCAAAATTCCTGGTTGGGGGTAGCTCGTCTACAGGCGTCGGTGTTAGGCCTCAGTAGCGGAAATAGGCCGACGTTAAATAAATGTATAAAAAAAAAAAAAAAAAAGGATTAGATAAATATTAATGTTCTGTGTGCTATATTCTTTTTATTATTAATTTGTTTTTGTTACCTGAATTTACTTTATTCTTCTTAATTATGTTAATGTTTTATTATAGCAAAGATTTGAACAACTTATTGAATTATTTTATCGTTTATTTAATCATTCTTCTCCACGGCAAGTATAATGCTTGTTAAAAAAAATTTATTGGTTAAAAAAAATGTTTTTATAATTACTAACGTAGTACCAATGAATAAATATGCCATGTGTCGTTGAAAAGGGAGGAAAACACTCTATTTAATGGCGCCATTTACCGCCCGTTTCAAAATAATTTTTTCTAACAGCCCGAAGAGTAATCTCAAAATACAGCGGTTTTGAAAAAAATTAGATAAAGCTTCGTTGAAACACTCTGTTTTGCAAAAAATTTTCGCCTTAGAATTTTTCTCGTATCTCTCCAAATAACGGAGATATTTGGCCTAGACGTTGTCCGCATTTTCGATATTTTTCGCCATAACTCTTAAAGTAGGCCATGGATTTCAAATGTCTTTAAACCATTTTGTAGGTTATATAAATGGACACAATTTTCGTAAAAATATTTTTTTTTGTACGACCGATATTAAGTGAGATATTCTCGAGGGCCCTGATAAAATGGACAGCCTGTATATACAAGAAAGCAGAATATTTAATACGAGCGTGGGAAGATTATTGTCAACCGATATTTCTTAATATTGCTTCAAGAATAAAAGGAAAACAAACGTTTGATTTAACCCTGTGTAAAACTTAACCGCACTCCCTCCCTGTGGCCCTGAGGACTTTTAGAAAACAGTAAATCTTCTTACGTCCTACGAAGCAATGTCGCGAGTTGTCGTTAAGTGTAGCCCGAGGTGAAAACTATGATTAACCGATTCGTAAGAATTATTTATTACAACTTCTGGGTGAAGGGATTTCCATAATGGATTCCATTTGTTACAATGAGCAACTTTGGGAAACTAAATAAAATCTCGCACAGTACATAGGCCAGAGTCTCGTCCCTAAGTGAAATGAAATAGCACAATCAGTGTATTATATCGATGAAGTTCCATGCGTACAAAGCTTATAAATTATAATTTGCAAATACTAGATGATTCTATATTATTTTCTTATTTTATTTATTTATTACATTTTCTACAATTTTACATTTTTGTCAGTATATATAGGGTGGGACAATAGTGCATCGAACCTCGATATCTCCAGTTCTACGATAGCTAGAAATTTTTTAAAAAATTGCAAGTAAACTAGATAAAAAAGTCTATAAATGGAAATTAGGCTCTAGGCTCTATTCATTCCTATATTAGCATTGAATATCTCCCAACCACTTGGATGTAATGAATTTTTTGTTGAAATAATGCAATCTGCAGATGGATATTAAAAAAATCACCACAGTCACAATTATGGGTTTTAAGAAAAACTTATGTGAATACCAGTTACGAGACATCTAATTAATGTTCTTGAATTATTTTCATTTCCTAGAAATGTACAGGGTGGCCAAAAATTATTTTTCAATTAAGAACATTTTAAATAGAATTTTCTCAATTTTTTCAAATGGAACACTCTGTATATTTTTCGACAATGTAATGTAGAAATGAAAAAGGAACATTTTTTGTACTTACTTCCTTAGGGCTAATTGTAACCAATTTCGTTTTATTGAGCAATAATTACAAAATTCAAAAATAAACTTCATGTTCCACATGTTGCCCATTTTGACTAACACACATCTCTATGCGCTTTTGGAATGAGGTTCCCACTGTTCCTAAAACTGCCAATGTGATAGATGTGAAGACAGTTGTTATTCTTTCCTTCATAGTGTGTACTGTTGTTGGCGTGTCTCTATAAATAATTTCCTTCACCGATCCCATAAAAGAAATCCATTTTTGTAAGATCTGGGGATCCAGCAGGCCATTTAGTGGGTCCATTAGATAGTTTTCCAAAAAATTAAGATAGCTTCAGTCAATGTACCATCAAAGAAATGTGGCCCTATTACATGTACTCCAATAATTCCTCCCCAAACATTTATAGACCATCTGTGTTAGTTATCAACTTGCATAAATAATGAGGATTTTCCGAAGCATAATAATGTAAATTATGCCTATTAACAAATCCATTTTTATGAAAAGTTGCTTCATCATTGAATAAAACAGTATTGAAGAAGAAGTTGCATTTCACCTCTGGCCCAATTATAAAATTGTAGGCCCTATTGAAAATCGTCATCAGATAATTCCTGGTGCATTTGAATATGATATGCATGCAACTTATTTGTTTTTAAGATTCGACCCACAAACCGTCTACTTATTCCTACTAATGAGCTCACCTCTCTTTGACTAACACGGAGATTCTCAACCGTCGCCAGCACCACAGAAAACTCATTTTCTTCGTTCACAACACGTTTTATTCTTTCACTTTTTTATATTCGACATTTCCAGTTTTCAGAAATCTATAGAGAAGGTTTTGGAAGCTGCTAACATCAGGAATCCTTCTTTGAGGGTAACGTTGGTGATAGATTCTATTGGCAAGTAAACAATTTCTATCTGACTTACCCAAAACAAAAGTCATGTCCTACAAGTTCCGCTTTATTAAAATTCATATTGAAAAATTCCAAATATTTTAAATTCAATACAAATTGTAACGACCGATAAGTGTGATGATATACCATCCTTCGGAGGGGATGTAAAGCCGTTGGTCCCTTGTCTATTAAATGTTAGGTATGTAAAAGATCCCTACTCTTCTTAAGGGAAGAGGTTCGGCAAAATTGGGGTTGGGGGTAGCGGAAATAGACTGACGTTAAATAAATGTTAAAAAAAAATAAGTGTGATAAATGCTTCTTTGTGCATGACAATGTATACCAAACTGATATATGATATATGAGATTTTATTGCTTGTCGAATAACGAAAACGGCAAAAAAAATTTACAAAAAAACATTACAGTAAAGAACCGGTTAAATACTATTTACTCATTTCAATGGATTGGAAGATATGGCCTCATTTCAAAATTGCATAAAGACGTGTGTCAATCAAAATAGACAACACGTCGAACACCAATTACAAATTTTTTTAAGGAATCATTTGAGGGAACGTCTTTCTTAAAAGCTTTTATCTTGCAATGTATGTTTGTCAGTTGGTTTAGGGCAAATCTTGCAATCAAAATTTCGATTGGTTCTAATTAAGCTAGAGCTTTGAAATTTTGCACATATGTATAAGTCCGGCGACAATACACTTTAACAATTTCATATAGGAAAAAAAACAAGATGGCGGACGACTTTATCGTTTATGATCTGATTCGACTCAAAATCGATATCTGGAGTTTATGGAACGGAATTATGAATTCTTGGTCAAAATTCAGAAATTTAAAATGGCGGTGCCAATATGGCTGACAACGTTTGTCATTTAGATCCAAATCCATCAAAATCGATATATGGGAGTTCTGGGGTCGCGGATTACGAATTTATAGTAAAAATTTAGTTCAAGATAGCGGACGACTTTACCGTGTATGATCCGATTCGTCTCAAAATCGATATCTGGGGATTACAGCATATCAGAAAACTAAAACGTAAAAAATAAACTTTGAAGTAAATCAAGCCCATCATTTTGTTACATTATATAATTATATTTTTAATGATATAAAAGCTTGTCGCGAGCAATCTCCTTTACACAGGAAAATCTCGCGGCAAGCTTTTATATCATAAAAAAATATATATAATGTAACAAAATGATGGGTTTGATTTACTTCAAAGTTTATTTTCTACTTTTTAGAGCATTTTTTAAATAAAAGCTTTTTTAAAATATTTTTAAAGTTTATTCTTGAACTTGACGCTTATTTATTTATAAAACGAAAATGGTTGCAATTAGCCATAGGGAAGTACTTACAAAAAATGTTCATTTTTCATTTCTACATCAAATCGTTGAAAAATATACAAGTTGTTTCATTTGAAAAATTGAGAAAATTCAATTTAAAATGTTCTTAATTAAAAAATAATTTTTGGCCACCCTGTACATTTTTAGAAAATGATCCAAAAATATTAATTTGATGTCTCATATATGGTATCCATCTGCAGATTGCATTATTTCAACAAAAAAATTCATTACCAAGTGGTTGGGACATACTCGCCTTGGCTTGCCCTGTATGTTCGAAACTAATTTCCAGTTATAGACTTTTTTATCTACTTTACTTGCAATTTTTAAAAAAAATTCTAGCTATCGTAGAACTCGAGATATCGAGGTCCGACGCACTATTTCCCCACCCTGTATAAATGATATTATGTTAAAATTACATATCAACTGCATAAGCTGTGACACCTGACCTCATTTTGTGCATATTAACATGATGATTGCTCACACTTATCGTATAGATAGCTAGATATATATTTGTTGCACTTTGTAGGGACTTTTATGGAGTCCTCTAAACGACATTTCAACAGAATTATATAATGTCATTTTCAAGTTCTCGCTGGCAGCTGCTTACTGCTGTTTTTCGTTCAGATCGAGCAACGACGAACCGACTGAATTTTTTCTTTTATAGAAATTGTTTTTTGTCGTCTTAATTAATGCCGTTACTATATTACTATATTTAGCACAGTAGCAGGGTCTAAAAAAGGGCTTTAGCTGGAAATTATTCCAGGAATTTTGAAACTTGGCGGATTTATAGATTTCGGGGTGCTGAATAAGAATTCGCAAAATGCAAAATGTGATCTCTTCCGCTACAATAAGTTATGTCATATGCATTTTTCACCTAAAGTTGACTTTCGGCGCAGCAGCCGAGTAAACTTAAGCATAGTTTTTTTCATTTAATGCATTCGTTGCTTATGGAGTGCGCACGTTTTGCTTTTCGTCGTACCATGACTTCGACCTCGGATTCGGTTTCGGAGCAGAAGCGTTTTATTTGTAAGAATGAACTCGCGAATAGTGACGCTGTAAACATAAAGAAGAAAGACTTAATGAACTTCAGACGATTAAGCCTACAGAGGAATGACGGAAATATAAACCCCTTGAGTGGATTGACGTCTGTGGCTGTGCTTGAACAGTATCGCAAACGGTATGCCAATGAGAAATTCGTTGGTTCCTCGCTTGTAAATGCAACTTCGTCATCATCACCGATAGTGAGGGAACAAAGAGTTGCTTTTGACTTTAAAAATCGTTGCTTTTTGTGTGGGGAAGAGATCATCGACGATTTCCTGACGAAACAGAAAAATGTAAATTATGCGACCTTGACAATGTTCACAACGTTCGGGACGTGTCCGTCAGAAACAGCGCTTTGACTTTATCGATCATTCGTGCTAATGACTGGAGTTGCGTAATCGTTGAGCGCATTAACTATACTCCTGATCTTGTCGCAGTACAAGCTAAGTATCATGCATCTTTCTTGAAAAAATACTCTCGGTCCTTAAATTCCTGATTCACAAGTTGGCCGCCCATTGTCTTCAAACGGGAGCCAAGCAATGGAAAATATATTTTTCTTTTTTAGAGTAAAATAGCAAAGAGTGCCAGTTTGATCTGAATGATCTAATAGACCAAATTAAGGGAGATTTATCGACCGAGCGCGCATACTGTGCAGGCGAAACTGTTCGCGAAATACGGCGATGATATCCTTATTCTTCAAACTGCGAAGAAAATATTTCGGATTGCTTACTTCCGAAACACTGAGCACAAGGTACTGACTGATGCATGCTACAGGACAAAAATGCCAATCCGAAGGACGAGCGACTAAGGGCTGTTCGAGAGGCAGCAGAAATTGTACTGGGGGAATATCCCCCGTACGCAGATTTGCGACACGAACTGTTATCCGCCTTCCGATAATGGACGATGTGCCGGGGTCGCTGACTACATTCTTATAAAAGGTAATTCTGAGAAGCACACACCCATAAAATGCAGACAATTTTGCATATAAAAACAAGTTTTGCCTTGTAAATTTTCAATAAAAATTGATAAAACTGGTGATAATATAAGTAACAACAGAATCCACGTTTTCCCTAGTTCAAAGAAATATGCTTAAGTTTACTCGGCTGCTGCGCCGAAACTGTCGACTTTAGATGAAAAATGTATATGACACAACTTATTGTAAATTGAGTCCTCTTTCATTTTTGCTATGACTATTATTGTGAAAAAATGCACTGGAAGGGGGATATTTCGGAAAAACTTGCTTTTGCCGCCATTTTGTCGATATGGCGGAGCTAGCGGAGGAAATCACATTTTGCATTTTGCGAATTCTTATTCAGCACCCCAAAATCAATAAATCCACAAAGTTGCAGAATTTCCGAACTATTTCCATCTAAAAGTACTCTGCTACTGGGCTAATTATTTATGATACTCGTTTTATTCCACGTTATGTTTGTTTTTGAGAAGTTTTTAAGTTTATCACGTTTCTTTATAGCATTTAAAAATAAAATAAAATGAATTATCAAGCAATATAGTAGTGTTTTAAGTTTAATATTATGGTAGACTTATGCTAGAGGGAAAATGAGAAATATTTATAATTTTACGTTTTTATTCAATAATATAGTTATTTGAAAATTTACAGAATTTAAATAGTGGCAAAAATAATAGGGAAAATAATAATATATTATTTTCCGTAATTCCAATTTCCATTCTATGTTATTGCACAAACATGAATTTTGACCATAGAGTAAAATCTGGGGGCTACCTTAGAAAAATTCCGAACTTAATGAAACTTTTGGATGTTGTTTGTGAGTGTCCAGTAGTGCTACACCCAATTTATCCAACAAGAAAACCCTGTGTAATTTTGGGAAATGGCAAAAATCCACAAAATATTTGCACGTTTTTCGGTTTTTTCGAAATATTGCGAAAACGGTTGATTTTAGCGGACGACTTCAAATTAGTAAGTTGTAAAGGATTAAATTTCTTGAAATTTTCATGGTAAAATCAATTTTCGAAAAAGTGTTCTGAAAATCATAAAAACTGTTCATATGTTCATACTATACAGTGTACGTACATGTAAGGTTTGAAAGAGCATAAAATAACCCAGATCGTCTTTCCACTAATACATGTTCATTAGGTTGAAAAAATAACATTAAAATACAGTATTTTTATAGTATATTATAGCGATTCTTACTGTCTAATAAAGTTAATTTGGAAGGAAAATTTTAAAGTAGGGAAATGTAAAGTAAATGTTAATGAAGTAAAGTTAATATTTTAGGCGTTAGCACCATACGGAGATTCATCTTCTTCACGCTCTTTTTCAACGTCTAGCATTTCGTCCATAATAATTTCTTCTTCGTGCTCTCCCTCTGCTTTTTCGTCCTGGAGATCAGGTTCTGACGTATTTTCACATGCATGCCCCGAGCAATTCTTGCAAAGGGTGGAGCACCGCAGTCCTGATTTCTTATAGCTGCAGACTGCATTGCTACACCCTTTCTCGCATTTACACGATTACGTGTGGTCTTGATGCGGACGATTCCTCGTTTCGTCAGCGACCACCCCCAAACTGACGGTACAATGTCGTTACCCAGCCATGGGTAACCTGGTGGACCTGGTGATATGTTTGGAAAACATAGTGGATGGCCGCATCTTTGGCAGGTGGCAGTCTGACCATTTGGAATTTAGGTTTGGCCACGGACTTAGTAAGAAGTTGCTATCCAGAAACTTCTCGTCTGCCTCGGAAATCTAGTAAGGAGTGGCTTCCTGGTCTTTGAACACAGCTACTAGGTCACGTAGAGAAGTGTTCTTCTCGTAAATTCTGCAGACCTTTCTTCTTCCCTTGTCCAAAGGGGGTTGAAGTGGTGTCGCACCCACTTATTGCATGCGGAAAGAGAATATCTTGTGGGTCTATCTTGCATGAAGCTGCTGATCTTCCGCTGCATGTTTCACCTCAATCCCCTTCGCTGTCATTTCTTCATCAGCATTTTGATGAAGTTTCTGTTGTTGCTGTCGTTTAATAAGAACGTCTCTTGAGCCATTTTTTAAATATAAATAAATACCACAGAAATTAGCCGTCACTGCAGTTGATGCTGAAAATACAAATTTGTTGGACGAGTGTAGTATAGCCCGGCGAGATCTTCCTGCAGCTTTCGTGCTTTGATAGAAGGTGTCGTTAGGATATCCATCAAATACTACTGTGGTATTGCACCCAACGTGTTTTTGCACATAGTCCACATAGGTCTGAGACGCTGATTGGAACGTGGGTGTTGTGGTCTTACTCCATACAACCTTATGGAGTAAGAACCCTCTATCAATTACTGCATACTTTCTGCAGCCAAAGTTTGCTTCTCCTTGCATAGGGGTGAATACTGCATCATATAATGCTGACTTTGTGCCCTTAAGCATTCCTTCCTCAGTAAAGAGCGATATTGGGAAGGGTGCAAGTACATATTTCAACAATTCCTTGAGGTCTTCGTCAGACTGCATGGCAATGCAAACTCCTTTTATAAATAAACACTGTCACATGTACGCGTATCGGCTATTCACTGTCAATATCATTCACATTGGAACGGACGAGTGCCCGCCTTTAACGGCTGTGTCACAACTGAATTGTGTGAAGTGGGTGATTCGATTCAGTTATGGGGGGAGAGGAGGGGGTAGTTGAACCTATGCAAATCGAAGTAGATACAACAAGTCCATTAAATATTCTGAAAAATGGAAAATAAATATCGAAAATCAGCCTATTCAGCGGTTTTTTACGATTTTGAGAAATTTTGCACTTTTTCGAAACTCTATATCTCGCTACCTATGGGGTCAAAAAATACCTTTTATCATGCAAATTGCAGAAAATTTAATCAGCTACAATTTATTGATTTAAAATTGCCCGCTAAAATCAACCGTTTTCGAAATATTTCGAAAAAACCGAGGGATTTTCGTCCCTCCCCAAAATTCCACAGGGTTTCTTTGTTGGATAAATTGTGTATAGCACTACTGAACACCCACAAACAACATCCCAAAGTTTCACTAAGTTCAGAATGGATTAACTAGCCAAAGATATCGAAATGTACGTGATTCTCGTGTGGGTCGTCATCTACCTTGCACTGACGAGAGCCAACAGCACGAAATTGCAGTCTGCAAGTGGTGTGCGACGAATGGCACGAGAGCTCCTTTAAGTAGGAACAGTCTTTCGGCTGGCGTTTGTTGCAATCGAAGCATTAGCATTTTGATGGTAATATGCAATTATTACACTTAACGCGCCAGGCTTGTAACTTGTAATTCAGCACTCGGCGAGGCACATAGCCCGGAGAGTAGCTGTTGGTTGCAGTCTGGTTACGTTCCTTATAGTAAAATAAGGATTTTATAGAGGAGTTTACGACTAAAAATATTACATTAGTAATAGGCCTAGTTCACGGGTAGATTTTTTGGAGAAAGGATAAGAATATCTCAAATGCTGAAAGAAATTTCATTCAACTATGCATCTTTACTAGATTTATAAAACGTTTTGATCAGTCCGCACTGCAATAAAAGCTGATTATACGCTATGACCTTTGAGAAAACAAAATTATTACTTTTAGTAAGGTTTCGGGCGAGCGTAGGTGCGTCTTTACTATGTACATACTTCGGTATGCGATGTAAAGCAACGATAGGCGCAGTTAGTACTTGGATGGTGACCATTCCAACGGAAACCGCGTTCTCGCCTCACACATTTTCCAGCGGCTTGTATATCAGTGTATGCGCGGAAGCTATACAACCTTAGGCGAGGGTTGTATAGGAGATATACCATCCTTCGGAGGGGATGTAAAGCCGTCGGTCTCTTGTCTATTAAATGTTAGGCAAGTAAAAGATCCCTACTCTTCTTAAGGGAAGAGGTTCGGCAAAATTCCTGGTTGGGGGTAGCTCGTCTACAGGCGTCGGTGTTAGGCCTCAGTAGCGGAAATAGGCCGACGTTAAATAAATGTATATAAAAAAAAAAAAGTAAGGTTTCTTAATTATTAAAGCGACTGTGATACTTAAATTACTATTTTTCTTGCATTATTATACTAGTTTTATACAATGAAAAAATAATTTTTTTATATCCTATAGCCCAATGACCACAAATTGTTATTAATTATAGATTTCTTTCAGACGCATCATTCACCGGTTGGGGTAAAAATATCCTAGTTCGCAGCATTTGGAATATCAATAACAACGTTGCATATAAATTTATGATATAATTGAGCCAAATGCACTAATGGTGTTGTTCGTTATATATAATTCAAGTATTGACAATATGATATTTGATAAGCATTCATTATCGAACTGACGGTAAAAATTTCATGGAATACTAACTGTAGTTTACGTGTATATATATATTTCAAACTTTCTGTAAGCAATCTTGTCTAAGTTCTTGTTCGTTAGACTGTCGGTTTCAACTCTAAGAAGTACTAAAACACGAAATCTATTAAGGGTATAGTTTACTTAAGTTTAACTAATACAGAAAACCTGAAGTCTTGGGAATAATCTCTGTTACACATCCTGGTCATTTCTAAGTTTTGTTGTTAGATTATTCCAAACAAACAAGTTTCCCAGACGCAATTTCATTAGTATATTGATTTTCATTATCCAAATTAAAAGTTTCCTTTCTTCAAAGTATACGTACTGGCTGAAATTAATTTAACTTTATAATTGATTTATGATTCTAGCTACATTTTTATCAATAATATAATATGTATTAAAGTTATTACTGAAAAACTGGTCGATGCTACCCTAGATCCAAGCAACGGGCATTAAATAACGTCGTCAAGTTGACTCAGGTGCTGAAAATGTCCTCCACTTTGCGCCAGATACTCTTGAAATCTGATTCAAATCTGTCTTCAGAACAATAGAATTGGTCAACTGACGCTCCAGTCATTTGAGCCACAACACGCACAAAATTTTGGGGTCAATTTCTATGATTTCCCTTAGGTTAAATTTTAATTTTAGAATAAGCGTTGACTTTAACCACCGCGAATCTGATAAGACCTCAATGGTGTAGGTGGGAGCCTACGGTTTTCCTTCCCTAAGCAGTTGAAACTTCAGTATCGCGATTTTTATAGTGGTGTAGTACAGAGGCTGATTTTTCTCTTCCGGACACATATTTATAGAATTTTTTACATATATTTGCAAATACCACCAGTACCTAAAATTAATGAAGGTATTTTCGTGCACTCTTTATAGTAAGAAATTGGAAAACCTTGTAGAGAACTTAGTACTCTACAAGATTGATAGTAACATATTCAAAAATTACATATTTTATTTCTACTGTAACAATAGGCGTGTCCATAAACTGGCAAAGAGAGAGGTTTCTTGAATAAGGGGTGGTTTGTGCTAAATTGAGTGTAAACCATTGCCACCATCGTATTTCTCAACCATGAAAACAGGGGGGTGGGAGATATCGTTTGCTGCGTTCCTAGTACTTTAACGGCCTTTGCGTTTTCACAAGAGATTAAAAATTAGGATGAAAACAAAAATATTTGTAAGCGTCCTAAAGCAAATAATAAAGAAAATAATAGTTTGCGACAGTAAGAAGACCGGCCATTAAAAAGTTTCTTCGACATCAACTTTGTATTGTTGCCAGGATCATTTTAATATATTTAGACAAGTAGGTAAGGTACCCGTTGTTAAACATAATTGTATAAAATGGTAGTTTCTTTTTTAGCTTGAACAAGATATGGAAAATTATTTGGAATATAAACTTAGTAGAGGCACGTATGAAAGGTGATGTGGTGTCTCATATATTTGCCTGTCAAACAGATAAAGCTGTACACTAAACAACTCGATTAACTAGTGAAAGAAGGGTCCGAAAAATAAAAGTTGAAGAGTTACTGTGCAAATCCACCAAATATTTGAAACACATGCAGGAACCATCAACTTCTGATAATGCATAAGACATCGAGCCGCAGAACAGTAGGACTAACTTGGCACTAAGATGTAATGTATCGACTCAAACCCGAATATTAACGTATTATAGAAGTAAGAGTAGTCATGTTTCATTTTCAAACTCAAGCAAAGATATAGCCACGTCCTCCATAAAATCTGAATTACTTCTACAAAAGCCATTTAAAGAACTTGTGACACTTACTTCAGTCATATTTTGATGATACAGACTAGCTGTGACTGTACTGGATTGAGGCTGGTTAAAATCAATATTTGACGCGAGAAAATCGTATATCATAATCACGTCTACGTTCGGCACATTATGTGAATCTCCTTTCTGGAAACTAGCAAGCATGTGACGTTAAACCAATGAGAACGCGTTTATTTTTTAAAATATTTATTTAACGTCGAACTATTTCCGCTACTGGAGCCTAACCGACGCCTGTAGACGAGCTACCCCCCAACCAGGATTTTTGCTGAACCTCTTCTCTTAAGAAGACTAGAAATCTTTTACTTGCCTAACATTTAATAGAAAAGAGACCAACGGCTTTACATCCCCTCCAAAGGATGGTATATCCCCTATACAATCCTCATCTAAAATTGTATAGCTTCCGCTCACACACTGATCTACAAGCCGCTGGAAAATGTGAGGCGAAGACGCGGTCTTCCTTGTGAACAGCACGAGTCTTCTGTGTTTGAAAAAATAAAAAAGTTTGGTGTGTACAGCTTGAGTTGAGACCCCAAAGGCCGTGTGCACTTAATTTTGATTTGAAAATAATTGGGGAGTTTTGTTTTTAAATGGCTGGAATGGGCCAAATGCCTCGCCCTGTATGTGTTTCAGAGATACAGTTCACTTGTATTTATTATTTTGAGTCTGACTATCACTTTATTTAAATTTAATATTTATGGCAGGGTCAAAAGCTACACCCTGTATATACTTTCCTGAAATTAAACACTTTGTTTTAAACGAGAATTAAAAAATTATTTATTAATCGTAAAAACAGAGTTGATTATTTTATTTCACTTAAATTAAAATTGTATTATACGAGTTAAATTATTAACGTAACGACACTCAAAATTTCGCTTTAGAGAGATTTTATTTAATTTGATTTATTTGTTATTTTAAAGTCAGAAAATTCACTGTTTGATTTGAGTATAATTAAATTAATAATTTTTTTACTTGGCTTGTCCAAGGAAGTAGAATGGTCACTCGATTCGTTGAAATTTGAGGTTGACCGGGAACTAAACACTGTTTGACTTGGAGACTGCTCGCGGAACGCAGAAACTAACTTGTGGTAGACCGAAACTGACTTGATTTGAGCTCGTCATGCTCCTCTATTTATACGGTACTATGGCGACTTCGCTCGCCGAAGTCTGCATAGAGCTGGATACGTCCCTGGCCAGTCTATGGGGCTCGATATTGTGAAATATTGCTCAAATGTTTTGAAAAATTTGAATTCAGGACTGAAAACTATATCATAAAATACGACAATGGAAAATAGAAGTTTTTGATATATAAATGAAAGCTGGATCTAAATTAGTTTTTGGAATATGAACTATAACTCTCTGTACAATGTGTTAAAATTGAATTGGTCCCGTAAAGTAATATTGAAAGTGATAATTTAATCCATATTAATGCCATATTAATGTCACATTGAGAATTTTCCGTTGCCGGTGTTGAAGTAAGTTTTGATGGCTGAAGTGAAGATAGCCCCGAGTTGCTGGCAACGCGTATGGAACATATTAGTGGGAAATAAGTTTTGGCATTTCGGAAGAAAGATTTGATGAATGGGATGATGGTTTAAATGAAGTATGTTTTGAGGTGTAAATAGAAGATTGAATTTGAAGTTGATTTGAAGAGAAATTTGTTTGTAGATAGTTTTCGGTAGTGAATTAAAATATTTTGTTAGGGTTTGGATAATGGTTTTGAAGTGAATCGAGATAATGAGGGGGCGGTATTTTTTAGGGCAATCGCTTGTAATGTGTTGGCTGTAAATCGGTTAATTTGGATGTTTGAATAATTCTGTTGATAAATTTAGATTAATTGTGAATTATCGATGGAGCATGAATTTTCTCAGAATTATTTTGGAAAAATTGTGGGTTTTGACTACTTTGAGTGTCTGAAGGACTTTTTATTGTGGTTTGACTAGGTGACCTTAAAGATTGAATTATTTTGTAAATTATAGCACTTTTGGCCTTGACTATATTGTTTGTGCGTGAAAGGTACTATTATTATTATTATTAGCCGTTACTCGAGTCCGAGTATAGAAATGTTACAGTCGATAAATTGCGTACAATAAAAAACAAGTAAAAGGTGTAGTCTATTGTAATTCCCATTCATCTACGGTGCACACGACTATGGCTATAGAGGCCAATTCGGGAGAGCACATGTCGACCGCAATCAGGACAAACATAGACCTGGTTAGGTCTTGGATTCGGCCTTCTTGCAGCAACATTTCCTTGATAGCTGGCCACAACCCCTCGCCATTCGGTTCTGTCCACTGCAAGTTGTTCCCATTGCTCGTCTGCAATACCGCAGGATTTTAGATTTTCATGGAGAGCGTCTTTGAACCTCTTTCGTTGACCGCCACGCTTTCTTCTACCGCTTAGCAATTCACCATAAAGTGTACATTTAGGAAGGCGGTTATCATGCATACGATGAACGTGACCTGCCCATCTTAGGCGTGCTCTTGAAATAAGCACCTCAATTGGAAGGCTGTTTGCTCTCCTGAGTACTTCCACGTTTGATATGTGATGGAACCAACGGATTTTCATCATACTTCTGAGGTGTCTTTGCTGAAAACGTTCTAATTCTTTCACATGACGACGGTAAGTGACCCAGCTTTCACATCCATATAGCAGTGTTGGAATGACAACTGCTCTGTAGACAGCCATTTTCGTTGACAAAGCAAGGTCGTGGTTGTCAAATACTCTCTCTCTAAGTCCCCAGAATGCTCTAGATGCAGCTTTAATTCTATTGCAAATCTCGCTGTCCATGTTTGCTTTGTCATTAACAACGTTGCCTAAGTAATTGAACTGATCCACCACTTCAAGAGAATTTCCGTTAAGTGTAATGTCTATTTGGTTCACTTGGTGAGGAGTTGACATAATCTTAGTCTTTCCAATGTTGATTTTAAGTCCCAAAGAATCATAGCTTTGGGCATACACATCTAAAACTTCTTGAAGCTCTTCCGGCGTAGAGGCTAAAAGTGCACAGTCATCCGCATACTGGAGATCACAAATGAATCGTGTGCGTGTCGTCGTGAAAGCTCTAAAGCGCCCTATGTTAAAGAGACCGCCATCAAAACGGTATCTGAGACCTATTCCTCTGACTGTCAGTTTGTTGTCAACAATAATTGTTAGAGCAGTGGTAAACAAATTAAAGAGTAGGGGTGCCAGGACACATCCCTGCCTAACTCCAGTGAGAGTTTGGAAAGGTTCGGTTGCCTCATTATTATACATAACCTGGGCGTTGTTGTTTGTATGTAGACTGCGACACATACTTCCACAAATTTTCTAGGGATACCTAAGCGGAACATAATTTTCCAGAGCACTTCCCTGTCCACCGAGTCAAACGCCTTGGTTAAATCAATGAAGGCCATGTGAATTTCTCCTTGATGTTCGAGTGCTTTTTCTTGAAGCTGTTTAAGTGTGAAGATTAAATCCGATGTGCCTCTGTTTGGTCTAAAGCCACTCTGTGATTCAGGAAGTAACTTTTCCATAACAGGTGTTAGCCTATTTGCCATCGCTTTAGTGAGTATCTTCCCCCCAACAGCCAGGAGAGCTATACCCCTGTAATTTCCACAGTCCGCAGCGCTCCGTTTGTTTTTGAAGAGGTTGATTAAAAGTGTATCACGAAACTCCTGCGGAGCTTGACCACTTTCTCACACGACATCAAACAGTTTTTTGAGGTAGGGTATGAGCTCTGACGACACAGCTTTAAAGATCTCAGCTGGGAGTGAGTCGGCGCCGGGAGATTTGTTATTTTTTAGCTGCCCAATGGCGGTTAAGATCTCTTCCGTTGTTAGTGGTTTATCTAAGTCTTCGAAGGTGTCATATTGAGGGATAAGATTTATAATATCGTGATCGGCTTGACTTTGCTGGTTAAGAATGCTAGAGTAGTGTTCTTTCCATCGGGCTCTTATTTCCTGGTCTTCTTTGAGGAGATTTCCATTTAAATTTTTAATAGGGCACATATTTTTCCGACTGGGGCCGTACACTGCTTTTACTCCTTGAAAGAAATTCCTGTAGTCGTGTGAATCGGCGTACCTTTGAATTTCTCTGGCCTTGCTTGCCCACCACTCGTTCTTTATTCTTCTGATTTCGCGTTGCGTTTCATACTTAGATTGGGTAAAAGCTTCTGCTTTTGATGAGTCGTTGGGGTGGTTGATAGCGTTTTGGAAGGCAGTATGTTTGCGAACAAGAAGTTCTTGTATAAAAGCTTCATTATCATTGAACCAGTCCTCCTGTTTTTTACTTGCTGCAGTGCCAAGAATTTCCTCACTCGCACTTTTTAAACTGTCTTTAATTTGTGTCCAGGTAGCAGCGACATCTACAGAATTGGTTTCTTCTAGTGCACTCAAATTCTCTTGAACTTTTTGCTTTAGCGGTTCGACGGTTTGTTGGTCACGCAATTTACTAATACAGAGACGGAGTCTACATTTTACTTGAGTTCTTCGGTGTTTGGGTCTCATAACAATTTTCATTTTAGAGACAACAGGACGATGATCGGTCCAACATTCGCTATCAATGCGCGCCTTTGTAATTTGGACGTCCTTGAGATGCTTCCTACGTACGATAACATAGTCCAGTAGATGCCAGTGACCTGATCTGGGGTGACGCCAGGTGCCTTTAAATTTATCCTTTTGTCGGAAAATGGTGTTTGTTATAACTAGATCATGTTCGGCGCATTTAGTTAGGAGTAGTTGACCGTTAGCGTTCATGTTGCCCAAACCGTTCTTGCCTATGATGCCTGGCCAGGTGTCGGCATCTCTCCCTACTCTAGCGTTAAAATCGCCAAGAATAACGAGTCGTTCCGTTTTAGGTATTCTACAGAGGGTTTCTTCCAGCTGTTGATAGAAGCTTTCCTTGGTTTCGTGACTTGCATCCAGAGTGGGAGCGTAGGCGCTTATTAGATTTACCGCGTTGCCAACTGATAGCTCATACCGTAGCAGCATTAGACGCTCGGATAGGCCTTGTGGTACTTGTGTTAAGTTGGATACAAGTTGATTCCGAACGGCAAATCCTACTCCATGTTGTCTTCTTGAATTGGTGGGAAGACCTTTCCAATAGAAGGTGTAGTACTTTTCTGTGAGAGAGCCTTCCTCCAAAAATCGAGTTTCGCTGAGAGCTGCAACGTCAACATTGAGTCGGTGAAGTTCTCTATCTATTAGAGCAGTTCTTCTTTCAGGCCGATCGGTGCGAGTGCTGTCGTTCAAAGTACGAACATTCCAAGCGCCGTAGATGAAAGAATTAGTTTTGTTGGATTTAACTTGTCGGTGTTTTTTCGACATTCGATGAGGTGTCCCTGTGGGCACCCTCCCCCGGAGATCCGATCGGGAGGGTATTTTACCTCCGGATGATTTTGTCCCACTTGAACGCTCCATCATTTTTTTAAAGCCTTAATCGACTGAAAACGAAGCTGCATTTGAAGTTTTAGCTGGAGCAGGTATGCAACTGACCAGCTCGGTTGCGGAAGGCGAGTGGTGTGGTCCCATGGCACAGAAGGAGACTGCGACGATGGGGTAACCAAACGATTCCAAAAGCAACCTTTGTGTGCGGTGGGTTATTTTTACCGCACTCTTCGTGAGAAGGTGGATGGGCTCACGGCAAAAGGTAAGGGTTATTCCGCCCTTACTCGGTCGTTAGAGCCTCGTTAGTGAAAACAGGGTGCACCAAGTTCAAATTGAACTCATCGCGAAGGTGAGGTTAACTATAACACTTGAAACAATCACCCATCTAAGTACTAATTGCGCCTAACGTTGCTTTACATCGCATATCGAAACATGTACATAGTAAAGACGCACCTATGCGCGCCTCTGAGACCGCGTTTATCTGACTGAAATAACAAGTAATTTCTGCGGCCACTGTTGTAGTTCGGATTGACTTTTTTCAAACACAGTTCCAATATAGTTATTATTGGGTCAAAATCTTTATTTTTCAGTATTTTTAATGTATGTTAATTTTTTTATGGACAGACCTATAATTGAAAAATGTTTTTTTTTGGGTTTCTAGCAGACATTATAATATCAATTTAATTAACAGAGGTACAAAGAAACCAGCAAGTACTTCAATAATAAGCACCGTATTTCCATCTGGTATTAAAAAATGGGAAGTTGTGGAGAAGTTGAACATTTGAATTCTAGTTTTTAAATAAAGCTGAATTATTCTTACGTAACAAGCGTTTGCCACAGACCGAACAAAAATGCATCTTGGACCTGTTATTCTCTTTATGAATAGAAATTGACACATCTGCAGAATAGCAAATCCGTGAATTTTACCAGTTTGAAATAATTAATTGACATACCAAAGACTTGCAAACGAACCACGTCACGTACTAAATTGCATACTGGCATCCCATTGTTATCAAGAAAACCAGAGAGCAAGTATGTATCTGATTAGGATAAAATTGCTTGTTACATGTCAAAGTTGCAGAGGCGAGATGAATTCAGAATAAATATAAAAACTGGTACGTTATATTTATCGGTTTAAAAATGAGAGATATTTCCTTTAATTCGTATTATAAATACTACATGCATGATGACTTTATTACATTTTTCTTGTTATATTTCAACCTGTCTAGATCTGTCATGGAAATAAATGTTAATTATATATACTGATCTTGTGACTTAGCAACATTTTTAACAAAATTATTTCGATAAAATCTTGTTTACACTTCATATTGTAAACGAGGTAATCAATATATCTTTGGAGTGTCCCATTCCGTACTAGGTAAGTCTGATATCGACGAGTGATGATGAGATGGCAAAATTAAACAACATTCTGGCTACAAAAATTCATTCATATTGCGTAGGATATTAGTAAAGGATCTGAGGAGACACTAAATCAAATATGTATTGACAAAGAATCTAGAAAGCCATATTTTTTTAATAACAAAAATCCTACGGTTTCTGAGATTTTTCTCTGTCGCAACACTTCAGATTATTATAGACCATGTTATTACTTAAAAATTTGCATTAGCAAGTCAACTTAACCAAAAAGAGCTAGAAAAGATAGAAAGTAAGAGGTTATTCAATTGGATTTCCTATTCAGAGCGAGGCGGTTGTTAATTATTTTTTTGTATAAACGCTACTAAAGGTAGGCCTTTGAACATTTGCAAGTTATGTTAAAAATATCATATTATAATGTCAAAGAACCTACCAAAACATATATAAACCTATCACACTTGAAATCAGCAGAAAATCTCATCGAAGAAATTTTGCGTAACTACTACAAAGTCCGTTTTTTGCATGAACCGCGTGCGACATGTAAAAACATCGTCGGGAGATATTTTCGGAAGTATGAAAAAAAGTACTTTAGATCGACATTTTTAAATTTTTCAATACAATTTTATTTTTGTGTAACTGCACTGAAAATCGAATATATTGCAAATTATCATAAAAATCAATTCCGCAAGTGGAATTGTAACTACAATAATCGACGTCTTGTGGATGAAAGTTTATTATTTTTTTTCTTTATACATTTATTCAACGTCGGCCTTTTTCTGCTACTGAGGCCTAACACCGACGCCTGTAGACGAGCTACCCCCAACCAGGAATTTTGCCGAACCTCTTCCCTTAAGAAGATTAGGGATCTTTTACTTGACTAACATTTAATAGACAAGGGACCGACTGCTTTACATCCCCTCCGACGGATGGTATATCTCCTATACAACCCTCGCCTAAGGTTGTATAGCTTCCGCGCATACACTGATATACAAGCCGCTGGAAGATGTGTGAGGCGAGAACGCGGTTTCCGATGGAATGGATGAAAGTTTATTTATGTATTAAAAATTTTCATTTTTTATGGAACTGCAATGAAAATTTCAATTTTGTAAACTATTGTAAAAATTCGATCCGCGAACGTAATTATTTAAGTGCACTAAATGACGTCTCGTCGATATGTTTTTCTAATTTATAACAAAATTTTAGTTTTTTCATAACTACAACAAAAATTTCACTTTTGAGAACTATCATAAAAAATCACTCAACGGAGGGTTATTTACGCAACTGTAATGAATGTCGCTGCAAGGAGTGTAATTTACGTAAGTATGCTCCGATGACCCTGAACTTAGCAACTATCTTAAAAACCGCCAGTCGATTTTGGCAGTAAACTTTTATATTGTGTTTGCCCTTAGGCGGTTCCTCAGTGATTTCGTGTCACAAAATTTCTGTGTTAAAAGTGTTATTTATAAACAAAGCCATAGAGATGAACAAACAAATTTTCATTACCTTAGTTATATTCTCTGAAAACCTTGATTATCTGGTAAATGCATCAACTGTTCTTGCAAGAGTAATTATTATCATTCAGGTTAATAACGAATTACAATCATCATAACACATTCTGTAAATAACTGAGAAATGACCTTTCTGATCTTAATACTGTTGAACATGTTATTTACACAATAGTTTAAACTGTTCATAAATACTATAGATATATTTTTTGGTATAACACAGGCACAGTTCACCTCCTCAATCATTCCAGAACGATCAATATTTGAAAGTTTACCCGACATCAGAGCAGCTAATTATCTCGCGTTCCTGACATTACAAATTTTGTTTATCCTAAATTGCTTTGGATGAGAACATATTGCGTCGATATAAGAGGTATGGATTTATTCATTAATTACGGAAAAGACTAATGGTATTATTGACAGTGTTTTTATTAAACGATGATCGAATATTTGTAATTTCAAATACAAGTATTAATTCTCATGTATATTATTAGCGAAATTTTTTTACGACACACTTTTATCTAAGGAAGTGTAGATATTTTGAGTGTAGATTTCGAATATACCATTAGAGATTATGTGGCTTGTTTCTTGGTAAATTACAATCCTTATGGACGATATACTCGATTTCACATACTGATTGAGCTCTGAAATACTCAATTGAGTAAATTAGTCTCGGATAGGTTTACTTCGACAGTGTTATTGTGAACGATCCATCTTAATGGTGTCTGAAGGACGTCTTTTCTGCTTTTAAAAACTTAGAAAATTTTTTAAAAAATAGGAAAAAGAAAAAATTAATTTTCTTTTTCCTCAACTCTTTTCTTAACTCTAAATAAATAAATATTACGTTCACAAAATTTTTAGGGTTCAACACGACTGTTTCAGACGGAGAATAATGTAAAAAATCATACTTACTGTCGTTTATGCTTAACTGCTTGCTTTGATGGTTATTATTATTATTATTAGCCGTTACTCGAGTCCGAGTATAAAAATGTTACAGTCGATAAATTGTGTACAATAAAAAACAAGTAACAGGTGTAGTTTATTGTAATTCCCATTCATCTACGGTGCACACGACTATGGCTATAGAGGCCAATTCGGGAGAGCACATGTCGACCGCAGTCAGGACAAACATAGACCTGGTTCGGTCTTGGATTCGGCCTTCTTGCAGCAACATTTCCTTGATAGCTGGCCACAACCCCTCGCCATTCGGTTCTGTCCGCTGCAAGTTGTTCCCATTGCTCGTCTGCAATACCGCAGGATTTTAGATTTTCATGGAGAGCGTCTTTGAACCTCTTTCGTTGACCGCCACGCCTTCTTCTACCGCTTAGCAATTCACCATAAAGTGTACATTTAGGAAGGCGGTTATCATGCATACGATGAACGTGACCTGCCCATCTTAGGCGTGCTCTTGAAATAAGCACCTCAATTGGAAGGCTGTTTGCTCTCCTGAGTACTTCCACGTTTGATATGTGATGGAACCAACGGATTTTCATCATACTTCTGAGGTGTCTTTGCTGAAAACGTTCTAATTCTTTCACATGACGACGGTAAGTGACCCAGCTTTCACATCCATATAGCAGTGTTGGAATGACAACTGCTCTGTAGACAGCCATTTTCGTTGACAAAGCAAGGTCGTGGTTGTCAAATACTCTCTCTCTAAGACCCCAGAGTGCTCTAGATGCAGCGTTAATTCTATTGCGAATCTCGCTGTCCATGTTTGCTTTGTCATTAACAACGTTGCCTAAGTAATTGAACTGATCCACCACTTCAAGAGAATTTCCGTTAAGTGTAATGTCTATTTGGTTCACTTGATGAGGAGTTGACATAATCTTAGTCTTTCCAATGTTGATTTTAAGTCCCAAGGAATCATAGCTCTGGGCATACACATCTAAAAGTTCTTGAAGCTCTTCCGGCGTAGAGGCTAAAAGTGCACAGTCATCCGCATACTGGAGATCACAAATGAATCGTGTGCGTGTCTTCGTGAAAGCTCTAAAGCGCCCTATGTTAAAGAGACCGCCATCAAAACGGTATCTGAGACCTATTCCTCTGACTGTCAGTTTGTTGTCAACAATAATTGTTAGAGCAGTGGTAAACAAATTAAAGAGTAGGGGTGCTAGGACACATCCCTGCCTAACTCCAGTGAGGGTTTGGAAAGGTTCGGTTGCCTCATTATTATACATAACCTGGGCGTTGTTGTTTGTATGTAGACTGCGACATACTTCCACAAATTTTCTAGGGATACCTAAGCGGAACATAATTTTCCAGAGCACTTCCCTGTCCACCGAGTCAAACGCCTTGGTTAAATCAATGAAGGCCATGTGAATTTCTCCTTGATGTTCGAGTGCTTTTTCTTGAAGCTGTTTAAGTGTGAAGATTAAATCCGATGTGCCTCGGTTTGGTCTAAAGCCACTCTGTGTTTCAGGAAGTAACTTTTCCATAACAGGTGTTAGCCTATTTGCCATCGCTTTAGTGAGTATCTTCCCTCCAACAGCCATGAGAGCTATACCCCTGTAATTTCCACAGTCCGCAGCGCTCCCTTTGTTTTTGAAGAGGTTGATTAAAAGTGTATCACGAAACTCCTGCGGAGCTTGACCACTTTCCCACACGACATCAAACAGTTTTTTGAGGTAGGGTATGAGCTCTGACGACACAGCTTTAAAGATCTCAGCTGGGAGTGAGTCGGCGCCGGGAGATTTGTTATTTTTTAGCTGCCCAATGGCGGTTAAGATCTCTTCCGTTGTTAGTGGCTTATCTAAGTCTTCGAAGGTGTCGTATTGAGGGATAAGATTTATAATATCGTGATCGGCTTGACTTTGCTGGTTAAGAATGTTAGAGTAGTGTTCTTTCCATCGGGCTCTTATTTCCTGGTCTTCTTTGAGGAGATTTCCATTTAAATCTTTAATAGGGCACATATTTTTCCGACTGGGGCCGTACACTGCTTTTACTCCTTGAAAAAAATTCCTGTAGTCGTGTGAATCGGCGTACCTTTGAATTTCTCTGGCCTTGCTTGTCCACCACTCGTTCTTTATTCTTCTGATTTCGCGTTGCGTTTCATACTTAGATTGGGTAAAAGCTTCTGCTTTTGATGAGTCGTTGGGGTGGTTGATAGCGTTTTGGAAGGCAATATGTTTGCGGTCAAGAAGTTCTTGTATAAAAGCTTCATTATCATTGAACCAGTCCTCCTGTTTTTTACTTGCTACAGTGCCAAGAATTTCCTCACTCGCCCTTTTTAAACTGTCTTTAATTTGTGTCCAGGTAGCAGCGACATCTACAGAATTGGTTTCTTCTAGTGCACTCAAATTCTCTTGAACTTTTTGCTTTAGCTGTTCGACGGTTTGTTGGTCACGCAATTTACTAATACAGATACGGGGTCTACGTTTTACTTGAGTTCTTCGGTGTTTGGGTCTCATAACAATTTTCATTTTAGAGACAACAGGACGATGATCGGTCCAACATTCGCTATCAATGCGCGCCTTTGTAATTTGGACGTCCTTGAGATGCTTCCTACGTACGATAACATAGTCCAGTAGATGCCAGTGACCTGATCTGGGGTGACGCCAGGTGCCTTTAAATTTATCCTTTTGTCGGAAAATGGTGTTTGTTATAACTAGATCATGTTCGGCGCATTTAGTTAAGAGTAGTTGACCGTTAGCGTTCATGTTGCCCAAACCGTTCTTGCCTATGATGCCTGGCCAGGTGTCTGCATCTCTCCCTACTCTAGCGTTAAAATCGCCAAGAATAACGAGTCGTTCCGTTTTAGGTATTCTACAGAGGGTTTCTTCCAGCTGTTGATAGAAGCTTTCCTTGGTTTCGTGACTTGCATCCAGAGTGGGAGCGTAGGCGCTTATTAGATTTACCGCGTTGCCATCTGATAGCTCATAGCGTAGCAGCATTAGACGCTCGGATAGGCCTTGTGGTACTTGTGTTAAGTTGGATACAAGTTGATTCCGAACGGCAAATCCTACTCCATGTTGTCTTCTTGAATTGGTGGGAAGACCTTTCCAATAGAAGGTGTAGTACTTTTCTGTGAGAGAGCCTTCCTCCAAAAATCGAGTTTCGCTGAGAGCTGCAACGTCAACATTGAGTCGGTGAAGTTCTCTATCTATTAGAGCAGTTCTTCTTTCAGGCCGATCGGTGCGAGTGCTGTCGTTCAAAGTACGAACATTCCAAGCGCCGTAGATGAAAGAATTCGTTTTGTTGGATTTAACTTGTTGGTGTTTTTTCGACATTCGATGAGGTGTCCCTGTGGGCACCCTCCCCCGGAGATCCGATCGGGAGGGTATTTTACCTCCGGATGATTTTGTCCCACTTGAACGCTCCATCATTTTTTAAAGCCTTAATCGACTGAAAACGAAGCTGCATTTGAAGTTTTAGCTGGAGCAGGTATGCAACTGACCAGCTCGGTTGCGGAAGGCGAGTGGTGTGGTCCCATGGCACAGAAGGAGACTGCGACGATGGGGTAACCAAACGATTCCAAAAGCAACCTTTGTGTGCGGTGGGTTATTTTTACCGCACTCTTCGTGAGAAGGTGGATGTGCTCACGGCAAAAGGTAAGGGTTATTCCGCCCTTACTCGGTCGTTAGAGCCTCGTTAGTGAAAACAGGGTGCACCAAGTTCAAATTGAACTCATCGCGAAGGTGAGGTTAACAATTGAGTAGGAGAGGCTATTACTTGCGCTTCACTACCCCATTACACCCCAAAGCTGCTGCTGCTTTGATGGTATCAATTGGACGTCGTAACACTATAAACCTAACACTGTCTGTACCACACTTTCTTAAAATTAAACCTGAAAGGAAATTTTGTTAGAAAACACAACTAAAACACAATATAAAGTTCAAAATATATATATTAAATCTTTAAAAAATTATGTTTTTACAACAACTTTTATTTCAAGAGAAATGTTTAACAAACACTAGTCTGGCCCGTGTACAACACATGGTGAGGAACGGAACGATTTATGATGTACCAACTACCATCCAATATGCGGTTTAATAAGCTAACGATGCACAAAAAGATTCAAGAAAAGTTCAATGTAACTGAAATTTTGGTGGGCTTTTGCTTGCCTGTCTTATAAACGTATTATATAATTCACATGAATTTTGGTCGCTCCTCGGAGCTTAAAATTGCTTGAAGCGCTACTACTTTGATTGTATTCTACAATGACAACTTTTTACGTTCAGGCAAGGCGGATCCCATGCACGTATGAGTTGTGGGAAAGTGGTCAAGCTCCGCAGGAGAGTTTCGTGATACACTTTTAATCAACCTCTTCAAAAACAAAGGGAGTGCTGCGGACTGTGGAAATTACAGGGGTATAGCTCTCCTGGCTGTTGGAGGGAAGATACTCACTAAAGCGATGGCAAATAGGCTAACACCTGTCATGGAAAAGTTACTTCCTGAAACACAGAGTGGCTTTAGACCAAACCGAGGCACACCGGACCTAATCTTCACACTTAAACAGCTTCAAGAAAAAGCACTCGAACATCAAGGAGAAATTCACATGGCCTTCATTGATTTAACCAAGGCGTTTGACTCGGTGGACAGGGAAGTGCTCTGGAAAATTATGCTCCGCCTAGGTATCCCTAGAAAATTTGTGGAAGTATGTCGCAGTCTACATACAAACAACAACGCCCAGGTTATGTATAATAATGAGGCAAGCGAACCTTTCCAAACCCTCACTGGACTTAGACAGGGATGTGTCCTGGCACCCCTACTCTTTAATTTGTTTACCACTGCTCTAACAATTATTGTTGACAACAAACTGACAGTCAGAGGAATAGGTCTCAGATACCGTTTTGATGGCGGTCTCTTTAACGTAGGGCGCTTTAGAGCTTTCACGAAGACACGCACACGATTCATTTGTGATCTCCAGTATGCGGATGACTGTGCACTTTTAGCCTCTACGCCGGAAGAGCTTCAAGAACTTTTAGGTGTGTATGCCCAGAGCTATGATTCCTTGGGACTTAAAATCAACATTGGAAAGACTAAGATTATGTCAACTCCTCATCAAGTGAACCAAATAGACATTACACTTAACGGAAATTCTCTTGAAGTGGTGGATCAGTTCAATTACTTAGGCAACGTTGTTAATGACAAAGCAAACATGGACAGCGAGATTCGCAATAGAATTAACGCTGCATCTAGAGCACTCTGGGGACTTAGAGAGAGAGTATTTGACAACCACGACCTTGCTTTGACAACGAAAATGGCTGTCTACAGAGCAGTTGTCATTCCAACACTGCTATATGGATGTGAAAGCTGGGTCACTTACCGTCGTCATGTGAAAGAATTAGAACGTTTTCAGCAAAGACACCTCAGAAGTATGATGAAAATCCGTTGGTTCCATCACATATCAAACGTGGAAGTGCTCAGGAGAGCAAACAGCCTTCCAATTGAGGTGCTTATTTCAAGAGCACGCCTAAGATGGGCAGGTCACGTTCATCGTATGCAAGATAACCGCCTTCCTAAATGTACACTTTATGGTGAATTGCTAAGCGGTAGAAGAAGGCGTGGCGGTCAACGAAAGAGGTTCAAAGACGCTCTCCATGAAAATCTAAAATCCTGTGGTATTGCAGACGAGCAATGGGAACAACTTGCAGCGAACAGAACCGAATGGCGAGGGGTTGTGGCCAGCTATCAAGGAAATGTTGCTGCAAGAAGGCTGAATCCAAGACCTAACCAGGTCTATGTTTCTCCTGACTGCGGTCGACATGTGCTCTCCCGAATTGGCCTCTATAGCCATAGTGGTGTGCACCGTAGATGAATGGGAATTACAATAGACTACACCTTTTACTTATTTTTTAATGTACACAATCTATCGACTGTAACATTTTTATACTCTGACTCGAGTAACGGCTAATAACATGGTATAGATACTTTTTTGACTCCGAATCACTGAGGAACCGGTTTAGGGCAAACCCCGTCAAAACACATCATTTCCCCGTCAAATCCGACTGCTAGGAAATGATGGGGGTCCCATGTCGCTAAGGGCTATTTTCGCTATAACTTCCGATATACTTTGAATAGTCGTTGGACTAACTTGTCCTCATATTCAATACCTCGTAAGAGTTGCAGTGCTTGACAACGTGGATTCGTAAAAGGGTTTTTAATCTTGAAAATTTCGAAGTTAAAGTCTAATTTTATGATACTTTCTAAATTTAGGTGGTCGGGGCGACATTACGTCCCTGTGCAGCGACATTTGCTACACTTTCTAAATTAACGCTCCTTGAGGAGCTAGCGAAAATTTTGCATAAAAAACGCTCCGAAGAGCGAAAATATGTTTACAAGTATTAAAAACCTCATCCACGGCGTTTTTACGTGAAGCACGCTTTTCGTACGTAGTATTTCCTATGTCGGATTTTGTTACAACGTCGAAAAGTATATCGGGGTTATAGCGTGTTCTTTAACATTATCTCATAGCTTGTGTCTAACATTTCAGGTTTCAATGTGCGAGAAAAATGTATTATTCCCAGACAGACAGTGACAGGGATACACACAGAGATACAGACGGCATGTCTATCCGGATATTCTTGATATTATCGAACTTCAAAAAACTCATTTGGCTTAGCAGTCAGAATCAGATTATATATATATATATATATATATATATATATATATATTTACTCTCCTTCATAATGGTGTAGGGGTGATATTGGGGGTTATAGTGGGGGGGGGGGGTTTCGGATTATTATTGTACTTCCGGGTGCTCTTCCGCGTCGATGTTCGACTCCTCTAGCAGTCACGGTTGTCTAAACGACGTTTCGGTAGAATCTCATCTGCCATATTCAGGTTCTCACTGAAAGCTGCCTACTGCTGCTCCTCGTTGCAATTAGTCATAGGGAAGTACTTACTCTACGTCACATCGTTGAAAATTATACAGGGTGTTCCATTTGAAAAAAATGAGAAAATTCAATTTAAAATGTTCTTAATTGAAAAATAATTTTTGGCCACCCTGTACATTTTTAGGAAATGAAAATGATTCAAAAACATTAATTGGATGTCTCGTAATTGGTATTCATATAAGTTTTTCTTAAAACTCATCATTGTGATTGTGGTGATTTTTTAAATATCCATCCACAGATTGCATTATTTCAAAAAAAAAATTCATTACATCTAAGTGGTTGGGAGACATTCAATGCTAATATAAAAATGAATACAACCTAGAAAGGGGCTTAAAAAATGTACTGATATACATAGGATTCCGTTAAAAAAAAGCACTTGGTCCTGTAATTTCGTTTTGGTTCGCCCTGTATGTCCGAAAATGATTTCCAATTATAGACTTTTTTATCTAGTTTACTTGCAATTTTTTAAAAAATTTCTAGCTCTCGTAGAACTCGAGATATCGAGGTCCGACGCACTACTGCCCCAGCCTGTATACTTATAAAGGGAACTTATCTAATTGCATGGATACAGATCATTCGGGTTTCAATTGCCAGATAGATCCTCATAAAAACCATTTTGGAACCATATCAAATCACATACTGTGGTACACATATTGTGGCTTTACAAACAGTCTAAGACTGTTTGTAAAGCTAAAGTATCTTATATAGTATACTCATAAAGGGAACTTATACAATTGCATAGCTACAAATCATCCTCATACTGAGCCTAGTCTGATTGCAGAAAGTTGCAGTGGTGACTTGTTTGGTGATACTCATCTATAGTGTGTATTAACAAAGACCACAAGATGTCTTTAGTGATGTAGTGTACTTAACATACAGGTTAAATATTTCTGCCGGGATTTTCAAATAAATCCTTATACATACCATTTTGAGACCACAATAAGTCTCATAAATACGAGCATTATTTTTTCCACATACATTCTCAAAAGATTTCATTTCATATATTCAAATGACTTGTTTGTTTTTGTTTATTGTTTATTGGGTAAATTAATACAGCGATTAAACATATTTGATAAGTAACAATGAGTAAACTTAAGAGTAAATACATATAATTGTTAATTGTATAGTATAATAATGCGCCTAATCCCTGGGAGGGATTGTATACGCAAAATATGTAACACAATTAATGATAAGTATTGTAACTACTTGAAGCTGTTAATTTTAATAACAAGATTTTATAAAAAGAAAAAAAAATAGGGAATATAAAGATAAAGTAACAAACAATATTATTAAATAAGCAGACATAGAGAAATAAGTTGAGATCACGGCACGAAGAGAAATTAATATTTTGAGTGGACTGTGGTATTAAGCTGATAGAGATGGAGTTTTCAGTGGTGTTAATTAAAAATTGTGTAATTGGTTGTAATATAATCCTGTAATATTTTCCTAAATTTATTTAGCTTATTTATATTTTTTATATGATATGGTATGTGGTTATATTAAATTGGACCGAGGTAATCTATAAAGTTTTGTTGCTTAGTTCTGTTGTATTTGGGAATCGTTATACTTTTATTTGAAACTGATCTTGTGTTATGTATATGAGCAGATGTACTAAATTTTATTGGGTTTTTCTATTTTGCTATTTATATAAGTCGTGTACTCTAGCCATCCCAAGCTCTTATCTATCATTACACCTAAATATTTTAATGTATTTGTGGAATCGGCCCAGCTTGCCCCATTACAAATGATTACCCTATCATCAGCATATGAAATTATTTGCCCTGTGAAGGGTAACTTACATAAATTATTTATATAAATTACTAATAAAATTGGTGCCAAAACTGTGCCCAGTGGTACGCCTATCGTTATAATTTTTCCTCATTACTTTTATCCCCAATTTTTACAAACTGCTTTCTGTTTGTTAGCTGGCAAAAACTGTTGATAGGGAAATTCCAATAAACTATATAATAATTTATCTGGATTTCCTGTTGTTTTTACACAAAAATCTATGCGAATTTGTAGCTTCCCATCCAACTGATACAGACTCTTCAGAATTACTTACAGTATTACCATTTCCAACTGATTAAACATATATATGCAAATCCTGTTATAAACTAGTGAAGTTCAATGAGTTCTAAGGGAGAATTGATGTTTCATTATCCAACTCCAACCTTTAAGATCCATCTAGGTGTATATATTTTTTCTATTAGCCATTTTTGGCAGGGCTAGCTTCCTTTATTTTGATTTATTTAATGAGGCTTTAAAAGACTTTGGTTTTAATCATAAGAGAATATATTTGATCAATTTTAGGCCCGTAACTAAAATATTTATACGCCACTATACGTATTGTCAAGACAAATATCTTAAACTTTTTATATATCAATTGATAGGGAAAACTTGACTTTCTACATTTGCAAAATTTTTATTGTGGAATAATAGGAAAATTACAGTGTATGCCATCCAATATATTTTGTGATAGAAGAAAAAAAATTTCATAAATGAAACGGTATGAAAAAGGTATACAATTTTATTTCTATTAGCGAAAGCCGCAAGTTCCTATATCCTATCCTTTTCAAAGAAAAAATATTCAATTAAAAGCTGAATTGCGATTTTACCTAACGCAAATGTATTCGTACACCACTGTAAGCATTATTTCAAAAAACGTTTTTTCTATATACCATATGTAGGAAAAGTTATAATTTTTAATTTTCTGCTCTTGGTAAGTGTTGATTCATTAGGCCGTTTAGAAGTAATAAGGAAGAATGTGACATTGCCGAGTAGTACCATCCCAATTTTTGTATAAATTACGATATTTATTTTCTCTCGACTGGCGTAAACTGCAGATATGTATCTCTTATCATTTTCAAGAAAAGAAATAAAATATACAACTCTGAGTGTAAAACCCTTACAAAACACAAAACATTACAACAATTATTCAAAATGCTTTCCATTAACGTCGATGCACTTCTAAATTCACTTAGCTCTATTTCGAAGAACATTCGCTGAGTGCTGGACCGTTATGCTATTAATTGCGTGTCTTGTTCGCAGCTCCAAGTTTTCAAGTTGAGTAAACAATATTTTTTTAATGATCCCAAATAAATTAATCTAGGGAAGTCAAATCAAGCGACTTTGGAAGCCACCTGAATCTCTATTCTGTAATTATGGGGTGAGTAAGCATTCATCGTGTGAAGCGAGAGCTCCCATCACACGTATCTCACCCGACCGTCCTAGACAGTATTCCGTAACTGCAGTGAATAGTCGGTGAACGCGAAGAATAGCCGAATTTACAACCAATTAGGTTGGCGCAAAAGCATCAGCTGTTCAGTGCTCAGTTGTTGTAATTGTCATGCCACATGTCATTAATTAAAATACGTAAAAGGTGATAGAATACATTTTTATTGATAAAAAAATCCGTAAGGATGTACCCTCGTTATTGGTAATATATTTATTTAAAAATATTACTATAATAAACCAAAAGAGTAATTGTAACATTTGCTAAGAATAATTATATTATTATTACCTCGTTGGCGATGAGCAAATCCTCAATGTCCATTCTGATTCACAGATTTGACAACAATAATGTTTGACCGATGCAAATTGTCATAAAAGTACGGTTAGAATCGCCGTTCTCCCGGAGAACTAGCGTATTCCCGCACTATTTGCCAGTAGAAGTAAGTTCATGCATTTTTCACACTATATGATCACTCCCGTAGTTATAGAATAGACTTTTATACATTTTCAAATGAACTCCGCCCACTTCTCACGCGAATGTGCTTTCACGCTTTTACAGAATAGAGGTCCTGACAGGACCATTCGTCGAAATGACGTTTTCTCCGAATCTCTGATGGTCCCTCAACTATTATTGTGCCAATGAATGTACTTGACCGTTTATTCCAAGCCAAACATTGAAATCAAATAAATTTGTAGCTGTCCAATTTTGCTCCAGGCCAACAAAATAAATAAATAAATAAAAATAATAAATAAAATAAAATTGTGAGAGGTTACTAAAATTGGTTCAAAAACGAAAATTGAGATAACATCAAATATTTACTTTTTGAGGTCCTAGGAAACGAAAAAAGTGGTTTTTGAAAAATGGCTGTGTGTGTATGTGTGTTAGCGCGATAGCGCCGAAACTACTGAACGGATTTGAATGAAACTTTCCATGTGCGTTTCTTTAGTGCCCCAGAAGATCAGAAAAGGTTTTGGTTGAGATCGGATTACGTTTAGTGCCGTTTTGACGCAACAAGTTGTTTATTTTATAATTACTTTCAATTTCCAATGGGACCACTGAAAAGCAGTTAAAATTCTAATTTCAACGATATATCACACTTCCACCCTTTCGATTTGGTTTCCATGAACCAAATTAAAAACAAAGCAAATATGAAGCATAGATCGCATGTCGCGTGACATGATCGATGCGCGTAGCCGTTACGTCGTGAAACTCCTCACATCACGTGTCAATTCACGTGTGAGGGTTTCTTCACTGCTCTAGAAGTAGAGCGAATTACGTTTAGTGCCGTTTTAAATATATATACAGACACATCGAAGAATTATACTACAAATATTCCTCTAAAATCTAGTAAAATTAATGAAATGCTAATGTTTCATTTAACAAAGACAGCCGCGAGCGATCGGATTGTAATGAGCAAATTTTGACGATTGTCATTGTCATCGTTTGTTATCCGATAACGTTGGTATCACGTCATGTTAATAAGATTTCGGCATATTTCTAACTTTTAGTGAATGCACCAGTGGATTGTCACAAACTTTAAAGGTAGATGTAACAATATCAATATTATATGCTTTCTGTACCTTCGTTGGTGAATTTATTATAGATTATCACTTTACCAATTTTCAGTTTGTTGCTTGACAAATCTGTAGTATTTAGGATAACTAGACTTTCTTAGTCGTTCAAGTGGTGTTAAAGTTGTTAATATCCTAATAGTATATTATTCAACGAGCGATAATGTAGGTAATAACTCGCATAGATGAAATTTGCAGAACGAGCCGCAGGCGAGTGTTGTAAATTCATTAAGTTGGGTTTTTTTTTAGTTTCCCAGAAGATCTGAAAAGGTTTTGAATGAGATCGGATTACGTTTAGTGCCGTTTTGTCACACAATTTAATGCTCTTTGCAGCTTCAAAGATCCACCGAGTGGGGAGGTTCCAGCCGCTTCCAGTAGTTGCCGCATTTAAAATTTTGAATTTCTAATTTGGCGCTTAGAATAAATGGTCTACAGTTGACAATCGGCAGCGTAGAGCCGTGGTCGGGAAAAAGTAGTGCCGAGCGGATGAATACTCTGGAAGTTCGTGCTCGGCTTCCAGGCCGCAAGCATCGTGGCTGAAATGGAGAATTTGCCATTTGGTGTAAAATAAGAAACTAAGAAACTTGTTTTTTGTTTGTGATATTGTGCATGGGTGTATAGTGTTCATATTACCCATTAACAAATGTGCAAATACCAGTACCTTTTTAGTAATTTTTCGTTATTTTTGGTACCTTTTAGCAGTTTTTTTTGTCAAGTACCTCACATTATCGTCTCGTTTATGTGAAATTATATTTTTATTAGAATAACTTCTTGTAAATACTTTGTATTAGAGTGCAATAATACCGAACTACCAAATTTCTATGGTACAGAGTTTTGTATTCTTTGGTAGAACGATGTATTGTTGTTCTAAGTGTGTATACGCCGTAGAAATTTGGTAACTGCGTAATTGCAGCGCTTCAACCTTGAATGTCTGGAAGCAGAAAGTGCTTTCTGAGAATTCCCTGCGGCGGCATTGCAAATAGCGCGTGTTTGCGGCGACATGATCACGAAACCATATAAGTACGTTCCAGTTTTGTAAACCTTGTAGATTTTTATCTTTTAAGCAAATCCCATATCAACGACTTTAATGTATTTTTAAGCCGGTACCTTATTGTGTTGAATTTTACCGTTTGGAATTGACATTAAGTTAAATATTTACCTTTTAGTTAACTTCCCTATCGAGGACTTTTACGTATTTTTAGAGAAATACGTTAGTGTTTGAACTTTGCGGTTTTGCAAGTTAGATATCTTTCAGTATTTTCTTATTGATAGTAAATAGGAATTTGGATTTACTATCGGGCCTTTTTATAATTTAGTTAGTTTAGTTTAAATATATCTATACCTTTGTATTTCTTTTTTAGTGTAATTGATATTTATTATTACGGTGTTTGTTTATTTCAGCTTAACTTTATCGCTTTTATCTCGTCCCGATTTTCCAGATTTTGCGGGGTTGCAGATATTATAAAACTGGTGCAGCCCAATATTTATTTCTATTTTATTTTATTTTGGTTACGACTGCCAAGACAGAAATCCATTTATAGGGCAGGAATTTTACAAACATAAAAAGAAACTAAATAATAACTAAAACTAAAGGTAAACAATTAAATGATAATAAAAATTAACAAAATAAATCTATGATTAGTATAATCCTAAAAGTTGTAATCTAATAGTTTAGAAGCTACAGTTGTTGTGCAGAATTGAGAACCACATTTCGCATTTTGGATATACTAGTATTAAAAATATCTATATTATTATATAAAGAATCATAGTTGGAACACATACGGTGCAGGGGAGAAAGTAACAGCAAATTTGTTCTTGGTGCAGGCAAATAGAATAGAGACGAATGCGAGAGAGTCTGCAAATTAGGAACATGAAATCTAATGCAACTAAGAATTTCAGGGCAGTCAACAGTGCCATTTAAAATCTTAAAAAGGAATATTAGAGAGTGTTACGCCAGGCGTAGTTGAAGATCACTCGTGTTGAATCTATGTAATAAGTCACAATGTGAAAACCTCTCTCTGGATAATTTCCAAGACTTTCATAACCAGGACTCCAGACTATTGAAGCATATTCAAGTCTTGACCTCACAAATGAATTAAAGAGGAGTTTCAGTGTATTTTCGTTAAATTCTTTACAATTACGGATAATGTAGCCTAAATTTTTGAAGGAATTAGCGATGATTTGATTGATATGGCTAATAAAAGATAACCTTGGATCGAATATTACTCCTAGATCTTTGAAATGACCACAGCTTTTCAGTTCTTCATCATTAATTGTATAGATAAATTTTGTTGGATTTTGTGCACGAGTGTATGTCATAAAGCTACACTTTGAGATATTTAACTGTAAATTGCTTACGCTACACCAAGACCATAGTTGTATAAGATCGTTTTGCAAATCAACACAGTCTTGTGCGCTAGTGATAGATGTAAAAATTTTTAGGTCATCGGCATAAAGTAATGGTTTGCAATGTAAGCCAATGACTATATCATTTATAAACATGTTAAAAATCAATGGCTCAAGCACATAACCCTGGGGAACACCTGATGTCGCTGAGATATCCATAGACCAAAATCCACGGTATTGTACATTTAGTCGTCTATTTACCAAGTAGGATTTAAAAAAGTTTAGGAAGTGCTCAGTTAGTCCAAATTCGGATAATTTGTTCAGCAAAATTCCATGGTCCAGTCTGTCGAAGGCTTTAGAAAAATATGTATAAATGATATCTACTTGGCCTCCAGCATCCAACTGTTCAGCTATGAACTGAGTAATGCACACTAGATTGCTGGTGGTAGAGCGATTTGGCATGAATCCGTGTTGATCGAGGCAAATTTGAGATTTGACGTGATTAAAGAGAATATCGTATATTACGTTTTCAAATAATTTACTAAAATTGCACAATATTACTATTAGCCTATAATTTTCAATAGCACATCTATCTTTTTTTTTTTTTTTTGATTACCGGACTGATCCTAGATATTCTCCAGACTTCTGAAAAAGTAGCAGTTTTAATAGACGGCTAGCGGTTTTGCAAATAAAATGGCACAATCTTTAAGCAGACGGGCCGGAATACCATCAGGACCTGTAGTGGTTTTGGGTTTAATTTTCTTATGTGCCTTGAGTATAATATTGATAAGATATTCTTTGTGCGCGTTATCAATATCGATTTTTATGTTTGCTCTTAGAATTTTAAATTGATTCAATTCATATGAGTTTATATTGCGAATGATATTACCATTAAACCAAGGTGGGTATTTATTAGTTTTAGCTATTCAGCTTTATTAGTTTTAGCTATTTATTAGTTTTAGCTAAAGTTTTTATATGCAGTTAGTTTACCTTTTCAGTCTATATTTTTGTATTAAGATTACAAAAGTTTACGATCATTTAGTTTACCTTTTGCAGTTCATTTTTTGTAGTAGAACTTTGATAGTTTTGTATACCGAATTATGAAGGTCACATTATTAATTTATTATCGACTACGCTCCGTGAATTTTTTAGCCAGGACTATTTTTAGTAAATTTAAGGTAACTAAAATTTTTAGTTCATTACCAATCCCTTAATAAATTTAAAGTTTCTTGTAACTAGTATCTTGTGTTTTGTCGATTAAATAAACCACAAGCTTTGTGAACCTAAATTCATCCTTAAATAAAATTATTCCCAAAAAATCATTGTTTGGCCGCACATTATTCTGTAAAATTCAATTGCAATAGTCGGTCCTACGTTCACGACCATTTTCTCGAGTATTGGTGCAATTCAGCTTACTGTTTGGTGCCTGATTTTTAATACAAAAATAATTTGCCTTACTAAAGAAATAGTTTCTTCTATGTCCACTGGAGCCAAAACATTAGTTTCCGTTCCTGTTAACTGCTGGGAATTCGATTACAAAATTTCTTCCACTGGTGCCATATGCACCCCAGGTACCAAACGTAGCTCCTATTTTATAGTAACCAGAGCCCTGATGTTTTCATATTTTAAAGTCATGAGCAAAATCTTTTTATTTTACTATTACCCTCGCTAGTCTAAAACAGAAGTTGAATGTATATTGTAAAAAAATGTTATTCTTATCCAAGGAATCTTTGAGCTTACCTCAACTTTTCTAACGTAATATTGAACACTAAATTTAAGGCGGTTCTACATATCGTTATTTGCAGATTTGAAGCCTGAAATAATTTCAATAATTTCCATACAATCCACCATACTGCCAATAATGACATATTTTTGAAAAATACGTACTTATCGAATAACTTTCTATTCGTATCTACTAAACGCTTTTAGTCAGTTATCTATCAGAGCTCTACAAACATTGCTGCCTAAGAGAAGTCTTAACTAGATTTAATGTTTTCTAAAAGCCCACAGGGTGTGTGTTAAATTACACAGCGGTGAATCGATAGTAAACGTCGGTATTCGTCTTCCCAATGCAAACATTACAGAAAACCGATAAACTCTCGTTTCTTTCGTGCTCTTGATTTATGAGCACTAGTAAAATCCAGTCGAAAATGTTTATTATTGTATTGAACTTAAACTTTCGTTTTCATAAAATAAATAAACAATGATGGCCCTCACCTTTTAATTTGGAAGACATATTCGTTTGGATAAAATACGTCATAAGATACAACAGTTTTAGAAAATCTCAAGAAAAACGTGGTTTGGTCAAATATTTAAGACAAATGTGAAATTAGAATAGATCACCAACACACTGTAGAAAATTATATCATATTTTTCACCAAATTATTTTTAAACTTTGATATATCCATAAGAAATCTTGACGTAGTGTTTGACTTAAAACTGTCCTTATATTAATCAATCTAGGTACAATTTCTGCATAAAAAATATTCGGTGATTTTGACACATTCTTTCAGCATGAACATCAAATCACTCCCCCATTACTTCCAGACAGGGGAGAGAAAACTTAATGTTGGTATGGTCGTGAGAAAAAAAATAGGACAAATCTTATAACGGTATTTTGCTAAAATCTAGTTGTGTACATCTAACTTTAATTTTTGTGACATTGTCAGTTAGTTGTCATAATTTATTGCAAGTGTGCAAAAAACTAATATGCCTCATGTAAGCGATTTAGTTAAATCTGGAGTTATTGCTGAAGCAAAAGATGGATGGTCAATGAGACATATTGCACTGCGTTATAATATTGACAAAAATTCGGTGTGTAACATTTTAAGAAAGTGGAGAATAAACGATACGATTAATGGAAATCCTGGATCAGGGCGACGAAGGATATCAACTCAACAACAAGACTTGCAATTGGTAAATGCTTTAGTAGAAAATCCATTTTACTCAGTTATTTAGACTGCTGAAGAAACTAATTTTCCTGGATCGAGTAGTACTGGTCGTCGGCGAGTAAGAGAATCGGAGCTACGCTGTTATGCAGCAGCACAGAAATACTTACTTAAAGCTGAACATAAAGAAGCTCGAGTATGATCTGCGCTTGAATTTTTAGCGCATGATGTAAATTTTTGGAACAATGTAATCTTTACAGACGAAAAAACTTTCCAGTCAACACACAGCGGTCGTATTCGTAATTACCGCCATCCGAATACTCGATTCGATGAGAAATATATATCTAACAATGATAAAAGTGGTAGATTTTCTGTCAATATGTGGGCTTGGATATTGACACGTGGTCCTGGTGTTTTGTGGCATATTGAGAAACGATTTAATAGTGAAACGTATATTAGGATTTTAGACAATAGTATGCTCTCTTCTGTGTCACAATTATTTCCTAATAATGAGTTCATATTTCAACAAGGCAATTGTTCCGTTCATACTGATCATACCGTAACAACAGGTTTCAAAATAACAACATCAATGTTCTTAACTGACCCAGTCATAGTCCAGATCCTAACTCTGTGGAAGAAGTATGGGGACTACTCGTAAAAAGTATCCAAAAACGAAATGTGAGACCACGGAATGCCGAAGAATTACTGGAAATAGTAAATAATGCATGGGAAAATATTATTACTAATGATTATTGTATAAGGTTATTTAATTCTATGCCAAACAGACTTATAGAAGTTATAAATAGAAATGGTGCAATAACGAAATATTAATAATAATAATAATAATAATAATAATAATAATAATGATAAATTCCTGGTTAAATGGGGAGCAGCAAATCCCTTCTTGGGTTGTTGAGGGGCGGACAGTGCTGATCCCCAAGAACGGAGATTTGTCCAACCCAAAGAATTACAGACCGATAACCTGTCTAAACGCATGCTACAAGGTGTTTACACGCATTTTGTACATGCGGGTGCTCCACGCAGTTGAACCGGTTTACGAACGGATATATGAGCAACGAGGGTCGAAGAGAGGTGTCGCTGGCTGCAAGGAAAACCTGTTGATCGACAGATGTGTCACGCAGGACTCCATGCAGTATAAGCGGAACCTCTCTATGGCCTGGATCGACTACCGCAAGGCATTTGACATGACATCGCATGAGCTCATTGTTCACTTGCTCCGATGTCTTGTGGTACCCGGTCCTGTAGTGAGATGTATTGAAGAACTGATGCCGCTCTGGAGGACTCGCTTTACCATAACATCGGGTAACGATAGAGTCCAAACAGAGTCGGTAACATTCAGAAGAGGAGTATTTCAGGGAGATTCCCTCAGCCCCCTTCTGTTTTGCATCTCACTACTGCCATTATCCGTCTCGCTCCGGAAAACCCGTGGCTACGACTGCGGTATCCCCGGCGACAGGAGGCATAAGGTCACCCATCTATTTTATATGGATGACCTTAAACTTTATGCCTCTGGAGAGAGGGATCTCCAACAGTCCCTTAGGGTGGTACAGGAGTACACACAGGCTGTCGGTATGCAGTTCGGGTTGGACAAATGCGCACTGATCCATCTCAAGAGAGGACGATGCGGTGACTATGGAGAGGACGCGCAGCTCGTGGACGGAAGCATCTTACACCATCTAGATGCCGGAGAGTCGTACACTTACTTGGGTGTCGAGCAACGCTCCACCCAAGAAGTGAGTGTAGTGAAAAACGCTCTCCGCGGCAAGTATCAGCACCTACTCCGACAGATCTGGTCTTCAGAACTGTCGGGGAAGAACAAGGTGTCTGCTACAAATATGCTTGCCGTTCCGATCCTTCTCTACTCTTTCGGAGTAGTGAAGTGGACTAGAGAAGAGCTGCGTCAACTCGATGTAGTAGCCCGCAAGAAGATGCATCTCAATAGGAGCTTGCATCCTAAATCGTCCGTTCCACGGTTATATCTCCCACGACATCGGGGAGGCCGTGGACTCTTAAGCTTGGAGAGTCTCCATAGCAGGATGGTTCTGGATGGAGCATGTAAGGTCATCAGGAGTTCGGATCCCCTCCTCTGCATGGTCCGAGACCATGAAAATGCAGAGGTAGGAGCTTTTCTCTTTAAGGCAGCACGGAGAGCAGCCGATGAACTTGGTCTCATCTTCGACGTCGAGCGGGTAAACCCCGACTCTGTCACCGAGTTGGAACCCGTTCGACTAAAAGCCCACATTAGAGCTGCAGAACACAACATCCTTCTGCAGCTCAATAAGGATAAGCCATTGCACGGGGTCTTCTATAAAAATATAGAAAACCTCGGCTTATCCGAAAGGCTGACCTTCGCCTTCTTAAGGTCAGCTGGGCTGAAGTCTGAGACCGAGGGATTCATAATGGCTTGCCAGGAAGGTGTATTTAACACTCTCGTCTATCGACGTCGTGTCATGGGTATGGAGGTCCCTGATGTCAGCTGCAGGGCCTGCCGCAGGGCGCCGGAGACTGTAATGCACTTACTGTCGGCTTGCCCGACATACGCAGTCTCGGCCTATATTCATAGACACAACTCAGCATTACGAGTGCTTTACTATCATCTAAGGCACTCGTATGGGATAGACGAAACACCAGTGCTGCCTTACGTTCAGGGGAATATTGAGTCCGTTGTGGGGAATGAGAAGTGCCTAATTTATTGGAACTACTCGTTTCCCACCGTCAGGCAAATACAAGCCAACAAGCCTGACATAGTACTCCTCGACCACCAACTCAAGACAATGTATGTCGTGGAATTCTCAGCTACCGCTGAGAGCAACATTGTCTTGAAAGAGGAGGAAAAACGGACAAAATATCGAGATTTGCTCTTCGAATTCCGCAGGCTTTATCCAGGCCATTCTGTTAAAATAGTGGTACTGATTATAGGAGCCCTCGGTGGAATGAGACAGACGCTGCATTCAGAACTAAAGATCATACCGGCATGCCGAGATTCGGCAGAGATCTTAGCCGGCAGAATGCAGAAGGCTGTCATCCTCGGTTCATTGTGTCTACTCAGGGCACACGATTCGCGGACCCGGTAGTCACTCACCCCACGGGCGTGGGGAGTGGCTATTGGTATTACCAGCTCCCCTCTGTGAGGGTCGGAGCCACAGAGTAAGGTGACTGGTTTTTTGTAAAAAAATAATAATAATAATAATAATAATAATAGTTTATTAATCCTTTTAAAATTTACAAATAGAGTATATGGACAAGTCAAAGAAACATACATCTTATATACTAATATAGTGAAAATTGTATATAAAAGCTTAACATGATATATAAAATATATAAAATAAAAACCTTTTTATTTTACGTGAGCCAGGAGCCTATGAAACTAACCTACCCTATCTAATTATACTGTATTGAATAGAATTCCTGTAAGTTATAAAGACAATTTTCAGTAAGAATCTCTGACTGTTTTTTAAATGACTTTACATTCATTTCGCGAATATCTGCGAGAAGAACATTATACCATCTTATTCCGAGCACTGTATTTTTTTGTAATCGCGTTTGCGGTTGTATAATGTTATTTTGATTACGCGTATAGTATGTATACACATCAGAGTGTGAGGTAAAATTTCCAATATTGTTTTTGGTGTAAACTAAGTTGCAAAAAATTATTAGGGAATACACTGACATAATATTTAATTTTAAAAATAGTGGCTTACATGAATCTGTGTGATTTGCTTGAACAATGCCTCGTACTGCCTTTTTATGTATTATAAATATTTTTTGAAGGGCATATTGTGCAGCATTTCCCCACATCAATATACCATAATCAAGTACCGAATTAAACAATGCATAATAGGTTATTAATGCTGCTTTTTCGCCTGCCAACATGGATATTCTTCGAACAGCAAATACGACTCTCGAAAGTTTACTACTGAGGTAAGTAATATGATATTGCCAGCTCAAGCATGAATCCACACATACACCAAGAAATTTAATTTTTTCGCTTTCAATATTTTGTTTTAATTCAAAGTTTGTTATGATTGTTTTGTTTTCATTTAAGAATAATTCGTTTTGTATAAACCACTGCTGACCGTCTTGCAGTATTTCAGCTGCTATTTGAGGTGTGTTGCAGTATTTATTCGTTTTTATGACAAAAGAGGTGTCATCAGCATACATAATAGTAGTCAATTCATATCTGTTCATAATGTGTGCATTCATATAGTCAGGCAAATCATTCACATAAATAATGAACAAGAGTGGCCCAAGGATAGAACCTTGGGGCACACCCCTCTTCATGATTAATTCACTACTATAGCAGTTTCCATGGAAAACTTGTTGAGATCTATTGTTTAACTAAGATTTTGAAAGCCTCAGGCCTACTCCTCTAATTCCATACATTTCCAGTTTATCCAACAGTTTTCCATGGCTAACGCAATCAAAAGCTTTAGTTAAGTCTGTGAATATTCCTACGCATGCCTGTTTTTCTTCAAATGCATCTAATACTTCTTTATTTAGGGTGTGAATTGCGTCAGATGTAGTATTGCCCTTTCGAAATCCGTACTGTTGTTTTGTTAACAGACTGTTCGTTTCCATGTACTGCATAATTTGTGTGTATAATACCTTTTCGATAACTTTTAACATAGCTGGTAAGAGATGTATTTGCCTATAATTGTTTGGGTTGTCTAAGTCACCTTTCTTGTGAATGGCTATTACTTTCGATTTTTTAAATTTTTTTGGAAAAACACCCTGCTCAATACATGTATTTATGATTTCACACAAAGGATAAGCAATACATTCAGCACATAGTTTTAAAATATACACGCTGATACCGTAAATATCTTCAGATTTTTTTGTTTTTTAACAAACGAATCACCGTTATTATATCCTGTGGAACAATTGGTCTAAAAAACAGTGAACACTGAGTGTTTATATCTGCCATCGTTTGAACCGTGTTTGTTGCTTGAGACAGCGTAGAAACATTATTGTCTGCGTTATTTGTAAAAAAAATTATTGAACGTATTGGCTGTAATCCTTGTACTAGCATTATTTCTGTTTATGTTCTTACCTGTTTCTTGATTTATTATCTTCCATACTGTTTTTGACTTATTGTCCGATAGGTGAATTTCGGTTTTATGGAGGGTTTGTTTTGTCTTTGTTAACAGTTCATTGTACATTCTTTTTTGACGAATATATTGTTCTTTATTGTAGTCGGTGGGATGTTTTTTATAAATATTGTATATAAAATGTAAGTTGTCTTTACATTGCTTAATTTCTGGAGTATTGATATTACTTTTACTTTTTAATTTTCTGGGTTTTACTTCTTTTAATGGAAAACAACTATTAAAATGGTATAAAAAGATGTCTAAAAACCTGTTCATTTTATCATCCGCTGAGCGTGCGCTTAAAACATCTTCCCAGGGTTCATTCTGCAAATAGCCTAAAAGGAAGTTGCAACTTTCTTGACTGTAAAATCTTTTATACTCTATCGTATTATTTCCATAATTTGTAAGTTGAAAGTTAATTGTTTGTGCATCATGGTCAGACATAGCCGTGCATAAAACATTAGCTCGATTTGTAAGTTTACAAATATGTTATCTAAGCATGTTTTACTATTTCCTGAAGTTCTTGTGTATTCAACAATTGTCATATCTAAATTGAATTGACTAAAGATATTAATAACATTATTTGTCCATAATAGTTAGTTTCTTGTTAAATAGGATATCCTTTGTCTTTTGATCCAGGATTTCTACTAATCGTACCGTTTATTCTCCACTTTCTTAAAGTATTACACACCACATTTTTGTTAATGTTATAACGCAGTGCAATTTGTCTCATGAACCATCCATCATTTACTGTAGCAATAACGACAGCATTAAAATAAAAAATAAATTAAGTGATATCTGTTTCATTTCGGCTTCTCATTACATATTCAAATAGAGACAGATTTACATTAGAAAAAAAAGTTGTCCTATTTTTTTCTGCTCACGACAGTACCAAGTATGCCATTCTTACATATTTGGAAGAATAAAGTGAATTTCAATGTTCTGTTCCTAAAGTAACCTGCTCAATTCTGACGGAGCAGCTATTGCGCAAGTGTTACCATCTGATCAATGAATTTTTGCATGATTACTGCGCTAAAGAAGTATTTGTTCCTTATGTAGCTTCGAAATGTAACATACTTTGATCTGGTTTGGGACAGTACATTCAAAAGGAACAACAAGACTGAAACTTGGCAAAGGTGTGTGTTGCGGAAGCAAAAATGCCTGGCTACTGAAATAACTTCCTCCAAGACATCGTTAGTAAAACTGACTTTTTCCATTTCTTTTTCCAGAGTCACTTGTCATCCATTACGTGATGGTATTAACAGTTTGTAACCGATCGAAATTATGCGCTCAGCAATTCGCCTCTGAAAGGTACCTATAAAATCGTCCCATGAGGAGGCTGATATTATATGCTGCTCACAGATCCTATAAAGGCTACCGCCAGATACTAACATGAACTAAAGACTGATGCATTGGTCGTGACCACAGAAACTCCCCCCGCATATGAATTTTAGATTCAGTTGGGCAGAGCAAAAACTTGCGACGGTTCACAAAATAACACAGAGTCTTGGGCCGGACAAGCGCCCGACCTATGTTTTATGCGCTAACATAATGCGATAAGCTAAATTTATTGGCCATGGCAAGAAAAAGGCGTGGGCCATGTGAAATGTTCTACCTGAACTAACCAGTACTATTCGATCAACTTTTCATGCTCCTAAAGATATTTCAGAAGATTTATTTAAAGCCGTTATGAGATTTGTAGCATTGTTGTACTACAGAATCGGTATCATCTATGGCACGAACAAAGGAAGGTTTCCACAAGAAACCGTTATATACAAAACATTTCTCCTTCAAAAGCATCATTACAATAAAATTCCTCACGGGAAGAAGATTCCATTATAAAATGCGGTGTCCAAATTAAGGCACAGAAGGAAAAAAATTTGTAAATAAATTTAACTGCCTTTAAAAAAAATTACGAAACATTATGAAATAAAAATTTTCCTAATCGTCCAGTTAATTGAACATTATATTATTATATTATTAATATCGATATTGGCGTCGATTAAAAATACTTTCAGTTTTCGTAATTAGGTAATAAAGCTTGATTAACCAAGCGACTAGAAGAATCTTTATTTCCCAATTATTTTAGAAGGGGGTTCAATTTCATTTAGAGAAAAAAATGACCCCTTTTAGTGATTTTTTATTTAGTTTCTATATAATAAATAAAATATCGTGATGTTACCATTAAGTTATCATTATTTATTATAAATCGAAAATGAATCCCCCAAAGTACTCGTTTGTTATTAATGGATGCTTTGGTGTAAATAGCTATGTTTTGTGAGCAAAGTATTTCTCTTCAATCAAAACTTAAAGTTGAACAACTGTTTATAAACGTAATTCATTACGTGTAAGAAATTGCCATAAGTTTGTCGAAATGTGTTTCAAGACAGATTGAACTGACATTCACTTATATAGATTATAAATTTCAAAACTTTCGAAGTGTTAAACAAAAAATATCATGATGGATTTCTACTTGAAAATAACACAGGACAAATATTTGGCCAAGCACTTCGATAAAACGCTAGACAGGTTATTCAGAAATGATAAATCTTCTTCATATTGTACCACTAAAATAAATTAATTAAGCTTCATTTTTATTGTAATATTATGGACCTATTATGGTTAAATTTAAAAGAAGAATCAATCATAATTTGTTTAGTTAATAAAAATTCATCAAATAATAATTAGAAATTGCTTATTATCTTTGTCTTAATAACCTTTTCTAATTTTTATTTTGTGTAGGAAGTATTGAAAATCAACTATCATGAACTTTTACCTTTCGTGTAACTCCTTCAACACAATAAATATTGTTTTATTCCATTTTGCTGTGTCTGGATTTAAAAAATTTCAAACTCATCTATGTACTCGGCGTAAAGATTAAAACATCTCTAAATATTTTCTTATTTTTGTCTTATATATTTCCCTGACATTACTTGTAAGGAATAAGCGTACATTCTTACTACAGGTGACTTTAAAACACTAACAACCTCCTGTAATTTTAATTCCCTACATAATTAAATGATTTTTGAATCTATGGCATTTTAACAATGTACTAAATGTTAATAGCAGATTTTATATCTAATTTCATGCAATTTGTCGTGCAGTGTTAAAAAATTGACCTATGTTAACAGAGCAGTATTAATGTGTGTGTACAGAATATGTAAACTAGTAAGTTTACAATCTATAATGACCTAGGTCAAGTTGATTGGAGTTTTATTTTTAGTATATTAGTTAACGAAGCAGTTTGAATTTTATGATAAAAAATATTGTTTTTAATAAACATAGATAGGAAAAGTTAGAGTGCCACAGACCAAATTGTTCTTAAGGTTAATGATGCCATCATGTGGCAAAAGAGAAGTAGCCAGAACATTTGGATGCCACTTTTCTAGTGTTGCACCTAAATCAATTAATGAACACTTCGGTTTTAACCTCTCTTTACCGTTCACTCTGAGCAAATTCATTTTAAATTCAATATACTTTGACACTGTTACGGTAAAAGAGGTGGTCTAATAGCTAAAATTATCAAAAGCATTGAAAATAACATTTTGGAATCTGTTGTCTATTTGATAAATAAGTCAGTTGAGAATAGAATTTTTCCAGCATGTTCAAAACTTGCCACTGTTATTCCTCTGTTAAAAAAAGATGGCCCCACTTATTTCTAAAATTATTGTCAAATATCTATTTTGAGTATCTTATCTGAAATACCGGAAACAGTGGGATATAACAGGCTTTAAAAACCTATATTGATGTTAACTCAATATAGTTTTAGATCGGAAAAATCGGTTAAGACGGCATCCTCTCATCTGTTGGAGCATGTATATCAATGCTTGGACGAGGGTAGGTATGTGGTCTCACTGAGGTTTGATCTTTCCAAAACTCTTGATACCGTCAACAAAGAAACATTAAGCCTTAAACTACATAGCATTGGACTTAAAGGCAACATTTTTTCATGGTTAATGTCATATATGGAAAATCGATCTTTGGTTGTACACTTGAATAGAGAAAATACTTTTATGCATGATGTTGAGCTTGGTGATCCTCAGGATTCCGTATTAGATCCTTTACTGTTGTTGATAGTACAACAATTACCATGTCAGCGTACACTCCTGAGAAACTTCAAAACATTATTGGTATTACGATTGAGCCATTGAGCATATGGTGGCAAACAAACAAATTCATCTTAAATGAGAAAAAAACGGTGCTTTTAAATTTTCATCTTCAGAGACCTGTTCCGAATCACATTGTTCTTTATGAATATATTGCTAGATGAGAATCATTAAAATTACTTGGCACATTTCTTGATCACAAGTTATCCTGGACTAACCATGCTTACAATGTATGTAACCAATTTAAAACATACTTTGCCATGTTACAGTTGAAAGTAACTCTTGATAGAGATGGTTTAGTTAATATTTGTTATTCAATGGCATACAGTCACATATCGTTTAATATTATGGCATGGAGCGGAACTATAGAATTACAGAGGGTCTTTATAGGTCAATAAAAAATTATCCGATTGATCTTTGATCTGAAAGTTAATGAAACTTGCAGTGATATATTTATAAAAAATACAATTCTCGTTGTTCCGTCTATATATATTTTAAAATGTCTCATGTTTACTAAAATTAACATGGAGCATTTTAGAAAGAGAGCAAGCTTTCATAACTATCTTAAGAGACATAGTGAAATCTTCAGTATTCCTTTTCATCGCACAAGTGCATTTAAGCATCCCCCTACTATAATTGCATTACTTTGTATAATGCCCTTCCTGAGGAGAATCGCAATGTCCTGCATTAATAATAATTATTATTATAATAATTATAATAATAATATAATTTTATTGAAGATGACAATTTAAATACATTTAATACATTGATATAATATTTATAGTTAATATTACTTTACGGTGTAATAAACCCTGCAAAATAAAGTGGAAAAAGAAGTTTTACAATGGCATGAACTAAACATAAAATGTATATATGTAATTATATATGTATATATAGGCATGTTCTGTGTAAATGTAACAATATAATGCCATTGAGATATGAAACGTGGAAAATTCACAAAGGAGGTTTAGTGATACCTCTGATTGAAAATGTAAGTATTTTTTATGTCCATTAAATTGCATTACATGACATTTAAAAAAAAGTGAAACAGTACTTGTCTGTTTGTCTTGTTTTTACACTATAACGGATTTTTTATATAAAAATTAATATTTGTGACCCTTGATCTTTTTTTTAAATATTCACTTAATTGTAATTTTTCTTGTTTTTATCTTAATATTAATTTATCTTATTCGACAGTTAAATTATGCATATATTTATGTGTATATATTTGTGTATAATTAAATTATGTGTTTGTGTGTATATATTCCTGTGTATATACCATGTGTTTGTTTATGTTATTGAGAATGTATTAATTTGACTTGCCATATGTACACATTTGTATCTAATTCTGGCCAATAAACTATTATTCCTAAAATGTCACCATCACACAAATATAACCCCCTTGGTTTAATTCCGCTACCATTAGACTACCTAAAGAGAAGGACATGGCCCGAAATTATATAAAAAACCAAAAACTCGAATTATTTAAAAAAAAATCAATGAGTTAAGACCTTCATTAAAATTAGCAATAAAAGAAAAATTGCCATAAAGTCTAATCCAAATAAGTATTTTAATTTTAAAAAATGAATGAAAATTGCTAAGACAGATATATTTTATTATTATACACAATTTTTTTACGTCAATGCAAATTTCATAAATTAAAAACTATATTATTCTACGTCAAGCTACTTTATTAAACCTTCATAAAACAGGTCCAAACAAGCAGATATTCATAATTTTTGTAGACTTTCTCATTGTATACTACTATAACGAAGCTGAATCTATCTAAACCTATCAAAATATAGGCAATCGAAATATCGACGTAAAATAAATAATACCAAGCCAAACGGCATCGATATCACAAAATGAATCAAAGAAAAATACTTTTAAACCTATCTTGAGCCCTTGAACGTGTAGGATCATGAAGTTTGCGATTCGAGGATATTCCCTTGTTTCAACTTCTATTCCAACTTAGGTGTTTATGATATTGATATTATGGCTTACACACAGCTCAGGGGCAATACAGCTATTAAACTTGAGATATTAGTTTACACTGTCTAGCTGGCTTAAACTTTAATCTGATTATAACATAGGTAAGACGTGGAAACTTATCAAGAGCTGATCAATTATAATGATTTATCGACTGATGAGGTTAAAATGCGTTGTTTGAGATGTAGCGTAGGATGTTGAACATATTGTATTTGGATTTATTATGCCCTTAACAAACAAAAGAAGTAGCTTTCTTGTAGGAACAGACATATAAAAATGCTAAACATACATTTTATCACTTTAATACTATTGTACAAGCCAGAGAATATCGTGAATTATAAGAAAAAATGAAATAATATATCAATCATTTCATGAGATAAAATTTCAAAATTGTATTTTTCTGTGATCGAGAAACGTTTCGAACTTTTTTTCCATGTTCAGAAAAAAATCCACAACTATATATACTATCAGATCGTGATACCTAAGATACAGAATTGTGGAACTTAGGGTAATTGTCTTTAAGAAAGTGAAAACACGTTATCAAGCCATTATAGAATGTGACTCAGCTACGTTTAACAATATAATAAAAAGAAGAGCAGATAAATGTAGGTTTTGTCCTGTAGAGTTCATGAGTATATCCGCATTTACCGTTGTTTTAAATGTAGAGGGTGCAACCATAAGGCAGAAGAGTGTATAAGTGATATAATATGTTTAAGCTGTGGATCAAATGAACATACAAGATAGGAATGTGAAATTGCAGTAAAGTGTGGTAAATGTGTATCTGCTAACAAAACCTTAGGTTTAGATATTGACGTTAACCACTCAGTGTTCGATGTAAGCAAATGTCCAATACTTCAAACAAAAATCAATAATGAAAAAGAAAAAATTGCAACAAATGATGCAGATGAATAACAATTAAATAATACGAGTAGCACTACCACTAATACAAATAAAAATAAAATAACTATATTAAGAGCGCTCCGGATATAAGCCGACACAACGCTTCGATATACTCTTATATAAATCATTATTTTAAAAAACGGCTTTCACTAAAATAAATTAAAAACATGTTACAATGTGGGATGATGAGAGAAAACAAAAGTATATGTAAAAAATATAATTTTTTCTTCTATTTTCAATTTGCAAAAATAATTTTTATCATCCCACATAGGTATTATTAAACTAGACATTTTCCTTTTAGAACTAAAGTAAAATTAGCCTTAATGTCCCCAGGAATAAACAGAGATTTAAAGATTAGTTATAATAAAGTGTTACAATGTCATATTCTATTACATCTCTATCTCTCTCTTTCCAAGCACACCGTACATTCAGCTGCGTCATTTTATTGACGTGATGTCATTTACAATTAACATTGGGAGCATGGATGACTAATACACTCCGGAGAGCTCTTAAGTGAAAATGTACAATGCATCCGTAATAAAATAGATTTATTTGAGACTATACTGTGTGTAAATGAAGTTAATATTGTATGAATACAAGAACATTGGCTTACAGATCAAGAAAAACAATTTGTAAATATTGATAGGTACAATTTAAAAGATATATGCTGTAGATCAATTAAGAAAAATGGTATATGGTATTGCTATAATTTGTAGGAAAAATACTGATTATATTGTCAGGAAAATTGTCAAAATTAATGTAGAGGTAAATGACGCTGAGCTAATGATTTTTAATAAATCGAATCCAATAATGAGATTTCTATTACTATGTAGAGGTAAAAAAAAAAAAATTTGAGTACTGTGGAGCTGAACTAGTATTGGATAATTATATAATAAAAAAAATTTCTGTGTATGGATCACCAACTCGAGATATAAATTTCTTTTTTCTGAGTTGGAAAAGTTTTTAAACATCGTATGCAAATTATTCTTTGTGATGATCTCAATATAGATTTTTTGTCAAATTCTGGTAATCGCAACAATTTGGTAGATATTTTAAATGCATACAATATTAATTTGAATATAAAAGAAGCAACCAGATTTACTTCTGACTCCTCTAGTGCGATTGACTACATTTGTACCAACCTAGCAAATAACTTACCATGTACTGTTTTATAAAATGGAGTCTCAGATCATATAGCTCAGGTGTTAAAATTTGAATACAATCAACAGCATAAAGCTGATAATTTTATATATACTAGAATATTTATTAAATATTTGTACAATTTAGTTCTGCATTATTTAATTACAGAATCGTGGGTTGAGGTATGCAATAGTCAAAATGTTGATGATGGGTTTGAAATATTTTCAAATATTTTAAAATATTATTTTGGAGTCTCATTACTTAAAAGGATAATAAAAGTTAACCACTCAAACAAAAAATCCTGGCTGACACAATGAATTATAAATTCTTATAAATTAAAGTTATTGCGTAAAATGATGGTTCAAAATAATAATGAGGCAGATAAAGAATATTATAGAAAATACAAGAGGTCATACTAGCAAGTAATTAAAAAAGCAAGAGAACTACAAAATCAAAAAAATATATTTAATAGCTGAAAATTTTAATAACTATTCTGTTAACATTCCGCAAAAAATTTGTGATAAACACCAAAATAGGGGACGCAATGCTGCATTTTAGTTTATCAAAAAATTATTCCACAATGTTTCTTGAACCAGTTACTGAGAAAGTTATATATAATGCAATAATAGCGTTAAACAATTCAAATTCTTGTGGAATTGAAAATTTATCTTCTAATCTGTTAAAATTATCTGTGAGTAATTATTTCTTATTAATTTCTCTTTGAGGCAGGTATTTGTCCTAAAATATTTAAAACAGCAAAGGTCCTATCTTTATATAAAAAGGGGGATCGTTTATTACTAGAAAATTATGGGCCAGTTCCTCACTTTGTTCCTTGTCAAAGGTATTAAAAAAAATAGTATTCGACAAAATTATTCTATTTTTAAGGCTGCATAAGGTCTTAAGCGATTCTCAACATAGCTTTAGATGAGGAAGGAATACGCAGACTGCAATATTACGATTTATTAATAATTTGTATAACAACTTAGATGTTAATAATAAATGTGTTCGTCTTTTCATAGACCTAAGTAAAGCGTTTGACTTAATAAGTCATTTTTTACTTAGTCAAAAATTGTGCGAGTATAGTCTGAGAAGTAAAATACATGACTGGCTGCTTTCTTATGTCACACATAGAAAGCAGCTAGTTGATATAAATGTCGTGAGATCTAATGAACAATGTACCAATACTGGTGTGCCACAAGGATCCGTTTTAGGACCTTTGTTGTTTTCTTATTTGTCAACGGCTGGGCTTACATCGATAATAGTGGCAAATTAACAATGTTTGCAGACGACAATACATATCTAATGTGCGGCTCTTTATTAGAGAATACAATAAAATCCCTGCAAAATGCAATAAAGAACTTTGTACAATGGTGTGAGAATTCCAAACTGTACCTGAACACAACAAAACTAGTTTTCATAAAGTTTACCCCGAGAACTATTGCAATAAATTATAATTTTTAATAAAACTTGAACACAAATCCACCGAGCAAGTGAGTGATATAAAATTTTCAGGAGTATATATGGACAATGCCCTCAATTGGAAAAAACATGTTGACTTTCTATGTAATAAATAATCGTCATTAAGTTTTGCCTTATATTATTATATAGACTGAAGTAAATTACAAATAATTCAATTGCCCTAACTTTTTATTTTTCTCATGTATTATCGCGTTTACGATCATCATCATCATTACGGCATCATATTTTAGGGAAATTCAAGTCAAATGCATAGAATATTTAAAGTTCAAAAAAGGATCGTACGGAATATTGTCGGTTGCAAGAGAACTGATCGTACAAACCAGATTTCAAATCATCAAAGATACTGACGTTGCCATGTATTCTAAAAAATTATTGATATTTGTTAAAAGCAATCCTACCTTGTTTGTTCCTAATGGTATTTATCATGCTTACGATACTAGACATAATGAAACTTTAGCCATACCTGCACGTAATTTAACGTTATATGAGAACTCCCCTAAGTATATGATTATAAAATGTTACAACGAACTACATGCTGAATTTAAATCTATTGATAATATGAAACAATTTAAGAAAGCAGTATCTAATTTTATTTATTAGGAAACGTTACTCAGTTTTAAGTTATCTTGATACGTATTTAGCCACTATATTGCTTTGCTTTGCTTTGCATTGTTCTTTTTGTGTTTTTTTTTTGTTTGATTGTAATTAAGTGTTGTATTATATTAACATTAAATATGTATTTTTTATAATTAGGGCCGAGTTGTATGGAGACGGTTCGCCGGAGGTTCGACTGACTTGATTCGGGTTCCGAGGATGCCATTGTTATAACGATAGGTAGCCTTGAATTTTGAACCGGGTTGGCGCATCTTTGGGTGCAGTGTCTTTATGAAACTGGGTCTCAGTGTCGTGTATATTTTTTATTTTTTTGATTATATTATAACTAAGCTAATGTGTAATCCTTTGAAAACCTATGCTAATGCTACTTTGACATGTCCCTAAAATGGTCTTTTTGGAAATAAATTTTTTTTTATTACTATTATTATTACATGACACTATCTTAGGTAGCACAATCTGACATATTTTTTAACGCTTCTAACCAATTTGTAAATGAATTAGATTATGTCAAACAACTATTGGCAGCCGGCAACGCCCGACCGCAATTTCTACTTCTTTCAATGAATACAAGAAGCAATTGATTAATTAGTGAAGGAAAAACCCGTATGTTCCCAAACAAACAATATAATTACCCTCAGCCAGAAACAGAAATAAAAACAAGGTTTTTTACTAATTCGGTTAGACTTACGCTAGGGTTTACAAATGGCTATGGCGATACATGCGAGTTTGGGACTTTACCTTCCACAGCGCCTAAAACACCCCCCAGGTGCCGGCCGTCGAGTCCAACCTTCATATAACTTTGTTTCTTAAGCCAATAGAGGCTAAAAGTTAACCGACGATATCCAGATAAACTCCATCGAATACGAGAGCCTGTACGTGACGATCTGTTTGCCAACAACATTGATTTATAGTGGTGTGTAGAAAATTGAAATTGATTAGTTTGGGAGTTTCTGCCTTTGTTTTCCCATATCCAGTGAATTTTTTATAAAAACATTTCAAGGTAGATTTTTTTCAACCGGCTATAATCGTGTGGCCTATCTAAAATAAAGCTATTTTCTGTGTTCCGATTACCTGGAGAATATGATGGTTGTTATAATTAAAGCGAAAAAACATCAAAGTTGTATATAGCACTGCTTAAGATTTGAATGGTATTAACGAAAAAATAAGTAAATGTACATTTCGAAAATTTTTAAAATTTGTTAAATCTAATTATTAATATTTCAATCATTTCATTAATACGTCACTAAAGCAGTTTATAAAAAATGATGATTAAAAAAGAATAAAAATCTCGGCGGCGAAGGAAAATTTAAATTATAAGAAGTAAACTTTGAATCTCGTTATAAAAATTTGTCTATGTCTGCAGTCTGAGTTACACTAGCACGTACAATTTATTTGCATATTATCGTCAGATTCTTGTGGATAAACAAATAATTTTGTAAACAATAGGCCTCTAACTGCAGTCATTGCATTCAATTTTCAGCCGAATTCAATAAAGTAGGTTAACAAGGTTTTCTATGTCCGTCTATAATTTCGTAGTGTGTGGATTGATTTGGACAATTCCTTTTTTGTTTGAAAGAGGAAAATTCACCGGTAGTCCTACGCAAATTTATTCTAGTGAACTTAAGTTATAGCTTCAAAAATAAATTCATCAGAGGTGTTGTCAACAAAATAACAAACATTTATAGCAGAGGCCACAAAAGACACTATGTTTTTTTTTTGAAATAATTTAACTAAGAGGACATTAAAAGGAGTGAAAACAACTACAAATATGACATTAATGTAAGTTCTGCTTTGAAATCATTGTAAAACCGCATGTTTAGAGAAAGAAGTATTCTTAAATTATTATTCATTATGAGAATTTATTTACCCCTTGAAGATTCTGTTAGAGCCATTTTTTACATAGTTTAGAATTTAAATGGTACATAAAGTAGGCGCAAATATATTGAAAACATTGCCGGGGTCTAATAATTTTCTTTTATCTTTAAAATTATTAGAGTGCCTATTTTCGCGCTCACCTCGTATATTTCGAATCTGAAAAATTATAAATTATCCGTGTTCTAAATAATAATAATTCGACGAAGTTTAAATTTATTTAAATAAGAACTTAAACAATTAGTTTATTACTTGCTTTTCTTTTTAAATTTATTTAAATAAGAACTTAAACAATTAGTTTATTACTTGCTTTTCTTTACTCACAATGTTTTTTCAGTTTGTCTTTAAATCTTTCATCCTTTATTTAACACACTTCCTGAGATAATTAATTGATGAAATTTTTCACAGTTACTAAGATCTGATGACAATACAGTATTTCAGAGTTATTTTTGCAAATCCAGCAAAACGTGGAACGCAATAGGTTTCTCGCCTGATGAGTTATTTCTACGTCCGTTTTTTCCCGTACAAATGTCGGTAACATAATGAAATGCCGTTAGTTTTATACCTCGGGATCCAGCTCCAATGAATGAATTTATGTAAATTGATTCTATACGTTACATATAATTAAAGTATGACTAAAAAGTAGAAAACAAACAAATATATTTTTTTTAAACTTGCTTTTCTTAAAGTCGTACTAAAAATTAAAAAATAGCTGCAAGAAAAGCAATGCTTGCGCATCATGCGTACAATCATACAAAGTGCGCACACCTTGCTTGTCTTGTAATTATTTTTTACTGTTTAGTACGCCTTTAAGAAAAGCAAGTTTAAGAAAAATATATTGTTTTTATTGTTATGGTCTGTGCATGTGCCCTGGTTAAATGGTGGAATAACTAAAGCTAAACTCGATTTAAAAAATTAATAACAATTTTAATAATTTCAGCCTTCAACTAATTTCGTTTTTAAAGCAATTTGAGTAAGACTTATCGATAGGATGTCTTTCTAACACACCAGAAAAATACCGTTTGGGGAATTTTGCTCTACTGCAAGGAGTTTCTGTTTGAAGTGTTCTAGCCGGAGTCGTAACGCAATATTGACTATTAGTAAAACTTTTTTGGAGTAGATTCGACGAAAATTATTTTGAGTTTTCCCTGGAGCCGCCCCTGATACTTTGGCGAAAAATTTGAAAAATATCTTTTCAGCACAGTTTTTGATTCAATAATTCAACAATATTATAATTAGCCATGTTGAAAAACACCTTTTACATACAATTTTTTTGTTCTAAACAAGTCTTACTTGAAACGTCACTTGATTTGACCAAAAATCGTTCCTAGGGCATCCTCGAAGCCACCTCCGATACTGTTACGGGAAATTTGCAAAATGTCTTTTCTACGTAATTTATCTTAAAAAATTTTCATTCAGCGAAAACTTGAATTAGAGTCCTCCTAGAGCGGTCTCTGGCTCTTTGATGAAAAATTTAAAAATACCTGCTTAACACATTTTCCATTCTGAACAGCTTGTATTTAATATATTTTTTGATTCAATAAAGATATTCTTGAGTCGTTACTGGAGCCATCCCTGGTTGAAATTTTCCATTTCAAACATTATGTTAAAAATTCATCGAGAAGACAAAACTTCTCTTTGGAGCCGACCTGGTACTTTAAAGAGAAATTTGAAACATATCTTTTCAAAACGATTTTCCAATCGGAACAATTTTTGATTCCACAATATACTGTTTCTGAGCTCTGCCTGAAGTTGTCTCTGACCCCGTGATGAGAAATTTCCACAGCACCTATCCTATACAGAACATCGCTAATACGATTACTGGTTTGAATGTTAATATAGTTTTGTTAAATTGAATTTAGTACTGTAGAATTTTTCAACAATTTTTATTTCAAGTGATTTTAGAGTCGGCGAATAGTTAATTGCTTTTTGACCTTGCTTAGGGTCGTCCCTGATGCACCGATTTCACCAATATTCAATAGCGTTTTAAATTGGACCTCCCTGGTTTCATGTTTAAAATTTCAGATTTGTACGTTTAACTGTCTTCGAAAAAAACATATCGCCCACAGATAGACTGACCGACTGATAGGCAGACCAAACCAGATACACAGACGACATGCCATACGCGGATATATTTGTAATTTTCTGGCTTCAAAACATCTATTATCATCATAATTTAGAATTCCGTTGCTTCAATACTTCCTTTATCTATAAACGAGAAAGTAAAATGCTAGAAAGTTATTCAAATTAATTATCAGTTATTTCATCAATAATTACATAAAAACATAAACTCGTAATTACAGAAGCTCTAAGAAATGTTTTTAGTTGAAAGAGAAAGACTTACATTTAATGCACTAAAATTTAAGAGAAATATTGCGTAATGAATTCCACTTATCCTCGCGTGCTTACTTTAAGAGAATAATTAAATGAAAAGCTTCTTTGAGCTCAGTGAATCGTTGACCTTTTTAATGTATTCAAAAACTTATTAAAAACTACACGCTTTTGGAATATTAACTTTCACTAAACTTATTTTGATTCTTTGACAAAGTTTTTTCTATGTTATGAATCGTTTATAACGGTCTAATTGTTTTTTAGTTCATTAATATACCATTTTGTGTTCATTCAACGATTTTCGTTATTTCATATGTACTTAAGAAACAGTTTTGTAAGGATGTAAGCTCCAATAGCTCAAAGTAAACCTTGAAATAAGTAATTATTATTGATTTTGCTCACTTCGCAGCAACTGAAGTCGATATTTCGTAATTTTTTGTTTAAAACATAAAATATATTATTCTAATTGCTACTGAACACGATTATTATAAGGAAGCAGCAATTGTATTACTTCACTTAATGTTTATTATGTTATATTCAAAATATTTCACAATTAATTGTTTTTGTAAAACTAATGTATGTCAAAAGAAATAATGTCAAACTATAAAATCGTACATAACAAAAGTTGCACATCTGCTCTTCCACTTAACGCGAGAAAGAGTAGCAGATTACAAGTATAGTATGTATTAAAATAGTATAAAAAATGTGGAGAATTGAACTACTAACTATATAAATTCAATTAACCAGCATATAAACAATTTATTATTTTCTGTTCATCTTAACGAAAAATATGTACATACACAAACTAAGCAGAAACTTAAAGCTCACCGCCATGTCGTCTGATATCTATAGAAAAATTATAAGCTAATGTGTCAAATTATTTTTAAATTATTCAAGTGATACATATTTGAGGGTTTCTGTAAGAGAGTTATAGTAGTTTGCGATATTATAACTATAAGATCTTTTAAACGGTGCAGTTTTTTGGGGGGTGGGGTCAAATTGCCCTTAAACCTAATATTTATTTATTTATTGCAATACACCATCCAACAGTATTTACATACCAATTAAAGGATGGGGAAACTACACATTTACAAAAAAAAAAAAAATAGTAGATAAATTTACAGAAAAATACAAAAGAAAAAATAAAAACAATAATACAAAACAACAAAAACACTACGGAGCATTTAAAAACAGCTTTTTGATAGAGTTAATGGTACAATATCCAAATTGTGCTGTACACGATGATAAATATTGCACAAACAGAGGAGAGGTGAAAATTTGAGTAAGTTGGTCCTCGGGTTAACGAATAAAATGTATTGGTATGTCTAGTAGCGACTACGGGAACATTGAAATTTAATTGACTTAAAATCGATGGGCAGTTTAATTTGTTATGGATAATTTTAGATAAAAAAATAAGAGAATGCATATCCCTTCTATCAGATAACCTTAATACATCATACCTGGCCAATAATTGATAATGATCAGCACCGATAGCGGGGTAAACACCATCAGCTCTGAAGGATATATATTTTAAAAATTTACGTTGGATATTTTCCAAACTGTGTCTGTAAGTTTGATACCCTGAATTCCGTGTTATGCTTGAGTATTCAAGTTTAGACAAAACGAATGTGTTAAATAACAGGAACAATAGACTAATATCATTAAATCCGCGAGAATTTCTTATGACAAAACCAAAACTTTTGTAACTAGCAAGTACAACAGAAAGAATGTGCTGGTTAAGACTAAGTCTAGAGTCAAAAATAACTCCTAGATCTTTAGATTCAGTCACTCTATTCAGGGACGTATTATTGAGTGTATAATCATAATGTAACTGCTCATTTCTTCTGGTAAAAGAAAGTACATGGCACTTTTGCACATTTAATGGCAAGTTATTTGCAATACACCAATTATTGATACGATCAAGATTCATTTGCAATTTAAGACAATCCGCAAAAGAGCTAATATCACAATACACGTTAAATCATCCGCATAAAGAAGACAGCCAACGTCAATCATACTGACAATATCATTAATAATTATTATTATTATTATTAGCCTTTACTCGAGTCCGAGTATAAAAAAAATGTTACAGTCGATAGATTGTGTGTAATAAAAAACAAGTAAAAGGTGTAGCCTATTGTAATTCCCATTCATCTACGGTGCACACGACTATGGCTATAGAGGCCAATTCGGGAGAGCACATGTCGACCGCAGTCAGGACAAACATAGACCTGGTTAGGTCAATAATAATAACGAAAAGAAGGGGGCCAAGAATTGAGCCCTGGGGCACCCCAGAAGGGGCTATAAATTCATCAGATCTAAAACCACGATACTCTATGTATTGTCGTCTGCATTGTAGGTACGATGCAAACAAATCTGACAGTTTATCTGATAGTCCAAATTGACGAAGTTTACACAGTAGAATACCATGATCTAGTCTGTCAAATGCCTTACTAAAATCAGTATAGATGACATCAACTTGACCTCCAGAATCCAGAGATTCTGAGATGTATTGAGTCATATAAAACAGATTGGTAGTGGTCGATCGTCCTTGCACAAAAGCATGTTGAGGGTCACTAATTAGCCCGTAAGTGTTGCATACATTATTTTGTGTAATACTATTTCGAAAGCCTTGGAACAATTGCAAATAATTGTTATTGGCCTATAATTAATCACATAGTTTTTGTCGCCCTTCTTGAAAACTGGGCATATTCGAGATATTTTCCACATATCCGGAAATGAACTAGAATTTAAACAGATGTTAAATATTTTCATGAGCGGGAGGGCAAATACTACAGCACAGTCACGTAGCAGAGAAGCAGGTATACCATCGGGGCCAGCAGTAAATTTAGGTTTCATTTTTCTCAAAGCCTCGTAAACATCGTGTTCAGAAATATACCTAATAGAAAAGGTATTTATTGTACTGCTATTATCTGACAAGCCGTTTACGGAACTAATAGAAAAACCTGACTTAAAAAACAAAGCAAAAACATTTACAATATCAGCTGGCTGGTGAAACTCCGAATTTTCAAATGTCAGTGAGTCAGGTAAGGAATTCACACCTTTCATCACTTTAACATATGACCAAAACTTTTTAGGATCAGAACGAATATTATTTTGGACGTTGCTTAGGAAAAGTTTATATGCGGTAGAAATATCTTTTTTAATTTTAGCCCGTAATGTTTTAAAATCATTGTACAAATTCATGTCCATGCTATGTTTGTATGCTCTCCATAAATTTCCTTAATTTTTATATCGTGAATAATAGTAGAATGCAGGTTTTCACGGCCGTTGTCTAATGAAGTAGATTCTTCCGGGTCTTGCCGTGGTCGTCGAACTTGACTTGACGTTTCGCTGATCATCCTATCAGCTTCTTCAGAAGGATTCTAAAGACTGAAGAGACTAGTCTTTAGAATCCTTCTGAAGAAGCTGACAGGATGATCAGCGAAACGTCAAGTCAAGTTCAACGACCACGGCAAGACCCGGAAGAATCTACTTCATCGTGAATAATGTTTTTAGAAAACCAAGGTGGATATTTGCTAGGCCTAGAAATTTTTTTAGGAATGCACATATCAAAAATATTATTAATTATTTTATAAAATTGCTCACGAGCCTCATTACAGTCAGTAAGGTGATCTAAAAATGACCAATCAATTAAACTTAACTGTTCGTACAGAAGAAAGAAATTAGCTTTACGAAAATTATAAGCACTTTCAATGTTAACCGCTAAACTTTTGGCACGCTTAAATGAGATCTCTGTGCCAGCTATATACAGTGCAGGGTGATGCGGGTCTTCAGGCAATAAAATGTCATGAGCTTTGGCAACAGTGCAAGATTTGTTACTTAAAATTAAATCTAAAAATCTACCATTAACATTTGATATGCTATTATATTGATCAAGTTCAAAAAAACTGCAGAACATGTTTAGATACAGTAGTCTACCTGAGGACGCATATTCGCTAAGGTTATTAAACTCAGGTATGTTAAAATCTCCAAGAAAATAAATGTGATCACTCAGCATACAATCTAGAGTTTCTAGAAGTTCGAAGAGCCGGTTATACAAAGATGCTTGCTGATTTTGAGGTATATAAAGTACAAGTATAAATATTGGAATATAATTAATCATTAACTTACCCCCAAGGATATCTATTGAAGAAAATTGAATGCGAATAAAATTTAGGTCAATTTCAGCCAAGGAAAAAGAATTATCAACAGCTAATAGTACTCCGCCCCCTCTTTTAGTAGTCAATTCATTTATTCTTCGGTCAGCTCGTAATGTTACATACTTATCAGATATAAACTCAGAGTTTAAGACATTTGGTTGTAACCAAGTTTCTGTACAGCATATCACTGAGTAGTTAGAAGAATATATACTGTTTAAAAAGTCATGCATTTTGGTATTTAAGCCACGTATGTTTTGATAGTAAACATCTAGAGTAGGGTGAGACTGTGCAATAGGATCCGCATCGCCATTAAGTGTATGATATGATTCATTTTTATTATCTATCACAATATTAGTTATGGATGGCGCCACAGTACTATCCGTCGAAGAAGAAATGAGCAGGCTTGATTGCTATGAAATACCAAAAACGTCACATTTTAATTTCGTAATGGTGTTTTTGTAAGCTATGCATTTGTCATAGTCCCATACCGCATGGCAAACATCTACATTGGCATTATCTTTCAGATTACAACAATTTACACATTTTAAGGCTACACTTTTACAATCATCTAACGTATGTGAATCACTACAGCGAGAACAAGTATACAACTGCTTTTTACAATTACGTGCACTGTGAGAAAAACCGTTACATTTATAACATCTAGGAATATCCACAGCATCGTATACCGTACAGCTTGCAAAACCTACAATTAAATGCCCACTTTTTAATACACTAGTATAGGATTCTACGTCAACTTGAAGCAATGCTTGAAATACATCATTTTTATTCCTAATAGGTTTAATATCTAATACTTTACAAATTGGATTGCAACTGTAGAGATCAGAATTTTGCTTAAGAATATAATTAATGACTTACTGGTTTTCAAATTTTTCACTGAGACCCACTATACGTATCTTAGGCAGCCACGTTTTAGTTTCATGTACATCGTAGTCAGTTAGCTTGGTATAAGCCAGTTTCTTTAGTTCACTAGAGTCTTCTTTACTGTGACATCCAACAACAATGCCTCCGTTTTTAATATGCTTTACATTGCTAATATTTATGTTAGAGTTGAGTGGATCTATATTCTCCAAAATATTGTGAATATCAGTTCGAAATCGAATTTTACTCCATAGGTATGTAGGAGAACAATGTAAAATAATGTTCATATAAAGGGTACCACGTTGTAAAAGGTGTACGTTTTTATATTTAACCACACAACCACCAAAGTTTCTTTTACTTTGAGTCATTTGATACCATATATACGAGTATAAACCTAAGACAGTAATTTTACATATTTTTGTATACGTTGGGCTGTGACAGCTGTTAAACATGGACCGTAAACTGTGTTACCATGATTCAAAATAGATAAAACTAAAGATTACTGAAACTAAAGATTAAACATTGTTTTAAGCTTAATGCTTAGAATCTGTCTGAATTATATACAATATTAAACCTTGATCTTTTTATGTAGTTTGAGATATGTTTATTGAATCCAAGATATGAATCTACAGTTAAGCCCGAAACCTTCACCTCATCTTTTATCAGTTATTAACATTATTGATTTTCAGATTAACATCTTGTAGGTGACGTGATCTGTCGATTTGCCTGCCAGGAAACATTGCCGCACACTTGGTAGGATTTAAGCTAAGAGAATGTTCTAGAGATATTTTATAAAGTGTTTCTAAATAATTATTAATAATAGTATAACTATTCTGGAGGTCGTTTGAGTCAAAACTTTAGAACAGTTGTATGTTGTTCGGTTGCATTTGATATATTTTATAAATGTTTAAAAATGTTGGAGAAGATTATGTGTAAATTGTAAACAAAACTGGTCGGTTCTAATGCAGAACTCAAGGTACTCTACATGCAACATTTGTAGGATTGGAATACTTTTTAAGGACAACGGACAACCCTTTGTTCCTCCGACTAAAATAATTAAGAGATGATCTGTATTTAATAAGACAGTAACACAGTCGTCTGTAATTTAAGCCTTAATTATATTCAATAATTTTTGAGGGTGACCGTATGTACTATGTACGATAGCGATGATGAATGTTTTTCTGACGAAACTGCATTCAAAGTTACGAGGGTTACGTAGGTTAAATTAATGTAGATAAGGTATGAATGAAAAAAAATATATTGAACGCATATTTTATCCAACCAAGACTGGGATATCTACAAAGTAAAACTCTCGCAGTAAAATAAAGAGGTCCGCAAAGCAAATAAAGACTCATGGAAGAGATTCTGCGAAGAGGTCAGTGATAGCCCCGCAGCTTCCAGAATCCATAAAGTCCTGGCCAAGGACGGTTGTAGTGAAAATGGAATAAGTTTTATCAAAAAAGATGATGAAACTTACACGGAAACAATGACAAAAAGTATCAAATTGCTCATGGAGGCACACTTTCCGGGCTCACTTTTATTAACAGACCTAGAGAATAGACATTATCCAGATCAAGGGCCAGAACGGCCCAAACTCTCGGCTGGAGGTTAGCCACCGAGGTTATAAAACCAGATAGAATCAGATGGACAATTAATAAGTTCCAACCATTCAAATCTCCTAGGATGGACGGAATATATCCAATTTTTCTCCAAAAGGGGCTAGAGGTATTAATACTTTACTTATGTAAAATATTCAGAGCCTGCTTGGCCTGAAGACACATACCAAAAATATGGCGAAAGGTGAAAGTATCGGACCAAACGTTCAAGTCATATCCAAGCTTATCCTACTTAAAACGATGGAAAGACTGATAGATAGGTACATTAGAGACGAACTACTAAGAGAAAATCTCCTGAGTGAACGTCAATATGCATACCAGCCGGGAGGTCGACTGGTGGAGGAATCTCCCAAGACAGAGATAGGCCAAAGAATTCATTAAAGAACGTTCGGCCAAATTTACGGAAGATTTACTAAGCCAGAATAGGAAGGCCATCAGAGTAATAGTAGGCCTTCTAACTGGGCACTGCCGGCTCAATAGATACATGAGTCTAATGGGCCTGGTAGAGGACACAGCATGCAGGTTCTGTCAAGAGGAAGAGGAAACCTCAGTTCACGTATTGTGCCACTGTGAAGGCCTGGCGAGACTTAGATTGCAAGTACTCGAAGAAGAAATCCAAAGGCAGACAGCTATTCAAAAGGGCCCTTATCAAAGCTGTGGAGTCTAGTACAAACGACGAGGTACTATAAGGAATGTATTCTAGGAGCACCACAATAGACATGAGAAGTCGCGGTGGTAAAGGCTAAATAACCAGCTCCTTTGTTAATCTAATCTAATCTAATGTTTTATCTTATGTATAACGTCTATTATTTATTATTATTTATTGGTCTTAAGAGGGGGTAACATTCGCCATCCTCCATACCATGGGGAAAACTGAATAAATTAAACGGAACATTACAGTATGACAAATATATTTTAAAACAAAAGGACCGCATAAGTAAATGAAATCAGAATGCATGCCATCTGACCCAACAGCTTTGGACTTGATTTTACTTACTTATTTACAGATAGAGAAAGTATTGTCGTCGCAAAAAAAATCAAAATTTAAATAATGATGAGAAGCCAAAACGTACCGAATATATCTGAATGAGCATCCCGTCTGTGTGTCTGTCTGCTTCTTGTTTAAAAACCATTTTTTATCGACCCCCTCAAAAAATTAGCGAAATTTTAAAAAATATTTCAAACAAAAATATAAACAATATGGGAGCTGTAATATTGTAGAATTGTCGAATCAAAAACTGAATCTAAATATTTTCAAATTTTTCGCCAGAGCACCAGGGACATTGAATCACCTGTGATATTTTCATTCAGAAAAATTACTATATTATCCAAATCGTAAATATTATCCTATGGTATAGAAGTAAATGAGCATAGAGCTGATGCAATCTGAAGAGCAATAAAGTGTATAAAAATTCTAGCTTGATGATCAGCGGCAGAGTATCTGACCAAACACTGGAGGAAGTTGTTGTATAGCATGGTTGTAGTATTAGTTTGGACAAACACATTATAATGTCAGACAGTCAAGTTCTGATAAGGTTTATGTTGAATAAACCAAACGTAGGCAACATAGAATTTCATAAATGTTGATCCTGCTTTCGGCAATCCATATTACATAAGTATATGTCAAGGACACATTTTACTTTTCAAACTAGAAACTTTAACGTTTCACATCCGCGAAATCTTTAGTTTCTTATTATGGATCCCAATGATTCATAGGCTGAACATGTAATTTACATGATTAATCAAATTCATTTTACTAGAAAAAGTGACATCAAGATCCTTAAAACTATCAACTCTTTGTGTGGCACTATCATTTGTTCAATACTCATCGATGAGAATATTATGTCGATGTGAGTAAGAGACATTACAATTTCAACGATTAATTTATTTTTCGTACATCAATTATAAATATTAATATATCTAAAATCCGACTTGAACAATTTTATATCGCTAATGGCTGATGGTTGACAGGTAAGCGCACTTGCCTCTCACCCAAAAGACCCGGGTTCGATTTCCGATCGAGGCAGTGAAAAATACGATGAGAGGGATTTTCCACTATACACGGATTTTGAGTGTGTGTGTCCCTCGTCTCTAAATGTATATCCCCCTCTTACACAAGGCACTTCTAGTGTCCTTCCGTGATAAAGGGGGTCGTAATTACCTGTGGTGTTATTTATTATTTATTTATTATTAATGCAGTTAATGTTGTAGTAAATTTTTAAGCCATCAGCATAAAGTACTAGCCGACACTAAGTTTATATTGAACAAGAGTGGACCAAGAACTGACCCTTAAGGAACCCCCGATTCAACGTTAAATACAGAGTTGCGCCCATGGCAGTAAATGTATTGTTTAAATATGAAGTAAAGACAGAAGTAACCCAAAATTTGTCAACACCACCATTGCGCCTGTCAAACTCCTTCAACTAACATCAACTTCCCCACTTCCATCTAATATTTTACAGAGATAATGGATTATGCATAATAAATTTGTTGCTGTAGACATATCCTATGTTAGTTCTTCTATATGTTTTGCAATATCTGTGCATTTTCATTTTTCTCCTTCTTCTTCTTCTGCTACCATGCAATTATGCGTAGGTAACTATCTCAGAGTGAGGGTTCTTTCCTTGGCCGCGTGACATAGTTCGCCGGTGTTGGTTATTCCAGTCCATTGTTTAATGTTCGGTAACCAGGATATTTGTTTACGCCCTACTCCTCTCTTGCTTTCAATTTTTCCTTGTAGGATTAGTCGTGGTATTCTGTATTTCAGTCCTCTTAAGATGTGTGCCAGGTAGTTTATCTTGCGTTTTTTAATCAAGTTAAAGAGCTGCCTCTCCACATTCGCTCTTTGCAGTTCGTCGTCGTTATGAATTCTATCTACCCAGGATATGCGGAGCATTCTTCTCAGTAACCACATTTCAAAAGCTTCCAATCTATTAATTGATGTGACTTTAAGTGTTCAGGTTTCCATTCCATAGAGTAAGATTGACCACACATAGCATTTGACCATTCTGTACCGGATCAAAATGGACAGACTTTGGTTGCATAGGAAGGGCCTCAATTAAGTGAATGCCTGCCTTGCTTGCTGTATGCGGCATTTTATCTCATGTTGTGGATCCCATTCGTCATTTAGTAAGGTACCCAGATATTTAAATGTATGTACTCGTTCTATGGGCGCATTATCGATATTTATGGCGACATTTTGCAGGGGTAAGGGATTTCTGCTCACAATCATGAGCTTTGTTTTCTGAGCATAAATTTTCAGGCCATTATCCCTATCCACTATGTTTATTTTATTTACCAGCCGCTGAAGATCTTCGTGGTTATCAGTAATAATTACTGTATCGTCGGCATATCTTATATCTGATATCACTGTATCATTTACTTTTATCCCGCCAGACCCCTTCCAGAGCGCTAGAAAATGTGTTTTCAACGTAAAGGTTAGGTTAGGTTAGGTTAGGTGTTTTCAACGTAAAGGTTAAATAGCATCGGTGACGCATGCACCCTTGACGGACACCTTTCTCACTTCAAATTCATCTGTGTTGATTGAATGATCCAATTTGACACGCGCCTTCTTCTCGCATTTTTCTCCTCATGGGAAAAAATTATTAAATACAAAGGAAATATCTGAAAAATAAACCATAAGATCAAAGTGTTTCTTAGATCGTTTACTTTGTAAAGAAATTTCGAAGAATTTTGGAAAGTAAAACTACACTACTATAGTGTATTAAGTAACATAAACTTCAATTAATAGATTTTATACTGAGTGTAAAATTTTATGATGTCAGAATACTCTATATGTATAGAGATATATGTTATTATTAATATAATAAAATGCGGTATATGGACGTCATCATTTACGTCGTAAATATTTTACGACACATCAATATTGACGGCTAAATGAAATGAGAATTTCCTTATGGAGTAATATATCAACCTATTTTTTATCGCAAGGGTCGTTTTGCTATACAAATGGATTCATTACATGAAAATTAAAAGATAAAATGTAATAACTCTTGCAGTAATGAACGTTTGGCGTGATGTTTCTATATAAAATATTTAAACAACTCAGCTACGATAACTTTCTATTAAGTGGTATGTTATGTACATCCCTTTTTAAAGATTACCAAGGAAGAAGGGCAAATAATGTTTTTAGATCCCGATACATTCCTATATGATTCTCATTATGGTGACCTCCTAATTTAAGGTCTATTATGTCTACCTGTAAACGAGTATCATATTTGATAACGATTAGTATACTAGTGCAACAACATGGCTTTATTTTAGTAGATAGAAAATTACGTCTAGAATCCGGGTGTCAATTTTAAAATAATGGCAGGGATACTGAATTTAAAACTAATTTATAGAATCGATCCGGCCTCTGTAATGCAAAGCTGAAACTTGAATTTTCAGCCCTATCCATTAAATGTGCGACAACAAAATATAAAAAAAACCGATGATCAGCTTGTCGCTGGTTAAAAAACATATTGCTTCATTATATTGGCACACATTGAGTGTTCTTTATTTCCGGTTAGTAAATGAATGGTGCTCACCTAGTACCAGTCAATTTGTTTCTTTTCCTCTTTCCGAACACAAACAATCAGTCTTTGTCTCTCGCGCCATCGCATTCTTACATCCCTACGCTTTTTATGTAATTCGTCTTCGTTTCCTACATTACCCTCATTTGTGACAATTATTAAACCAACAATGCAGTGCATTTTTTCTTATTTTGAATCAGTATTTTTTCTACCGTATTATTAAAATTTCTGTCCCTATATTGAATTTATGATATATGATTTAATTTTGTTCTCGGACAGTTATAAATCGTGACTCTATAATATGTTATTCAAAAGAGACAGGACCCCTCTTCATTGCTGACAGTTTTTTTATTATGAGTTTTAGTTACATTTTGGACTGAACCCTAACAAATTACCTTTATAATTATATTAAATTGAATATTTTCATATTTATCTTCTCACAATTGCTTTGGGTTTTCCGTGGTAGAGGTTTTGTATATGAAAAGTGACAGAGGAAATATAAGTACAAAATCAATTTAAAAATATTTTTATGGTTATTATCACAAAGAAATTAATTATACCATTTCCAGAAAATACCTTGTTTGCTAACATTCATTTATTTATTTTCTTAAATGGTCAAACAAAGTTAGTAAATAATGTAGGCAGATTAATCCCATGTGAGTTATAATTAATTTTGAAGGAAAAAATGATGAATCGAATCTCGCCAAATTCTTTATTATAATAAAACATTTTGTGAAATTCAAGATAAGTAAATGCAAGACCCTCCCCTTCCCCCAACCCACAACACTGCCAATGAATACTACAAGCTAATTTTCTAATGTGGCTTCCCGCACCCCCTGACCATCCATTACGTTTTACCTTTTTGACTATATCTTCGTTATGAGCAACATAACCTTCCCTTAAACAAAACTAGAAAAGAAGTTTATATATATATATATATATATACATATATATATATATATATATTAGAAGAATGCAATACTTATAAATTTATTTCTAACAGGCGAAGAAGAAAAGCACTGTAAGTAGTAGTAAAATACAATACCATAGGATATTTCTAACATTTGCTTCAAGCATTTCATATACAACATTTTCAGAGCGATTACCAAATGCTAAAAAAATGGCAAAAGCTATTGCAATCAGAACCATTTGTTTGCTGTTGTACAAGTGAAAATCGAACAGTAGTTTCACTAATTTCTAAATAAGAATATAATTTCTGCAGAACGAGTTATTGTTCCGGATGTAAAAGATTGTAAGAAATCATAAATATAAACACTGCGACCATGACAATAACTGGATGTCAACGATTCAGACGATGCAAAAGTTGTATACGGTATTTTCCAGGTGGGATGGGTTGAATCGCATTATAGTTTTCCACATAATTTATAATGTACGAAAAACGAGAAAAGTGAGAATCATCGAGCCACTGACCTTCTTTGATAATTTTGACATCTGTTTTCCTTAATTCTCTGCACACAAATTCTTTATCCATATTGACAATGAAAAAAGAAATCCGAATGTAAAAAGAACTGAAACTTCACACTCACGTACTTACGTAAATGTCCGGTGCAAATGTAAACTCTACCGAGGGCCCACTAAAAATCTGTGAAACAGTATGTGTAATATTTAGAAAACATCTATCTCACAACTTATCCGGCACGTAATCCGACCAGACACTCAATGTGTTTTGCGATTAAAGATTTCCATTTTTTACATCAGATCATTACAAAGTTGTTATTTTGGATAATTTTAAAGTTAACACAATTCAATTTGATTGAGCCAAAAATTCGAAATCAAAACTGCGCAAATGTGACTAACGCCTTGTATTATTTTAACAGATCTTAAAACAGCAATGCCGTAATGACAAGTTAAAAACAGGTATTTATTTGAAAAATGTAACGATAAACAACTCATTTCGCATGTAATTACCAATGTTAAATTGTTATGTTTTCTTTATAAAAGAAAATAAACGTTCAATTGTATTTATTTATTCACAAATTTATCCACTGTTTGAATTGAGCAACTTAACTTTCGTAGCCGTTGACCGACATTACTTCCGTCTAGTACACTTTTATAACCGAAATGTCCAATCTCAAAATTCAAACATCAATAGCAATGCCGTAATAAGATGACTAGTTAAAGACAGGTACTTATTTGAAAGATGAAACGATAAACAACCCATTTCGCATGTAATTACCAATGTTAAATGATTATATATTCTTTATAAAAGAGGAGAAATAATCAGATGGCGCAGAAAGAAACATCTTGCTGTATATGAGCCCTGGTCTTCGTTTCGATAATGTTTGCTTCTTCCAAACATCTATTTTTATTGAGAGGTTGAAACAAGTAGAAGGGTATTAAAGGGTATTTATAAAGTTTCTGATCTTTGCCTGTGATTATCCAGTACTCTCTGTAAAATTCAATTCAACAATACTACATTCACATTAAAATAACACAATATGTCATTTCCAGAGTCGTGACTGATCATACAACCACTACGCAAAACGTGGCAGCGATTGCAGTCGGGGATTGGAGTCGGGCATTTGTTTCCGCTAAAATAATAAATAAATAAAGCTTAACCTAAATTCATTTGTATATAAGAAACAAATTGAAATAAGTAATCACATTTTAAAATAGTCACATTAAACAAAACAAGAACTCAAAACCAGTAAGTGGCATAGGCACTGAATTTAAGTTTTGATATTTGATGCAGGAAAAATTTTAACGAAAAAACCTGTTCGAAACACTTGATGCTGGGTTGCATCATGGCAGCCTATTATATTGCAAACAGAAACGAAGAAGAGGCCAGGAAAGAGTTAAACATTTAAAGGTATGAAATTGAAAAGTTGCTTAGAGAAGTTGACGGTAGATGGCAGCATTTGGTAAGGTAAGGTGCGATTGATTCTAAATAGTGCATTATGCTGTCTAATTTGCGTTGTTTCTGGTAAGCGGGCTATTACCCAGCTATTACTCAGTATTTGATATCTCTTGGATATAGTCCGTTATTGGGCAACTTTCATAGCGATCTTTGATGGAAGTGTAACTGTTAGAATTCGAATTGAGGCGCACAAATTTGGGTTTTTTATTATCATAGCCGACGGGCTGCGCCAAGTCAGTACCACATATGTGATGGCTGGTCTGATCACCATAGTGTACAGCAGTTTTTGATTTTGTCTGTTTAATCTACCACTATGAGCGGATACAGACTCTTGGACAGTATAGTGCTATTGTAGTCCAATACTCTTTGATCTCTGGATTGTGAACTAACCTGATGAAATTATTGTACTAAAGTACATTTAGGATGAGCTACGCTCTATTTCATGAAGTATTGTCACAAAACTTCGTCCAGAACAAGAAGTTCAAGCATATAGATACATGAATATACAACTTATAGAAGAAATCATCTTCGTAATCTGTCCTCTGCATCCTCCTTTTACACGTTTCTTTTGTTTATCATTATGTGTTAGTTATTTCCTCTTATATTCATTACATACTTGTTCATCACAAGTTCCTGTCGGAGACTTTCATTCACCAAAATGTATATAAATACATTGCATGACGCCTCCGATTTATTTATTGCTGAATTGAAACACAGAACATCCAATTTGGTATAAGTGTCTGTTTCTTCTCTTGAAATTATTTTAACTAATATGATCATGTCGCCTTTTATCCAATTTATTTTAAATTTTGTTTCCAAGAAAGTCATTTGTGAACTGTTAGAACGTCGAATTATATCTGCGTTATTTTCAAGGTATTAAAACGGAGGGTTTAAATCAATTTTAAGTTAAATAAATTTTTTGTCATCTGGAATATACAAGAAATATACAGCTTTAAACAGTAGAGGTTACTATTATATATATTGTAATACAAATTGAGTTAGGTGCATATTTTTATTAATAACATTGAAGCTTTATTGTTTTCAATTAGAATGCCTAATTATTAGATAATTTAATATAGTAGATCAAAATTATGTATGTTTGAACAAAAACAACAACCAATGATTTTTTTACTGGCAATAATTCAATAATAAAATTTTAGATGCCAATGTTGTTATTTAACAACTTTTTAATATATACGCTATATTGATGGCCCTATGATGACTCCAAAAAATATAAATTATAAAAACATTAATGACAATATACGACCTTCCGACGAATGCCAATGTTGCTTCAATTTTTGATCTTTCATCAAATCGTCTGTAAATCCAAATTAAAACTGCTGAACGAGGAATTCTGCTCAGGGAGCACGTCGATAAACCTCCACACGATGACTTCTATAACAACATTGAACCACTGGGAATACCGTTAAAACTGACCTTCGCTATATGGAGGCCAGCTGGATTTTATACACCGAGACATTTATTCTGGGTTGGCAATATACACTGGTCCTCTATAGAAAAGTAAACAGTGAGTAGATTCCTGATATTAAATGTCGTTAGGTTCCGAAACAGTTCATGTATGCCTTGTGTATGAAATTTCGGCCTAAGCTCGCCCACATACTTGTAGAGCGGCATTCGTTACTACCATCCATCGCACTTGCAAACATGCTAAATAAAATGCTAGTACGCTAACGTCCAGCAAGACATTGAGTTTGTTGCAGAATTGACTAGAAATATTCGTTATGTGTCTCCAGGTAAGTTCGAGGCAATAGCTTAATGCATTTGCTCATACATTCAGTCAAGATTACATATAGCATCAGATTTTCAATTAATACCAAAACAAACCTCATCTAAGCAAATCCTAATATCGTTTTATTAACAAAATTGTGGAACTAAAGACTTACCTCGATCACCTACCTAAAAATCTAACAATGCAATGGCTTTAACAAACCCAACAAAGATAAAACTTAGGAAGGAAGGAAAACAGTACAACAGTTAACTACAACTTTAATCTTGGAAATTATAAAGTACATAAGTTCGTATTTCGATTGGTATGTGAGGTAAAATAACACATATATTGGTTCGACTTTTACAACTTTACAGATTTACAACTTGTGAGGTTAAACTGTTCATTAGTTGATATTGGTAAGACCAATAAGTTCACCAATCTCTCTTTTCAAATGTGCTTTTAGAAGGCGGAATATTAAAACATAATATTTTTAGTCGCAAACTCCTCTATAAAATTCTTATTTTACTACAAGGAATGTAACCAGACTGCAACCAACAGCTACTCTCCGGGCTATGTGCCCCGCTGAGCGCTGAATTACAAGTTACAAGCCTGGCGTGTTCAGTGTGATAATTGCATATTACTATCAAAACGCTAATGCTTCGATTGCAACAAACACCAGCCGAAAGACTGAGACTACTTCAATTTGTTGCAATCGAAGCATTAGCGTTTTGATGGTAATATGCAATTATTACACTTAACGCGACAGGTTTGTAACTTGCAAATCAGCGCTAGGCGGGGCACATAGCCCGGAAAGTAACTGTTGGTTGCAGTCTGGTTACGTTCCTTATAGTAAAATAAGGATTTTATAGAGGAGTTTGCGACAAAAAATATTATGTTTTAGTATTCCGCACTCTACAAGCACATTTGAACTATGCTAAGCTCAGTCAGGCTATTTATTTTTCGATTGCAACAGATACTGGACCGCTAGATGGCGCCTGCTGACTATTTTACATGTCGCTATCCCAAAGGTACCGAAATGTACTAAATAGTCAAGTGATCCTCGTGTCGGTCGTCACATGCCTACCTTGCACTGACGAGAGCCAACAGCTCGAAACTGCAGTCTGCAAGTGGTGTGTGACGACTGGCAAGAGAGCTCCTTTAAGTTGGATCAGTCTTTCGGCTGGTGTTTGTTGCAATCGAAGCATGGTAAACAGTTCGAAATGTTATAAACATTTTGATAATTATTTTATTATAGTATTTTGATAATTGGTAGAACAATAATTAAGTGAATTAAAATAACATAACTGATTCTACTCATCAGTAAGTTACGGCATGAATATCTCTATAACTATTTTTAATGGCTGAAATATACAAATTGCATGTGTTTAATAAAAATATCTGTCTTCTATAAAATACTTTTTTATTTTATCAAACAGAATAAATAAACTAAAACAGAAAACAGAAACCATGCATGCAACTGTCTACTCAGAATAAAATAAGATGCATTTTATTCACAATACACAACTCAAATTGATTTCAATGTGTAGTAGTACAAGTAATATCATATCAATATATTTGAGCTATAGTAGAAAACATATTTGAATGTAAAAACTCATATTGTTGTGTCAGAGGTACAAAAAGTGTGCCTATCTAAATTAAGTTTTGACGTACCTTTTTAAAAAGGTACATGGATGACATCATCCTAAGTATCCCTAGAAATAAGGCTGATAAGCTATTGACAACATATCTGTTGTACCTTAACAGAAGAGAAATATTTTCATGTATTTTTAAATTTATCAAAAATACAAATTTAAGCTTTAAACCTTTTTTCCTCATAAGTTGTTATATTACGTATGTGTGGATATGTATAGAAATATGGGCGAATACTGTCTGAATAGCTAGATGGCGACATCCTTGCTTCCATCCTTAATATTAATTTTCCCTATACCGTGGCCCAGTACCGTGCTATGTCTATATTCTAAAATACCTTGATGGGTCCCAAGGCGTGAAGAAATTGTATCCCTGTACTTATTCCCAAATTCTCCTACATCCTACATTCGTTCTCTTTTAATTGATGCTAGATTAGGATTATTATTTCGTTTTCTTTGTTTTTTTTGTAAATAGTGACTGGCTGTATGGAGCGATTCCCAAAGCCATATTCAAGGAAGGAAAAAAAACACCCAATGGCTAATAAAATAAATATTATAAATAACTTAAAACATAGAGCTGTACATCTTTCACATGAGAAATATAGGGAAAAAACATCGAGAAAGTGAGAACGAACCTTACTCATAAAGAATCATTACCCAAAAAAACTTGTCAGCAAAATTATCAATAAAGATGATATAAGGACAGCCCAATAAGATCAAAACAAAATATGTTATAAAATTCCATAAATTGTCTCAGAACATCATAAAGCTGTTAAACAAAGAAACAACCAATGTTACAACCAAAATTGAAAATACCATAGAAAAATTCTACAGCAAGTTAAAAACAAGAACCCCTAAAGAACTAACTGCTAACTAAAATACCATGTAATGAATGCGACAAGGTATTCGACAAACAAAGATATATCTGAAAATAAGATTAACAGAACATACAAGGAATTACGTAAACATCTACACAATCCCTTTAAAAATATAAAAAATCTCACTAGTCTAGCACTACGCTCAAAAGAAAAGTTACATACGTTCAATTTTGATCAGACAATTATTTTAGGCACACAAACAGTTTTAAAAAAGAGATTGATGAATGAGATGATAGAACTTAAAAAACAGTAACAAAAGTATCAATAAAAGATCGGACATAAAAAATCTAACCACCTCATATTTGAATATAATAAATAATATAAAAGCAGATAATATCTGGAGTGCAGCCACAAATGTGCAACTGGCTTCCTGTCAGTGGTTTCCATTTGTGTCGTTTTTTTCCTAAGTTGTGCCTATCCTTTCAACTTAGCTACACCGTGCTGATGAGGACCAAAAAGTCCGAAACACGTGTACCCGGTTGCACTATCATTTCTGCGGGCTTGCCCACGAAATTTTTTTCTTGACTTATTGTCCTGTTCCCGCGATAACACCTTTCCTTTGTATTTTACCTTGGGCTATGGAACTCCACGCAGGCGGCTTACAGTTTGCCTCCGTGGGAAATGTTGGTTGTTGCCTTGAAACCTCAAGGTCTTCCGACTGCAGCCACAAATGTGCAACTGGCTTCCTGTCAGTGGTTTCCATTTGTGTTGTTTTTTTCCTAAGTTGTGCCTATCCTTTCAACTTAGCTACACCGTGCTGATGAGGACCAAAAAGTCCGAAACACGAGTACACGGTTGCACTATCATTTCTGCGGGTTTGCCCACGAAATTTTTTTTATATATATATATATATATGTTATGGATTATGTTTTTTGGCATTGTTTTATATAAGAAAAAGTACGGGGTCCTTTAAATCTTTTTGAACAATTAGAAATTAAAAATCTATCAAAAACAATCCTTGTAGCAGAAATGATGTTTTAAATACCCCATATAATAGTTAAAATACCATGTACTGAGATATATAATCAGGTTAGCTCTAACCAAAATATTCGAGGAAACAGGGTGTCAGTGTTCGAAAGATGTGTATCTGTGTTTCATTAACTAAAATAATTAACTGAAACATTTTACTCTACGTTATCAGGATTCATTTTGAGAAAATTTTCCATTTAATTTAAATTTCCAGGCACGTTCGGAATTTTTTAATATGCGCTTATTATCATTCGCAGGCCACACACAGCTTTATTATTTATTAAATCAGGGGACGTTTGTACACGTCCTAAATTAAAACTAAACGTAAAATAAAATATTTCCGCGATTTTCTTTTGACAAAAAGTCCTGCATTTGAAAATTTTAATTATTTAAAGAAGCTGAAAGTTGTATATGAATTTGGCCAAATAATATGTCTTTGATTTAGATTACCATTTCTAGAATCTGTAGATTTATGAAAATTGCAAACTACTAATTACAATTTTTTGATATATTGTATTGTCGACTGCCATTAACATTTTCTAGCTTTACTATTTTGGTACTGTTTACTAGTTTATACCCGATGTTATGTAATTTAGTCTTATATTCAATACCTGAGCCACTATTTTTGAGATATACATTTACACATTCGTAAGGTTGGTTTTTGTTCAGTAATAATATTAATAGATCCTGGTATCATAAGATCAAACTAATATCAATATTTGGTATTAGTTATGTTAAAAAAAATGTTAAAAATATTTTAAAAAAGTTTTTATTTAAATGCTTTAAAAAGTAGAAAATAAACTTTGAAGTAAATCAAACCCATCATTTTGCTACATTATATAATTTTTTTTATGATATAAAAGCTTGTCGCGAGATTTTCCTGTGTAAAGGAGATTGCTCGCGACAAGCTTTTATATCATAAAAAAAAATTATCTAATGCAACAAAACGATGGGTTCGATTTACTTCGAAGTTTATTTTCTACTTTTTAGAGCATTTAAATAAAAGCTTTCTTGAGAAATAAGCAATTTTATTTTGTACTTGATATGCTGTAATCCCCAGATATCGATTTTGAGACGAATCGGATCATAAACGGTAAAGTCGTCCGCTATCTTGAACTATATTTTTGACTAGAATTTCGTAATCCCTGATCCCGAAAACCTTCAGATATCGGTTTTGATTGATTTGGATCTAAATGACAAAAGTCGTCAGCCATATTGGCGCCGCCATTTTTAATTTCTGAATTTTGACTAAAAATTCATAATCCGCGACCTAAAAAACCTCCAGATATCGATTTTGAGTTGAATCGTATCTTAAACTGTAAAGTTGTCCACCATCTTCAAGTCGCCATCCTGATTTTGATTGATTTGGACCATAAATGACAAAAGTCGTCCGACATATTGGCGCAGCCATTATAAATTTCTAAACTTTGACCAAGTATTCATAATTGGCGGTCTCGATAACCCCCCGATATCGATTTTGAGCCGATTCGAATCATAAACGGTAAAGTCGTCCCCCATCTTGAAACTACCATCTTGTTTTTTTTCTAATATGAAAATGTTAAAGTGTATTGTCACCAAACTTATACACACGTGCGAAATTTCAACGCTCTAGTTTAATTAGAACTAATCGAAATTTTGATTGCGAGATTTGACCTAAACAAGCTAACTAACAAACAAACATTGCAAAATTGATAAAGGCTTTTAAAAAAAGTGACTATAAAAAGATTTAACTTAACGAAAAAGTAAATCTGCATTCGGGTGGTGTACTTTTAACTGTGTAAAATTTAATTTGACTCTCAATACATTTTTATTAACAATTAAGCAGGTGATTAATGTGTTCAGTACGTGGGTGGATGAGTTCCCACTTATATATTTCTGCATGACCGAAGACGCAGAGGATTCCTCTCCCTTGAAAATGTTTCTTTGGGGTTCACTGCTTCTTGCCAATTACTGGTTAGTAAACGAGGAATACACAAAAGCCACACGGTTATATGTGGAAAAAGTCTGCGAACTAATATATTTAACATGCGTTTAATTCAGGATAATAATAATAATAAACCGTCAGTATCAATAAATTATACATTTAAAAAATTTACGTTTAATTAGAAGAGTAATACGCTTATAACTTTTTTCATCTTTTTTTCCTGGTTGAATCAAATTTTACTCAGATATAGATCACATTAAGATCTACTTATAATCAAAAAATATTCGCCTCAATACAAATACAAAGTTTTCTATTTCAATGGGTACACTGATATATATTACTTCCACGTTAAGTGGAATTATAGTAACGCAAAAAAAATTATATATATATTTTTTGTTGAAATACACTTTTTTTAACACTGCGCGACTTAGCCGCGCGATTTAGTAGTGCGGCTGAGTCGTGCACACCGTTTGTACGTAATGTTCCTATAATACCTCTGTACATTAGGCGATTTAGCAGCGCGATCGGAAGTGCAGCCGCAGGTAGCCGCGATGACTCACCCAGCTCGTGTCTTTAGACTAAAACCGCGCGACTTACTCGCCTATCCTTCACTCAGCCGCATTACGAGTTGCGCTGCTAAGTCGTCCAGTGTGAAAAGGGGCTTAAAATGTCATGAAACGTCGAGATTTTAAAGGACCCCGCACAGAAAGACGTGATTTGGAATCACGGTGAAAATGGTCGAAATTGAGATATGTTGTACTTTAGACCTTCCTAATGAAAATTTTAAATGAGACGAAGGCTCAAAAACCTTTTATTTTGGAGTTACAGGAAGGGCAAAAGTCGAAAATTCGTAAATTCTGAGATTTGGGATCCCAGCGAAAATGGTCGAAATTGAGATATGTTGTAGTTTAGACCTTCCTGATAAAAAGTTCAAATGGAACCAAGTCTCGAAAACCTGTTATTTTGAAGTTACAGCAAAGTCCAAAATTCGTAAATTCATGACAAATCTTGGAAAATCAAGAATATATATTTATTTATACGGTACCAGATAACAGTCATGTGATATTAACATCATAATGCAACTTGAATTTAAAATTACCAAGCGCGTCGTCTGCTGGATATGCAGTGCATGCGCAAATAAAATTATACGAAATCGGAATTTCTGTTGCAAATATGCTATGATCATCGAGTTCAGGAACCAGTCATGTTCAATGTTTGATGTTAGAAATGAGAGAGAAGCGGCTAAAAAATTAAAAATATAATATCTTCATGCCAAGAATAAAAATTAATAAACTCGGAGGAGTGTAAAAAATTGCTATTTGCAAGAAACCCCTACAATGTAGGGATTTTGAATTTTCCTACTGTCATATTACAATTTTTTGAGTGACATAATTTCCGTATACAATAGTTTTGAGTAAAACATAAAATAAGTACCAATTATATATTCGGTTGATAAAAATAGGAATAGGCATTCGAATATAAGGTTTTAATACAGATAAATAGAATAAAATTTATATAGATGAGTTATTTTATAGTACTTGTATTTATAAAACGCACGGATTTGGAAGAGTAAAAATCTGAACTAAACAACGTAACATCAAAATGCTCTTATAACAGTTTCAAACGTACCGTTTACGAATTTTCGACTTTTGCCCTTGCTGTAACTCCAAAATAAAAGGTTTTCTAGTTTTGGTCCAATTCAAACTTTTCATTAGGAAGGCTTGAACTACAACATATCTCAAATTCGACCATTTTCACCGGGATCCTTTGAAAAAAAAAATGTTTGTCTGTCAGTCTATCTGTTCTTTTTGTGCACACGTTTACTTTGGAGCTTTTATGATATTAAAATTTGGTACGCTTATGTATTATAATGAGATCTGGAACTACATTATAATTTGATCAAATTCCGTTGAAGAGTTCGCGGGTAAATGGGGTAAATAAGGATAAATAGACAATGCAAACAGGTAAGAGTCCATAAAATTGCAATTAATGGTATATCTACAAAAAGTCAAGGTGTCAAAATATCACCCCCAATACCACCCCTACACTATTATGAAAGGGAGTAAAAAAATTAAAATGTGATTTAATGTGTATACAAGAATGAAACGTCTCAAAAAATTTTTTTGGGATTAGCTACCCCCTCTACAACTCCCATTGCTACCCCCACCCTATTATTAAAAAGAGTGAAAAATTAAATTGGGATTTAGTGTGTGTACGAGAACCAAGGGCCTCTAAAATTTATTTTAGCATTAGCTACCCCCTCTACCTCCCCCACCCTATTGTTTAAGGGAATAAAATATTACATTGGGAGTTAGAGTGTGTATAAGATTTGAATACAAAATCTGGATGTGTAAGTAGTGATTCCTTGGGCGTCAGTTTTTGTATCCCAAAGTAATTTACACGACGCGACATTTCGTTTTATTATGTTGAGGTAAATTTAATGCATTGTTCGATTTAAGTCTAGTATCGTGTATATGTTGTACCATGCTTTTGTTTTCCATTTTCGATGTTATACAGTAGTTATCAGCTAGTTATACCATATCGCAAGATTGACTCTATACTATAAGATTTGTGTACACAACTATTTATTATTATATTATTAGTATCTTTCTAAAAGTATAGAATGCATATATTGTTATGTGAACGCCTACGCTACTGCCTCATAGAATATTCGAGAAGGGCCCAGAAACGCCGGAACTTACATTAGTGTGTACTAATGTGTATAAGGACTTAATTATTGTAATTGAGTATCCAATAAAGTAGTGGTTAGTGAAAGTCTCGTTGCAATTTATTGAATATATTGTTTTTTTAAGATATTTGTTTAAGTAATCTATACGACTTTGCCAATTCAATTTGTAGCCCACCATCACAATGAAGTAATTAAATGATTCTGAAACAATCAAGTGTATTCCCTTTAGTCTAATATCCTTGGATGTGGTACGTAAACTCGCCTTTGTTGCTGCAAGTGTCATATATTTCTCTTTTTAGATTTAGTAAAAGAATATTCATATCTAGCCAGTCTTTAACATAGTTTAAACATCTTTCAGCCACTATAAATCTTCATTCTAAATTTCCTCAGGCCATATTAGTACTGTATCATCTGCAAACGATATAATATCTCAACGTTCATTCTGCTCTAGTAGATTATTTAGATATAATATAAACAGTATAGGATCTACTACTGTGCCCTGAGGAATACCAATATTGACTCTTTCAGGATTACTAATTTTGTTTAGTTTTACTACTTAGAGTCTATTTGTTAAGCAAGTTTGAAATAATATATGATTTGCAGGAAACAACTACTCAGCGGGCAAATACCCCGACCTGCATTGAATTACACCTTACAAATCATTAAAGAATGGTAACCAATATCATTTGTCAACTCCCTGACCAGACATAGACAGTATAACAGTAGGTTAAGTCCACCTAGAACTGAAAGGTCGCCGCTCTCAGGTACTTCCAGAATCGCAAGTCGCTAGACGCCCATAGAGACATCTATGGTGTATAGTAGCAATTGACCATTTGAGACGTTTCATTTACCTCTCACCACTACTAAGTTTTAAATAGTTCTCTAATTAAAATATCCGACAATTTATGAATTAATCTCGAACGAGAGACTGTGTCAAATGCCTTTTGCAGCTGGAGAACAATTGCAATTGTTTTTTTGTTGCTATTAATATTTTCCACTACATTTGGCATTAATTTAGATATTGCTTGTTCTGTATTCATTTTTGTTCGAAATCCATAGTGAGTAGGTGATAATAAATCGATTTTTTTAGCAAATTCGACAAAACCTGATTTAACATATGTTCAGAAGTTCTTGCAAAATTTTTAATTAAAGAAACTGGTCTGTAGTTTTCGATTTTTGTTTTGTGACCATGTTTAAAAATAAACTCACTGAATCAAAAAAATACATAAGGTATTATTTATCGGACAATCTGTAACAATAACTTTCACAAACCTCGTTACACCTTTTTCCTGATTATAAATTAAATATCGGAACGCAACCCTATAAACTAGGCCACTACGCTGACACATCCGGAAAATGTTGTCACGGCAGAGCCGATCCAATAGAAAAAGAGTTCGCGTTCGGTTTTTACGTGTGTTAGACGCAGGTGAGTTATTTCCTTATCTTTATAATTAATATAATTATTATCTTTGTTTAAATGATATAAATTAGATTATATCCTAGCAGATACTATGAATATTTGATGTTAAAATATTCCATTTCTACTGGGAGATGATTATCGATGTTTATCGAACCACGAGAATCCAGCATTCATAGTCACGCCGGCCTAGTCGCCATATTTAGCATCTATATGTCAGATTCGTTATATTAAATAAGTTCATGGTATCTGCAGATATATGGTCATATTTATATCGTATTTTTTCCTTAACTTACCTGGCATTTATAGTGCCATACAATAACTCACCTGTATGTCAAATGCACCGTAGAATTTACTTCCTATTATTTCTTTAATTGCTTTTCCACGGGGAAAACGTTCCTATATTTTTATATCATACTCATTGGGAAATTCGGACGATATTTCCAAATCGTTTGCCTAATTTTATATTATTGTCTGTTCCCTGGCTCGGTTGTATATTTGTAATCAGTAGAATTTATTTAAATTCGTTGGGGTAGCTTAAGTGCATTTGAGATTATAATTAATATAGTTCCGGTGTGTTAATAGATATAATATTTTATTCGTTTTCCGATGTTTAAACACGATTAATTACCTACTGTCGTTCTCGTATAATTTACTCAAACTTGTCTTAATTTGGTATCTTATAGTCCAGTCATCATATTCATTGTACCGGAATTCCTTATTAAGGAAATTATACTTCATTGTAAATATTCTCTATTGGTAATTTAATTATATATAACTCAAAATTTCAAACTTAATTTTTTCTTCATTCTTGTTTTTTTCTAAAAAGAACTAATTTTGCAAATAACTTTTTGGGGATTTTATTTACATTTCATTACAAATAAGATCAGTTCTTATTTTTAGTTAAATTATCTTAATATAGTATATTAATATTTGTTAATTATTCTTGGATCAAAGTAAATGCTTTTGATTAATTCAGGCTGTAATTTTATTTTTAAAATTTTTTCTCGCAATATTTGCTTTGTTGCCCGGTTGGCAACACGAACACATTTTCTCTTTCTTTTGTTGTAAAAAATATGTGACTGGTAACATTTATGTTTCTATGAACGAGACCACGAAGAGGGTTCAACTTAGGAAGACGCAGATTTCCTTTATATAAGATCTGACAGTACTACACCTTCTGTAATCACGTTATCAATATCTATATTTGGAGAATATTCTAGGACAGACACTAGTTAATGTGCCACCATCTTGTCCGGAAATCCGTCACTTGGAAGATTATACCTACCACCTCAACTCCCAGCATAGGAAAGATATAATCTGTCCATTTCTAACTTGTCTTCGAACTCACCAGAGCCAGTAAATTTACCGGTTCATTATTTTCTGTAAATGTTAAGCTTGTTTTGCTTACCGAACTAATAGTAAATGTTTCGTGCTTTTCCTCATTTTTTCATTTCTTTACTTTTTAAGTACATTTCATCTGATCATAATTTTTCGCTGGAGTTAAATTTCCTTCACACCTTCATATTATTATTATTATTATTATTATTTGTTCCATATTTAGTTTAAACCACCAATAAAATTATTAAAATCTTCATTTGTTGACATCAGCAGTTTAAATTCGCAGCTAATATTTATATTGGTTGCGAGGCACCCAACAGTATCTCATCTTGTATTTTGTCTGGCCGATAGCCGCGTTAGTTAAGCCGCGAGGTGGCAATCCCGGCTCAAGCACTGTCGGAGGGAATGGCTGTATCTCCGCGTTTTTTCAATGTGTAACCCCCATCAGCACAAGCTTCTGGCTTTTGGAATTGGTGGTTGTCTGATTTCTGTGGTGTTGGTTTGTTTGTTTGTTTTATTATCTTATTTTATATCGTTAATTTTACGTTTAACTGTTAAAATCAATCAAATTATAAGATTTTAGTTTTCTGTCAAATTGCTCACTGAAAGTGTCCTGAGTTATAATCATGGATAATGCTAGCGTCATATAAAAAATGCATATGCAGCACCTGTTTATAGAGGATTCAGCATTGTAGATAGTAGAGCTTATAAATACTAGTAATAGACGCTAAATTGTTCACTTCTAATCTTCAGTTGCTTGCGACATCGACAAGTTTTTGATCGCATTTTAAAAACTTGTTTCTTATTTTGACCAATTTAACTCATGTTAGCAAATAGTAAGTCATAGACCAATTTGTATTTATTTGTTAACTTTTAAAAACTATATTTACACCCATCGTATAAACTGAACAGCCGACAGGCATTAGTAAAAATTAATAATTTTAACCATGGTTACATTCATATGTGAAGGTTAGGTTACAAATTTTGCTAATGGAAGTTGTTCAGAATTGTCCACAAACAGCAAGTCTAAAGGTTTTATTAAAATAAAAAATATTTTAAAAAATTTCAGCAAATCTCCAAATATCATTTTAATGAGTTACTTGACAACTACCTGATGATTTGATTCCAAACAAAATTATCACAGCACGATTTTCTAAATACAAAGACTTATTAAAATGATATTTTCGGACTTAGGACATGCAATTTCCATTATATCAAATCAAAATAATAGTAAGTGTAGCCTCTATCATTGCCTAGGTTTTTGTTTGTATATTTTTAATATAATTTATGGTTATGTTCGATGCGCAATAATTTTGTTGCCTTTCATACCAAAAACGCATGAGTCTATACAGACCACCACTGTCAGTCATTTTATCGAGTTTTATATTTCTTATGTCTCGTTTTATTTATTTTATATCTCTAAAATAAACTGTGATTGCATAACCATTAGCATGTTCTATAATAAAGTAAATGTCAAAAAAGCCTTTAACTGAGATACTCTCAGACCTTTTAGATTTTATATTTCACTGATTACAGTTCGAGAACACAAAAGCCACATGAAACTTAAAATATCATTTATTAACCTTCATACTTTTGACACTTTTGTATGCGATAATTTAAATCAGAATAATGACGTAATTTCCTAATGTTTGATTTATTTCTGTTTATTGTTTAACCTAATGGAAATCCCGACTAAGTAGTATTAACTTGGGTGTCAGTATTTTGTATTCCGAAAACTGAAAATGGCTTTTACCTTGAACAGATTCAATTTCCGGCACGTTGCAAAAGTCCCTTTTCTAAAGACGACCTTAACGTGTGGAGTTATTCAGGACGGCATTTCAACTTGTACTAGACTAGATCCTGAGCCACTCAGCTAGATTTCCACACTGCACAATCTTAAATTACTGGGCGTCCAATTAGGTCGATCACGTACAGGCAGATAAATTCTTTAAATTGTTTGAATCTCGAGAATTTGCGTCATTGGATTAATGTGAGATGGTCGTTGAGAAAACATGGTTGTACGAAAAGTACGTCAAGAATTAATTACATATGCGGCAATGAAACTTGAGCTGAAAGTATAAGAAAAAAATTTGTTAAGTCATGTGATACTGTTAAAGAACACGCCAGAACCCTCGATGAACTTTTAGAAATTGTAACAAAATCCGACTGAAAATCCGCATGAAAAGCGTGCTTCACGCAAAAACGCCGTTGGAAGAGTTATACATTAAATCACATTTTCACTCTACGGAGCGTTTTATGCCAAAATTTTGGAAACTCATCAAAGAGTGTACTTTTAGAAAGTGTAGTAAATGTCGCTGCATAGGGATGTAATGTCACCCCATCCACAAAATTTAGAAAGTATAACGAAAACCGAAATTTTGAAAATAAAAACCACTTTACGAATCCACGTTGTGCAGCACTGCAACTCATGCGTTGTGTTAAATATGAGGACAAGTTATCCAGTATCTAGTCAAAGTATTTCGAGAGTTTTACTGAAAATAGCCCTTAGCATGGAGGGTGACGTTTCACTTTGTAACCATTGATTTTGACGGAAAAATGAAGGGTTTTAAGCGTATTTGCCCTAAACATGTAGTCAGAACGTGTATGGGACCGCCTTGCCTGAACGTATGAATTTATAATTGCCGGAATATAATTCAAAGTTGTTGCGATTCAAGCATTTTTAAACTCCGAGGAGCGATCAAAATTGATATTGAACTGAAAATACATAAATAGACAGGCAAGTAAAAGCCCACCAAAATTATAAACATTGAACTTTTCTTGAATCTTTTAGTGTAATCGTTAGCTATAAACCGCACATTGGATGGTAATTGGTTACATTATGAGTCGTTCCGTTCCTCACTATGTGTTGTACATGGGCCAGAACTATAGTTTGTCTTGAACGTTTTTGTAAAACATAATTTTTTAAAAGATTTAATATACATGTTTGAACTTTATATTGTCTTTTTCTTGTGTTTTCAAAATTCCGCTTCAGGGTAAATTTTAAGAAAGTGTTAGTATTTACTGTGATTTATAGTGTTACGACGTCCAATTGGTACCATCAGTGAAGCAGTTAAGCAAAAACGAAACAGTAAGTATAGATTTTGTATTATTCTCTGTCTGAAACAGTCACTTTTAACCCTTCTTTGGGAACGTTAATATCCATTTTGGAAAGTGTAATAAAAGTCCATCAGGCATGAAAAGATGGATAGTTCACAATACCTACGTCAGAAGTTACCACTATAGTGGAGCCAAAAAGGGTACATAGTAGAGCAAAAAATTAGCGGCATTCTCGTTAAAGAATTTAACTGTTATTTAATACTGAAGCGGCACCTCGTTCTACCATGTATCTGTTCCTGCCAGAAATGAAAGCCACAACTAGGACATTCTGTTTAATTGCCATAGTCGGCCAAATGGATTGAATGTGTGAACGTGCCACATTTATACCCAATTATTTGTTCACTGCTGGGAAATAAGCGGAGCTTTTATAGACAAAAGTCAAAGATTCGGGTAGCTCGTCATTCAGTGGCGGCATACATATATTTATATAAGTATATACAAAATAATAATATTGTTCATCTTTTATAAAATAAAACAAAAATAATTTTAATTAAATTTGTTTCTACACTCAACTCAGCCAAAAATAAAAACTGGAGTTCATTTAAGAACATTCTTAATGGCAGGTATAATTTTATTTAGGAGAATACGTATGAAATCTGACATCAACTGTATAATTTTTGATGTTCATAAAAATTTATACAAACTTCAACCTTGTAAGTTGTTGTTCTCATTATCCAGCAAGGACTAACGTGGAGGTGTGAGCATATCTCTTGCCAGGAAAGGATTGTGACAGGGTTGTTAATTAGGCAGTAACAGGTCTTAGTGTCAATATATAGACGGAAATACTATTTGGCTTCTAAAATACAACCTGAACTTATTTTAGTTATCTTTAAGATATCTACTAACTTTTAAAGGGTAGTTATGCCTATTTGGCTGGTGTTTCCCATATTCGCCATTTTTGTAATTATTTATAACTAATAAAAATATGATTCATTTAATGTATACAAGGTATTTTATATAGTGAATGAAAAGTGTTTCTTAAGTAAAATATGATATGTATGAAAAAAAAAAATGTATTTTTCATCAAATTTTATTTTAAAATGGGTCTTTTTTAAGGGCAGTTAATTTTATATGGGTATTTAATTCATCGATACAGTAAAATTACCGTTGCAATAGAATTTAAGCTTTAAGTATTGCCGAAAGACTTATACTAATGTTATGATTTTGGGTACGTTGTAATACATAGTATTTTTTATTAGCCGTTACTCGAGTCCGAGTATAAAAATGTTACAGTCGATAGATTGTGTACAATAAAAAACAAGTAAAAGGTGTAGTCTGTTGTAATTCCTATTCATCTACGGTGCACACGACTATGGCTATAGAGGCCAATTCGGGAGAGCACATGTCGACCGCAGTCAGGACAAACATAGGCCTGGTTAGGTCTTGGATTCGGCCTTCTTGCAGCAACATTTCCTTGATAGCTGGCCACAACCCCTCGCCGTTCGGTTCTGTCCGCTGCAAGTTGTTCCCATTGCTCGTCTGCAATACCGCAGGATTTTAGATTTTCATGGAGAGCGTCTTTGAACCTCTTTCGTTGACCGCCACGCCTTCTTCTACCGCTTAGCAATTCACCATAAAGTGTACATTTAGGAAGGCGGTTATCATGCATACGATGAACGTGACCTGCCCATCTTAGGCATGCTCTTGAAATAAGCACCTCAATTGGAAGGCTGTTTGCTATCCTGAGTACTTCCACGTTTGATATGTGATGGAACCAACGGATTTTCATCATACTTCTGAGGTGTCTTTGCTGAAAACGTTCTAATTCTTTCGCATGACGACGGTAAGTGACCCAGCTTTCACATCCATATAGCAGTGTTGGAATGACAACTGCTCTGTAGACAGCCATTTTCGTTGACAAAGCAAGGTCGTGGTTATCAAATACTCTCTCTCTAAGTCCCCAGAGTGCTCTAGATGCAGCGTTAATTCTGTTGCTAATCTCGCTGTCCATGTTTGCTTTGTCATTAACAACGCTGCCTAAGTAATTGAACTGTTCCACCACTTCAAGAGAATTTCCGTTAAGTGTAATGTCTATTTGGTTCACTTGATGAGGAGTTGACATAATCTTAGTCTTTCCAATGTTGATTTTAAGTCCCAAGGAATCATAGCTCTGGGCATACACATCTAAAAGTTCTTGAAGCTCTTCCGGCGTAGAGGCTAAAAGTGCACATTCATCCGCATACTGGAGATCACAAATGAATCGTGTGCGTGTCTTCGTGAAAGCTCTAAAGCGCCCTATGTTAAAGAGACCGCCATCAAAACGGTATCTGAGACCTATTCCTCTGACTGTCAGTTTGCTGTCAACAATAATTGTTAGAGCAGTGGTAAACAAATTAAAGAGTAGGGGTGCCAGGACACATCCCTGTCTAACTCCAGTGAGGGTTTGGAAAGGTTCGGTTGCCTCATTATTATACATAACCTGGGCGTTGTTGTTTGTATGTAGACTGCGACATACTTCCACAAATTTTCTAGGGATACCTAAGCGGAACATAATTTTCCAGAGCACTTCCCTATCCACCGAGTCAAACGCCTTGGTTAAATCAACCAAGGCCATGTGAATTTCTCCTTGATGTTCGAGTGCTTTTTCTTGAAGCTGTTTAAGTGTGAAGATTAAATCCGATGTGCCTCGGTTTGGTCTAAAGCCACTCTGTGTTTCAGGAAGTAACTTTTCCATAACGGGTGTTAGCCTATTTGCCATCGCTTTAGTCAGTATCTTCCCTCCAACAGCCAGGAGAGCTATACCCCTGTAATTTCCACAGTCCGCAGTGCTCCCTTTGTTTTTGAAGAGGTTGATTAAAAGTGTATCACGAAACTCCTGCGGAGCTTGACCAATTTCAGATTCGACATCAAACAGTTTTTTGAGGTAGGGTATGAGCTCTGACGACACAGCTTTAAAGATCTCAGCTGGGAGTGAGTCGGTGCCGGGAGATTTGTTATTTTTTAGCTGCCCAATGGCGGTTAAGATCTCTTCCGTTGTTAGTGGTTTATCTAACTCTTCGAAGGTGTCATATTGAGGGATAAGATTTATAATATCGTGATCGGCTTGACTTTGCTGATTAAGAATGTTAGAGTAGTGTTCCTTCCATCGGGCTCTTATTTCCTGGTCTTCTTTGAGGAGATTTCCATTTAAATCTTTAATAGGGCACATATTTTTCCGACTGGGGCCGTACACTGCTTTTACTCCTTGAAATAAATTCCTGTAGTCGTGTGAATCGGCGTACCTTTGAATTTCTCTGGCCTTGCTTGCCCACCACTCGTTCTTTATTCTTCTGATTTCGCGTTGCGTTTCATACTTAGATTGGGTAAAAGCTTCTGCTTTTGATGAGTCGTTGGGGTGGTTGATAGCGTTTTGGAAGGCAGTATGTTTGCGGTCAAGAAGTTCTTGTATAAAAGCTTCATTATCATTGAACCAGTCCTCCTGTTTTTTACTTGCTGCAGTGCCAAGAATTTCCTCACTCGCACTTTTTAAACTGTCTTTAATTTGTGTCCAGGTAGCAGCGACATCTACAGAATTGGTTTCTTCTAGTGCACTCAAATTCTCTTGAACTTTTTGCTTTAGCTGTTCGACGGTTTGTTGGTCACGCAATTTACGAATGCAGAGACGGAGTCTACGTTTTACTTGAGTTCTTCGGTGTTTGGGTCTCATAACAATTATAATAACATAGTATAAACCACAAACTGAAAACCAACAACACAACAACTATAAAGACATTAGCTGTAATTTAATCAATATTTCTAAACAGCCACGCCATGGATACTCATTCCAACTATCTATTTATTTTGATCATACTTATCGAGTCTTTAACTACAATAACGTTTTTGTTACCTAAGCATTATTTTATTATTTATTATTTTGGTAGTGACAATGTTTTCAAAAGCTCTTTAATGCCAAATTATGGGAGGTCATTATAGCCAAATGAATTTTATTATAGTTATGAAAACGTCAACATCCCCAAATTACAACTTCCTCTGCCAGCATTTTTTTTACCTATACAGAAAATCCATAATATTTTAATTTAAGACATGGTAGCTCATACATAATTATCCCAATCCGAAGACTTTCATTTTTTCGAACTATTATGTGATTATAGAATTTACGATATTCATAAATCCGCACGCCCCTGGTTCTACTATTTACTCTTTTCGGCCAGATTTTAGTTTATTAATTTCTTATTACATGGATCAGAACTACCTCCTAGCGGAGCTATAGTACCTCAAAAGTTCTCTACGGAATAAAATTCATTGCTAGATTCTAACAATTACAACGTCAGATATATTTAGGTATCGATGAAAATATTGACTAAATAACTAATAAAGAAATTAATAAATAAAACTTTAATTTATTCAAGAAGAATGAAATAATGTGGACATTATTGTATTGTGTACTATGTTAATGATTTGAAAATGAAACCTCACCGGCGTTTGGCCTTTTTTGTACACACCTAAAGATAAAAGTCTAGAGGACTGAGATCAAGACGTCTGGCCAGCAAAAGAACATATTAGTATTTAATTTCTTCTAATATTCTGCTACACCGTTGAAAAGGAAATTTGGAGTACCTACTGATCAATCATAAAATAATGCAGCATGGCGATTGTAAGAAAATCCAAAGTTAATGGTGTTAACTCAAAACATAAAATTTTATGTAACACCAAGAGAAGCACAGTAAAAAGTGTCTTTACAATTATATTACTACTCCTTATACTGCCACCAGTCATAAAACTAAAAAGGTACGGGACATTGTTTAAAATAAATCTTTTCAGTTTTCTGAAAATATCTCGAATACAAGGATAACCAAATGACATCGAGAACTCAACATTCCTAATTTTCCACATTATTTAACTGTCTTTCTCTATTCAGCAATAACTATGGCAGTACTTAATGTCTCCATTGTGGGACATAGTGTACATATAGATTGATACCTATGTAAGAAAACTATTTAAGGTATATCATTTTGACACGATTTTTCCATCCCACCCGGTGAGGAGAGGAAAAAGCCCACTCTTTGACACTCGAGCTCCGGAAACGAGTTTTCGGTTTGCTCGTTCCTAGTTTAAGTGATAGGACACACTACCCTCAAGCTGAATACGCGAGGCTGAGTAGCTCAAGTCGAGAAAGTATACTCCAGTGGGTCAGTTTGGTAAATTAGAGGTTCACACACAAAGAGTAAAACTCACAATTCTTTCAAGAATATCAGTATATTTAATTAAACCTATCGTATACAAATCTACGTTTTAACTAATTGATTAACTTTGGCCAAATTTTACAGGTTCTAAATATCGGCACAGAATAAGCAATGACACAATGCAAAGTAATATACAATACTTGGCTAGTACATCAGTTTACTTACTCTTCCAGGGACTTACTTACTTCATGTGGTTACCGTTGGGCACGGCTGCTGTGGTGGAGCGATCGGAATGGAATCCAACTGCAAGGCTCATCAGATCATTTTCTGAAAGTGAAACAACTTACTATCGGAGTGGGAGTAGACGCCAGACGGATGCGCTGCTGGTCGATGATGTGGTACGGGCTTGACCAAAAGTCCTGCTGGTTGAATATGATATATAGCACCTAGGTTCGAATCTCGGAGTGGACACGTCTGCTTTCGATGAGTCGCTCTGGCTGACTGCCAACACGGGATAAATTGAATTATTTCCTCTAAATACTTACAAACGGCTGTAGGCGCCAGATGATTCAGCCGGCGAATCATCGATGACGTATTACAGACTTTGCCAAAATTCAGCTGCTCTGAAATATATATTGCTAACGATACCTGCATTCGATTCTCGGAGTGGGCACATCTGCTATCGGTGAGTCGCTCTGGCTGACTGGCAACACAGGACGAATTTAATTATTTCCTTCCAATATTTACAAGTGGAAGAAACAGCGGTAAACAGATGCGCGATGAATTGACCTGATGTAAAAAGGAATATTTCAATTACCTGAGTATTTTCTTCGTAGCCCGTAGGAAGCGGCTGGTGTTCCGCATGTGATATAGCCAGGGAACTGAACTATCGCATATTTTAATTATTCCCTTGTGCCGAAGGTCGCACGGGTGACGCCAAAACGACTTAGAAAATAATTTCATCATATATAAAAATAAGAAGAAAATTATTAAAATTGTAGTCAGGTGTTTATTTGGCTCAAAGTATTAAAAATATAAATTTCTGCCTATTGTCAGTACTTAAATTTCCATAAAGATGTACGCACTTGTCTGTGTTTAGCAAGGAATTTGAATAAAGTGTTGTTATACCTCCTGGTGCTCTTCCCGTCGAACCACGTTTCGACAGAATCTCATCTGCCATCTTCAGGATCTCGCTGAAAGCTGACTGCTGCTGCTCCTCGTTGCTTGAATTGAACTGAACTTCAGTTCAATAAAGTTAAATTAATGAAAACATTATGTAATGACGTCATGCTCACAAAAGTCAATAAGAATAAAAAAAATATAGTAAAAACTATTTTATGTCAATAGTAAAGTCATCTATTGCCCAAATCTGACGACACTAATATACTGTACACTATAGTACGCTTTTGAAATTGTCTTTATTATGTAGCGGCGGTCGAGAAATGCTTCATTTCCCTGTGCGACGCGCTAGAAATATTGATCCGAACTAATGAACTGCAATAATTTCTCATGCTAAGGGAAACATTTATTTAAAAAACTTGTATACTATTTTTATGTAAAATTTCCCGCTCTTTCACGTGGTGCTATCCGTTTTTTCTATTATTATTATTTTTCGAGATATTAGCAAAAAACGGAATTTTTCCATTTCAGAGGGTTGTTTATAAGGATTCGTCGGGGTGGATTTCGGTAAACCTTTTTGAGCACTTTCTACTAGCAAAAAAACTTGCCTTTCATGGAAAAATTAGCGAGGTAACAATTAATTAACTTTTTATCAGAAGTAGTCTCTGGCATCTGGGCTAATAGGTTATTCGAAATAAAAATTACTGTATTAAAACAAATATTGTTTTATAACATCAACACTCAACAGTCTCACAATATAGCGACATTTATTTTTATTTTTATTTTTTTATTTTATTTTATTTTTACACCATCCAACAGTACTTAAACCAATTAACGGATGGGAACATACAACAATAATTACTATAAATATACAGATAAATAATAATCACGAAATGTCCAAAACAGCATTGGCAACAAAATAAACACAATTCATAATACGATTAATTCGATAAATACACTTTTTTTAAAGACCTGTAATTACAATTGAATATATCCAGACTGTCCTGCAGGTTATTGCAGTTTTCACACATAAAGAAAAGGGGGGAAAATTTTAACATGTTTGACCGCGGAGTACTCAGATAAAATGTACACCAGCGACGAGTCCCGACTCTAGGAATATGGAAGTTAAGTTGCTCTAAAAGTTGGGGACAATCAATTTTGTTATTTATTAATTTATTTAGAAAAATCAAGGACTGCGTTTTTCTACGGTCTTGCAAACTCAATACAGAAAATCTGTTTAATAAGTTCTGCTGAGGTATTCCAACATGAGGGTACTGGCCATCCATTTTAAAAGATAAAAACTTTAAAAAACGCCGTTGAATATTCTCCAAGCTTTCAGCGTGAACGTTATAACCTGGTTGCCATATTACAGCAGCATACTCAAGTTTAGATTTCACAAATGCATTAAAAAGTAGCATTAATACCTGCACGTCGGTGAAACCTTGAGAGTTCCTTATAACAAAACCTAGATTTCTGTAGCCAATCTTAGTAATTTCATTTACATGCAGGGTGAATGATAATTTGTTATCAAATGTAACTCCTAGATCTTTAATCGAGTCCAACCGATTTAAGGTGACATTGTCCAAGATATAATTGAAACAAATAGGTGAAATTTTTCGAGAGAAAGTTACAATATTGCACTTTGCAGCATTCAGGGGGAGATTATTTGATACACACCATTCATCTAATTTACTAAGATTATTTTGCAATTTTAGGCAATCAGAAATATTATTTATTGAGCAGAATATTTTTATGTCGTCAGCGTACAATAAAAAGTGTACATCAAGATTCTCCACAATATCATTGATGAATATTACGAAGAGAAGTGGACCAAGAATGGAGCCTTGAGGCACTCCCGAAGATACAGAAAATTCCTTTGACATAAATCCGCGACATTCAACGAACTGAGTTCTATTAGATAAATATGATTTAAATAGGTTAATCAGTGGTAGAGACAATCCAACTTTTTCAAGCTTTTGAAGTAAGATACCATGATCTAACCGATCAAAAGCTTTGGAAAAATCTGTATAAATTACATCCACTTGAACATTCATATCAAGATTCTGAGCAATAAATTGAGTGATGCAAAATAAATTTGTTGTCGTTGATCGATTACGCATGAAGCCATGTTGATGAATAGAAATCTGACCCTGAACGTGCGGATACAATATGTCATGTAACGCAATTTCTAAAACTTTGGCAAAATTACATATTATTGTTATAGCCCTGTAGTTTTCAACATTATTCCTATCACCCTTTTTAAATACGGCACAGACTCGAGCAGTTTTCCAAACATTAGGAATAACACAAGTACGCAACGTTAGATTAAACAATATAGTGAGAGGTTCCGCTAGAGCATAGGCACAGTCACGAACAATAAATGCTGGAATGTCATCAGGACCTTTGGTAAACTTCGGTTTCAATTTTAATAAAGCGGTTAAAATGTCGTTGGTATTAAACTGATCAAAGTGTAGATAATGATCACTGTGATAGAAATCGTTTGCATTATTGACGTTTACTGGTTTGGTAAATGCACCGCTGAAAAAGCTGGCGAAACCATCAACAATATCTTGCATGGAGGTTAGATGATTATTGTTGTATATTAAATTATTTGGAATGTTTGATGCATTCGTTTTAGAATTGATGTAACCCCAAAATGACTTTACGTCATTCTTTACATTAAGTTCTATATTTCTTAAAAACATCTTATGTGCAATGTCGATATCAATATTTATTTGATTTCTAATAAGTTTAAATTGATTATAAACATCAGGATCGTTTGTTTTTTTGTAGCGCTTCCAAAGCGAAAATTTGGTTTTAATATTTTTTATAATTAGACCGTTAAACCACGGGGGATACTTTTTACTAGCATTACGAGGAATGTATTTAGGAACACATATGTCTAGTATATCTCTAAGCGTATTATAAAATTGATCACAGGCGATATTTACGTTATCAAAGTCTTTTAAAAATGACCAATCACAATTTAATATCATTTCATACAATAGAACATAATTGGCTTTACGAAAATTATAAGTTTGCACTGCGTTGGTTTGAGCAGTATGATTTGAATTGTTTGTGATAAAAAAACATATGCAAAGGGCAGGGTGGTAAGCATCCTCACTTAATAAAACATCATCAGCTTTGTTAACTTTACTTGAATGATTTGTTATAACCAAATCGAGAAATCTGTTATTACAATTATTTACATTATTTAATTGCGCTAAGTCAAAAAAGCTGAGAAAAGCCTGAAGTGCCAAAGTACGAGTCGTACTGTTGTTATTATTATCAATGCTCAGTTTGTACTCAGGTATATTAAAATCGCCGATGAAGCACACTTTATTACCGTTAAGGTAATCGAGTGATTCAAAGCATTCGAAAAAACTAGTATAATATTGGGCATTTATTGAGTTCGGTATATATATAACAAAAACAAAGATTAGGCTATGATTCAATTCAATCTTTATACCAACTATATCAATTAATATTATCTTTAGTAAGCCCTACCTAACTTGATACTATATCGTATACTAGAATTTAATTTTTTATGCATATTTCCTTTCTCTCCGCTCATAATTCCCTCAAATATGGTCAGCCCGCTTAAAGCACAATTCACAGAAGGATTGGGCTCTCTGTAGCTTGTACTTTAACACTATGATGTTTACACTTACTTGCACATGCATAAAGTTGCAAATTCTAATCCCACATTTAAACTAAAATTTCACAGGAAATGCAATTACAGAGCACTGCTGAGTAGGTAAAGTGAGAACTATTTTGTAGCCGTTAAATTACAATTTACAAAATAGGCTAATGTCAGGATAATGTAATAGGTTTGTGATTAACTCAGCAGAGTTCATTCGTATATGTCACCCAGAAATGATACCGTTGTTTAATTGAGTAATTCGTTGCCCAAATGTTTCTATTTTCACATATTGAGTTTATGCATACATACTTTGATGTATGAGTTATTTATCATTTGTGTAATTAATTCGACGTATTTAGTGATGGATTAAAAATAAGCACTTAAGTTTTTTATATAATACTACGTATTTTAGAGATCTCGAATGGTTTATAGTTACTTGTAACAACAAGTGTATAAGCAGTACTTTTCACTAAACATTTTTATCATCATTTTTCCACAATTTAATGAGAATATCATAACAGTTTATTTTATTTGCTTACGGTATTCATTAACAGTGAATTGATCACATTGATTTTTTCCTTAAATTTATTTACTGCATATTTACAATCTACTTAAAAAAAAACAAATACAAAGTAATTAGTAAATGTTTACCGGTTGTAGGAGGAGAAAATGGGGTATACCATGATCCTGTTACACCCGGTATAAGGAGGGAGGCTTGAATCAAGCACCATTCACTGATGGTTATCTGAGGTTCACCTGACTAGGTCTTCTGGCCACAATCTTCTTAATCTCCTTCCAGCGAGTGGTTGATTCAAAGTTCACTTATGAGCTAGTTACCATGGTTAGTACTGCGATTTTTATGTTTAATTGAGTATGGTCTTATTACTTCTTTGATAAATGGTATCTTGAGATCATTATGCAAGTTTAGTTGGACACATACCGTGGGGCATATGCTATCATTCTCAAAGTTTTGGACTGAAATGTTTGAAGGATCTTTGTGTTGGAAGGTTTACTACAACCCCATAACTTTATTCCGTATATCCATATTGCTTTTAGTAATGTATATAATTAATGTATTTTCTAGGGATATCTATGACTTTTTATTTATTAAGCATTGCATGTTTCTTACTTTCGGGTCCAGTTGACGTCTTTTCATTTTGATGTATGTCCTCCAGGTTAATTTTTCTTCTAAATGGAGCCCAAGATACTTTACTTCTTTTAGAAGCGTTGTTTATGCAGATTTCTGTTGTTATGAAGTGTGAGCCAAGGGAATGAATGACTCTCGGAGATTAATATAATATTATTTTTTTTTTACTTTTAACAACAGTTTCTTGAATATGATTTACTATTCCGTTGGCATTCCAGACTGCTATCCTTAGTGATGTTAGTTCGTTAGTTTATTTATAATGGTGGTAAGCATGGTAAGAATCATGCTATTTTGGTTGATTAATTGAGAGAATATATTTTTAAACTCATTGAGGAAGCTTGTTAATATATCTGTTATATCTGCGTTATTATTGTTGTTTGTCTAAATAATTGGTGTTCTTGCCATTATTTGTGCATAACTAGGTGAGCTTGGCTGTAAGTTATATATGATCTGTTGTGTTAATACATTATTATTAGTGCTTTTAAATTTTGTCTGGCTGAATGCTTTGTGTTGTCTTTATTTCTTGAATTTACCAGAACTCGATAGACAAAACAGCTTTTGTAGTTAGCGAGATGATTGTCTTGAATTGGTGGTCTATGAGGACTACGTCAGGCTTGTTTGCCTGTATTCGCCTGACCGTGGGAAACGAGTAGTTTATTATTATTATCATTATTATTATTATTTCAAACAAGATTAAAAATGAAAATGGCTTTTTCCACCTTCTATGTATGTATTTCTAATTTTACAATAATTTTAGTTTAAGTGCTGAAAATTCTATAATCAATAATCCTCAGCATTATTTAGAAAAGCAGTAGATTTATTTCGTCATCTAATAATGTTTTCGATTTTACACACACATGCAATATTGACTAAAATGTAACTTAGTTAGCAAATAAAAATTCTTGCGCCCTAGCATGCGGCGTGTTATAAACTTGTTTCTGTGTCGTATATTCTGAAGGTAAAGTTCAACTTAAAATAATATATCATGTAATAGTATGACCTATAAAGAGCCGAGTAATGCCACAACGATAAAGTTTGTTCCTTTACCTACATAAAAGCGATAAATGAAAGTAGTGCAAATGTTACGAATTTTTTTCGAACTATACATTGTTTTAGATGACAATTGCATCGTTTTACAAAACGATAAAAATTTGAATATGAGTTCGTGGCATTCTTTTATTTAGCCACATACCTATAAAAGGAAAAATCAAAGAGATATACAATATAACCAGTAGTAAGCACTTTACATTTTATCCGGTACATAAAGTCATATTATGTGTCAGAATAAGCATCCGAACCGACCTTTGTGCACAGGATGCGTCGTCAAGAATAGTGAATAATATTTTATAAAATTACCGCCACGAATTTGACGCGATGTTGTGCTTTTAAAAATATAAAAAAGCAGTCAAGGCATACAGGTTTCTGGATATCTTTATATAGGAGTTCATAAATCTTTTTACATTAATGCAGTAGTAACGGAAGCCATGGCCTGAGCTCTTAATTCGCAATTTTATATGTTCTAATACTAAAAACTAAGTGGACATTTTAAGCCTTTTTGTTGGCAAAAATTTGAAACTTCTCTAAGGGATTCAAAAAAATCTCTGATATATTTATATTCTTAAAGAAATAAAAAATCGGAGCATCGATGATGCTTGCGATAAGTTTTGCTCAAAATTAAACTCAATTTTTGGTACATAGATGTTCTGAAAATATTAAGAGTTAAAGATATTATTTTAAAATAATACCTGGCAAATTTATATGCTACAATAAATTTGCTGACGATGTTCTGCAAACAGTACACAGACCTTAACAGACTAAACCATACTATTTTTCTACAGAAATTACAAAATTTAGGAATTTCTAAAGATTTCATAGAGATTTCTTAGCATGTCCTCGGTGTGATATCTATTTCAAATGTCACTAAAGAATCAAACTTAGGACCTCCACTATTCAATTTATTCATATCTGATATTGTAGGAGACCTTACTGCCAATTGCCTTCTCTATAAAAACCAGAATTCAAATTGTTTTGATAATTAGTGCCATTACGACAAACATCATGCTAAATAACACGATCAGCACGCCCGCCGAGCTAGAAAATGCCGTGAATGAGTTCACGGGAATGCTGCAGGATACCAACCACTGTTGCCACTACCATAATTGTGAATCAAAATAGAGACCGACTGGACGAAGCGGTCATACGAGACATAATGGAGAAAAATAGACTGAGACGACTTTGTCAGTGAAATCGTGATGTCAATGGTAGAGTCGAGATAATCAGGCTGCAAGGGCAGATCAGAACCTCCATAATTACTGTAAATAACTAGAAATATGGGGATAAACTGGCAGCGCTAATTCCTCAGGACAACTCGCTGTGGAAGCTGACGAGGGTCTTGAAAAATACGCGGGAGACCACACCCGCATTGACGCATGCGAACGGACAGACGTTCAAAAGGTGAGTGACCTAGCTACACATTTCGAGAACATCCGCAATAACAACATACCCAACTAATTTAGAGCACGACCGCATCGAAGATGACATTCACGAAATAATTGCTCATGGCGTACAAATGACAAGACCAGATTTTCTGAAGGTAATGACCAAGCCCTCGGAAGTAGCACAAATTATCAAGGACTTACCAAACAACAAAGCCCCTGGGAAAGACGGCGTCGAGTACAAGCTGCTCAAATATCCCCATTGTAAAACTATTGTACAGTTAACATACATCGTTAACGCGATCTTATGGCTACAGAACTGGCCTAGGCAGTGGAGGTGCGCCATGGCCGTTCCCATCCTGAAGCCAAACAAGAATGCAAAGTTCGTCGGCAGCTACAGGCCCATCTCATTGCTGTCGGTGATCTCCAAGTTAGTGGAGAAGCTCATCCTGATCAGGTTAGATGCTGTTCAGGAAGAGCTCCACATCGACGATGAGTCCCAGTTTGGCCTCAAGAGGCACAGGATCTTGGGAATAGTATGAGTAAGAGGTGTTCTTCGATATTGAGAAGGCGTTCAACACCGTCTGGATCCCGGGGTTACTCTATAAACTACACCACCATAATTTTTCTACTTATTTCATTAAGCTTACTCACTTGTTCCTGACAGGCAGGTCCCTGCAGGTTCGAGTAAATAACAAACCGTCAACACGGCGGGACATTTGCGCGGGAGTTCAGCAAGGATCTTGCTTGTCACCGATGTTTTATAACTTGTACATCACCGACTTTCCAGAATTTTTGAATTTGAAGCTGGCCAAATACGCCGATGACACAGCATCACTTCAGGAGAAATAAAATTCCTACTAAAATATGGGTGAAGACTTGGGGGTTAGACTAGATCACTGACTGACGTTTAACACCCACATAAATGAGACTGTACGGACGGTCTACTTCCTGTCCAAGAGTCTGCATCCACTCATGGTCAGGGGTAGCAGACTCAGCAGACAAAGTAAAGAATTGATGTACACACTATGGTGGTCAGGCCGTCCATCACATAAGCGGCGCCTGTGTGGTGCAGCATACCGGCCACAAGAATGAAAAAACTAAAAGTGTTTGAACACAAATTTATGCGCCTCATATCAAATTCTGGAAAGTATACCTCCTTCAGAGACCTATACGCACTTTGGAATGACATAACCCCGATAACGGATTACGTCCAGCAGATCTCTCATAATTTCTACTCGTTCAAGCTGGGATATAGTTTGCTAACAAAACACATAGCGTAAATTAGACAGCATAATGCCCCATTTCAGATTAAACACCCCTTACCATACCAGACGTTACCGACTATCCGGCAATCTCTGTAGGCAAACTTCACCATCTATAACTTCCGTTTGCCCTATCCACCTTTACTGATATTTCACAGCTTTTTTATCTTTAAATCTTTCCTGTCCCCCTCTTCATTTCGGTTTGTAACCTTTTTGTCGCGTTTGTTAATCTTCTTTTTTTTTGTACATTTTTGTCTCTGAATTCGTTCCTCGTCAAAAATTTTTAATAAAATCAAAACCTTTTGAAATAAATTCTTAAAATCAAAGTCTACTCCAACCTTGCGCAGCCCGGCTTTCATATATCTCACAGAAGGTACCTCGTCTGGATTAAGGTGCCTGCGTCAAGTGCAAAATTTAAAAAAAAAATGATAGTGAAAAAGTTTTTAAAAGAAGTGTGTAGTTTGTGTTTCAAAATCTGTTTTTTAGATATTTTAAACGTATTTCTATTTTTTATTTGTTTTTACACAAAAGGTTTTTCCGACCCAGACCTGTTCTGCCCGGCCCCGGAAGTCCTGGCTAGGTAACTGTTTGAACTACTTAATTTTAATAAATCTGTTTTGATTGATTGATTGATAATTAGTGCGTAATAAATAATATTTAATAATACCAAATCTCATGTATTATCAGTAGCAACTAAACAGCATTTGATTATTTATGATTATCGTCATAACAACGTAAATTTTTCATGACCTGAAACGCTGCGATTTTGGCAGAAAATTATTTGTTGTACCACACAACAATTATGTCATTGCAAAAACAGAATTCTTGCCTTGATTGTAAGGAATTCAGAAATTCTTAATAACTATAATACGATGAGGTGCTTTACTTTACTTGTCAACAACGATGCACGCATCAGCTCGTGGATCGTTCGACTCATCTGGGCTTTTCTGTTTGTAATTCTCCACAATTGATAATTCTGTTCACTTTCGTCGCATAAACTAATAATTCTAGCCATCTCCGAAGACAATAATCGAAAGGAGTGAGATCTGGTGACCTTGGTGGCCACTTACGTGGATCTCCACAGTCAATACAAAACGACTAATGTTTAACGTGGTTTATTTAAAATAAAATAAAAACTGATAATAATTTGTATGTTTTTTTTTTCATTCTATTCACCTGAACCTATTTCCAAAATATTGTTGTTCTTTCCTCCCTAAACACTCTGTATGTGCAACATGAAATTTATATGTTTAATTGCCAACATTGATACACTAAACGAGTTACCCTCGAATGGGGCTTCTAGGACCTTCAGGTTGATCCGGTAATAAGGCGTTTTTGAACGAACAAATCTAATTTTCTCCTTTTTTCGAAATATGCTGGCAAATTAAAAAATCTACAAAACGCCAAGATAAATATCCGAGTTATATCACAACTTGTTAAGAAGTATGAAATCATTGCGGTGTGAGAATATAAAAAATATCACAGATCCGAACAACTAGTTGGTTTAAATCGGAGCAAATGGTCGTAGGTTCAGAGAAGTTACATGAGATGCGAAACCCTTTTGTGTGTGTGGCACAAAAGAACAAATTTGTTTTGTTTGGGGAAAAGAGACAATGAATTAATTGATGTTATGAGGGCACCATCTATAGCAAAGAATTAGTAATTTTGGGACTGAAATTTGTTAGCGAGGAAAAGAAATAATTACTAGAATGAATGATAAATTATATTTAAAATAATCAAAGTTTACAAGTTTTACAAAAGTGATTTTGAATTAGTGGAATCTAAAAGTAAATCTTAAAAAAACATGGATTTATAAAAATATCATTTTGACGTGTATTAGAAAAAAACGTGCAGAAAAAATTGCACAAAAAAAATTACCAACGTAGTTCTACGGTTATAACCGGATATATGCGAAGTTGGATACGTCCTGGTACAGTACTCCTGCTCACAGGAAATCTAAACGATGTGGGCAATTTAACTCTATCGCTTTACAGTATATGATTCCAACGGATCGACTCTTGTGGATATTAAGGAACATAGAATAGCTTTAATGCAGTATTATACATTCTTGGTTATTTCCATAACCCAATATTAATTAATAAAAATTTATTAAAAACTTAAGGCACATTAGCATAAACCAAACATAAGTTATCAAACCTAATGATTTGATTAAAAAATATATTTAATATTGCTAAATAATTATAAAAATTGCTTGATAATTGCAAAATTCTAGATAATTGCAATTACAAAAATATAGATAATTGCTAGATGCTAATTGCGAACTAAATTGCCCCCCCCCAAAAATATAAAAATAATACTATATTACCATGTGGTCACATGTAGAATTTCTAATTTTATATAAATAGTGAAAGCACAATAATAAAATAATTAAAAATGATTGAAATTGAAATAATTAATAAATAAAATTGAACTGTATTATGTTTTAACGCAAAGAAATGTGGATTATGAATGTAATAAGTGTAATTATTCGAGGATCTCACAATAGAAAATTTCGTATAGATGTCAATTAGTTTAGATTTGGAAGGCAAATGGCTTCTTCAGATGATTGATTAATAAAGTAAATATTTTATTACAATTTTAATTGTGGTACCAATATACAAATTTAAAAGTGCCTATATATATTTTCTAAAAATAATGAATGCTATAAATTTTACGAGCGTTTCGACATCTGTTGATGAGCGACTTAATTAAATCGTGGACTATAATCGGATTCGTTTTCTAGTTATGTTTCTATTTTCTAATTAAATCATTGAACTGGTATAGAATCAATAAAGGAAATCTTTAATATCCAACAAGAAATGATTCACATCAGTAAATTCCAAACATAACACGCCCAAATTAGAAATTACTATGGATTTATTCCAGTCAACGAATTTTCAATATGGGGTGTAGACTACTTGGAGGGCGGCAGAATTTTTGGCTTCAGGAATGGGTTTGGGGTAGTTAGGAGGTAAACATTTTAAAACTCTCCGACTCTAGGAGGTCGACCATGCGGGAGGGCTTCCGGAAGGCCCTAAATTTTGACTTTTTTTGTTTTTCGCTTATAACTCAAAAACTATTGGTCCTAGAGAAAAAATTATTCTTACCTTCTCGAAAGCTGATAAAATTTTTTACAAGTTTCCTTTCAAACTGTATTGTGATGACCCAGTTAATATATTATATAACAGCTTTGCTTGGAAGAAGTTTTAAAGGTAATAAAATTAACTACATGTTGTGCAGAGTAAACAAAGTAAAAAAAATGAAAATTCATATGAATGTAGATATTTTTCTAGATATGGTAGGGACAATTGGTCACCTGACGTGCTGTAACAGAAGAACATAATTTAGTGTAAAAAAAAACATGACTGAGTTCCTTAGATATAAAAATAAATCTATGATAATTGTGAACAGTGATACAAAGAATATTCTGTTAGTTTTAAGCAGTCTCACTTGCAAAAACTAAATCAAAATGTTATACAGATCGTGTTACGTATAAATAAATATCAGTTGTTTTTATAAAGTTGTTAAATGGACACAGAAACAGTCTTCATTTTACAGCATGTACAATTTATACAGTGAAGTTCACTGCCTGATTGCAATTTTCAGTTATAACATTGCGTCCTTTAAAAAATTTCACTATAGTTTTTTGTATTTGTTGTTTACTGTATTCACACAATGTTTTTAATATGGTAATTTATCCTGTTATTATTATGCATGCAAAATGCACATTCTCTGCCGTTATTCTCCATAATACTTTTACATTTTAATAAATTTCTGCTTGTAATCCACTTTTATAATTATTAGTCTTCATCATATTTTATTCATATTTTAACAACCATTGCTCTTTTTTCTCGTCCGAAATAATAAAACAACCTTTGTTTATTTGCTGTATATTATGCTAATATTCACATATCCCGCGAATATTGAGTAATTAATATTTTAGCAAAATTAGTTTACATTAAATTTAGTTACATTGATTACAATAATGGTGTACTCAAAACGACTATTGATTTACTTATCGAGTATTGTTTATTTTACGTAAATACTGCTACATCGTTCAATTTTAATGATATTGTATTGCAGTTGTAAATGAATATTATTATCGTCTGTTATTACTATACTCTCATACATACTTATGTGCATGTAAATTTAAAATTCTGGAACCCGATAGAGTTGTCTCACCTAGAGTATTATTATCAAGTAGTGCGGAATAATACGCCGTGTAATAAAAATGAATTCTGTTGCAGAACTGAAAATGGGTTTTATTTTCAATGTAATTTCTGCTTGCAAAGCCTATAAGGCCGAGTAAAATTAAAAGCAGCTATCCATGAAATTCACGTTTTAAATTTTCTGAATGTTAAACCTCCAAAAACCATAACCATTAACGAATCATAACGCTGCCAGATATGGATGTAATCTTCTAAGGTAAACTATAAGAGGCAGGAAAAACTCCTGTAAGAGAAATAAGAATAAATTTTGCGCACTATTAGCTGTGTAATAATAAACAACGGGTGAGAGAAGGAAAAGACATTCTTTTTATTTTATCGACCGTCCTGGGGGAGTTTATATTAGGTTTGCATAAGATACAAAATTCTGATAAGGGGGCGAGCATAAGTGCATCTTTATATGTACATACTTCGATATGCGATGTAAAGCAACGTTAGGCGCTGTTAGTACTTAGATGGGTGACCTTTTCAAGTGTTATGTACGTTTCACACATTAACAACATTATCAAGGTCAAAAGTACTATAATTTTCAAAATAAATCAATCTTCAAGGTCACGTAATCAAAACCCAATAAAGAAGTCCTTCAGACAGTCAAATAGTCCAAAAACCGCAACTTTTCAAAAATAATTCTGAGAAAATTCATACCATATAGATAATTCACAATTCACCTAAATTTATAAATAGAATCATTCAAATATCCAAATTAACCAATTTATAGAAAAAACTTTACAAGACACTGCCCTAAAAAATACCACCCCCTCGTTATTTCGATTCATATCAAAATCACTCTCCAAACCCCAAGTCAAAATATTTTAATTCACTTCCGAACATTTTCTATAAACTAATTTCCCCTTCAAATCAACTTTTAATTCAATCTCTCATAATCATACTCCATTCACATTTCTAATAAATCGTTAGCCCATTCATCAAAACTCTCTTCCGATATACCGATATCATAACTTATTTCCCATTGATTGCCAGCAACTCGCGGATATCTTCACTTCAATCCTCAAAACTTACTTCCATTTCTTTCCAACACTGGCAATGGAACATTCTCAATATGTCATTAATATGGCATTAATATGGATTAAATTACGACTTTCAAGATTACCTTACGGGACCAAACCAATTTTAACACTTTATTCGGACAGTTATAGCTCATATTTCAAAAACTAATTTAGATTCAACTTTCATTTATATATAGAAAAATCCTATTTTTCATCGCCGTAATTATGATATATTTTCCAGTCCCGAATTCAAATTTTTCAAAGCAATTGCGCAATATTTCACAATATCGAGCCCCATGGACTGGCCGGGGACATATCCAGCTCTATCTAGACTTCGGCGAGCCAAGTCCCCATCGTACTGTATAAATAGTAGAGCACGATAAGCTCAAAGCAAGTCAGTTCCAGGGTCTTATCCAGGTTATATATGTTTGCGAGTTATTTAATTGTAAGAAGTATACTAGTATATGCATTCGGTTTACCTAAATTTAAAAAAGTAGTTATCGTTCTTTAATTGTCGTATACTAGTAAGCGTTCAAGTTTTAAAACAACAGTACAGTAAATCCTGGAAAGATATTAGTTCCGTCTGATTAGTCGACGTAATATACTAGTAATTCTTTCGGTCTCAAGCTTTAAAATATAATGCCGTCTGTCTAGTTTCACTTTATAGTAATTTAATTAAACTGCCGTCGCGCATAAACTAAAAAGTGAATTTCCTCAGTCTTAAATAAACTAAATAAAACCAAATAAAAAATAAATCGTCTCTAAGGCAAAATTTCAATTGTCGATAAGTTGTTATCTATCTTATCTCGCGTAAATCAAATTTTAATTTAAATAAAATAAAACATTCAGCTCTGTTACTACGCTTAATAAAATATTTTTAATTTTTGTTTAAAACAAAGTGTTTAATTTCAGGAAGAACATATACAGGGTGTAGTTCTGGATCCTGCCATAAACCTTAAATTTAAAATAAAGTGCTAGTCAGACTCTAAATAATAAAAATATAAGTGAACTATAGCTCTGAAACATATACAGGGCGAAGCATTTGGCCCGTTCCAACCATTTAAAAAGAAACTACCCCAAATACTGGTTGGGGGTAGTTCGTCTGGAGGCGTCGTGTTAGGCTTCAGTAGCGGAAATAGGCCGACGTTAAATAAATGAAAAAAAAAATCTGAAAAGAACGAAAGAGAAATTAAGACAGCAAAAACTTTATAATCAATTATTCCTCATTATTTCAGACAATAAGCCAAGAGCAGCTTGAGAATTAACAGGAAATCAAAATCCAAACTTTGAAGGAAAACATTTACAACATGAATTTATTAACGGGAATGCAAGCAGTTGCTCAGGCATTCGATAACTTGTTTCATGCCATTCTATTAGACAGCTTACCGTATATTAGTAACCAAGAATTTAAAAATAAATATCAACAATCACTTAATGTCTTTATCGCCAGTTATCACAAATGAATTATATAGTTAAAATTTATGAAAAATCATTCTATAGTCTTCTTAATAATTTTTTAAATAAAGAAAAAATATTAACGAACAACCAGTTTGGTTTTCGAAGCTATTTTATTCCTATGCACCTTCGTACTGAGGTGAAGTGTACAATTCTGATTTGAAAAATGTGTCTACTGGAGTTGTTGGGGGAAGTATATTTCTACCATTAGAGTTCATTATTTTTTTGGGATATTATACCCATAAAACAATAACGTAAAATGTTAGCTTATGGAACATTTAGTTAAGTCATCAAAATTGTATTAAAAATGGTATTGACATTTTAGTAAAATTATAAATTCTTGTTGTTGTTTCGTCACCATGACGGCTAAAACTATATAAAAACAAATATAGCTGAAAGTAGCCTATGTAAGTAAATATGTTACATATAACTCCCCCTGCAAAAATAATAATCAAACCACCAAGTCATCAATATCGAAACGAACTTTTTTACCAATCGACTTGACAGATAGGTCTACAGCATTATTTAGCAAATAGGCAGGTATGTCTCGCCAGTACTGACAGTGAGGTTTTCCCATGTTTTAGTACTGTATTAAGTTTATTTGTACGAGACACTACTTGAAAAGGCCCATCGTATCAAGGGGAGAAAGTCGGCTTAAGCCTGTCTTTCCGAATAAAAATGAATTTACAAGTTTTAATGTCAAGGCTAATAAATGTGTTTTGATGAATATTTCGTTTAGGATTTGTAAATTGTAACTTGTCAAAATAATTTTATAATTTATTAGTAAACAATAGTATTTATGTATGAGAATGTGATTTAACGAAACATTCATCTGGGAGGCGTAAGGTTTGAACATAAACAAGCTCGGCAAATGAGTAAAGTAAATCACCCTTCGGCATGGCTCGTAAACCTAATAAAATTATTGGCAGTTCATCGTGCGAATGAACGGAATTAGCTCGGAAAAGTAATGCAGTTTTTAGTGTTCTATCAAATCGTTCAACCATACCGTTCCTCTGTGGGTGGTATTTGGTTGCACGAATTCGATGGAAATCCAAAAATTGTTTTTTCTTACACATTTATTTAACGTCGGCCTATTTCCGCTACTGAGGCCTAACACTGACGCCTGTAGACGAGCTACCCCCAACCAGGAATTTTGCCGAACCTCTTCCCTTAAGAAGAGGATCTTTTACTTGCCTAACATTTAATAGACAAGAGACCGACGGCTTTACATCCCCTCCGAAGGATGGTATATCTCCTATACAACCCTCGCCTAGGGTTGTATAGCTTCCGCGCATACACTGATATACAAGCCGCTGGAAGATGTGTGAGGCGAGAACGCGGTTTCCATTGGAATGGTCACCCATCCAAGTACTAACTGCGCCTGTCGTTGCTTTACATCGCATACCGTAGTATGTACATAGTAAAGACGCACCTACGCTCGCCCCCCAAAAATAGTTAAAATTCATGAAATAGATTTGCTTCAAATTGAACTCTTTGATCAGTAGTGACATGAAATGGAATGGCAAAACGACAGATATAGTTTCGAAATAAAGTTTTAGCAACGGTTTCAGCACTAATATTTGGCATAGGGTATGCTTCGGGCTAGCGGGTGAACCGTTCAACTGCAGTAAGGATGTAAGAAAAACCATATGGTAATGGACCAACAAGATCTATATGGACATGCTCAAAACGACCTCTGGGAATATCAAAATTACCGATTTGACATGCTTATTGCAAGAGTTTGTCTACAAGGTATAACCCGTGTTCATTTTAGGTCAGAAATATTTAGAAATTGTAAATCTTTTGGTAGAACGTGCACCAGCATGGGTTAGATTATGAAATATATCGAAAACTGAGCATCGTGTTGTAAAGATTTTGGTAGAAAAGTGCTACATCTAGAGAATAAAACAGCACACCAAATTTCATCATTAGAATGAGTTATTTTAATTTTTTGTAAAGTGCCTTTAACTTTGCAATTTGTATCAGTTTAACTTGCAAGTAAAGAGGAAAGTTCGCAATCATCAGATTGAGCGTATTTTAATAATTGTAAATTGAAATTAATTGAGTCTACAGAAGAAATTGAGGTAGATGATAAAATTGTATGCTGTTGAAGGAAGGAAATATCATTTAAATGTGATAAAGTATCAGCAATAGCGTTTTCCTTCCTCTAATATGACATATGTCACTTGTAAATTGTATTTCTGTATTTTAAAATAACCCTTTTCCAATGGTTTGTGATCAGCATAATAAATATACGATTTTCTAAACTATGCTTGAAAAATTTAATTAATGCTTGTAGAGAGAAAAAGGTTAAATGTGTAGACAGATTACTAATTTGTTGTTCTAATACAGCACCCATAGATACATTTGATCAATTTACAAATAAAGTAAGTTTTCGTGAATGAAATTGAGCTTTACTTGAATGAATCATCTTTTATATTCATTTTTTGTGACGACAAAGCTACTGCTAATTCAGACAATGCGTGTGCTAGCATCCAAAACAAGCCATTTAGTATCTATAATGCATCAATATTGTTCTGATAATAGTCCAAACTTTAATATCTACTAAGCCTTCCGATAAAGTCTGCTAATAACAATAGAGAATAAATATCGCCCAATATTACACTGTTAAATACCTTGGATTCCAGACAAATTGTTGTCTCTCATGGATGTATATTACAAACACCAGCCGAAAGACTGATACTACTTAAATTTGTTGCAATCGAAGCATTAGCGTTTTGATGGTAATATGCAATTATTACACTGAAAGCGCCAGGTTTGTAACTTGTAATTCAGTGCTCGGCGGGGCACATAGGGAGAGTAGCTGTTGATTGAAGTCTGGTTACATTCCATATAGTAAAATAAGGATTTTATAGAGGAGTTTGCGACTAAAAATATTATATTTTAATCCCTACACAAGATTTTCAAGAAAATAATGATATCTTGTGCATATTTCGGTAACGAAAAACGCTTACAACGCGATACAGTAACCTTAATATGTCTAGTGTAGTACATTTTATGTTGCTGTTGTAGTATAGAGCTAGAAAGTAATGCATTTCGTTTCAGTAATCCGTTGCGTCATGCGACATTTGATTGTGGCGTCAATTTACTCCCAAAGTATACCCCTTTTAATCTAATCACTTAAAGGAGGAATAAGCCACCAGCTTAGTAATGTGCAGGTAGTAGTAGATTATTTTGAGCTTTCTTTGATAAACCTAAAGAACATTTTTGATAACAACATTTGATGTATATCTATCTGAAGCAAACACAAAAGATTTTGTTTGAATCTAAGGCGATATAAAATAATGCAAGATGTGAATGAATATTTTTATCATAAAAATTTTTAATGTGAGTTGCCATGAACACACAATATTTAGAGAGTTTAATATTTAGTATTCAATAATTAAGATGGAAATATTGATTCACGGATAACAATGTAGGCCCTTGATCTTTACAGAGCAATTCTTTAGGCATGTCACAGACAACACGAAATTAGGTTCGGCGAGGTTAAGGTTATTTGCTAGTATCATTATTAGTAGTAGCCGTATTGGTTATTGCCTCAAGGTTATAGGCTTTTTATAATAATTCACATACAGTTAAATACACATTTCTTAAAAGAAACTCTAATTTTGATTATGTAATGTTAAAATCATCTTATTAATTTTAAAATATCACCCTTGTTTAAGTTATGCCCGCCTGTACACCTTTTTGTATTCGAGGTTTCAATCGGTGCTACAGACAAATAAACATTTCCGTGTTTTGTGAAATCTCATTTTAAATTTAAATATTTTGCCTTAAATGGGTACCAGAAACCAGCGACTTTAATTGTTGCGTGAAACAATTTAAATTATAAAACGGAAGCTCTAAATTTACAATGATAGCAAGAGGAAGAAAAACAAAACTTTGAATTTGAACATCTTTAATTACAGTTCCGTTGAAGGATAATGAGAAATAAAAGTGTATAACACAGAGTTTCAAAGTTTTTCCTTGCTAATTAAACAACCGATTATTTTTTGCAAACGTGTCTTTCATTCCCAACTCGAGACGCTAGAAAATAAACGAAATTGGTGCAAGTTTTTTAATATATTGCTGTTTTTTGTATCGACTATTTCTTTATTCTTGTGAGAGCTTTCCAGATAAGAACACAAAACATAACAAAGATTGTGCTATTCAAGCAAAGATTAGAACCACGCGCTCCTAGAAAACACTTTATAAGCACAAAAGCTGTATTTTCAAATGTTTTTCGTTTTTAATATATTAATGCACGAGATATATTTGCTTTTTTTCTAATTGTTATCGTGATGTAGTTATCAGTATGCACAAATTGAATAAAGACAAACTTTGATGACTTGTTTCAAGTTGTATACAGGGCTGGGCAGCGGCAATTGGTAATGATACTTTTGCGATTATATCTAAATCCGGCGGACGAGCATAGTGTTAGCGCGTCTAGGTTTCACTCTGCGCATAGTTAGCGAAGTGAGTTCGAGCTCCATGTACTGTAAAATAATTTTCAATTATAAATTATCCCCCAAGAAGCGGTTCGGATCCCAGTATAAACTGTAGAGTCCCTTTTCCTTTATTCACACAAGTCTAGGCTTAAGAGGATCATTCAAGTGATCTGGAAGGCGGTTAAAATATTTATATAATTTACTTTAATTTTATAGTATAACAATAAGAATATAGCAATAAGACAAAATCAGTCAGTTTTATTAAAATTATTTTACTGCTAAACGTTTTCCATAATTGAAAATTGACTGCATAAAATAGAAAGCCTTATGGACTTGGCATTTTCTGATAAATAAACGAGAAAAATATCCTCATTTACGTTACTTTAACAACTTTTTTTGCTTGTGCCATTCACAAAATTGCTGGTATTGACTTTTATATCAATCTCAATACTTTTTTGGTAATAATTTTGCATTTACTTTTGCTGCTTGTAGTAATATTTCGTCAAGAATTTCATCTAAATCGATTTCCAGGGAATACATTTAAAATAAGAATTGCAAATAAACATTAAAAACAATATTAGAAAGCGTTGTTAAAGAAATTTCATTAATAGGTAAGTATATTTTGGTATGATTGACAAAGCAGGCATTCTCAATATATTTATAACAGGTCAGAAGAAAAAACATTAAATTTAGTTTTGACTTTTAACATTTATGAAATTAATTATAGTAAAATTCCTGCAAAAAATTCAAAATATAAAAATCGTCGTTTGGTGGGGGAATTTCGATTTCGAGCGGTGCCGGCTATCGGTGGAGGGATTGTTGCGTCCATTCATACGATCTGTTGTAAATGCTTTCCTAGAGGCCCGTTTGCGTTTTGGGCGGAACTAATCGTCGCGTGAACACGGAAACACTCCCTAGCTTGGTAAAATGAAAAGATATCGGCAGAGCTTTGAGCCTTAGAGCTTGATAGAGACCCTGGGACACTTTCGTGTCCTTAATTTTTTAATTGAGAAGAGTGGGAAGGTCACACGTAAAACGTTTGATAGGGTCAAATGATATAAGCCCTGGATTAGGTTGCTAACTTGGAAATATTCGCTTGGGTTTATTTTATTGTCTATGGCAGGGCCCAAGATTTTACCCTGTATGTGCTTTTCTTGAAGTAAAACACTTGGTTTAAATACATACATTTATTTAGTATAACCGAGCAAACTTTAGAATGATTTAACTTAAAATATTTAATTTATACGGGTTAAAATAAATACTTTCGACACTGAATTTACGTTAAAAATGTTTAAAATAAATGTATTAACACAATAAAGATTTGAAAAATTCACTTTGGGTTTGATGCGCGAGGGCAGATTATAATATTTGATTTAAAAATTCTTTTTTACTTGGTTATGGCCAAGGAAGGAAGCTGTAGTAGCTCGTATCGCGGTGCACGTATCGAACTTGACTTTCCCGAGCTCATTGCGTTCGGTACTTTTATACGCTTCGCCAGGGATCCAACGAGCAGAGAGCTGGGAAGTCTGGATATGTCCCCGCCCATTCCGTGCGGTCATCGATTGCACAACATTGCACAATATTTCGCAATATTGCATCAGAAAACTTGCATTGACCCAACTTCCTGTTGATGAGACGGGTGGCACTAGATTGGGCTAATGACTTGGGCCTGATAGAGGGGGGAGCGTCGTCCTGGGCTCGTCATGGTGGTCCATGCTTGATTTCATCCGGGCCGGGCTTCGAAATCTTATGCGTTTGTGGACAGACTATATGTATAGCCCTAGGTTCGCCGGTAGATCAGCGGATTGTTTTGGTTCGGTTTCCTAAAAACGAAAGATTCGCATAGAATTTATTGCGTCGTTGGGAGACCGACGATTTGTCATATATAGATGTTTCCTAGTGGAGCGGATCCGTGTAGTAATTTATTACTTGAAGTGAATCGCTGAACTAATGGTCAGGGTGTCACTCGTGCTCGCTTTTATAGTTTAACACATGACAACTCGACTAAACGGTGAGCTCGCGATCTCAGCGCCTCTCTAGGTCTCGAATTTGTGCTTAAATCGCGGCTTTATCAATTAATTGCATTAAAACTACATATCATATCAAAGTGTATGATATCTCAAAAGAAAGATCTCTTTGTGTTCTATCAAATAGTATGTTCTTATGGGCATAAATTCACGTGATTTTCCTGCCATTTGAAGAACAGCGGGAAAATTTTGGAAAAAAATAAATTTCATCGGTGTTTTTGCTCGACTTTTTATTACCGATGACACTACAACTAATACATATTTGATATCAGGGGAAAGAGATCTAAAATAATAAGCAAAAATATACAGGGTTGCCATTTAAAAAGCAATTGTATTTTAAATAGCATTTAAAAATGTATGTACGTACATCCCTATAACTTTTATACAATAATAACATAAATAAAAGTGTGTCAAAATATAGTGCACAGTCCTGTACATATAGGTACTTGGCTGCTGGAACCTGTATCAAGAAATGTAGAAGGGTACTTTAGTGCTGTACTAGAAATATCATTTATAACACAGCCTGTAGATTTTAATTATTGTATGAATTGTGTGCCATTCTCAACGGTAGTCATGTACTAGTTGTTTTATAAGTATTACAACATTTGATATGTTAAATTTGTGAAATGTAGAAGTAGTATTATATTTGTATAACAGAATTGTTTAATCCTTCATTTACATATATGTAGAAAAAGTTAAATAAAAAGGCTTTCATGTGCATCAGCGACGCACAGATCATACTGCATTAATGCTTATATAATGTAACATAGGCATAAGCTGGAAATAAAATGATGAAAAGATGTAATATGTCAGTGAACGTATATCCTGAAAGAGTTAATAACAGCGAAATAGTATTTTCAGTGTACAGTCATGATTGCTTACATTTGTAAGCCTGCCATAGAAAGTTCCGGTTTCGATTACATTTCAGCTTCGGTTTTAAATTGTGAAGCCCAACAAGACGAGGTACGCAGTTATGTTTTCAGCAAGTAAACGATTGTTTAATGTATTTATATCAACTTCCGTGCAGTGCCCAAAGCGCCTCACGGAAATTTGGCCAACTTTTCATTTATTCGATATTCTAGTTAATTATTTCGTGGGTTTATCTGATTCTCGATTTTGCGCAGTATTTTCATTTGTATTGAATTGAGTCGACATTTTACTTTTCATAAAAATTAATACATTGCCTCAGCTCAACTGCATGATATTAAATACAACTTTTGCATTCAAAGAATAGATTTTCACAGAAATAAATATATTTAATGAATTAAAACACAAGAAATATTAAAGTTACAAATATTTTCAGCAATGCTATTAATAAATGGTATATAATAGTGAAAAACTGCATTGTCATTTTTATTGTTCATGTCAATGATACTAAGACGCGCATGTATTTCTCTGTCCATCTCGAATTAATAATGTACTATCTCTATACAGTAATATTCCTACTATACTATATATTATATATTTAAATATACAGCTCCAAAAGTACAGCTTTGTACAACATTGTTTTAGATGACAGATAAATAAATAAATATGACAGATAAATATTTTTATACTTGTGGATACAACATATAGATTCGCCAAAAAGAGTTTTACATATACTAAGTTAAACGCGTGCGAGAAAGAAAACAAAAACCGCTTACGTGAAAGCGAGACAGATGATTGTTATAATACAATGGGGCACGAATGAAAGTTTTTCGTTTCTGCGTTGATACACGACAATATGATAAAAATAATATTTCAAAAATTGTACAGCCTTCTAGGAGTAGCTATGTCCGAGTTCCTGTTTCTATTTTTTATTGTTTTCTTTCTCGCACTCGTTTACTTTAGTATATATAAAACTTCTTTTGCCGAATCTATATGTGGCTTGCTGATTTTATAAAATGTTTTTCCATACATTCGTACGATACTGAATATCTAAGTGTAACAGCTTGACCATGTAGATCTTTTAACGTCCATGATAGTAGACACTTCCGTTAATTTGTAATAGTAAGTAATCGTTTGTCTCTTATAGAGTGATTCACCACATCATAATCAGTAACACAAGAGAACATATAGGGAACAAAAAGAAGCCAGCTGCCCAAAAGAAAAACATTCCAGTAGAAGAGGGAGAAGAGGTGAAAGTGATCACTGCTTGCTAATGATTATTATTATTATTGTTACAAAAATAAGAGTCGAGGTTGAAAAACCTGTAAAACTCAATAAAAGGAGATATTTACATATGCAAAAATTGGAATATTACAGGGTGGGGCAATAGTGTGTCGGACCTCGATATCTCGAGTTCCACGATAGCTAGAAATTTTTTAAAAAATTGCAAGCAAACTAGATAAAATAGTCTATAACTGGAAATTATTCTCGAACAAACAAGGCGAACCAAGACGAAATTACAGGACCAAGTGCCTTTTTTTAAATGGAATGCTACGTATATCAATACATTTTTGAAGCCTCTATCTAGGCTCTATTCATTCTCATATTAACATTGAATATCTGCCAACCACTTGGATGTAATGAATTTTTTTGTTGAAATTATGCAATCTGCAGATGGATATTAAAAAAATCACCGCAGCAATTATGGGTTTTAAGAAAAACTTATGTGAATACCAGTTACCAAATATCTAATTAATGTTTTTGAATAATTTTCATTTCCTAAAACAGGGTGACCAAAAATTATTTTTCAATTAAGAACATTTTAAATTGAATTTTATAATTTTTTTCAAATGGAACACCCTGTATATTTTTCGACGATGTGATGCTGAAATGTAAAACAAATATTTGTTGTAAGTACTTCCCTATGGCTAATCGCAACCATTTTCGTTTTATAAATAAATAAGTGTTAAATTCAAGAATAAACTGAAAAAAGAGGTTCCCTCAAATACTTCGTTAGAAAAATTTATAATAGGTGTTCGACGTGTTGCCCATTTTGATTGACACATGTCTTTATGGAATTTTGAAATGAGGCCATTTAGTGGGACCATTTCTTCCAATCCATAGAAATGAGTAAATAGTATTTAACCGGTCCTTTACTGTAATGCTTTTTGTACATTTTTTTGCTGTTGTCGTTATTCGACAAGCAATAAAACCTAAGTTTGGTATAAATTATCATGTACAAAGGAGCATTATCACACTTATCGGTCGTTACAATTATTATTGAATTTAAAATATTTGGAATTTTACAATATGAATTTTAGTAAAGCGGAACTTGTAGACATGACTTTTGTTTTGGGTGAGTCAGACAGAAATTGTTTACTCGCCAATAGAATTTATCACCAACGTTATCCTGAAAGAAGAATTCCCGATGTTAGCAGCTTCCAAAACCTTCTCGATAGATTTCTGGAAACTGAAAATGTCGAATATAAAAAAGTGAAAGAATAAAACGTGTTTTGAACAAAGAAAATGGGTTTTCTGTGGTGCTGGCAATGGTTGAGGGTCCCCATGTTAGTCAAAGAGCATTGAGCTCATTAGTAGGAATAAGTAGACGGTCTGTGGGTCGAATCTCAAAAACAAATAAGTTGCATGCATATCTGAAGACGATTTTCAAAAGCGCTTACAATTTTGTAATTGGGTGAAATGCAACATGATGTCAATTTCCTCAATACTGTTTTATTCAGTGATGAGGCAACTTTTCTTAAAAATGGCTCTGTTAATAGGCACAATTTCCATTATTATGCTTCGGAAAATCCTCACTTTTTTATGCAAGTTGATAACCAACACAGATGGTCTATAAAAACGTTTGGAGAGGAATTATTGGAGAACATGTAATAGGGCCACATTTTTTTAATGGTACATTAACTGGAGCTCTTCATCTTCATTTTTGGGAAAACTATCTGCCACAATTATTGGTAAATCTCTAGAATCTAAAAGTAAATCTAAGTAAATCTCTAGTAAATCTAAAGAATTCTAACTAGGATGTGGTTTCAGCAAGATGGTGATCCACCACATTGTTTAAATGCAGTTAGATACCACTTAAATAATACCTACCCTAATCAATGGATTGGAAGAAATGGACCCACTAAATGGCCTGCTCGATCCCCAGATCTTTCAAAAATAGATTTCTTTTTATGGGGACACATGCAGGAAATTGTTTATAGAGACACACCAACAACAGGACAAAATATGAAGGAAAGAATGATAACTGCCTTTACATCTATCACACCGGCAGTTTTAGGAACAGTGGGAACCTCAATTCAAAAGCACATAGAGATGTGTGTCAATGAAAATAGTCAACATGTGGAATATTTATTGTAAATTTTTTTATTCTAGTTATTTGAAGAAACCTCTTTTTTTAAGTTTATTTTCAATTTTGTAATTATTGCTCAATATAACGAAATGGGTTGCAATTAGCCCTAGGGAAGTACTTAAAATAAATGTTAATTTTTTATTTCTACATCACATAGTGGAAAAATATACAGGGTGTTCTATTTGAAAAAATTGAGAAAATTCAATTTAAAATGTTCTTAATTGAAAAATAATTTTTTGCCACCCTGTACATTTTTAGGAAATGAAAATGATTCAAAACATTAGTTAGATATCTCGTAACTGGTATTTACATAAGTTTTTCTTAAAACCCATAATTGTGACTGTGGTTATTTTTTTAATATTCATCTGTAAATTGCTTTATTTCAACAACAAAATTCATTACATCCAAGTGGTTGGGAGATATTCAATGCTAATATAAGAATGAATAGAGCCTAGAAAGAGGCTTCAAAAAATGTACTGATATACACAGCGTTCCATTTTAGAAAAAGGCACTTTGTCCTGTAATTTCGCCTTGGCTCGCCCTGTATGTTCGAAAATAATGTCCAGTTATAAACTTTTTTATCTAGTTCACTAGCAATTTTTTTTAAAATTTCTAACTGTCGTAGAACTCGAGATATCGAGGTCAGACGCATTATTGCTCCACCCTGTATATTATTTTTATTTATTTATTTATTAGCCGTTACTCGAGTCCGAGTATAAAAATGTTACAGTCGATAGATTGTGTACAATAAAAAACAAGTAAAAGGTGTAGTCTATTGTAATTCCCATTCATCTACGGTGCACACGACTATGGCTATAGAGGCCAATTCGGGAGAGCACATGTCGACCGCAGCCAGGACAAACATAGACCTGGTTAGGTCTTGGATTCGGCCTTCTTGCAGCAACATTTCCTTGGTAGCTGGCCACAACCCCTCGCCATTCGGTTCTGTCCGCTGCAAGTTGTTCCCATTGCTCGTCTGCAATACCGCAGGATTTTAGATTTTCATGGAGAGCGTCTTTGAACCTCTCTCGTTGATCGCCACGCCTTCTTCTACCGCTTAGCAATTCATCATAAAGTGTAAATTTAGGAAGGCGGTTATCATGCATACGATGAACGTGACCTGCCCATTTTAGGCGCGCTCTTGAAATAAGCACCTCAATTGGAAGGCTGTTTGCTCTCCTGAGTACTTTCACGTTTGATATGTGATGGAACCAACGGATTTTCATCATACTTCTGAGGTGTCTTTGCTGAAAACGTTCTAATTCTTTCACATGACGACGGTAAGTGACCCAGCTTTCACATCCATATAGCAGTGTTGGAATGACAACTGCTCTGTAGACAGCCATTTTCGTTGACAAAGCAAGGTCGTGGTTGTCAAATACTCTCTCTCTAAGTCCCCAGAGTGCTCTAGATGCAGCGTTAATTCTATTGCGAATCTCGCTGTCCATGTTTGCTTTGTCATTAACAACGTTGCCTAGGTAATTGAACTGATCCACCACTTCAAGAGAATTTCCGTTAAATGCACTTCAAGAGAATTTCCGTTAAGTGTAATGTCTATTTGGTTCACTTGATGAGGAGTTGACATAATCTTAGTCTTTCCAATGTTGATTTTAAGTCCCAAGGAATCATAGCTCTGGGCATACACATCTAAAAGTTCTTGAAGCTCTTCCGGCGTAGAGGCTAAAAGTGCACAGTCATCCGCATACTGGAGACCACAAATGAATCGTGTGCGTGTCTTCGTGAAAGCTCTAAAGCGCCCTATGTTAAAGAGACCACCATCAAAACGGTATCTGAGACCTATTCCTCTGACTGTCAGTTTGTTGTCAACAATAATTGTTAGAGCAGTGGTAAACAAATTAAAGAGTAGGGGTGCCAGGACACATCCCTGCCTAACTCCAGTGAGGGTTTGGAAAGGTTCGGTTGCCTCATTATTATACATAACCTGGGCGTTGTTGTTTGTATGTAGACTGCGACATACTTCCACAAATTTTCTAGGGATACCTAAGCGGAGCATAATTTTCCAGAGCACTTCCCTGTCCACCGAGTCAAACGCCTTGGTTAAATCAATGAAGGCCATGTGAATTTCTCCTTGATGTTCGAGTGCTTTTTCTTGAAGCTGTTTAAGTGTGAAAATTAAATCCGATGTGCCTCGGTTTGGTCTAAAGCCACTCTGTGTTTCAGGAAGTAACTTTTCCATAACAGGTGTTAGCCTATTTGCCATCGCTTTAGTGAGTATCTTCCCTCCAACAGCCAGGAGAGCTATACCCCTGTAATTTCCACAGTCTGCAGCGCTCCCTTTGTTTTTGAAGAGGTTGATTAAAAGTGTATCACGAAACTTCTGCGGAGCTTGACCACTTTCCCACACGACATCAAACAGTTTTTTGAGGTAGGGTATGAGCTCTGACGACACAGCTTTAAAGATCTCAGCTGGGAGTGAGTCGACGCCGGGAGATTTGTTATTTTTTAGCGGCCCAATGGCGGTTAAGATCTCTTCCGTTGTTAGTGGTTTATCTAAGTCTTCGAAGGTGTCATATTGAGGGATAAGATTTATAATATCGTGATCGGCTTGACTTTGCTGGTTAAGAATGTTTGAGTAGTGTTCCTTCCATCGGGCTCTTATTTCCTGGTCTTCTTTGAGGAGATTTCCATTTAAATCTTTAATAGGGCACATATTTTTCCGACTGGGGCCGTACACTGCTTTTACTCCTTGAAAGAAATTCCTGTAGTCGTGTGAATCGGCGTACCTTTGAATTTCTCTGGCTTTGCATGCCCACCACTCGTTCTTTATTCTTCTGATTTCGCGTTGCGTTTCATACTTAGATTGGGTAAAAGCTTCTGCTTTTGATGAGTCGTTGGGGTGGTTGATAGCGTTTTGGAAGGCAATATGTTTGCGGTCAAGAAGTTGTTGTATAAAAGCTTCATTATCATTGAACCAGTCCTCCTGTTTTTTACTTGCTGCTGTGCCAAGAATTTCCTCACTCGCACTTTTTAAACTGTCTTTAATTTGTGTCCAGGTAGCAGCGACATCTACAGAATTGGTTTCTTCTAGTGCACTCAAATTCTCTTGAACTTTTTGCTTTAGCTGTTTGACGGTTTGTTGGTCACGCAATTTACTAATACCCTGTATATTAACACGAGATAAAAAAGAAAATAAATATCAATTATTGTGGATTAAATTGTGAACTATAGACTGAAATAATAACATAACTAGAAAAGATCTAAAACAGTGAAAATGTGAAAAACAAAGAAATACAAACAGTATCATTAAAAACTAAAAAGCAAAGAGTCTATATTATTTATGAACGAATTAGGAGAAGTAGAACACACTACAGAATCAGGTAGAAAATTCCAACAGTCAAAAACACAGTTCCATAAAAAATCATACCTAGCGGTGCAGTGATAAAATGGCCACGGAGGCGAACATCAGAATTTCTATTAAAGAGGTGCTTTAAGTGGACGGAGTACGTATCGTGTAAAATACGATATGTTGTTTCATGTCACCACATTTAAGTCTATTCACTGCCGACGGAATATTAAAGATGTGATGTCTTTCATCCTAAGACGGCCGGGTAGGGTCTATAAGATTTCGGTCACGTACAAGATTAGGTGTCCACACAGCGGAGCCGTATTCTAGTAGAGGATGAATGTATTTTTGTTCAGACAACCACAGGTCGACACAACTGGTTTGGAGAACACTTTTTTAAATAAAAATAGAGATCGATTAGCTTTATTGACGCAACAGGAAGTGTGGTGGGACCAGGATAGTTCCGATGAAATGTGTACTCCTAAGTCTTTATATGTTGTGACAGTTTCAATAGAAGTCGGTCCAATGAGGTAGTTGAGATTAGGATTCTGTTTACCCAGGTGCAGAACGACACATATATTAATATTTAATGGAATCAGCCACTCCATTTAATGATGTTATCAAGGTCGAGTTGCGGTTGAATACAGTGAGTGACAGGGTTACTACAGATTTTGTGTCATCTACATATAAAGAACATTTGCAAGCAAGAAGACGTGCAACATTCGATGTATATATTAAATATAGCAGTGGGTCTAACACGGAACCTTGGGGAACTCCATTTAAAACCCTTTTGGGCCCTGATAAGTTTTGGCCTACCTTTACCCGGAATTTTCTGTCGCTAAAAAATCATAATTCTAACTCAGAAGGGAACCATTTATTTCACAGTGTTTCATCTTTTAATTAGTCTGTTTAGGGGAACTTTATAGAAATACTTCGAGAAATCAAGGTAAATGACATCTACAGGCTCATTGTTATCAAGGGATAATGTCTAATTATTTAGGCAAGACAGAAGGTTAGTAGTTGTAGATCGACTGGTTAGGAAACCATGCTGTTGAGTTGGAATTATGCTGTTATTAAGAAGAAAAGGAATCAAAGCATCTGTGATCATTATTTCCATTATTTTTACTTCACTAGGAGTTAGGCTAATCTGACGGTAGTTTTCTCTATTGAATTTGTCGCTTTTTATGTGTGGCGATAACATTGGCTGTTTTTCAAGCTTCGGGTAAATGTTCAGATTTAAAAGAGTTTTCCATGATGATAGAAAGAGGTAGACTTTAGATAGATTTCAAAAAGACTAAATATTTACTTTAACAGATTATATTTACAGGCTATTTTGATTCGCAAAAATAAAGATTCTCTAAATACACCAAGTAACATTCATAATTACCCGACAAGTCATCAAGATTACTTGCTACCAAAATATAATTGCACCAGAACTAGAAAAGGTCCCTTATATTCCGGAATAAAAATTTACAATAATCTCCCTGCACACCTAAAATCATTGAACTGCAAAGCTCTTAAACGCATAATAAAAATAATTTCGCATAAAAAACTTAAATTAATATTTTACAGCTCCACTTTAAAATTGGAAGAGATTACCATTGATTTATAAAATTTATCGTTTTCTAATCAATATGTAAAAAGTGTTTTGAACACGTATCATGCGTGTGTGGACAAGTGTATGTGTTTGGGCGATAGCCGCGTGGGTTAAGGCGTGAGGTGGCAATTGCGATTGATCACATGTGTATCGCCCCACCGGGTTCGAATTCTGGATCCGGCACTGTCGGAGGAAATGGTTATATGTCCGCGTTTTTTCAACATGTAACCCCCTTCCGCACAAGCATCTGGCTTCTGGAATGGAGGTTGTCTAATTTCTGTGGTGTTTATTTATTTATTATTTATAGATTTGTATATATCAATATACAGGGTGTTCCACTTAATACTCCCAACGCCTATTACTCGAAAACTGAAAGAGGTTGTAAATGTCTGTAAATGGTAGATAATTGGTGTGATCAAGTCTATATATCGACTTATAATAGGTGCCGGCGCCTTTGACGGTTTAGGCGTCGCGACGACCGGAACAAAATTTTCGATGGCAGGAGTTTGGAAAACAAAAGATACCAATAGTATTTTTAATTCTGAAGTTTTTTATTATTAGAAAGTTTTTTATTTTTTTGTTCGTTTCGGAGTTATTTGACTTTGAATGTGTAAATATGCTTTATTAAAATTTGCCAATTTAATAAATTATCTGCATCTAAGGCTGTGACTATTCTGTTAGCCTAAATTTTAATTGTCAAAACAATTATCATTAGTTAAAAACAGTGTTAATTTTTTATTTTGGTGTTTGTCTTCAAGTAGTTTTTTAATATCTGATTAACTTTTCGGAAAAGAAATGGGTCAATACACGAAACAAGAAAAGCTAGACATGGTGTTGGTTTACGGTGAGTGTAAGCGAAATGTGTGGCAAGTGAAAAGTGTTTACGCACAGCGTTATCCTAATAGAAGAAAGCCAGATCATAAACCAATTTCGAATTTATGTACAAATTTAGTGAATTTCGGTGCATTTGAAAAGTCAAATGGGAACGATCAAAACCAGCAACAAATGATTTTAACGTTGCATTGGTTCTCCAACAGATTAATGATAATCCGAAGATGTCTTTGAGAGAACTTAAGAGAAATACTAATATCTCAATAAGTTCTACCAGAAGAATTCTTAAGCAAAATAAATACCATCCTTACAAAACGAAACTTGTACATAGGCTAGAGCCAGGTGACCCCGAGAGGCGCATTAATTTCCTGGCAAGATTTGATTATTTACTAAAAAATTACTTTGGAGCGATGAAAGTAGATTCCACAACAATGTAGTGTGAATAGACATAATTGCCGTTACTGGTCACAGAACAATCCCCGTTGGATTACTGAAAGACGTAACCAGCGCGTTTTTGGTATAAATTTATGGTGTGGTATACTCAATGGTTGCTTAATAGGACCTCACTTTTACGAAGGTACTTTAAATGGTGATTTTTATCGGAGTTTTCTTCAAAGAATATTACCTCCACTGTTAGAAGATGTCCCGATTGAAACTAGGAGGAACATTATTTCTCAACAAGATGGGGCCCCACCTCACAATGCCCAAATTGTAACAGATTATTTGAATGTATTGTACCCCAATCGTTGGATGGGGACATACGGTCCACTAAAATGGCCAGCACGGTCACCGGATTTGATCCCTCTCGACTTTTTTCTTTGGAGTCAGTTGAAAGACACTATATATGTAGAACCTATTGAGGATATGGCGGATCTCCAAAATAAAATAACTGCATCCTGTGCTGCTATAAATAGAAAAATTCTGTTAAGAACTGCAGATTTTGAGTTAAGACGCCGGTATGACTGCTGCGTTCGGGCAAGTGGTGAAAATTTTGAAGAATTGCTATAAAATATTTTATTTATTTTAGATTTTAGATTTAAAAAATGACTATGTTTAAAACACTTATATTTTTTTCTGTTTGAATATTTCGACGATACTGTTCTACTTATGTAAATAAAAGTGATATTCATTACCTGTCTTTTAATCTGTCTGTTTTGACAGTTAAAATTTAGGTTAACAGATTAACAGCCAATTAGATGCAGACAATTTATTAAATTGGCAAATTTTAATACAGGGTATTTACAGTTTCCATGTCAAATAACTCCGAAACGAACAAAAAAATAACAAAATTTCTAATAATAAAAAAAACTTCAGAATTAAAAGTACTACTGGTATCTTTTGTTTTCCAAACTCCTGCCATCGAAAATTCTGTTCCGGCCGCTGTGACGTCTAAACCGTCAAAGGCGCCGGCATCTATTATAAGTCGAAATATAGCTCTTGATCACACCAATTATCTGCCTTTTACAGAAATTTACTACCTCTCAGTTTTCGAGTAATTGGCGTTGGGAGTTTTAAGTGGAACACCCTGTATATGTGTGCATGTCTAGACATATTATATAGCTATAATCAAATATTATTAAGGATTATTCTCATTAGCGTATTAAATATATGTAATTATTATTTCCCTACACCTTTAGGTAGGTTTATTTATTATTACATTATAAATTAAGTTTATTCTATAATAGACTGTACATATTGTAATAATGGTGGGAAATAAATGTTTACTTTTTTTTATACATTTATTTAACGTCGGCCTATTTCCGCTACTGATGCCTAACACCGAAAATGTTTACTTACTTACTTACTTAGCGTTTGTGCACAGCTCTTCAAAATAATGGACAAAAGGCCCTCTGGGGTTGATGAACTGTCCGGAAGGCTGATTAATTTCTTGTACACAACCTCTTGGTTAATAACAACTGTACTAAGATGGTTGGTGTTAGCGGGCGTAGTGATATTATGAGTGTTACCAATTGGTTTAACACTATAATTAGTACAGAAATATATTAGCGGTTTCAAGGTCGTATTGTTGATCAGTGTCCTTTTTAATAGGAGGTATAAGCAGTGGAAGAGAAGGATTTTCAAATGTATTTGTAAAAAAGTCTGTTGTTGTTAAAAAGAATCAGTTTATTTTCATGTTGAGATTTTACATTTTTCAGAACAGAGATCATCCCGTTTGAGTAACTTCTATGTACCTTGTAATTACGAGAATCGCAGGATCCTAGAAATCTTCTCCAAAACGTTTTTTTAAACTTTTAAGATGCCAAAATGGAGTTAGTAATCCAAGGCTTGTCGTTATCTTTGTATCTAAAACATTATGACTGCATTCAGATAAGGCTTCTCGAGTTACATCAAGACAGCGTGTCCATTGTTCATTTGTGCTAAGATTGTCTATAGTGTCATGCCAGTTGTTGCTAAGTAGATGGCGATGAATTTCTCAAAATCAATCCTAGTTTGCCATTTCCTGTTGCGTTCCAAATTATTCTCGCAAAACAGAAGTTGTAGACTGCATGACAATGTTACATGATCCGAGGCACCAAAAGGAGGTAGATAATCAAGGGGCGAAAGTAGGTTCTCATCCTAGGTTAAAATAAGATTTAGCAAGTACGGAAATTCGTTACCTCGAAACCTGGTGTGTTCTTACTAGATTGTTACTAAAGATCGTGCCGAGAAATAAATATGATGAGTTTATATTGACAGGGTAAGTTGGATGAGACCAATCGATATCATTAAAGTTGAAATCTCCAAAAATAATTATTTCCTTATAAGGTTTACCTAAGCTTCATATAATTCAAAATCATTTTCAATACTTATCGATTCGTGTTGAATCGTTATCTTGAAAACCCGTTGACCAATCTGACCAATCGACATGATCTGTTCCTAAAAATGATCAGGTCAACTGAGAGACCCTCTTAAGTCTGGGAGACGGGGCCTTACAGATTATAGTAGGAACTGAACCACTTGTTGGGGATAATTGTGCATTTGAAAATTACTTCACAGTAGGTGGAGCTGGAACCCACATCGCTAGGTATGTACAGAGAGAAAGCTAGACGCGCTAACTCACTGAACTACCGTTCCCGTAAAAAAGCATTTTTAATAATGGAATATGAAAATAAATGAAACTCTCCGACTGTGGTCGGAGCGAAGTTAAATAAATAAAGATACTTTAACAAATGCTGTTGTTCTGTAAAACGAATCTTGTTAAGGAAGGTAGTGCACATAACGTCATAGATCAGTGGAAAGCAGATGGAATAGACTGTCGGAGTAAGTTGGATAAGAAATAATTTTCGCTTGCTAACTTTTCAGAGCAAGCACGGTTTATCAATAACGCCAATGCCAGAGTCGGAACGTCTAACCTTTTGCTCTCTTGCATTTCTCTCGATTTATAAGTGTAACTCGACACTGTGTTCATGAAATAAATTTAAATAAAAAAGTAATTTGAAATATTTTATGTTAACAAACACATATATGGAACGCATATGGATTCAAGTGAAGAAGAGAGATAAAATTTCGGTTCTTGATCAATTTCAGTTACTTGAAAAATTCCCTGGACATTGCTGAAAACTTTTCCGTCTGGTATTCAGCGATTTGAAAACCATAGTTGATGTTACTTTACCATGGTCCGTGAAAAACCATATATATAATGAAAATTTCTAATGGAAAACTCACTGTATTCTAGCAATTTTACTTGGTGTTTGTAAAAATAGCAAGCAATGTAGTAAATCAATATGTTTGTCACATACATCATTAAAGTTCAAAAAAATTAAGGTCATAATTCACATTTATCTTAATATATCTGTAAAACGGTACACTATAAGGCACATAGATTAAAACTTTTCCATGCAGAATCATTTCAATATTTATTTCTTCAGTCAACATTATGTTTTAGTGTTCTCAGAATGTAATATTTATCAATTTATATATATATTTTCTTCGCAAAAGCTGTATCAGGTTTACTTTCTTCTCATTATCAACTATATATCTAAATCAAAAATTTACTTCCCACTTTTGTTCCTTTTTTAACTTTTAGGGTAACAGCCATATATAATATTTTTTTCTTACAAGCATGTAAAGTTCTATTCTTTTCATGACAATAGTGTTAATTGCATTCAACTATTATTTTTCTTCGTAATTTTTATAACAAATTTTAGGGTGTCCTCTCTCCTCCGTTTATTTTTCATCAAAAGTATATCCGGTTTCTAATTAGGTAATGGCATCAACTAACTATCAAATACTATTTTTTCTGTCCTAGGTATAACGACAAAAGATAGACAATAGATTGGAAGGCAGGTAGATAAACGGATAGACGAGAGGACGGACGATCAGACAGACAAGCATCCCGTTAAACATTTTGTTGTCAATTTTTAGTCACATATCCATCTATAAACGACGTATTAAATCCAGTATAATCGTTAGGTTATTATTATATATTTTTGTACACAATAAGAATTATTATGTTTTAGTGCCATCATTTTCAAAATTATACAGAATATTGTCCGTTATTATACTAAATACATTACGTAATGCATTAATTGTAGTCACCTATATGTGTTACTATAAAATCTTCCTTTGCATTGTTGAAACAGCAGATAATATCCTTGGATATGAAACATCGAGGCCGCGAAATGATTGGTTTGGTGAACAATGCCAAGAAGTCACTACCAGAAAGAATAGAGCGTATAAAAAGAAACAACGCAGCACCAGGAAATCTGAAGAAATGTACAGAAGAATGAGAAGAGAAGAAAAAAAGTTGCATAAAAAGAAGAGAGAATCCGAGAACAGAGTCATAGAAGAGATAAAAGTACTTAGAAGCCAAAAAGAAACACAAAAATTCTGTCAAAAGATTAACAACATGAGAAAGGAGTTCAAACCAGAAGTAAATATATGTAAGAACAAGCAAGGAGATATACTATACGATAGGGATAACATGACATAACAAGATGGGTAGAACATTTTTCAGAACTTATAGGAAAATGTAACACCAGAACAATTTGAAGCTCAAAACAAAGACCAAGTTGAAGACCCCAACATTGATGACATCCGAAAAGCGATAAAGCATCTAAAAATCATAAAGCGCCTGGCCAAGATGGAGCGCCCTCAGAACTGTACAAGCAGGATGGAGACACCCTAGAGAAAACGTTACTTGAAATAATTTTTAAAAAATGGCACCAACAACGCATGCCGGACAAGTGGCATATTGGACTGATCTGCCCAATACACAAGAAAGGGGACCTACTTGACTGCAGTAACTACAGGGGTATAACACTACTAAATACCGCCTATAAAATACTATCATCATCATCGCACAACGTATCCAAATATATGCAGAACCCAACCGCTCTACAACGGATCAGCTCTTAATTTTACACCAAATTCTAGAAAAGATCAGCGAATTCAAGATAGATGGAGGAGAAATGGAGGGTCCATTTCTTCATCGATTTCAGGGCAGCTTACGATAGCATATTACGTCCGAAGCATTATGAAGCCACGAATGAGCTTAAGATACACTTATAAACCTCACAAAACTGACAATGTCTAGGGTAATATGCCGTATCAAAATACAAAACGATATCTCGAACTAGTTTGAAGCGGAGGTTGGCGTGAGACAGAAAGATGCACTGGAGCGGGGTACCTCCTGTTTAACACAGCCTTAGATAAAGTAGTTCTAGATGCCCAACTGCATAATAGAGGCACTATCTTCAACAAACCTTACTACCTACTAAAATCCTGGCCTATGCAGATGATGTAGTATTACTAGAACCACACGACAGGCAAAAGAAACTACACACCTTCTGAGGCTGCAATAAACAACATGGGACTAAACGTAAATGAACAAAAAATGAAATTTATAGCAGCAACAAAAAACCAAAGAGTGCGAGATATTAGTCAGAACATCACAATTAATGATCATAATTTCAAAGGGGTGAGGGAGTTTGAGTATCTGGGTGCGACCATAATTGTAGATAATAACAAAAGTGCAGAAAGCAGAAGACGCATTATGTTGGCAAATAGGTGATATTTGGCCTTTCGAAGTACCTTCGCAACCGTAATCTATCAAGAATCACAAAAATAAGGTTATACAAAACACTTCCATATCCGTGTTAATATATGGATCGGAGACCTGGACTCTGACAAAAAGAGATGTATCTCTGTTGATATTTTTTTAAAGGAAGATATTGCGAAAAATATAAAGGGCAATCCAAGAATACGGTATGTGGAGACATAAGTATAACTTCGAAATTTACTATAGACAGACTATGTCCATTCAGAATTGTATTTTTATGCACGGTCAATTACATTTACAGTATTTTTTATTTAATCCTATGTGGACAGGTGCCTACTTACCAAGTTGCAATTATTAATTTTAAAATTTCATGATAGCTTTAGGCAAAAATAAAGAGACCTTCCAATTGTTCTTTCTGAAATGAAATTTAAAAATGTTTCTTTAATATTATCCGATTCATGTGCTTATTGAAGCGATATATTTTATGTCGCTCTAAACTCGCCAAAGCCAAACATATCTGAGGGATAAGTTGTGGTGCGGCCCTTATAAAGCCATCTAGGTGCCCAAACACAAAGTTTCTGATAAACATAGACATTGTTTATCAGCCAGCCTCGGTGTAATGCGTGTGACGCATTGATGCGCCACTATTTTCAAACAGAGCAGTCCATGCTACGTGTCATATCGCATTCACGATGAAATGAGTCCACATAAAGTGGTTTGATAGCTGACTATAAATGCACGCTTGCTGGGAACGACTTTCGGACGTGATCCAACTACTTAAATGGGATTTACTTTTGTGCAAATCTGAATACTTTATAGCATTGTATCAGGAAGAGATAAAATCAGTTTAATGCTCACATAAGATGAACGCCCCTAAAAGAGCTATTTAAATTAGAATTTTTTACACAGTACATTCTCTTTAGATATCTCACTTACTCTGTTTTACATAAAATATAAATAAAAATAAATGGGAAGATACTTGTGTTGATAAGTATACCTTAATTAAAAGTAACGGAGATAGTACTATTTAAAAAAATGTTTAATTCAGTAAATTAAAAAATGGCAATATAAAATATAATATAAAAACGTGTATGTGCATATTTCGGTAATTAAAATTAATTTGTCTAACTCCGGTATGAAATGTCAAATGTTAAGTGCTTTTTTCAAAACTGTCAGTTTCATTACATAACTGGTGATGCAATGGATTCTTACGTATCTGATTATTAAACCCATAATTTAGAGATAGAACTTTAAAATTGAGGAGCAAAAACCCTTTTTAATAAATTTGAACTTAAAACAAAGTTATCCTTTTGTGCGTATCTTGGGATCATGCGGCATGATGGGTTCGGCCTCGTGGTGCTGAAACCATGTCTATTCTCTTACCATTACAACCCAAACTGTTTGTCCCTGATTACCAAAACCGTCTGTCTGCCGCCTATCCATTCTTCATGGTGCACTTTAACTTCAGATATCCTATAGTAAAATCTCTTTTAGTTCTAATCCTACACGTTCATCTGTTTTCTTCGCAAATTTACTGCTGTACTGTTATACCGCTTTATTAACAGTCTTTTGTGTCTGTAGTTTAACTTTTACATTCATGGTAAATTCTGATTCCCCTACAGGAATGCAAGTTTGATAGTTAGAGAGTTATTAGATTAGTAAATAGAAAGTTTAACTTTAATACAGTTTATAATAATATAATCCGCTCCGTTTACTGTTGTGAAGTTTAGTTATTTCCTTGGTTTTTCTTTGAAGCACTGGTTATACCGTTTCTCCACTGGAACTACCTAAGCCCTGTTTAACCGGTTTGTTGCGTGGTATTATTCTAATACTTAAAATATGAACAGGTCCCGGGAAAACGTACGGCTGCAGATGTTAGAATGCAAAAGTGATACTTCCACCTAACTGAAAGATTATATCGCAAGCTCACAATTTTTATTTCAAATTTGGAATATATGTACAATGACATAATAGAATTGTAATTGGGTATTATGTGCCATAAATAATGTTTGCCAGAGGCATGCCTTATACTAATCAGATATAGTGATGTCTAATCAGAGTAAAATTGGGCATTGAATTTGATCGTTTTCCTTAAAAATTTCAGCCGAGCAATGATTAAAATGTATTAAAAAAATTAGCCAAACAAAATCAAACAAAACAAAATCAAAAGAAAAGTCAATAAAGAGAATATTTTCCACCTAATGAGACCTAAACGTTCGCATCTTACTTTGAGTTCATGGCATTGGTTGTGGACTGAACACGGAAATGCCTCTTAGGTTGTTGAAATAAAAAATGTTTGAGCTGAGATTGAAGCTTTAAAGCTTAATAGAGACTCTTGAGGCTTTTCATGCACTTAATTTTATGTTTTGAGTGGTTTGGGGTCTATTTTAACACTTTGATTTAAAACTTATTATTTCATGTCTGTGAAAGGGTTTAAAGCTTCACCCTGTATATCACTTTTAAAAATAACACGGTTTGTTTCAAAATGAAATTAAAATATTTATTTAATTTAAATAAACAGAGTTCGTAAAACTATTAAACGTAATATATTAATTCTAAAAAACAGTTATAAGAAGGTAATTATTGTTCGACAGTGGAAATTCCTGCTTAAGAAAAAATTTCTTTTAATTGTAAATTATTAAAACTTTCTGAAGAAAAAATCACTTTGCGCGAAGAGAGAAGGTTTGGTTTAATTTAGGTTTATTTTATGGGGTGCGGTGGCAGAAGTAACATAAAAATTAATTTTGTCTTAAGGGGCGCGGCGGTTGAAGATTTATTAGCTATTTTACTTGGGGTAGCCAAGGAAGAGGTCACGACGAAGTAGTTGCAGGGAACTTATAGTTGAATTAGAGCGGATAAGCTGGATTAGACAGCCGGCACTAAATTTTAATTATTTTAGGAACCGAAGGAGTTACTAGTATATTCACTTTTACTTCACTACTAAAACGTTGATAAGACGCAAGAATTAACTTTGAAAATACTGAACTAGAACGCAGTTAGCCCTAGCTCGTGTCGCTCGGCCTTTTTATAGTCCATCGTGGACGGTGCGTGCGTAGATCTGGATATGTCTGGAAATGTCCCCCGCCATTCCGTGCGGGCACGATCGCGCAATATTACACAACATTTTGCAATATTGCATCAGCCATTGTAAAACTGAAAAATTCTGAGATAAAAATTATATGACCGTCTCGGCATAGAAAAGGAACGTTTTTTCACACTTATATGAATGAAGTTTGAATCGACTTTGGTTTGGAAGTTACTGACGAAAATAAGTTGAATAAATTAAGTAACTTTGGAATGACCCCGTAAAATCGTCCCGAAAATCCTGCACTTAAAGTTGAATATCATATTAAATTATGTCGATGGGTCTGCGGTGAACGAAAGGAAGTATGCATTGACGTTGAAAGGGGACGGGTTGGAAATAAGTATTGATAATAATGGGGACGGTAATAGCGGTACTTTCACTTAAAGAAATGAATAAAGTTTGAATGGGTTTGGATATTAAAGAGGCAAAATGGACTGAGACACGAATTTGAAAATAAGATTGCTTGATAGAGAATTAATGGAAGTGAATTAAAAGTTCTCGATCGAGGTACGGAAAGCAGTTTTGATGCTAATGAAGTTCATTTGGGCTCGATATTTTTTAGGGCGATATTATGTAATGTTGAGACGGCAAAATTGGTAATCTGAATATTTCATGATAATTGCTGGTGGATTGAGGTTAGTTATAAATTATCGAAGAATCGTGAGTTTTTCCAGAATTTATTTTTGAAAATTGTAGTTTTTTGATTAAATCAGGTATTAAATTATTTTTTTATCGTGGTTTGCCAAAGTGACATGAAAGGATGAATTATTTTGCAAATTTTAAGATTTGCGCTGGCTATGCCATCTTTGTTCTTTTTAATTGAAGATAAATATGTGATAAACTGAATATGAATTGAACTGTTGATGCCTGCTGAATAGGAGAAGTGAATATCTAGTAAAGTGTCTAACATATGTGGTGTGTTTAAGTGTCCTTCGAGTTTATGGCATTTAAAATTAATATAACATGAACCTGATGATGGCTGATGTGTTTGATAAGTTTCTATATGAAAGAGAAGCTAGATTTCGGAAATCATATATTTTGTGTTATTTCTTCCTCATTTTATAAATTATCGTTGTTTTTTTGTAAGCTGCCTTACAGAATTTGTTACAGTAGTTTTCAGCGTTACAGTTACATAAAGGATCGCAAAAGATTTTAGAGATTTTATCGAAACTATAGGATTTTAAAGTAAATATCACAATATGTTTATTTCGTAACTTTGAAAATGATTTAAAATTCCTGAAATTCCCATTAATTTTCAAATTAGAAAACTATTAGCTGTGCCAGGTATTTTCAATAAGCCTACGATACTTTCGTGAGTTGCCAGGTCTATAAGTTTTTTAAATACAAAACGATTATCAAAGTATTTCAAACGCGGACATATGAATGAAACTCTCTTATCAAACGCTTATTGCGTCGTGCAAATATATTATATATTTATTTTATTTTGTTAATTATATTAATATGTGTATTACCGTCACTGTCCATTTTTTATTTCAAATGTCAAATATTGAAATATTTACTTTTGTTATTGTCAAATTGGATGTAAAATTTGTATATTCACTATTTATTTTGGAAAATTCAGAGTTACGGCAACAAAATGAAATTTCTAATTGAAAATTTACCTATATTTGATTATAGTGCTGTGTCGCTGTTCAATTACAATGGTTAAAGTTTGGTGTAGAAATGGGAATAGAAGCGGAATGTAATAAATAATTCCAAAGTTAGCTTGTTACGAACAAAACTAAAGAAGCAGCAAATGTTAAAGACTTCCCGGAAGTACTTATTGAGTTAAATTTAGTTTAGAGCTTAGGAGTTAAGCTGCTAATAATATTTACAGTTCGTTTAATTTTCTATTATGCTTATTTCACTTAAGTTTATTAATTTTATTTTCCACCGAACAATTTATCTTAAAGCGTATAATGTTACTTTTGTAAAATATATGGGAAGTATTAATGAAAGCGAGAATATTAAAAAACAGAGCAATTTTCCGATAAATTGATAGTATTGAAAAATGTTTAGAAATTTTGTAGTCGTCTGATTTAATCAAGATGATAAAAATATGAATACATATTTAGACACAACGAACGTAACAATATATGAGAAAATGAGGAATTTGAGCTAAATGTTGCAATTCCTGCTTAAAGTAAAGTATGTGGTGGCTCTTCGTAGGGGCTTCATAAGTTTTGTAAAAATTCAACATATACCAACATGCATCTAAACTAGCAGTTCTATCACCGGGCAGAGAAATGGGCCATTATTAACATACTACGGCAGGTGACAAAATAAATATGTGAATAGAAACATCTCCAAAAGAAATACCAAACTTTAAAAACATTTCTACTGCAAGTGGATATAAAACCAGAATCATAAAAAAACTTATCAAAAAAGAGAATAGATTCAGGACAAAATAAAGAAAAGAAACATATATTTACCCGCCATATACACAATTTTAAAAGCAATTGAACAGAAGAATTTCGGTTTGAGATAGTATAATGTAACACAGACAATCGGACACTAATTTATCAAATACTAGTCATGAGAACTCAATTCATCAATGTTTCCTTATCCATACATACAAGTTTAAGTCGGGAAAATTAAGAACATATAAGCAACAAGCTCACAGAACACATCAGTAAAAGAAAATATGAAAACATTACTAAATCTCCAGTTGTCAAACATTCAAATCAGGCACATAAAATACTATTACCTGAGAAGGTACAAGGAAACCATGAAAATGCACAAAAAACCAAGTAATTTCAATCGTGATGCCGGAATACAACTGTTCTGCGCATCTAATTATATTATGTCACCAGAATAGCTTCGTTCTGACGAAACACATAAGTTGAGGAAATCAAGCTAGCAAACTTAAAATACAGTGTTAGTCCTAAAACTGGATTTCTGAAATTCTTAGCCTTAAAGTCTTTATACCTTAGTATATTTAGTCCTTAATCTTGTGGTCCTTGGTGCTGAAGCCTTAAACTCTTTAATCCAGTATAGTATACTTTCATGTATCCTCAGTTTCAAGTGTATGAAAAATAAAGTAGTGACTACTACACGCAAAATTTTTGAACATAGTTCCATATTAGATACATAGATAGATGGAGGAACTAGCTATTATTTGGTCTTTACCACCGTAATCTTTCCTGATAAATTGTAATGCTTCCAGATACTATTCCTTGTAGTATAGTAACTTTGTCCTTTGTATCACACTCCACAACCTTGATAAATACCCTTTAGTATTGCTTTCCGCCCTCAGTTTTCCTCTCCTAGTAAATAGAATCTCAGTCTCGCTGGGCCTTAGCAGTGGCAGAGTACATGAGCTGGAGTTTCCTCTTTTCCAGTTAGAAGATCTACTATTACCCTAATCGCGTTTCTGTTCTAGCTTAGTAAGAATTTCGTAAATTTGACCGATCGATTTTTAATGAACTCCTCCTCCGCTATTCCAAAGATATATTTTGCACCCAATTGTCAATAGCTGTTAATGTGTAGGCCATCACATAGTCCCACCTAATCTCGAGTTGATCTGCATGGAGCCGATGGCCGTTTGGCTATCGGAGAAAATAAGAGTCGGATGATTTGCCTTTTATAAATATGTGTAGTGCTAATATACAGGTTTAATGCATACGCGACTCCCAACGCACATTTGTGTTTTGTGGACCACATATCGCCAAGTAGCGAACCGTTGGTCGCACAGATTTTGCTTCTGCCCGCTAGAGTTGCTAGGGATGGTCCTGTGACTTCCGTCTTGTTAAAAAGAAAGGTGAACGGTGTTAGCTATACGTACATTGTGCGTCTTCTTATTAGATTTTGAGATTATCGGCAACAATAAAATCGCTCCGCTTTGTCAGAGAATTTTGATGTTACGAACGGAATTTTATCTGCATTTGTGCGGGATTTAGGTGTACAGGTGAGTTAACCTTCGGTGGTTCTGCGTAGCAATATTTTTTTCTTTTGACTCACTTTGTATATATTTAAATAAAGATTTTACTCATTCATTATTAATTAAGAACGTTCTCTAATGAAACACATTGCGGCAATATTTTTTATAGTCAATCCTCATGCTTGTAAACCAAGTTTAGCTACACAAGGGGAATTTATCCTTATTTATTTTGTAATATATTTATTAGAATACAGCCATATAACATCGAGGGTGCCCACAGGGACACCTCATCGAATGTCGAAAAAACACCGACAAGTTAAATCCAACAAAACTAATTCTTTCATCTACGGCGCTTGGAATGTTCGTACTTTGAACGACAGCACTCGCACCGATCGGCCTGAAAGAAGAACTGCTCTAATAGATAGAGAACTTCACCAACTCAATGTTGACGTTGCAGCTCTCAGCGAAACTCGATTTTTGGAGGAAGGCTCTCTCACAGAAAAGTACTACACCTTCTATTGGAAAGGTCTTCCCACCAATTCAAGAAGACAACATGGAGTAGGATTTGCCGTTCGGAATCAACTTGTATCCAACTTAACACAAGTACCACAAGGCCTATCCGAGCGTCTAATGCTGCTACGCTATGAGCTATCAGATGGCAACGCGGTAAATCTAATAAGCGCCTACGCTCCCACTCTGGATGAAATCACGAAACCAAGGAAAGCTTCTATCAACAGCTGGAAGAAACCCTCTGTAGAATACCTAAAACGGAACGACTCGTTATTCTTGGCGATTTTAACGCTAGAGTAGGGAGAGATGCAGACACCTGGCCAGGCATCATAGGCAAGAACGGTTTGGATAAATTTAAAGGCACCTGGCGTCACACCAGAGCAGGTCACTGGCATCTACTGGACTATGTTATTGTACGTAAGAAGCATCTCAAGGACGTCCAAATTACAAAGGCGTGCATTGATAGCGAATGTTGGACCGATCATCGTCCTGTTGTCTCTAAAATGAAAATTGTTATGAGACCCAAACACCGAAGAACTCAAGTAAAACGTAGACTCCGTCTCTGTATTAGTAAATTGCGTGACCAACAAACCGTCGAACAGCTAAAGCAAAAAGTTCAAGAGAATTTGAGTGCACTAGAAGAAACCAATTCTGTAGATGTCGCTGCTACCTGGACACAAATTAAAGACAGTTTAAAAAGTGCGAGTGAGGAAATTCTTGGCACTGCAGCAAGTAAAAAACAGGAGGACTGGTTCAATGATAATGAAGCTTTTATACAAGAACTTCTTGACCGCAAACATATTGCCTTACAAAACGTTATCAACCACCCCAACGACTCATCAAAAGCAGAAGCTTTTACCCAATCTAAGTATGAAACGCAACGCGAAATCAGAAGAATAAAGAACGAGTGGTGGGCAAGCAAGGCCAGAGAAATTCAAAGGTACGCCGATTCACATGACTACAGGAATTTCTTTCAAGAAGTAAAAGCAGTGTACGGCCCCAGTCGGAAAAATATGTGCCCTATTAAAGATTTAAATGGAAATCTCCTCAAAGAAGACCAGGAAATAAGGGCCCGATGGAAAGAGCACTACTCTAACATTCTTAACCAGCAAAGTCAAGCCGATCACGATATTATAAATCTTATCCCTCAATATGACACCTTCGAAGACTTAGATAAACCACTAACAACTGAAGAGATCTTAACCGCCATTGGGCAGCTAAAAAATAACAAATCTCCCGGCGCCGACTCACTCCCAGCTGAGATCTTTAAAGCTGTGTCGTCAGAGCTCATACCCTACCTCAAAAAACTGTTTGATGTCGTGTGGGAAAGTGGTCAAGCTCCGCAGGAGTTTCGTGATACACTTTTAATCAACTTCTTCAAAAACAAAGGGAGCGCTGCGGACTGTGGAAATTACAGAGGTATAGCTCTCCTGGCTGTTGGAGGGAAGATACTCACTAAAGCGATGGCAAATAGGCTAACACCTGTTATGGAAAAGTTACTTCCTGGAACACAGAGTGGCTTTAGACCAAACCGAGGTACATCGGATTTAATCTTCACACTTAAACCGCTTCAAGAAAAAGCACTCGAACATCAAGGGGAAATTCACATTGCCTTGACTCGGTGGACAGCGAAGTGCTCTGGAAAATTATGTTCCGCTTAGGTATCCCTAGAAAATTTGTGGAAGTATGTCGCAGTCTACATACAAACAACAACGCCCAGGTTATGTATAATAATGAGGCAACCGAACCTTTCCAAACCCTCACTGGAGTTAGGCAGGGATGTGTCCTGGCATACCTACTCTTTAATTTGTTTGCCACTGCTCTAACAATTATTGTTGACAACAAACTGACAGTCAGAGGAATAGGTCTCAGATACCGTTTTGATGGCGGTCTCTTTAACATAGGGCGCTTTAGAGCTTTCACGAAGACACGCACACGATTCATTTGTGATCTCCAGTATGCGGATGACTGTGCACTTTTAGCCTCTACGCCGGAAGAGCTTCAAGAACTTTTAGATGTGTATGCCCAGAGCTATGATTCCTTGGGACTTAAAATCAACGTTGGAAAGACTAAGATTATGTCAACTCCTCATCAAGTGAACCAAATAGACATTACACTTAACGGAAATTCCCTTGAAGTGGCGGATCAGTTCAATTACTTAGGCAACGTTGTTAATGACAAAGCAAACATGGACAGCGAGATTCGCAATAGAATTAACGCTGCATCTAGAGCACTCTGGGGACTTAGAGAGAGAGTATTTGACAACCACGACCTTGCTTTGTCAACGAAAATGGCTGTCTACAGAGCAGTTGTCATTCCAACACTGCTATATGGATGTGAAAGCTGGGTCACTTACCGTCGTCATGTGAAAGAATTAGAACGTTTTCAGCAAAGACACCTCAGAAGTATGATGAAAATCCGTTGGTTCCATCACATATCAAACGTGGAAGTACTCAGGAGAGCAAGCAGCCTTCCAATTGAGGTGCTTATTTCAAGAGCACGCCTAAGATGGGCAGGTCACGTTCATCGTATGCATGATAACCGCCTTATGTACACTTCTCTCTTCTTCTCTTCTAAATGTACACTTTATGGTGAATTGCTAAGCGGTAGAAGAAGGCGCGGTGGTCAACGAAAGAGGTTCAAAGACGCTCTCCATGAAAATCTAAAATCCTGCGGTATTGCAGACGAGCAATGGGAACAACTTGCAGCGGACAGAACCGAATGGCGAGGGGTTGTGGCCAGCTATCAAGGAAATGTTACTGCAAGAAGACCGAATCCAAGACCTAACCAGGTCTATGTTTGTCCTGACTGCGGTCGACATGTGCTCTCCCGAATTGGCCTCTATAGCCATAGTCGTGTGCACCATAGATGAATGGGAATTACAATAGACTACACCTTTTACTTGTTTTTTATTGTACACAATTTATCGACTGTAACATTTTTATACTCGGACTCGAGTAACGGCTAATAATAATAATAATAATAATAACATCGCCAGGTTCATACATATTAGAGAACCATAAGTTGTAAATACAATAATATAGTCCATTTCATGCTGAGAGAGAGTGTCATTATTTCGTCTGCGACCACTAAGAATGGAACCCTCAGTGTTAAATAAACTAAAAAGTTTTAATAGTTTATGTTAAACGAAGCTAGTAAAACTTTTGTCGTGGGCACGCTACTTTACTTATCCGGGCTAGGTAGTGACCACGATCTGCTACGCACAGCATCCCAAGTGTGTTTTTCTTTTGTGTTATCTTGCAACCTGTACCGCTTCACAGTAAGGGGTTGATAAACCGTAGCATGGCCCCCATAGTACGTAGATAGGGAAGCCTTTTGTGCGCCACGTAACATAGTGCCCTAGTTTGTGTAAAGAATGGGAGCCGTTGCGGTTTTCGAGAAGCAAGTATCTGCCGTAGCTCAAACTGTTTAGAAAGGCTTGCATATATAGACGCATGCTGCTTAATAACAGCAATATTACTTATTTTGCGTAAATACTACACGTCCTTATTTCATTTATTTCATATTAAATTTTATTATATTAGTATCTTTTATGTGTTATGACACACGTCTGTCGGTGGAGTAAAAAACAATGTAGTCAGTGAGAGTTTTTCACTTATTACGGACGTAGGCAGTTGCAATCTCCACGTATAGTATTTGAAATGCAAGATGTAGATAAATTTAACCCGTCCCTTTCTTTTAAGAGGCTTTATAAAACTGATTATAAGTTTTGTGTAGTTTGCCAAAAAGATATTAAGAAACAGAAATTAGTACTACCCTAATCTGATACTTCTTACGAGAAATTACTTAGATGTATAGAAGAGCGGGCAGGGTTGGACAAGGTTAATGGACAAAACAAATCAACATTCCGAATGATACGTCAGTACACGAAAGTGGTGGATTGTTGTTTATTCGTGCTGTACTATCATCCAATTGGGATTTGCATTTAGCTGAACTTAACGACTTGTGTAAATATATTTTTTGCAATGAGAGCAGATGAAGCCCTAGAGCAACAGAATAAACACTTGAGGGTTTTATGAGGACTTGTAGGCATCACTCAGAATTCCAATGCTGTGACAAGATTTATCCGTTCTGCTCCAAAATTAAATAGAATTTCAAAGCAAGCACAAAACAAGATTTTTATGACACTAGGTACCGAAAAAACTAAACATTATCTGAAGCGATCTCACACTGAAAGACATCACCGAAATGTTAAGGATTTCCTTTCTGCACTAAAATCAACCTGCTAACCTTTTACATGTGAAGGAAATAATCTAATTTGTTTGTCAAATACAAGATGTATAGTGAAATACATATTTTGTTTGATGCTTACAAGGACAATTCTCTTGAAAAGGCGAGGCGGGAAAATCGAAAAGCAAGCCAAGTGCGCTATAACATCACACCCACTATGAAAATTTAAAAAATTCCAATAAGAAAAGTTTTATCCTACATTCAGACTAAAACTGAACTGATCGGTTATATGACAAAAAAATAATGTGTTACGCAAGAGAAAAACTTCTAAGAGTAGTAGTTTCTCTGAAGGAGGAGATTTTAATGTCTTTTGAAGCTGAATACTCTGATTTGGTCAGCCATCAAGAGGAAGCTGATACCACGTTGAGACTAAAACTGAACTGATCGGTTATATGGCAAAAAAATAATGTGTTACGCAAGAGAAAAAACTTCTAAGAGTAGTAGTTTCTCTGAAGGAGGAGATTTTAATGCCTTTTGAAGCTGAATACTCTGATTTGGTCAGCCATCAAGAGGAAGCTGATACCAAAATTTTGCTCCACACCTTATTTTTGACCAAGCAGAAAAAATGTATTCACATATTTTCATCAGATACCGATGTCTTTATTATAGCATTAAGTGAATGTGAACACTACTCCAATGGAGTCTATTTCCATATCGGGGTTGGAGAACAACATAGGATGATTCTACTTACTCCCATATATAAAGCGCTTGGACCAAGCAGAGCGACTGCATTACTTGGATTCCATACAATATCGGGTTCAGATAAGACCAGCATATTTTACAAAATGGGACAGAAGACCTTTTGGATGGTTTTCCTTAATACAGAGCAAGAAGTTTTAGCATCACTCAGATGCCTTCAGTATGAGAACGCTATAAATGTTAAAAATATTTCTGGACTTCTGGACTGAGAAATATGTCAAGTGTTCTGTCCTATAACTAAGGTCACATGCATCGAAACGCTCCAATGGCAGTTAGTTATTTCCGAAGAACAGATTACTAATGACTTGCTTTAACCTACAAAGGTATCACTAATTTCATGCTTGAGATGAGCCAATTACCAATGCCAATGGAATAAGTGTAATTTGAGCTATCAAAACCTCTCTTCTCCTGCAACTTACGGATGGAATTTTGAGAACAATAGGCATAAAACATTTTCTTTCTTCGATCAATATACCTTTTATGTTATATCTTATGTTTCAGCTATTCACCAGTCTTGACCGAAAATCCATTAAATGCACCAATGAAATTATTTAATATACTCCCTGCAAATGCTACGCGAATGAGATTGTACCGAATTATATGCATGTGAGGAAGAAAACTGCTTCAACAATGATAGGTTCCAGGAGGATGAGGATGATGATGAAAAAGATTAAAATTATATCTCTGTTTTTATTACTATTTGTAGTTATTTAATTTAGTTAATTTAATTATTTTTTTATGTACTATTTTTTACTACGCTACTGCCTTTTTGCAAATAATGGTCTCATTTAAAATATCCTGATCGTTCAATTATTATTTTTACTTCAATAGATTAAAATTACGACAACTTCAACTTTATAAATATGTGAGTACTTCATCCAAATGGAGGATCTATTTTTCCAATATTTGTCTATAAAAATAAAGGTTATATTATAATAAATAAATTTTTAACTCATTTAAGCGCGGCTTATTAAACTTCCCCGCAACTGATTATCGATGTTTTTCTTCTAAAATTGAATTACTGCAGAACGCTTTTGATATTTTCAGGAAAACTTTTCATTTTGATTGTCCCAAAAGACTCCCACTTTCTTATTGTGCGCTTATGAAACGGAGTTGGAAAACCTCTAAAATTCTTTTGGCATTAGCCGCCCCCTCTACCACTTCCATTGCCATCCCCTTTATCTTGGGGATTTTACTAACTATGGTATAGGAAGTAATTTCAGCCTAGTGACATACTTCCTTCATTAAAACCACCACTGCAATACAGTAACCACCCTATGTGCTTTGTCATAACTTATTCCAGCATAACACTGGTCCACAGTTACCATGAGTCTATTACCCTACTGTGAAATTGGATATATTCCACCAATATCAGAAGACTTTAATTGTTGGAACATGCTAATTGCCTCGGGTTTTGTCAGGTTTTACTTCCTTGGTGAACGACCTATAGTGTCCAGGTGCTGTATGTCCTCCAAGTCTGTCATTGTTAGTGTGCCCGGAATGTGTTCCTCCATAATCAATTAAATACCTAGGAGTTTAGGTTGCATCATCTCCTTCCATAACATCTTCATTTGCGGTACAGCCATCCTTAACCAGGACTTGTTTGGAATAATATTTTAAGAACTAAATATGTGGCGAGCGTAGGTGCGTCTTTACTATGTACATACTTTGGTATGCGAAGTAAAGCAACGTCAGGCGCAGTTAGTAGTTGGATGGGTGACCATTCCAACGGAAACCGCGTCCTCGCCTCACACATCTTCCAGCGGCTTGTATATCAGTGTATGCGCGGAAGCTATACAACCTTAGGCGAGGGTTGTATAGGAGTTATACCATCCTTCGGAGGGAATGTAAAGCCGTCGGTCCCTTGTCTATTAAATGTTAGGCAAGTAAAATATCCCTACTCTTCTTAAGGGAAGAGGTTCGGCAAAATTCCTGGTTGGGGGTAGCTCGTCTACAGGAGTCGGTGTTAGGCCTCAGTAGCGGAAATAGGCCGACGTTAAATAAATGTATAAAAAAAAAAACTGAATATGTTTTATATAAAGTAGCCCTATTTATATTAAGGACGGAGACTGACTCAGTTCCACCAATGGCTGAAGTTTAGCAAAGACCGACAGTAACGGCTCAAATAATGTTGAAAATATATTTTAATAAAAATAAATCAAAACGCACTATGTACGTCGCACTGCAGAATAAATAAAATTAACAATAACTGTTTTACAAACCCTCAGAATAAAAATCGTGCATGTTTTAAATAGGAGGTATAAATAAACGTATGTATATTCCCACATATTGGATCCATGCCATATAACGGTTACAAGTGCTTTTAATCTCAATAACAACTAAAAGTTGCATCGCCATCAATATTTTTCTGTTCCAAACACAACTGCTCACTTGTTATATTATATTATTCTATTTGTAGGTGAAACAAAACCATATCTGCCACCAACAGCATAAAAATAATTTTATTTGTAATCCGTCTCCGCGAATTAAACAACGTATATCGAAACAAATTCCTTTTATTGGTAAATACGTGAGATATCACGATGTATGCCTCTTCGTATTAACCTCACGCTCATCAGGAAATAAAAACAAGACCATTCTGCACAGTTTTGTGTCGGACACGTTCTACCACTCTCAGAGGTAGAAAATTGTTTTCGATAGCACTCACGACTTGTTCTCCTATGAAGTTTTCAGTCATTTTGTTATTGTGGTGGGCTGCTGGGATTCCATATTTTTATTACATTCGACATCACAATTATAAAAGTCCGTAAATCACGCGCCTGCTCTACTTTTCAAGGATTATAAGTGAATATTTACCCCTCAGAAGATTTGCATGTTCTCGGCACTCGGCAAATTAATAAATTTCATAAATTAGTTTCGAAAAATATTTTAGATAAAAAGTTAGATAATGTTGTTTTCCCATCCTGAAATATTACACAAATTTTGGCATAATGATTTTAACCTACCTAGAAAGTACATACCCTACAGACGTTGATAGAGTACTAATTTCCTCTATAAAGTGCGACATCTGTAATATTGAAAGTAATTTTGACATAGTATACCTAGCCTAACAAGAAATATTATTTTTCTTTTAAGTGCATTTCAATAAAAGCTTTTTAAAAGCATATTTTATGCAAATTATTTTCTAATATTTGAATGAAATTTTTGCGATTGGGGGTTTATAAGAATATACTTAATTAATTATTTTTATATAAATAATAAAATTAAGTTGTCTCATAAAAATTCTAAAATCTTTGCGTTATGAATAGGCCCTTTGGGAAGCGTACAAATCGAACTTAAAGTTTAGAATATTGGAAACGATAGCGGCATAATTGATTTTTATTAATCCTTACATTTTTTTCATTTGTTTAGGCCAGTGAAGTTGAGCAAGTCATAATGCAAATACGTTTTATAGAAAACAATTAAATTTTCTCTTGGAAAATATCTCTTGAACCAGCGGGCCTTGCTAAAGGAGGCAGTAACAGAGAACAAAAAAATACTGAATATACGACAACTTATCAGGAAATCAGAGGAATGTTAATTGCTTATGTGTGTTTGTTCCATGCACTACCATAATGAATTTGACAATGTAGAATGGAATAAACCGCTTACTGCATATTGGAGCTCGACAACTTAAAATATTTTCTTAACGACCTCTCAAGTTACGAACCACTCTTGGGGCAATTTTTTTAATGAAAAATCGTTACGCCTTGCGGGACTCGAACCCACTCGAAAACTTCATCAGAGTTTGATAATTTTCATAATATTAATTTTTTTCTGCGTGACAGATAACTATATAAATTATGCTTTAGTGAAAGTCGACAACATTAGGTCGGATAAATTAGTATAAAACTGGTAAGGGCGTCAGGTAGGGGGAGAAGGCAAAAACGAATCTAATATTTCTAACTTCTAAATTTGTAAATGAGACCAGTTTAGTTATAGTAACTAAGCGCAATAGTCTTCAAACAGTAAGCTTCATGTTTAAATATAAATTACAACAAAACTAAAATTATGTTCGTCAATCGGGTAAATCAAAACCATCCAAATATGTTAAATGTGAGATGGTCAATAAGTAAAACTAGTTACGAATTTCTTGGATAACCCATCACATCAACTAACAGTTTGATTTCCTAGAAGTTGCTACCCAAACGACGCTCCTGCATTCGTATTCTATCAGAAAATGCCATATGGTAAGCGTCGAAGACAACGCCCTGATGTTACCAAATATCTGATAGAAAAGAACATTGCTGGGACTTAATACGCAATCGTTAGACGCCGTCAAGTCTATCGTGCAGCAAAAGGAGGTGAATTAAAATAATATACGTCAGCATAATCACGTCTAATATAATAAACAATTCGCAAATGCAAAAACAAAGGTTTTCCAGAAAGGGGTTACACATTTGAAAAAACGCAAACAACATCTATTGCTCACTGGCATTGCCAATATCGAATTGGAGATCGAACCCAGAACACGAAAGACAGTTTGACCAAGTGTGCTTCGCACACAAAGCGTTCTAGTCGACTCAACTACCGTGACCGCAAGCTTAATGTATGGATTATATGTATATCAGAATGTTATGAATAAGAATGGTATTTTAATGAAATAACAGCTTTAAAATTGTACTTAAATTTACTTTCAAATATTAATTCCCTTTACGTTGTTCTGAATATCGGTCTTAAGAACCCTCTTATAAGCCGATAATAAAAGATTTTATGTTGTGGGTCCTTTATAGAATGATGATTCCTGTCGTAAAAGTTGCCTAAGACTTTGACATAAAGTGCATTTAAGCGGGTCATACCTTACCTATTTGAAAGTTCCTGTATAATTGCTAGGCGAATTTCCCTCCCAATTACGACATTCAGTTATTTTGGATGATTAATTTAGGTGTATTAATTCTTTTAATAAAGCTATACAACAGTTATTATAATAGACTTCAGCAACTTCTAAAATAGAAAATCTTTAATTCTGGAAGATACAAAAATGGAAAAGTACTAGTACAATAAATAATACGAGAGATTTAGAGAAATATATTGCTTTCAAGTTCATTGCTTGACAAAAACATATTAATACACTATTTGAATGGTGGAGTTCTAATAGTTGACAGAACTGCTGATTACTTTGTGCCATCAATCACCCTCAAATTAGCTTTAATACATTTAGGCTACTATTTAATCTCTGAATTTAAACATTCATTTGCTTCACTTAATTGAAAATTACTTTTTGCGTTAGTGTAAATTTTTATTGCCAAAACCTTAGCTCAGTTTTCTCCTAACATTAACATTGTTTCCACTAATACACATGGTTTTATTCACTGATTGTTACATTGTAAAAAAACCTAATCCCTCGTCTGTCCCACCAGTATCATAAGCTAGTATCATTAGCCGTACTAAAGTTTTCGTGTAATTCCATCGCTCTTGGCTAATAAATGTTTCTTTTTCTTCATACAGTATTTGGAATTGTTATTATTTTAACACGACTTACTTGATACCCACACAATAATAGTTTATAAATTTTGAAATTTGTATCCTCCATTCGGAGCTTTTTAAATTCTCATGCACACAAGAGACACTTGGAAGATCAGGACGAGTCTGATCTAAACTGTCTAGTCTGTCTAGACCGTAGAACGTATCCGGACATACATACACACAGCCTGATAAACACTATTCTCTTGGTGTGCTGTAGTAGGTTAAAAAACCGTGATCAGTAAAATTTTGCCCTCTTTGCTAATATGCTGTTAATTTTAATTAGGTACCCTTTTAAAGTATTTGACTAGATACAAAACATTAATCAATTCTTCCCACTATTCCATAAATCTAAAAAAATAGAGTGTACGTTACTTATAGCTTGTTATTTACAAGGGTAATAATTTAGAAAATTTTCAGCTAATAGAAGAGAATATGAAGGACTATAAATGATTTTGACTCGAAATTCAAGTAATTTTTAAAATTACAACGCTACAATATACATGATGAACAGGAACCAGAATAAATTCATCATTTAGTAATCATAGAAAACAGTTCTGGATATTGTACCTACCGACCTATCTGTCGTGTTAATTTTATAAAATTTAATTATCTTTTTAACACATTTTACGAAACACAAAATGCGTAAATAGTTATTTGATTTAGTCTTTACTTAACGAAAAGTAAAGTGCAAACTAATATTCAGCAAATAACAAAAAAATTAAAATTGAAATTAATAACAGCAATTGAAAAAATTTACGGCTAATGGATAGGAATATAAAAAACTGTTAATGGTTTTAATGCAGTTCAGAATCCAAATTCACGTCATAATGAAAACTGCATTACTAGAAACATGTTCGTTAAAATCGCAATTGTAGCCTACGTGTCTTTTTCAAATTTTGCAGAAGCAAATTTAATAAGTTCGTGGCCAGTACCTACCGCACAAAATACTAACACAAATTTAGAGGAGTTTATAAAAAAATACTTGCCACAACCCTTAATAATAACAACACATAAAAGTAAAGGGATTTTAATAAGATTAAATATTCCGAAAATTGTAATTGACTTCGACAAGGACATGAAATGTTCCGAAGTACTCTCGGTTCAATACAATTATATATTGGTCAACAGTGACCAAGAGCAATTAGATTTGGCATTGAACAAATTTAAATTTACTCGAAACTGGAATAACCGAAAGAGATTTTTAATAATAATCGAAAACCATTTGACAAACGAGGATTTGAGTGAGTGTTTTCTTCTCTTATGGAATCACTACATTTATAACGCTGTAATATATACAAGTCAGAACAGGCTCCAGGGACACTTTCCCTTACTTTAAAGAAATAATTTGACCCAGAGGCACCGTTTGTAAACTCCCAGTACGCATTTTCAGAGTCCTCTACCCTGCTTGTAAAGTAGGCATCATCAGGTATCTCTTTACTGTATTAAATCATAAAACCAAACCCTACTCATGTTACTACCGAATTGACGTCCTCCTTTTACACTTTCTGCGAGGAAAGCGCCCTGAGTAACCATAGCAGCTCATACTTGGGCCCGATAAGGATCAGTGCTACAATCTTAAGTTCCCCCTGATTCTATTTTTTGGAATTAGAATACCGTTGTTTTCAAAATGTTACAGGACCAGCAGATGCTCATTCTTGAGAGAAAGCCAGTCGGTATAATCCCTGGAGTTGACTTTTCTTTACTGTAACTATCTACGCCTCTATCATATTGCTTATAAGGAATGTAAAAGTACTACAAAACAGAAACTGACAAGATCTGCAAACTTTTAAAATGGGTGCAAGTTAACATGAACGTTTCATAATTTAATACTTTCAATTTTTATCGAAATACGTAAAGAATAATGTGCTTTCTTACACCTTAAAGGAAAATGCGAAACGACAGTATTTAACTTTCTCGTAAATATCTCAAAATTGGATCATTTCTAATACCTGGGTTCAATGCTAATCAATTCTGTGTATCATAATACTTAAAAAGGATGTTAAAATTAATATTTCTTCAGTTGGCTTGGTAGTGTGATGGATAGTAGCGCGTCCTCTCACGCAGACGGCCCGGGTTCAAAACCGAGTCACAGCAAGTCGATAAGATATAGTGAATGAGCGGATCTGCTCGCGTCACCATCTTTCGAAAGAGATACTGTGGGTTCCGTGTATCTACGACGTGGGCACGTTAAAGATCCCTACCCCACGACAAACTGTGGGGATACGGCAAAATTTCCAGGTTAGGGGTCCCAGTGTCTATGTTAAAGAACACGCCAAAACCTTCGATAAACTTTTCGAAACTGTAACAAAATCCGACGAAACATTTCGCATGAAAAGCGTGCTTCACGTAAAAATGTCGTTGGAAGAGGTTTTTATATTTTAAATCAAATTTTTGCTCTACGGAGCGTTTTTTATGCTGATGATTCAAGAATTTTTAAGCTCCGAGGAGCGAACCAAATTATTATTGAACTGATAATACGTAAACAGACAGGCAAGCAAAAGCCCACCAAAATTTTATAAATATTGAACTTTTCTTGAATCTTTTTGTGTAACCATTAGCTATAAACCGCACATTGGATGGTAGTTGGTACATTATGAGTCGTTCCGTTCCTCACTATGTGTTGTATACGGGCCAGACTATAATTTGTCAAACATTTTTCTTGAAAATTTTTGTAAAACATGATTTTCTAAAGAGATTTAATACACATTTTTATATGGTCTTTTTCTTGTGTTTTCAAAATTCCTTTTCAGGTTTAAAATTAAGAAAGTGTTAGTATTTACTGTGTTAGATTTATAGTGTTACGACGTCCAATTGGTACCATCAGTGAAGCAGTTAAATATAAATTTACAGTAAGTATAGATGTTGCATGATTCTCCGTCTGAAACAGTCGTTTTGAACCCTTCTTTGTGAACGTTTAATATTCATTTTTGGAAAATATAATAAAAGTCCTTCAGATGCGAAAAAATGGATCGTTCACACCTACACTGATCAGCTTATCGCCCGGCGTCGGTGATTGGCCTTGGCAGCGGAAATAGGCCGACGTTAAATCTATAAATGATTTTAAAAAAAATATTTCTTCATACCTTTAAATAAAATGCGAAAATACACCATCTTTGACATTTACTCGGAAATAACTCGAAATTGGCCAATTTTAGGATCAATCTCGTGGTTATTTAAAGCCAACGAAGTCCGCCCTAAGGTTCTAGTTACCAGTTTGCAAACATTTATTACTAAATTTCTATTTAAAAATACGTCTGTTTTATTATATTTGATTAGAGCTGTACTTTAAAGCAACTAAACTATACTTAATATATCATAAATATTGATTTAAAAACTTATTATTTTTATAACGAACAATTTATTACTACAAAAACAAGCAGCTGTATGAAAATATAAATTATACACATTATGTAGAATTAGAGTAATTTTGCAAAGCATGCTTTAAAGCAATCCATCATCAATCCACAAATAAAAGTTCAGTTAATAGCACCAGTCGTACACAGACACAAGGCAATAAAAAAGTTATATATAAAAATAACTGAATTATTTCTACCAACGGAAGGAGAATGTTGTTTCTGTTTTATTTTATAATTTTCATTCCATTTAATCAAATGGGAAACAAATTCAATTATTAAAATTGTATTTGTTTGAAGTCTCGCTAAAATAAAAAGCAAATATCATTTAACATTTGTTGATTTCATTTTAGGACTATAACTGGTAATTTATTTATGTAATACAGTTTTATTGTATCCGCAAAATTAATTAAAGTTTTACTGTTTTTAATAATATTTCAGGCTTATATGTATTTGATATGTTTGCACGAAGTAATTTAATAGACAACAATTTTTTATTTCATTACTAGTACTACAGTCCCGTCGTAAGAAAGGGGGTAGATCGAGAAAATTGCGAGTAGCCTAAATTTTTGATATATTGTTACTGGTTATCAGAAAGGTAAAGTACCAAATTAGCGTATTCCCACCCGTTTCGGAATTCGGAATCGCCGTTCGAGTTCGAAGAGCAAATCTCGATATTTTGTCCGTTTTTCCTCCTCTTTCAAGACAATGTTGCTCTCAGCGGGAGCTGAGAATTCCACGACACATATTGTCTTGAGCTGATGGTTGAGGAGTACTATGTCAGGCTTGTTGGCTTGTATTTGCCTGACGGTGGGAAACGAGTAGTTCCAATAAATTAGACGCTTCTCATTCCCCACAACGGACTCAATATCCTCCAGAGCGTAAGGCAGCACTGGTGTTTCGTCTATCCCATACGAGTGCCTTAGATGATAGTAAAGCACTCGTAATGCTGCGTCGTGTCTGTGGATATAGGCCGAGACTGCGTATGTCGGGCAAGCCGACAGTAAGTGCATTACAGTCTCCGGCGCCCTACGGCAGGCCCTGCAGCTGACATCAGGGACCTCCATACCCATGACACGACGTCGATAGACGAGAGTGTTAAATACACCATCTTGGCAAGCCATTATGAATCCCTCGGTCTCAGACTTTAGCCCGGCTGACCTTAATAAGGCGAAGATCAGCCTTTCGGATAAGCCGAGGTCTTCTATATTTTTATAAAAGACTCCGTGCAATGGCTTATCCTTATGGAGCTGCAGAAGGATGTTCTGTTCTGCAGCTCTAATGTGGGCTTTTAGTCGAACGGGTTCCAACTCGGTGGCAGAGTCGGGGTTTACCCGCTCGACGTCGAAGATGAGACCAAGTTCATCGGCTACTCTCCGTGCTGCCTTAAAGAGAAAAGCTCCTACCTCTGCATTTTCATGGTCTCGGACCATGCAGAGGAGGGGATCCGAACTCCTGATGGCCTTACATGCTCCATCCAGAACCATCCTGCTATGGAGACCCTCCAAGCTCAAGAGTCCACGGCCTCCCCGATGTCGTGGGAGATATAACCGTGGAACGGACGATTTAGGATGCAAGCTGTTATTGAGATGCATCTTCTTGCGGGTTACTACATCGAGTTGACGCAGCTCTTCTCTAGTCCACTTCACTACTCCGAAAGAGTAGAGAAGGATCGGAACGGCAAGCATATTTGTAGCAGACACCTTGTCCTTCCCCGACAGTTCTGAAGACCAGATCTGTCGGAGTAGGTGCTGATACTTACTGCGGAGAGCATTTTTCACTACACTCACTTCTTGGGTGGAGCGTTGCTCGACACCCAAGTAAGTGTACGACTCTCCGGCATCTAGATGGTGTAAGATGCTTCCGTCTACGAGCTGCGCGTTCTCTCCATAGTCACCGCCTCGTCCTCTCTTGAGGTGGATCAGTGCGCATTTGTCCAACCCGAACTGCATACCGACAGCCTGCGTGTACTCCTGTACCATCCTAAGGGACTGTTGGCGATCCATCTCTCCAGAGGCATAAAGTTTAAGGCCATCCATATAAAATAGATGGGTGACCTTATGCCTCCTGTCGCCGGGGGTACCGCAGTTGTAGCCACGGATTTTCCGGAGCGAGACGGATAATGGCAGTAGTGAGATGCAAAACAGAAGGGGGCTGAGGGAATCTCCCTGAAATACTCCTCTTCTGAATGTTACCGACTCTATCGTTACCCGATGTTATGGTAAAGCGAGTTCTCAAGAGCGGCATCAGTTCTTCAATACATCTCACTACGGGACCGGGTACCACAAGACATCGGAGCAAGTGAACAATGAGCTCATGTGATGTCATGTCAAATGCCTTGCGGTAGTCGTTCTAGGCCATAGAGAGGTTCCGCTTATACTGCATGGAGTCCTGCGTGACACATCTGTCGATCAGCAGGTTCTCCTTGCAGCCAGCGACACCTCTCTTCGACCCTCGTTGCTCACATATATCTGTTCGTAAACCGGTTCAACTGTGTGCATGTACAAAATTCGTGTAAACACTTTGTAACATGCGTTTAGACAGGTTATTGGTCACTCCCCATTCAACCAGGAATTAAAAATTCTGGCCAAATGGTGGTGGGTGCTCGATAACTTTTTCCACCAAAAGTTATTTATCCCATCGGGATATTATTATTATTTCGAAAAAGTCTACTAAAAACATATACATATTTGTTTATAACTGTTCTCAACAGTATCTGGGTTAAAGTGACCAACAGTTCCATACGCATAAAAAAATAAGTGTGATTTCTAAAGTTATCACAGAATTTTTCGTGTAGTGTCGGAAACAGTAGAAAACGGTATGTATCGAAATTACTTGTCAACGTGACAAAGATGTGTGTACTAATTTCGTTAAATTCGAATTATTTATTTATATTTTCACGATGCGAGTTTTTGCTGAAAATTTCATAATTTTGTATTAAGAAATAATAATTATGAGGGAATATGTAGAATATACAAAACTATGAATGCATTAAGCGTTCTGTTAGCAACATGTGGTTACACTTAACGCGCCAGGCTTGTAATTCGTAATTCAGCGCTCGACGACACACATAGCCCGGGGAATAGGTGTTGGTTGCAGTCTGGTTATTCCTTATACTAAAAATTAAGACTCGCTTCGCTCGTATTTTTAATCTAGCCGTTCGTGCAATAAAGAATGGCTTTTTACACTTGTATCTTAAATAACTCTCAATAAATTCTCAAGATTCTCACGCATTTTATCTGTGGATTTGCGATTTTTTTCGCTTTTGTCAACTAATAACAAACTCTTGTGATAGAAACGATTCGAAGACCTATTTTTTTTTTATCAAAATCAAAAGATTCTTAAAATAAACTTGTCAAATCTGACGTTTTTCAAAATCAGAATTTTTCACCTGCTCTCATACGACTTTCACGCTCCTAATTTGGCCGTGGTCTTGGATAAAACGTTGAATTACATTCAGAGATTAACAGGCCTTTAATCCACTCGAAAAAATGTGACTCTCGGCTGCGCCTCGAATGTATTTTTTTCTCATAGATTAAAGGCTTATTAATCCCCTTATACATATAATTAATAACTATAAATTCTTTCATTGGGAAATAAAGGTATTTATTATTACTATTATCTATCTTGGCTCTCTTCTTCTTTTTCACTGTTGAGAGATTAAATTAATCCTTTATTTCCTATCCCATAACTAATTTGGCCCATTGAGCTATGTACCAACTAAGTAAATAAACTTGGTTTACGCGCTATTTCGTAATTTTTCTGTTAGACACAGAAAGACACCTATCATTTTTCCTGAATAGAACTCGCCCCTATATAGTTTTTCTGCAAAAACGGAACAATAATTTTAGGCACAAGTTTTAATAGTAGCGCCATTAATTTATTTCGGAAAAAGAATGAATATTTTTTCTTTAGAATACAACTTCCCTTAAAAATCAAGGGAGAGTTATATTACGATTTATGATCATTCTTATATTGGTAAATACAAGAAACTTTTGGAGTTCGCCTATTTCAGAAAGACAATTCATAAATTTTCTTAATATGTAAATTACATTACTTTAAAACTAAAATGAGATCATTTGTTTTATAAAAAATCTGTTTCTTCCAAGGATTTCTCTACACAAATCTTTTTAAGAGAAAGCTGCGTCTAACATCCATTCCCTCAATTTGCCAGCTTTTCTTTCCATCAATCAATTTGAAATATGAAAATATACTTCCAACCTCTGCCGCATATGTTATGAAGCATATAGATAAGAAAATCACACCTACATTTACAGAAATAATTTTAAATGAAACCTGCATGAGAATTTACTCTAATTTATGAAACTTGCAAGAATAAATTAGTACGTTCTTTTGTTGTTTTGCGATTTGGCCAATTCGTTTTAGTCGAACCCGAATCTGAAATTTATTGGTCCGGAGAAACTAATTTGCAAGTTTTCTCTGATGTTGATTTTTGTAATTGCATAGTACACGAACATTTATTTTCCACAAGCACAATTAAACGATTTTATCGTCTTTATGTCATTGTTTATTAAATTTAAGTTGTTTGTTGCGATTTTAGTACTAGAGCTTTTCCAAATAACGATATAATATTAACTATTGCAATTGGCAGCAGAATGCGCATTTATTAAAATTTCAGAATGCCATAGCATCTGCTAAATGATGCAATTTTCTATTATTAGGAACTCTGGCAATATAACTTAATTGATAATATTTCACATATTAAAAGACGCAGATTATACAGTGTGTTAAAATATACTTCGCAGGATTATTAGTCATGCCATCTCATACTGATACTAAGTCGTTAGAGCCATCTTAGAGAAAATAATATTTTCAGCTTTTAACTCCTACTATAACCGGTTTTATACCTAGTTGTATAAAATGGTTCCCGTTGCGTAGGGCAGCTGTTTTTTTGTGTGAGAGCATAGAGCTATGAGTTCGGAGTGTGAAATGATAGAGGGCGCTACTTGGTTGCCCGTTGACAAGCCAAGAAAGCAAAATTGCATGACCAAATTTACTAAAAACTTTAAGGTAATAAGAGAACTTGTAATGACTTATTTAAAAAGAAACAATAGCAAAGCAAATTACTAAACAAATATTACCAGAGACGATGCAAGTAACAAAAACACGATTTATACAAAGAGGGAAATGTATGTAAACATTATAGAAGCTTTTGAAGAGCGAAAATTATGCTACGCTAAATTTTATGACATGTCCAAGGCGTTTGATACTGTCAACCATAGTGTTTTGATACAAAATTAGATTATTATGGGATCAGAGGAAATGCCTTAAGTATATTTACGTCTTATCTTGCAGACCATCAACAATGTATTAAATTTAACGGTAAAGTGTCCAAACTTTCAAATGTGAATTACGGGGTACCACAGGGGTCTGTCCTAGGACCTTTGATGTTTATCATCTATATTAATGATCTGTCATTCAATTTGACTCCTGAAGTCCTACCAATAGTATATGCTGACGATGCCACATTTTTGCTAAGGGACACCCTTTTTTCCAACTTGTGTATTAGTAGTAAAGAATCCAATAATCTAATTAAACATTGGTCGAGGAGTAATTATCTTACTATAAATGATAATAAAACCAAAACCTTACAATTTTCAACAAAAAATAATGAAGCATACATGAACCTATTAAACTCCTCGGTGTGTATTTGGATACGTCATTAAATTTTTTACCCCATATTCAGAACTTGTCAAAACAGCTATCAACTTCCATTTATGTAATAAGGCAACTTAGTAATAAAACAACAAAAGATTGCTTAAGAGTGGCTTATTTTGCAATTTTCCACAGTATAATGGCATATGGAGTGATAGTATGGGGATCATAATGCCATTTAAATAAAATTTTCAAATTACAAAAAAAAATGGCAAGAATAATGGCGGATGCCAAATATGATGATCATTGTAAACCGCTCTTCAAAAGTCTTCATATTTTAACCCTAACATCATGTATCATATATGAATGTTTGTGTCATATTAAAAAATTAAAAAGTGACGACAAAGTTACCAAGCAGGAGGACATACACTACCACAATACTAGAACGAAAACAAATTTAAGATTACCAATATATAGACTAAGCAAATCGCAAAACTCTTTCTGATATCAATCATTTAAATTTTTCAACGTGTTACCTAATAACATAAAAAATGTCGATATGAGTGTAAGCATGTTAAACAAACAATAAAACATATTCTTTTGCAAAATGCGTTTTATACATTTGACGAATATTTTGAATATTTTGACACCTTATCTAATTTATCGTCTGTCTAATAACTTGTATATTGTGGCTATCTGTATTAACTTAGTTCAAATGTGCTTTTAGAGGGCGGAATATTAAACATAATATTTTTAGTCGCAAACTCCTCTATAAATCCTTATTTTACTATAAGGAACCTAACCAGACTGCAACCAACAGCTACTCTCCGGGCTATGTGCCCCGCCGAGCGCTGAATTACAAGTTACAAGCCTGGCGCGTTAAGTGTAATAATTGCATATTACCATCAAAACGCTAATGCTTCGATTGCAACAAACACCAGCCGAAAGACTGATCCTACTTAAAGGAGCTCCCTTGCCAGTCGTCACACACCACTTGCAGACTGCAGTTTCGAGCTGATCTATTGTAAAAATACCGGGATGTACTATAGTCAAAGGATTCTCATGTCGGTCGTCGCATACCTACCTTGCACTGACGAGAGTCAACAGCTCGAAACTGCAGTCTGCAAGTGGTGTGTGACGACTGGCAAGGGAGCTCCTTTAAGTAGGATCAGTCTTTCGGCTGGTGTTTGTTGCAATCGAAGCATTAGCGTTTTGATGGTAATATGCAATTATTACACTTAACGCGCCAGGCTTGTAACTTGTAATTCAGCGCTCGGTGGGGCACATAGCCCGGATAGTAGCTGTTGGTTGCAGTCTGGTTAGGTTCCTTATAGTAAAATAAGGATTTATAGAGGAGTTTGCGACTAAAAATATTATGGTTAATCTGTATTAACTGTTCGATTTTTGACAATTTTATATATACTTATGTATGTGTGTGTTTGTATACATGTGTGTGTATATATTTGTGTATGTGTATATATTTATTTTTCTATAGTTGTAATACTGTTTTTTTTATTATTGTGTAAATTTTTTTAACTTACGCATATTGTATTTTATTGTGTCTTAATTTGTTTTATATTTGTTATGTTTTTATGTTTCTTAAAATGTTTCTTAAATATTTAACAATTTTATATTTTATATTATTTTTATGACGTATGCAAACATTACTTGAATAAAATTCTATTCTATTCTATTCATATGTGCCACTTCTTTATTGATTTTTAAGAGGCTACTTCTCAAAAGCCTTGGACTCGATCACGAACTGTCCAAAATGCACACATTCGGTATGTCTGTGAATTTACTCAATCAGTTTGTTCAATATCATTTCAAATCATCAGGTATTCCATAAGGTTCAATTCTGGGGCCGTTACCTCTTGTTATATTTGTTAATGACATAACGCAACTGTTTAATGTCAACTATCTAGTGTATGCGGTTCATCTTAATATTTACACTGAAATTAAACCCATTTCAGATCGTTCAAAAATACAAAATAATTTAGCTAAATTAGATGAATCACGAGAAAAAATATCTTATCACGAATTGAACTATTTGAATACAACTTAATAATATCACTCTAAAGAGAGGCACCCGATTTAAAGACCTTGGTGTCACTTTCCGCTATAAGTTATTATTTGTTGATTCAACCACCGAGTCAGCGTATACGAGTTTAGGATCTGTATTGCGTAATACTAGAGAATTTAGCAATGTAAACATTTTCTTTGCACTGCTTTTCTTTACGACAAACTGGAATACGCATCAGTCGTTTGAAGCCCTTCACACATAAAGTATATAACTCAAAACCCAAAACTTCTCACTTTGTTACGGATGGTATTTGCCTTCCCTGTGGTATGTCCTAGGATGGACTATTGGCCAGATTTAAATTAAACTGTTTATGTCAGAAGCCTATAGTGTGTTTGCTTATACTTCACAGTGTCATAAACATTGCAGTAAGCTCAGAGGTAGTTGAGTCAATCATATCGCGTTTCTAGAATTTCAAGACCCAGCTCAGCAATTTACTTACCAACAACTTAACTACTCGTTCTAATAAACGCTATTTATCTGATCAGAATAAACTAGTTAATTTATACAATGTTATATACTTAATTAATAAATAAATTATGTCCTTGACATCCGAATCAGATAAATGTTATATACTATTATAGGCTTTAACGTATCGATTTAATTGATTGCTATATCCATTTTATATCCATATTGCATATTCTGATTTAAATGATTTGTGATTGGGCTTTAATTCCGTTGAATATTGTAATATACTACTTATTAATAAAGCATATTGCAGCGTAATGGGCTTTTAATGGCAATGGTTGTAAAGCTATACTTAGTTTTTATACAAAACTAACTTTGCCACTTGTCTATATCAAAAATGTGTTACATCAGTTCTGGAAGTACACTAAGGTAATCGGTTTATAAACGGTTAGACAGATTTTTTCAATTCTAGTTAATGGAATAGTTCAAGGACAGTTCTGAAGCCAGGAGGAAATGAACGTTGTTTATATGTGACATTAAAAAGTCGATAAAGTGCTACAGTTGGCGGTGTATATCTTAATAACCATGTCTGCAGTGCCGTTGGGGAATTTGGACGACATATTGATATGCACTCCGTTAAGAATTCTATCCGTTTTATAAATCCACAAATACATGTCTTTTTACCATAATATGATATCGTTTTATTCATTTCATTGTTCATTTCAATAACATATTTTGCCAGTGGCCCTCCAACGCAGATTCTAGTAGTCATTATATAGTTTTCTGATCTGGTTACTCAAATATACTAGACAGGGTCATATGTTCGAAGAAAGTTGATTCAGTGTATGTATTGTTGCTGCGAGGTCGACAATTACAATCTCCTTCTTTTCTTTTGGTGAAGCTAACCGATAAGTAATCTTGCTCCTTTCGTTAGAACGGACCTTGGTTTTTGAGTTAGTACATGTTGTTAAAACACTTGACTTCTTTTATATCGTTAATTTATTGTAACTTGAACATTACTCCCTTATATACCATTTTTAGAAAGGCGGTTATGGGTTTGGCTATCTTAACGTAATTTTTTATAAATTTCCTATAGTACGCTTAGACCTAGAATTGATTTTATTTGCTTAGTTGTTTGAGGAATGTTAAAATTTTGTAAGGCCGATTTTTTTTTGGATTTGGTTTTACGCCGTTATTTAATAGTATGTGTTCTAAATATTTCGCTTCGCGCTTAATAAATTCTGTCTTATCTAATTATATTTTCAAGTTAGATTACCTAAGTGCATTGAATACTCGTTTTAAGGCTACAAGATGTTCCTGCAGTGACACAGAATAGACAATTATGTCATCTAACCATACCATACAAATGTTATCGGTAATAAGGTCTCGTAAGATATGGTCAATCACCCTCTGGAAAGTCGCCGGGACGTTTTTCAACCCGAAGGGCATTCTAAGATATTGTTACATGGCCTATGTCCGTTTAACAATTTTATATAATAACTGATATTTTACTTAGATTTAGCACGATCTGTATAGCATTTTGATTCAGTTTTTGCGAGACTGTTTCAACTATCAGAAATTTTATTACATTGTTTTATGTACATATTTTTGTAAGGAACTTAGTCATATTTTTTTAACACAATTATGTATCTTTGTTACAGCTTCAGAACCCATTGTCGATGTCAAGTCTACAAAAACATTTATATTCATTTTTATACTTTGTTACTATGTACATGTAGTTATTTTCCTTACATTATATAGTGTATCCTGTATGATGTAATACATTTACAGAATTCTCACAAAAAAGTTGTAAACAATTTACTATTTATTAGGGCGCTTCTCTTTTACGTTATGTGCAATAAATGCCATTTATTAAACATAGTCAAGCTTTTGTGTAGAAATTATAGATTCCCTATATCGATTCTATTGATCAATTATGTAACTTGCTAGTAAGGAAATTTAACTAGATATGATCCATCTTGTGCACTTAAGTCGCTCATCAACATATGGCAACACCCGTACAATTTTACAGCTTTCAACTTAGTAAAACTATATTTTTCAAGTTTGTATATTGGTACCTACTATATTGTAGATTGTAATATAAAAAGTTTACCTTATTACTTAAAATCAGGAAGGGATCAATTCAATTCAATTCAACATAACTTTATTAACATTATAATATACGTACCTCCTCAGAACCCATCCCGGGACCGACCGTGCAACCACCGCGCTACACGATGGCGGATTGCAGGGTCGGGCGGAACGGGTCTGGTTCGGTTAAAAAACAATTAAAAACTTAAACCTAGACTCCTTCTGAGACAAACAGATTAAAAAGGTATTAAAATTACTTACATCTAACATAAAAGATTTAACAACACTTAAAACTACACATTTTTTTAGAAAACTTGTTCACATCACTTTTTAAAAAAATTCAAAATAATGCAAAATTTGAGCAAAATCGATCGAGTAGTTTGGGCTGTAGGTGTGACCACAGACGTCAGATGGCAGACGACAAAGAGACGTTTTTTAAAAAATACTTGGCTTCAGGGACCTGACAAATTTATCAAAATTTATTTTTGCACGATCGCAATACTTTCCTTATATTATTATTATTAGCCGTTACTCGAGTCCGAGTATAAAAATGTTACAGTCGATAAATTGTGTACAATAAAAAACAAGTAACAGGTGTAGTTTATTGTAATTCCCATTCATCTACGGTGCACACGACTATGGCTATAGAGGCCAATTCGGGAGAGCACATGTCGACCGCAGTCAGGACAAACATAGACCTGGTTAGGTCTTGGATTCGGCCTTCTTGCAGCAACATTTCCTTGATAGCTGGCCACAACCCCTCGCCATTCGGTTCTGTCCGCTGCAAGTTGTTCCCATTGCTCGTCTGCAATACCGCAGGATTTTAGATTTTCATGGAGAACGTCTTTGAACCTCTTTCGTTGACCGCCACGCCTTCTTCTACCGCTTAGCAATTCACCATAAAGTGTACATTTAGGAAGGCGGTTATCATGCATACGATGAACGTGACCTGCCCATTTTAGGCGTGCTCTTGAAATAAGCACCTCAATTGGAAGGCTTTTTGCTCTCCTGAGTACTTCCACGTTTGATATGTGATGGAACCAACGGATTTTCATCATACTTCTGAGGTGTCCTTGCTGAAAACGTTCTAATTCTTTCACATGACGACGGTAAGTGACCCAGCTTTCACATCCATATAGCAGTGTTGGAATGACAACTGCTCTGTAGACAGCCATTTTCGTTGACAAAGCAAGGTCGTGGTTGTCAAATACTCTCTCTCTAAGACCCCAGAGTGCTCTAGATGCAGCGTTAATTCTATTGCGAATCTCGCTGTCCATGTTTGCTTTGTCATTAACAACGTTGCCTAAGTAATTGAACTGATCCACCACTTCAAGAGAATTTCCGTTAAGTGTAATGTCTATTTGGTTCACTTGATGAGGAGTTGACATAATCTTAGTCTTTCCAATGTTGATTTTAAGTCCCAAGGAATCATAGCTCTGGGCATACACATCTAAAAGTTCTTGAAGCTCTTCCGGCGTAGAGGCTAAAAGTGCACAGTCATCCGCATACTGGAGATCACAAATGAATCGTGTGCGTGTCTTCGTGAAAGCTCTAAAGCGCCCTATGTTAAAGAGACCGCCATCAAAACGGTATCTGAGACCTATTCCTCTGACTGTCAGTTTGTTGTCAACAATAATTGTTAGAGCAGTGGTAAACAAATTAAAGAGTAGGGGTGCTAGGACACATCCCTGCCTAACTCCAGTGAGGGTTTGGAAAGGTTCGGTTGCCTCATTATTATACATAACCTGGGCGTTGTTGTTTGTATGTAGACTGCGACATACTTCCACAAATTTTCTAGGGATACCTAAGCGGAACATAATTTTCCAGAGCACTTCCCTGTCCACCGAGTCAAACGCCTTGGTTAAATCAATGAAGGCCATGTGAATTTCTCCTTGATGTTCGAGTGCTTTTTCTTGAAGCTGTTTAAGTGTGAAGATTAAATCCGATGTGCCTCGGTTTGGTCTAAAGCCACTCTGTGTTTCAGGAAGTAACTTTTCCATAACAGGTGTTAGCCTATTTGCCATCGCTTTAGTGAGTATCTTCCCTCCAACAGCCAGGAGAGCTATACCCCTGTAATTTCCACAGTCCGCAGCGCTCCCTTTGTTTTTGAAGAGGTTGATTAAAAGTGTATCACGAAACTCCTGCGGAGCTTGACCACTTTCCCACACGACATCAAACAGTTTTTTGAGGTAGGGTATGAGCTCTGACGACACAGCTTTAAAGATCTCAGCTGGGAGTGAGTCGGCGCCGGGAGATTTGTTATTTTTTAGCTGCCCAATGGCGGTTAAGATCTCTTCCGTTGTTAGTGGCTTATCTAAGTCTTCGAAGGTGTCGTATTGAGGGATAAGATTTATAATATCGTGATCGGCTTGACTTGGCTGTTTAAGAATGTTAGAGTAGTGTTCTTTCCATCGGGCTCTTATTTCCTGGTCTTCTTTGAGGAGATTTCCATTTAAATCTTTAATAGGGCACATATTTTTCCGACTGGGGCCGTACACTGCTTTTACTCCTTGAAAGAAATTCCTGTAGTCGTGTGAATCGGCGTACCTTTGAATTTCTCTGGCCTTGCTTGCCCACCACTCGTTCTTTATTCTTCTGATTTCGCGTTGCGTTTCATACTTAGATTGGGTAAAAGCTTCTGCTTTTGATGAGTCGTTGGGGTGGTTGATAGCGTTTTGGAAGGCAATATGTTTGCGGTCAAGAAGTTCTTGTATAAAAGCTTCATTATCATTGAACCAGTCCTCCTGTTTTTTACTTGCTACAGTGCCAAGAATTTCCTCACTCGCACTTTTTAAACTGTCTTTAATTTGTGTCCAGGTAGCAGCGACATCTACAGAATTGATTTCTTCTAGTGAACTCAAATTCTCTTGAACTTTTTGCTTTAGCTGTTCGACGGTTTGTTGGTCACGCAATTTACTAATACAGAGACGGGGTCTACGTTTTACTTGAGTTCTTCGGTGTTTGGGTCTCATAATAATTTTCATTTTAGAGACAACAGGACGATGATCGGTCCAACATTCGCTATCAATGCGCGCCTTTGTAATTTGGACGTCCTTGAAATGCTTCCTACGTACGATAACATAGTCCAGTAGATGCCAGTGACCTGATCTGGGGTGACGCCAGGTGCCTTTAAATTTATCCTTTTGTCGGAAAATGGTGTTTGTTATAACTAGATCATGTTCGGCGCATTTAGTTAGGAGTAGTTGACCGTTAGCGTTCATGTTGCCCAAACCGTTCTTGCCTATGATGCCTGGCCAGGTGTCTGCATCTCTCCCTACTCTAGCGTTAAAATCGCCAAGAATAACGAGTCGTTCCGTTTTAGGTATTCTACAGAGGGTTTCTTCCAGCTGTTGATAGAAGCTTTCCTTGGTTTCGTGACTTGCATCCAGAGTGGGAGCGTAGGCGCTTATTAGATTTACCGCGTTGCCATCTGATAGCTCATAGCGTAGCAGCATTAGACGTTCGGATAGGCCTTGTGGTACTTGTGTTAAGTTGGATACAAGTTGATTCCGAACGGCAAATCCTACTCCATGTTGTCTTCTTGAATTGGTGGGAAGACCTTTCCAATAGAAGGTGTAGTACTTTTCTGTGAGAGAGCCTTCCTCCAAAAATCGAGTTTCGCTGAGAGCTGCAACGTCAACATTGAGTCGGTGAAGTTCTCTATCTATTAGAGCAGTTCTTCTTTCAGGCCGATCGGTGCGAGTGCTGTCGTTCAAAGTACGAACATTCCAAGCGCCGTAGATGAAAGAATTAGTTTTGTTGGATTTAACTTGTCGGTGTTTTTTCGACATTCGATGAGGTGTCCCTGTGGGCACCCTCCCCCGGAGATCCGATCGGGAGGGTATTTTACCTCCGGATGATTTTGTCCCACTTGAACGCTCCATCATTTTTTAAAGCCTTAATCGACTATACTACGTATATGGGATAGTAAAAAAAACTGACCCTATCCTGAGAAATACTACTACGAGTAGTAGACTTAAATACTTTCAATAAAATATTCGGTTCCAAATGCCTTCCTGAAAATTTATTATGTATACGAACATGATTTATTTGCTTAATTATATTTAGAATTTGATTGAAGTTCGTTAATTAGCACCTAGAGGTTATCATTATAACTGCAATAAATAATCATTTAATCTACTATTACTCATATTCCGTGTACGTAATCTATGTAAATATATTCCTTGATAAAATATGGATCCGACTAAATTAAATTTTTTTTCGGCAAAAATAAAAATATCAGTGAAGCATTGAATAAATGTTTTGCTGACTGAAACGGTTTTAATCAAATGTACAAATCTGATGCATTCATCAATCAGTGGCAACTTCAGTTGGGGCCGGACCGTCATTTTCATGTGCAAGGAAGTTTTAGAATTCCGCTTTAATTTCCGCTCATCAAAATTGTACGAAGTAGCTGTGGTTAAAATATTTTAATATTAGTTAATATTTAGGAACCATTAATATTAAAGTGAATTTTAATGTCTGTAACTTAAAGCGGCATCTTTATTTAAAAAAATGTAGTAAGTAACGGTTGGGTAAAGTTATTTTTACTGTTTGTATCTTTTATAGCTGGGAAACAATTTTTTAATATTTACATTAAAAGAATATTATAAATTTAGAACTTATCTTCATCGCAAATTCTTATAGGTAAATGGTATTAAGTAGGTCTCGTCCATTTTATGAAGTTATTATAAGTAACAAAAATGCCGTCTACATATTTTTTACACCGTAATGTGAAGCAAAGGCATATAGAGAGAGAGAGAGAGAGAGTGCAAGTAATTCTTTAAATTTTGCTAGGCCCATTATTCTTCAATATTGGGGGCTAACTACTTTTTACATATACAATACGAAGACAATATGAAGTTGTACAATAAAATAAACGATATAAATATTATGTCTGGAAATACATTCCTACAGCTATAAACAATTTCAGGAGAACAAATAAGGAAACGGGCACTTGTATAGATCACGCATTCATAAGATCAAAAAGTGAATTTAATTGTATTATTCTATGTATTATAAAAACTGGTACAACAGACCATTTTACAATTGCGTTGCAAATAATATTTACTAGAAAATGTGAGAATCAAAGCTCACATGTAATCTATAAACACAAAATAGGTATGGATAAACTCAACCAAATACTATCACACATAGATTGGACAGATATGTATATACAGATAGCGCAGAGCTAGCATTAGAAAATTTTGAAAATATCTTGCAACAAATCAATAAACAAAGAAAACAAATTAAAACAACAATTGTTACTCAAAAATCATGAAAATAGAGATCTAGAGGAATAGTATAAACAATACAGAAATAAATTAAACAATTTAATAAAAACAGCTATGTCTAATTTCTACAAGGAACCAATAGATGAAAATCCAAATAACTCAAAAAATTTATAGAATACTGTAAATAAAGCCATGAACAATAAGTATAATGAAAATAAACAAATAAGGAAAATTAGGGATAAAAATGGAGGACGAATAGAATATAACACTGAGATATCAAATTAGTTTAACACCTAATTTACGCAAATTACGTTAGCCTCAAAAATTAAACAGATAACTTAGATAAAACAAAGCAAGCCTCGAAGTAAGCACTTGATTATCAGAAAACAATGCTCATTTTCCAAATATCATAATGAAATTATAAGAGAAATTAATTCCTTAAAGAATAAAAATCCAGCGCATGTGATGCTCTCTCAGCAGAAATACTAAAAAAAATACAAAATAATATTGCCTCTTCACTCACATTTATTGTAAACAAAATTTTCTAAACTGGGGAATGTTTGACATATTTAAAAATCTCGGTGGTGAAACCGTTATTCAAAAAAGGCGATGAGTTGGACATAGGGAATTATAGACCGATTTCTTTGATATTTAGTTTGTCAAAAATCTCAAACAATTTGGTTTCAAAGAATGACAAAGCACACAAGATGCAATCAACATGTTAATTCAAAACATACATAAATGTCTAGATAGAACAACAAAACATTGTTTAGAATGCAGGTTTTCACGGCCGTTGTCTAATGAAGTGGTTTCTGTCGAGTCTTGCCGTGGTCGTCGAACTTGACTTGACGTTTCGCTGATCATCCTATCAGCTTCTTCAGAAGAATTCTAAAGACACGTCCTTCTGAAGAAACTACTTCAAAATATTGTGTGTTTTGTAGACATCCAAAAAGCATTTGATATGGTGTCCTATACATTGTTACTAAAGAAACTTGATAAAATTGGAATTAGAGGAGTATGTTTAAAATTGTTTAAAACCGATAGTCTAAGAGCCAGTGGTCGGCAGACTTACAGTAATTTCTAAAGCTTCATATTTTCTACATTCATTCTCACATACTTGCTATACATTAACTGGAGACTCGTTAGTCTGGCCGGTAGTACTTTTGGTGTCTATTAGGTGTTAAAGTTGTAAAAAAAATCGGTCTGGCACAACGCAGGTAAACTTTCCCATAATTACTGCTACGAAGCACGATGGTGTAGGGGTAAAGCTTTTGTCTCATAATACTGAGGTCGCAGGATCGCCTCCCGGCGGAGGTAAACATTTGTTTTGCACTGTAACCTGTACTACCTGACAGGACGAAAACAGTGCGTTCAAGTCAATGATGTGGTGTACCTCAAGGCACAGTGTTCGGACCAGTATATGTGCTTGACATGAAAACAAAAGGTATTATAATAGCTTTTGCAGATGACACTGCCATGTACTACGAAGATACATCTTGGAATAACCTAAAACATAGAGTAGAGCAGAATACGAAACACATACTCAACTTATTCCGAATACTTACCATAAATAGAGACAAGACAGTGTAAAGAATAAAGAGGAACTTATTATTAAATATAAAGAGAAAATTACCTACCTAGGAGTCGTTATTGACAGATATTTAAGATGAAATTGGCATATTGAAACGCTAACAAAAAATTAAGATATATTTTATGTAAAATAAGACAAATTAAAGATTTACTAGACTGGAAACGGTTGAAAATACTCTACCATGCTCTGGTGGAAAGCCACCTTAATTATGGTATTATGGCTTGGGGAGCTGCTGATAAAACACACTTAAACGACCTCTCTTTACTCCAGCGAAAAATATTAAAAATAATGCTTGGAAGAGTTTTTATTCCTCGGATGATCTACTATGTAAAGAATTTAATGTTTTAGGTATCTGTCAAATATATTATCTCAAAGTTGCAATAAAAGCTCATTCCGAGAGGCAACACCTAATACCAATAGATCAAAATAATAGTACGTGCAGTATAGACAAATATAACCGTTCTCTTAAAATCAACAACAAAGAACAACGCAGTTATGAGTATCTGGCTCCAAAAATTTTATAGATCCATGCCAGAAGTGATGAAAAAATTGCGGAACTTAAAGATTTTCAAATATCTAGTAAAAAGACATTTACGTGGTGAAAATAAGGAGAAAATGTGTAAACTATTTAATTGGTAAAAATAAAAGTATCTAAATAAGTGCCAACACGTAAAATATATTTATTTACATATAACAAATTTTAATATTTCAATATTTTATTTTTAGTTATAGTTTTAATTAGTCTCACCCTTCAAGAGGGTGGAATTTTTTTCATATATAATTGAAAAATAGTATAAAAAATATGTTTGTTAAAGTGTTTTTATAAATTTATTTTCCACCCCTTTGAAGAGTGAAAACAACCCCCGGGACCGGTTACACAACCCTGGTCACCTATCACCTTCCTCAAACAAACACCTCCTATAAAATATCAATTTTTTTCTGACAAAAAGAAATATCAATTTTCCACCCTATACAAGGGTTGGAAGCTGAGGTCAAATCACTCGAGGGACCTTCCACTCTACTCGAGGGATTAACAATTAATCGAAAAACTAAGAAAAGTAAACGGGTTCACGGAAAAGGGAACTCTGGGGGTGATTTTTGACCAATTTGATGGGGTTGCCGAGGCGGAAAAATTGTTTTAACCGCGGGAATCGTTTCAGCACTCAAGGAAACGGGCGGGGGGCGGGGATTGTCTAGGTCCAAGGTGCAAATATTCGGTAATTTCAGTACTTTTTAAATTGACTAGAATGTATAATCCTCCTTTAGAGATGGAAAATATAGTTTTACGATAATTCTTCACCAGGTAATATTATTTTTCATTACACAGGTTATTACAAGGTTATCAGTGAAGGAGTAATTATTTACCAGGGATCTTGCTAATCATGAGAGAAGCACTTTACTTTATCGTTTCTCACAATGAATCGGAATTTGTAGGGTGCATACTACTTCTCTCAAAATGTATTATTAATGTTTGCGGAACTTAATTACTTGGTTGATGCCTAATAACTCATACGTGTTTCTGCCGTAGTTATTCTAACACAACTCTTCCATATATACTTATGATGAATTGAGAAAAAGACTCATTCATCAAGATTAAGCAGCACCTCCATCTATAGATGACCTTGTATCTAAAGTTTCATATATATTGGTAATTTTGCCGAATGCGCCGGGGAATATATCTGTATAATCACTGACAAGGATCTTGACAAATTATTCCAGAACGATTAATATTTCTCTGGGTCATTTATCAGCTCTTCAATGCAGATGTGGTAGTACAATAATAGTAAAATAAATGTCTTTATTAATCTTTATATTTTAACAATGACAGATTTCTATTCAACAATTATTAAATACATTGCTATATATTTATTATTTATTAATAAGCGCGATTCAATTGTAAAACTGCTCTAGCACTACCATCGAACCTCGATGTAAGATATAAAACATAAAATACGCGGGAAACAATGTTATAGCATATTAATTAACTAATAGAATAAATTACAGAATTATCTATATTAAGAAATTAACAAGTCTACATTTTAAAAAAACAACAAACATGTATACTCACATAAACATACACAGCTATTAAGATGAAAATAAAAAAAAAGAAAAGGAAATTATTAAGCACGGCAGACTTATTGTTCATCAAATAATTTATTGGAAATAATTTAATCTGATAAAGGATTAGTGACATATGTTCAATGGGGCACTCATTAATTGTTTTGCAATGTATTAAGAATGTGACCTCTCAAAAAGAGCGGTTTTGTGCTGGAGTATGGTGAGCATGCTTTTTCTTTTTATGTTTATGTTGGGCATATCTGTTCTGTACTTGATTTTTTTCTATTAAATAAAAAGGTGTATTATTATGCAAAAATTTTAAAAAAATGTGTTGGCGTGCAATTTTCTTCTATTTGACATATTTAGCCATTGAGTAAATGATAGAGTATGAGATATTCTGTCAAACTTACAGATGCAGTGGATATCTCTCAGACATGAATTCTGCGCCTTTTGCAGTCTACTAGCATCTCTAGTGGTTAGACATAGCCCATAAACATAGTTACAGTAATTAAACTGGGAGAGAACAAGTTATTGATATAGGGTTGTCTTGATTGTTTCGCTAAGTATGTGTATGTGGGTATACATTATCTTTAGTTTGGCATATGATTTTTGTAACAAGTAGATCACATGATCTGTGAATCTTAGATTTGATCAATAATGATACCCAAGTATTTAGCTTATCCAAGATTTTTAGATACTTTTCTCCCAATTTAATTTCTGTTTTATTATGTTTGATACTACTAAATAGCATCACTGATGACCTACAGGAATTAATTTTTAGATCACGCTACTCCAATAGACTAACTAGATTATCTAAATCATCATTTACTTACTACTACTTACTACATTTACTATTATTAGTAATTATAGAGCGATTGCAATTCTATTGAGCTTTGCAAAAGTCTTTGAGATTATCCTATATGATCGCATCTACATGCCAATCAGTAAGAAAATATCGCTATACCAACATGGTTTTGTGTCCCACCGTTCAACAATTACCAGATTGGCTATCTTCACTCAGTTTGTATCTCATGCTATTGATGAGTCTGGACAGGTTGATGTGATTTATACGGACTTCTCTAAGGCCTCCGATCGGATTGATCACAATATCTTATTAACTAAATTAGGCAACTGTGGCTTAAGTTCTTCATTACTATCATTTATGCAATCATACCTTACCACCGTGAACAATTTGTGTCAATTATTGACAATAGTAATAGGCTATTATTTGTTGATGATCTTAAGCTATATAAGAAAATAACATGTCAGAAAAATTGTGTATTGCTGCAAAATGATATTAATCAGGTTAAAAACTGATGTATGAGTAATAGATTACATCTTAATGCCTCTAAATGTAAAGTTGTCACATTTACTAAGACGCTCTCCAGTACTGAAAATCTTTACTATATCGATGGAATGCCAATATCTAGATCCAATTCTACGAAAGATCTTGGAGTCATATTTGATTCTAGATTATCATTCATTGATCACATTCATTTGATCCTTTACTTTTCATATGTGAGGTCTTAACTTGAGTATGATTCACTTATCTGGCACCCCTATTACATAAATCATAAATTGGCTTTAGAAAATGTGCAGAGAAGGTTTCTTAAATTTTTATCATTTAAAATTGATGTAATTTACCCTGAAAGAGGTATTGAACAGAGCACACTTTTATCTAGGCTTGAAATGAACCGCTTGGAATTAAGAAGAAAGTGCAGTTCTATTTCTTTTTTACACAATTTACTAAATAACAATATTTACTGTCCTGATTTATTGGCTCAGTTATGCTTTAATGTACCAAATTATCCGGCTAGGCAGAATTACACATTTTACTGTCCTCATGCCAGGAGTAATCTTCTTTTGAAATCGCCCATATATACGATGTGTAGTAATTTTAATCAAATTTGTCATTTATGTGACATTAATAATTGTTCAAAAAAAGTAATCTTACATACGGCTGTAAATAATCTTTAACCTTAACCTCAATCAAACATTATTGAATTCTAAATTGTGCACTGTAATTAGTACTGCGTTCTATCTGTTTCCTTTTTAAATATTTATTAATTTCCTATCTCTTTATTTCTTTAATACATTCTTCTGTGGTTTATTATTGTTATTATTTGAATGCACTTTTTTTGTTTTTGTACTTTTTATTGTAATTTAATGTAATATTATTATATTAGGAATTTCTTTTGTGAAACATTGTTAAAAAATTGTCCTGTTATTGGGTGTTACCTGTTGGGCAATAAAGGTATTATTATTATTATTATTATTGTGTATTGTCGGCATGCATGTGGATCTTATCTGTTTTGTGTACAGAGGGAAAATTTGACGTATACAGTGTATATACAAGCATACCTAAAATTGATCCCTGTGCAATTCCTCTCTTCGTATTGCAGTATGCCGACGTTTCTCCTGCTAACATTAATTTTTGGGATCTACCTGTTAGATAATTTTTAAATAAGGTGACGGCTGTTATATCTAGCTAATATAACGTAGCAGAGACAACAACATTTGATGATTGATTGTATCAAAGATTTAATGTAGTCTAGCAGTATCAATACGCCACATTTTTTGTTATTAAGTTCCCTCAAAATATCATCGGTAATACTAGCCAGTGCCGTAGAACAACCATACCCTGGTCGAAAACCTGATTATGTTTCGAGCAAGATGTGATGTTCTGCTAAAAAATCTCTTAATTGAGCTTCCATGATCCCTCCTAGAAACTTAGATAAACAAGGCAGAATTGTTATAGGACGTAGGACTTTTAGTTCAATGAAAGGAATTATCTTTGGTATAAGTGTAATACGCCCTGCTTTCCACTTATTGGAAAAAATCAAGCAATGATTTATTAAGTGCGTTATATAAGACAATAGAAAAGTGCATGAGAGTTAAATTAAAGTTAATTCCATCTAACCCTAGAGCATTGGCTTTCATTTTCATGATGTCTTTGAAAACATCTTGCTCTGAAACTAGAATAAATTTAGACTTCTCAGTCTTTGTTTTCGAATTATTTTGGTAAAATCTTAGCACATCTATATTAGATAGTTGTGAGCAAATATCTGAAAAGTAGTTGTTGATTTCGTCAGGAGTTTTGTCTAAGTTTAGATTGAAAGTTTTATTTTTGTTATTTATATTTCTCTTTCTATATAGTCTCAAAGATGTTTCCACATTTGTTTACAACTTGAATTTGAAGTCTAAATTCCATATAAAGTTTTTTTTCTCTTTTTATTGCATAATTTGTATAGTTTCTGAGTTGTTTATAACAATTCCAGTGTTTTACATTTTTAGTTCTTTTATAATTATTTAGAGCCTTATCTCTTAGCGACATCATAAGCCTGATGTTTGCCGTAAGCCAGGGAAATGGTGGTCTATTAAATCTAGCCGTTTTCAGTGGTGCTTGTATGTCAATTAAAATAACAAAATTTCATTTAAAAAACTTACCTTATCATTTAAATTTTCAAGATTATAAATTTGATGCCACGGCACCGTAATTAACTCAGCCCCATAACTGTTCACGTTAAATTTTGAAAAGTTTCTGTAATTGCGAAATATCGGTTTCCGAATAACGCATTTAATGTCTATATTGCACGAAAATCACAGTGGTCTGAAATGTTTGACGTATCAAATACAGTACAGATACTACAAGTTTTAAGTTGAGTTTATTACTATGAAGTCAATTAGTGACGACGTATTATATGTAATACGAGTTGGTTCCTTAATTATTTGCAACAGGCCTCTCCTATTCAAGACATTATTATATTGACTGGTTTTATTATTTAAATTCAAGACTTCTAAATTAAAATCACACATGCAAACAACATTGTCACACTGGGCATAAATAGCTGTCATAGTTTCCTCGAAAATATCTAGAAACGCCTGAAAGTCAGAATTGGGTGGCCTATACAAAATCCCACTTCAACACTTAATTTGCGCAAATTAATACGTATCCACATTTACTCTAAAGTGTCATTTTTACTTCGTATACAATTTATCATGGTGTATTTAAAATTTTAATATATAAATATTCTCCTCCAATCTTACTTGCTCGGACGCATCTAACAAAGCTATAGCCATCTACATGTAACGTTTCATTTTTAATATCTGAAGTTAACCAGATTTCAGAGGCTCCAAATATATTATAGCATGGTTAAATTTATTTGAATTGCTTGTTAAAGGACCACAAAGACTAGTAAAACTTAAAGTGCTACATTTTTGTGAATTTATCATAATATTCGTAACTCTGCACATGCGAACAATACCCGAACTAATATATTTCTGACCATTGACATTTAGCTAAAGATAAAAGTAAGAAGTTTTGCAGGTGAAATTAGTTTCTAAGCAGAAAACTTTTCGTTGGTTTCCTTTACGCCAAGAAAGAAAAACTGTAGCAATTATCAAGTGATCTAATAAAAATAGAATACAAAATCAATGGTCCGGTCCGATTTGTTAAACTTAAGACATAAATTTACTTTGGCAACTAAATAAGTTTTCTCAGTCTGAGGAAATAACTCTCGTGGGATTAATTAAAATTGAGCAAATGTTCACTGTAAACACTGCAGTTTCGCTAGGTAATATTGGCTGCCTAAGAAATATTTATTGAGGATTACGTTAATATAAGCAGTCTAAAGTTGTCTTGAGAATATTTTACCAGTTATAATTAAAATTTGTACAGGGTTTTTAAATAAACAATAAAGCCTTCCGGATTCATATGCCATCATATTTCCAATGATATATTGGGTTTCCAGCATGGACTTATGAAAGGCCATTCTACAACAGAGAAACTTATTTGTGTCAGCCAGTTCATGGTGGAACCACTTAATATGCCATCACAAAGAGAAATAATTTACACGGACTTCTCTATCTTTCATAACGACCATAAACTAATAATACACAAACTTTGTGCTCTTGGTTTGTTCGATGCTCTAATTATTAATTAATTTTACAGAGCATTCATGTACTTTCGAAATCATAAGAATACTGTGGGTTCAACCACAATAAAAGAATTATTTATAAGGATATTTGGTATAATTTATTGTATTCAAATAAGTACCATATTATATAATTATGTATCTATATTCATCTTGAATTATTATTCCTCTAACATAGATACCATAAGCAGTGGACCTAGATACCAAAGGTATCTTTTTTAATATAATAATATTAACAATATTACAACTAACAGTAATAGTAGTAGATACGTCACTATACTTCCGCTCTTAAAAAGACGCAGTCAAGCATTCAAACAATCAATGGCGAATCTAACTCATTTTTAGAAATTGAATTAACCACATCTGGGTTAAAAATATTTAAAAGAAAAGCATGTTCTCTCATTTATTAATTGTAGACTCTGCACCATGCTTATTTAAACAAAAAATTTTACCAGTACGAGATACTGTCAAGTAGTAATAGTCTGCACTATAAAATTAACCAAAATACTTTTTAGCTTATTCACTACAAAATATAATTTTAAAATATTCAATAATAAATTAAATAAACCGTAAAACTAAATTGATAAATAAATTCTACATTCTTTCCAAGTTAAATTTTATCATTCATATTTTATTTCTACAATATAAATTCATTATTTAACAAGCATAAAGGATGTAAAGTTTCGTATTTCAAGTAACCGCGTTGAGACATAAACTTTAAGTCTACCTTTATAGGAATATTGTTGAATAATTATTTGGGAATTATATAAATAGTTCAGAATTGATACACAATTCGCTCATTAGTAGTCAATAAATCAACGAGCATCTACCTGACTCATCTCCTCTATTATGGACTGGTAAGATCTTTTTACTGTATATTATATTATTTTTTTAACTCTTTTCCTTTACTTGTTTGTTATTTTAACCTCCAATAAAATGTTGGTATTTCTGTTTTACATCATTATTATACTTATAAAATTTAACCTCTCCAAGCCAAGCTCCCCCCAGCTCGTGACACATGGTGGAGGCGCCTAGTTTCGTTCTTAGGATTTTATTCTTCCTAATAAACCCAATGTTTTTTATTGTATTTCCATTAGCCCATGCTAACTGGCAGGAAATATGATAGAAAATATTTTTTTAAATTGGTAGTCGTATTTTAGCCCGTGACAACTAGCTAGTACGTAGTATTAATTTTATCCTCAAATTGTGGTATTTCTATTGCCCGTGTGAACTGGCTAGAAATAAAACAGTAAAACAAAAAAAATAAGAAATATTATCTGTATTTCAGCCCGTGTCAACTGGTTGGTACAAGGTAGTATTTTTCTCCCTCGCATTGTGGTATTTGTAGTGCCCGTGTGAACTTGCTGGATATAAAACAGTAAAGCAAAAAATAAGAAATATTACTTGTGTTTCAGCCTGTGTCAACTGGTTGGTACAGAGTAGTATGTTTTCTTTCTTTTTTTTAAAGTACCCCTTTAAATTTTTTAATGCCACGAAAAAAGCTTGGGAGGAGAGAGCGACGGGCGAGGAGAGCACTTAAATCAAATTTACCAAATTATACTAATGTTTAAGTAAGAGAATCAGGGCTACCTCTGACCCCTGGTTTAGAGCAAAATAATAGTAAAAAATATTTTGTCTTTCCTGAAAAAAATAATCACCAACAAAAACCTATTTGCAAAAAGTTGACAGAAAAGTTAAAATTAAAACATTTATTTGGCGAGGATGATGAATAAAATAATCTTTTTAAGTCAGGATAAAGTATAAATTGATTTAGGGCATTTAAAGTCATTGTTTGTGTTTATTGCTTTATTTTTAAAATAACAAACTTTTTTATACGGATAAACCATATTACATACGTAAATACATACATATATCTTCCCTGTTATATGAATATACTATATAATATCGCCGATCTATTATATTCACCCATATTGACATAGAACATAAAATATATATATACCACTTTTAAAATATTTAAAATAAATTACCCTTAAAATAAATTACAATGGACAATCATGTCTAAAGAAGAAAAACAAAGAAAAATTATTACGGCAATTATTAAAACTGCAAGTAGCTTTCAACCGCCACATCGCAGCACAGAATTCGGCTTAGTAAACCCCTTTGCAAAATCTTCATGACTATCTACATCCCCTACACACAGTATAATTGGGGATGAAGAAATGGAAGAAAGGGAAGAAGAAATTTTCGAAGAACAAGAAAAAGAAACGGAAGAAAGAAAAGAAGAAATTCTGGTAGTACAAGAGAAAAAAACGTAGAAGAAACCCACAACATGGCCAACGCTACACTTTTAGAAAGTTTATCAACGCCAAAAATACCTGCAACACCAAAATTTTTATGCCCACCGACCTTTAACCCATGCTTAAAAAATGCCGCCTCTTTAATTAAAAACTACGAAAGAACGGCAGCAGCCAACGGATGGGATGAAACGTTGAAAATTGTATATTTACTATCATTTTTGGAAGGCGCCGCAGATCTTTGGTTTCAAAGATATATAACTACAGAGAAAAACGCCACAAAATCCTGGATAGAAATTAAAGAATCTTTTCCAACTGAATTTTGGGATAACTATACAAAAGGCACTCTTGAAAAGCGGCTAAAAGAATGAAAATAAATGGAAAAAGAACCCATTACGACTTATTACTACGAATTATTAAGTCTATTTGGAGAACACGACCCTACATTTGTCGTAGAAAACTTTAGAAAATTTCATAATATTCGTAACTCTGTACATACGAGCAATACCGAACTAATATATTTCTGACCATTGACATTTAGCTAAAGATAAAAGTAAGAAGTTTTGCAGGTGAAATTAGTTTCTAAGCAGAAAACTTTTCGTTGGTTTCCTTTACGCCAAGAAAGAAAAACTGTAGCAATTATCAAGTGATCTAATAAAAATAGAATACAAAATCAATGATCCGGTCCGATTTGTTAAACTTAAGATATAAATTTACTTTGGCAACTAAATAAGTTTTTTAAATGTTCACTGTAAACACTGCAGTTTCGCTAGGTAATATTGGCTGCCTAAGAAATATTTATTGGGGATTACATTAATATAAGCGGTCTAAAGTTGCCTTGAGAATATTTTACGAGTTATAATTAAAATTTATACAGGGTTTTTAAATAAAAAATAAAGCCTTTCGGATTCATATGCCATCATATTTCCAATGATATATTGGGTTTTCAGCATGGACTTATGAAAGGCCATTCTACAGCAGAGAAACTTATTCGTGTCAGCCAGTTCATGGTGTAACCACTTAATATACCATCACAAAGAGATATAATTTACACCGACTTCTCTAAATCTTTCATAATGACCATAAACTAATAATACACAAATTTTGTGCTCTTGGTTTGTTCGATGCTCTAATTAATAATTAATTTTACAGAGCATTCATGTACTTTCGAAAGCATAAGAAGACTGTGGATTCAACCACATTAAAAGAATTATTCATAAGGATATTTGGTATAATTTATTGTATTCAAATAAGTACCATATTATAAAATTATGTATCTATATCTATCTTGAAATATTATTCTTCTAATATAGATACCATTAGCAGTGGACCTAGATACCAAAGGTATCTTTTTTAATATAAAAATATTAATAATATACAATTAACAGTAATAGTAGTAGATGCGCCACTATACTTCCCCTCTTAAAAAGAAGCAGTCAAGCATTCAAATAATCAATGGCGAATCTAACTCTTTTTTAGAAGTTGAATTACCCACATCTGGGTTAAAAATATTTAAAAGAGAAGTAGGTTCTACTCTGACTTATTAATTGTAGACTCTGCACTATGCTTATTTAAACAAATAATTTTACCAGTACGAGATACTGTCAAGTAGCACTATAAAATTAAACCAAAATACTTTTTAGCTTATTCACTACAAAATATAATTTTAAAATATTCAATAATAAATTAAATAAACCGTAAAACTAAATTGATAAAGAAATTCTACATTCTTTCCAAGTTAAATTTTATCATTCATATTTTATTTCTAAAATATAAATTCATTATTTAACAAGCATAAAGGATGTAAAGTTCCGTATTTCAAGTAACTGCGTTGAGACATAAACTTTAAGTCTACCTTTATAGGAATATTGCTGAATAAGTATTTGGAAATTATATAAATAGTCCAGAATTGATACACAATGCACTCATTAGTAGTCAATCAGTCAACGAGCATCTATCTGACCCATCTCCTCTATTATGAACTGGTAAGATCTTTTTACTTTATCATTACCTTATTTTATTATTTTTTGAACTCTTTTCCTTTATGGACTCGTTTGTTATTTCAACCTCCAATGATGTGTTGGTATATTTCTGTTTTACATCATTATTTTACTTATAAAATTTAACCTCTCCAAGCCAAGCTCCCCCCAACTCGTAACACATGGTGGAGGCGCTTAGTTTCGTTCTTAGGATTTTATTCTTCCTAATAAACCCAATGTTTTTTTATTGTATTTCCATTAGCCCATGCTAACCGGTAGAAAATATGATGGAAAATATATTTTAAATTCGTAGTCGTATTTTAGCCTGTGACAACTGGCTAGTACGTAGTACTAATTTTATCCTCAAATTGTGGTATTTCTAGTGCCCGTGTGAACTGGCTAGAAATAAAACAAAAAAAAAATAAGAAATATCCGTATTCCAGCCCATGTCAATTGGTTGGTAGAGGGTAGTATTTTTCTCCCTCGCATTGTGGTAGTCCTAGTGCCCGTGTGAACTGGCGGGAAATAAAACAGTAAAGCAAAAAATAAGAAATATTATTCGTATTTCAGCCTGTGTTAACTGGTTGGTACAAAGTAGTATTTTTTCTTTCTTTTTTTTAAAGTGTTCCTTTAAATTTTTTAATGCCACGAAAAAAACTCGGGAGGAGAGAGCGTCAGGAGAGGAAAGCACTTAAATGAGATTTACCAAATTATACTAATGTTCAAGTAAGAGAATTAGAATACCTCTGACCCCTGATCCAGAGCAAAATAATAGTAAAAAATATTTTGTCTTTCCTGAAAAAAATAATCACCAACAAAAGCCTATTGGCAAAAAGTTAGCAGAAAATTTCAGGCATTTATTTGGCGAAGATGATGAATAAAACAATCTTTTTAAGTCAGGATAAACTGATTTAGGGCATATAAAAGACATTATATGGATAAACTATATTTATTATTATTATTATTATTATTATTATTATTATTATTAGCCGTTACTCGAGTCCGAGTATAAAAATGTTACAGTCGATAAATTGTGTACAATAAAAAACAAGTAACAGGTGTAGTTTATTGTAATTCCCATTCATCTACGGTGCACACGACTATGGCTATAGAGGCCAATTCGGGAGAGCACATGTCGACCGCAGTCAGGACAAACATAGACCTGGTTAGGTCTTGGATTCGGCCTTCTTGCAGCAACATTTCCTTGATAGCTGGCCACAACCCCTCGCCATTCGGTTCTGTCCGCTGCAAGTTGTTCCCATTGCTCGTCTGCAATACCGCAGGATTTTAGATTTTCATGGAGAGCGTCTTTGAACCTCTTTCGTTGACCGCCACGCCTTCTTCTACCGCTTAGCAATTCACCATAAAGTGTACATTTAGGAAGGCGGTTATCATGCATACGATGAACGTGACCTGCCCATCTTAGGCGTGCTCTTGAAATAAGCACCCCAATTGGAAGGCTGTTTGCTCTCCTGAGTACTTCCACGTTTGATATGTGATGAAACCAACGGATTTTCATCATACTTCTGAGGTGTCTTTGCTGAAAACGTTCTAATTCTTTCACATGACGGCGGTAAGTGACCCAGCTTTCACATCCATATAGCAGTGTTGGAATGACAACTGCTCTGTAGACAGCCATTTTCGTTGACAAAGCAAGGTCGTGGTTGTCAAATACTCTCTCTCTAAGACCCCAGAGTGCTCTAGATGCAGCGTTAATTCTATTGCGAATCTCGCTGTCCATGTTTGCTTTGTCATTAACAACGTTGCCTAAGTAATTGAACTGATCCACCACTTCAAGAGAATTTCCGTTAAGTGTAATGTCTATTTGGTTCACTTGATGAGGAGTTGACATAATCTTAGTCTTTCCAATGTTGATTTTAAGTCCCAAGGAATCATAGCTCTGGGCATACACATCTAAAAGTTCTTGAAGCTCTTCCGGCGTAGAGGCTAAAAGTGCACAGTTATCCGCATACTGGAGATCACAAATGAATCGTGTGCGTGTCTTCGTGAAAGCTCTAAAGCGCCCTATGTTAAAGAGACCGCCATCAAAACGGTATCTGAGACCTATTCCTCTGACTGTCAGTTTGTTGTCAACAATAATTGTTAGAGCAGTGGTAAACAAATTAAAGAGTAGGGGTGCCAGAACACATCCCTGCCTAACTCCAGTGAGGGTTTGGAAAGGTTCGGTTGCCTCATTATTATACATAACCTGGGCGTTGTTGTTTGTATGTAGACTGCGACATACTTCCACAAATTTTCTAGGGATACCTAAGCGGAACATAATTTTCCAGAGCACTTCCCTGTCCACCGAGTCAAACGCCTTGGTTAAATCAATGAAGGCCATGTGAATTTCTCCTTGATGTTCGAGTGCTTTTTCTTGAAGCTGTTTAAGTGTGAAGATTAAATCCGATGTGCCTCGGTTTGGTCTAAAGCCACTCTGTGTTTCAGGAAGTAACTTTTCCATAACAGGTGTTAGCCTATTTGCCATCGCTTTAGTGAGTATCTTCCCTCCAACAGCCAGGAGAGCTATACCCCTGTAATTTCCACAGTCCGCAGCGCTGCCTTTGTTTTTGAAGAAGTTGATTAAAAGTGTATCACGAAACTCCTGCGGAGCTTGACCACTTTCCCACACGACATCAAACAGTTTTTTGAGGTAGGGTATGAGCTCTGATGACACAGCTTTAAAGATCTCAGCTGGGAGTGAGTCGGCGCCGGGAGATTTGTTATTTTTTAGCTGCCCAATGGCGGTTAAGATCTCTTCCGTTGTTAGTGGCTTATCTAAGTCTTCGAAGGTGTCGTATTGAGGGATAAGATTTATAATATCGTGATCGGCTTGACTTTGCTGGTTAAGAATGTTAGAGTAGTGTTCTTTCCATCGGGTTCTTATTTCCTGGTCTTCTTTGAGGAGATTTCCATTTAAATCTTTAATAGGGCACATATTTTTCCGACTGGGGCCGTACACTGCTTTTACTCCTTGAAAGAAATTCCTGTAGTCGTGTGAATCGGCGTACCTTTGAATTTCTCTGGCCTTGCTTGCCCACCACTCGTTCTTTATTCTTCTGATTTCGCGTTGCGTTCCATACTTAGATTGGGTAAAAGCTTCTGCTTTTGATGAGTCGTTGGGGTGGTTGATAGCGTTTTGGAAGGCAATATGTTTGCGGTCAAGAAGTTCTTGTATAAAAGCTTCATTATCATTGAACCAGTCCTCCTGTTTTTTACTTGCTACAGTGCCAAGAATTTCCTCACTCGCACTTTTTAAACTGTCTTTAATTTGTGTCCAGGTAGCAGCGACATCTACAGAATTGGTTTCTTCTAGTGCACTCAGATTCTCTTGAACTTTTTGCTTTAGCTGTTCGACGGTTTGTTGGTCACGCAATTTACTAATACAGAGACGGGGTCTACGTTTTACTTGAGTTTTTCGGTGTTTGGGTCTCATAACAATTTTCATTTTAGAGACAACAGGACGATGATCGGTCCAACATTCGCTATCAATGCGCGCCTTTGTAATTTGGACGTCCTTGAGATGCTTCCTACGTACGATAACATAGTCCAGTAGATGCCAGTGACCTGATCTGGGGTGACGCCAGGTGCCTTTAAATTTATCCTTTTGTCGGAAAATGGTGTTTGTTATAACTAGATCATGTTCGGCGCATTTAGTTAGGAGTAGTTGACCGTTAGCGTTCATGTTGCCCAAACCGTTCTTGCCTATGATGCCTGGCCAGGTGTCTGCATCTCTCCCTACTCTAGCGTTAAAATCGCCAAGAATAACGAGTCGTTCCGTTTTAGGTATTCTACAGAGGGTTTCTTCCAGCTGTTGATAGAAGCTTTCCTTGGTTTCGTGACTTGCATCCAGAGTGGGAGCGTAGGCGCTTATTAGATTTACCGCGTTGCTATCTGATAACTCATAGCGTAGCAGCATTAGACGCTCGGATAGGCCTTGTGGTACTTGTGTTAAGTTGGATACAAGTTGATTCCGAACGGCAAATCCTACTCCATGTTGTCTTCTTGAATTGGTGGGAAGACCTTTCCAATAGAAGGTGTAGTACTTTTCTGTGAGAGAGCCTTCCTCCAAAAATCGAGTTTCGCTGAGAGCTGCAACGTCAACATTGAGTCGGTGAAGTTCTCTATCTATTAGAGCAGTTCTTCTTTCAGGCCGATCGGTGCGAGTGCTGTCGTTCAAAGTACGAACATTCCAAGCGCCGTAGATGAAAGAATTCGTTTTGTTGGATTTAACTTGTCGGTGTTTTTTCGACATTCGATGAGGTGTCCCTGTGGGCACCCTCCCCCGGAGATCCGATCGGGAGGGTATTTTACCTCCGGATGATTTTGTCCCACTTGAACGCTCCATCATTTTTTAAAGCCTTAATCGACTGAAAACGAAGCTGCATTTGAAGTTTTAGCTGGAGCAGGTATGCAACTGACCAGCTCGGTTGCGGAAGGCGAGTGGTGTGGTCCCATGGCACAGAAGGAGACTGCGACGATGGGGTAACCAAACGATTCCAAAAGCAACCTTTGTGTGCGGTGGATTATTTTTACCGCACTCTTCGTGAGAAGGTGGATGTGCTCACGGCAAAAGATAAGGGTTATTCCGCCCTTACTCGGTCGTTAGAGCCTCGTTAGTGAAAACAGGGTGCACCAAGTTCAAATTGAACTCATCGCGAAGGTGAGGTTAACAATTGAGTAGGAGAGGCTATAACTTGCGCTTCACTACCCCATTACACACTACATTACAAACTATATTACATACGTAAATACATACATATATTTTCCCTGTTATATGAATATACTATATAATATCGTAGATCTAATATATCCACCCATATTGACATAGAACCTAAAATAAATATATACTACTTTTAAAATATTTAAAATAAATTAACCATAAAATAAATTACAATGGACAATCCAATCATGTCTAAAGAAGAAAAACAAAGCAAAATTATTACAAGATCGGCAATTATTAAAACTGCAAGTTGCTTTCAACCTCCACATCGCAGCACAGAATTCGGCTGAGTAAACTCTTTGCAAAAGCCTCAAGACTATCTACATCCCCTACATACAGTATAATTGGAGAAGAAGAAACGGGAGAAAGGGAAGAAGAAATTTTCGAAGAACAAAAAAAGAAACGGAAGAAAGAAAAGAAGAAATTCTGGTAGAACAAGATAAAAAAACTTAGAAGAAACCCACAACATGGCCAACGCTACACTTTTAGAAAGCTTATCCACGCCAAAAACACCTGCAACACCAAAATTTGTATGCCCACCGACTTTTAACCTATGCTTAGAAAACGCCGCCTCTTTAATTAAAAAGTACGAAAGAACAGCAGCAGCCAACGGATGGGATGAAACGTTGAAAATTGTATATTTACTATCATTTTTGGAAGGCGCCGCATATCTTTGGTTTCAAAGATATATAACTACAGAGGAAAACGCCACAAAATCCTGGATAGACATTACAGAAGATTTTCAAACTGAATTTGGGAATATCGATATAAAACGCACTCTTGAAAAGCGGCTAAACGAAAGAAAACAAATGGAAAAGAACCCAATATGACTTATTACTACGAATTATTAAATCTATTTGGAGAATATGACCCTACATTTGACGTAGAGAACTTTAGAAAAATTTTTGAAAACGGCCTGAAGCAAGACTTCTACCCTAACTACAGACTGTTAATAGAAGACAATATGAGCAGGAATAAATTAAAGAAAATCGCGTCTAAACTAGACGATATTTACTCCAAATCACGAAATGATGAAACATCCCCTAATAATGTTACTACTGGGAACACCACTACAAGGAACACCACTAATGGGAAATATAGAGGCCAATGTAATAATTGTAGTTCTCAACAACATAACCACCAGTATAATCATCTTACACAATGTAACTGAACTACTAGATCTCTACAGCCATTGAACCAATTTCGTAAAACAAATTCCTATAATACCAGACAAGTTACAAATTTCCAACAACATAACTATAACCATCCAAGGCAATTTCAAAATAAACAAAATTTACAACCTAGGTATAATGAAAATAATTTTTATAATAATTATACAAGGCGACACCAACCCAATTCATACAACAACTCACCACCCTTTGAGGGAAAAATAATGGGAACAACTTTAACCAATTTCAAAGAAAGTATAACTCTCAATAAAACAATACCACCTTAAAAGATCCTTCGTACATCGGCGATAAAGAAGGTTTTAATTTCTCTTTCCTAATAAAAATGTAATAACATGTTTATGTCAAGATTAACAAATGATTTTTCAAAAACATGATGTTTTAATTCTGTCACTTTGAGATTATAATTAATTTTGCTATAAAAATAATTCTGAGAGTCAATGAAAAATTCTCCAAGAAGACGTAACGGTTGACCAAGAAACAAGTTCCGCAGAAGAACATTGTAAATCTTCCTTGGCTTTACTGGCAATAAAATGATTGAAAGTTTGCTCTTCCAATTCCTGGAATGAGATCTGTCAATCAACGTTGTTTTTAGAGTTATATGAAATATTTCAACTAACCCATTATTTTGAGGAAGATATGCAGTAATATGTATTCTATGAAATCCTAGGAAATTTGAAAATTGTGAAAATAACAAATTCAAATTGAGCGCCCTGATCTATAGTTATGTAAAGCGAGATACCAAAACGACATATATTGTGTATTGTCGGAATAATGTTTCAGCAACTGTTTCTGCTGTAATCTTACATAAAGTATATGCCTCTGGCCAACAAGTAAAACGTTCAACTACAGTAAGAGTAACCTTCGGAAGGAGGTAATGGACTCACAATATCTATGTGAACATGTTCGAAATGTCCTCTAGGTACTTTGAATTTACCAATTGGAGTTTTTGTATGTATGACCTATGTTTGTGAGTTTGAGCATTGCTAGGAATACACTGTTCCAGTGAAGGTACATTGTCTATATATGAAAATGTATCAGCAATGATATTATCTTTACCTTTAACATGTTGAATGTTGTTTGTAAATTGCGGTATAAATTTCATATAACATATTTGACTGGGACTTCTCTCCACATTGTGGAGAATAAAGCTGTTGTCAAAGGTTTGTGATCCATTAAACAAATAAAATTTCTTCCCTCCAAAAAGTATGTGAAATGTTTAATGGCAGAATATAAAGGCGTAAGTTTTTTATTAAAAGTAGAATATCGTTCTTGAGCGTTATTAAGTTTTCGTGAATAGAAAGCTAAAGGCTGACATTCTCCATCGTATACTTGTTCCAACACCGAACACATTGAAACATTTGAACAATCTTTGTAAGGGACAAAGTTACATTATTGCCACTGTTAGGGTGTGTAAGAACTATTGAATTGGCAAGTGTTTGTTTTGTCGTTATAAAACTATTAAGACATTCGTCTGGCTAGGAGCTGATAATATTGCGTGTTAAAATCACGTCGGTGTCACCAACGTGTGGATTCAACTACAATAAAAGAATTATTCATATGGATATTTGGTATAATTTATTGTATTCAAATAAGTACCATATTATATAATTATTTATGTATATCCATCATGAAATATTATTCCACTGTCGTAGATACCATTAGCAGCGGACCTAGATACCAAATGTATTTTTTTTAATATAAAAATAATAACAATAAATAACTAGTAATATTAGTAAATACGCCAGAAACATTTTATATTTGATGTCTCTTTGCATGTCATAATTCGTTTATAATCAATTTCTTTTAAAAGCGAAAAAAATTGATCTATCACGCACATTTCTCTTTGATGGCAAGATTTCACAAAGGTGTGCAGTTTCAGGCAACAATTACAGTTATTGGATATTTCAATGCCTGATTTTAAATTTTAATTGAATATACTACTTTGCAAGACCTACATTTTCCATGAGTTATATTGGAATTTGACTATTTTCTTCAGAGAGATAATAATTTGTTTAAAAATATTTAATTTTACTGTATTTAGTTTTTTAAATAATAATCATAATCAGAGCGAATTCTAGTTTACATATATTTGTTGTACAACTCGTCCCGGACATTTTTTTATCTTTTCCGTTGGTCTCGTAGATATTTGAAAGGAGACGATGGGAAACAGCCTCAAAAAAATTTAATTGTTTAAATAATAGTACGCCGACCTCACCGAAACTGCAAAGTGAAGTATGAACTCAACTTGGCCTCTCAACAAGTTAAAATAAAAAAATAGCCCTAACCAATGAGGAATTAACATTTCGTATTTTTACTTGATTTTCTTTAACTCACAATGCTTTTTATGTTTGTCTTAAAATCTTGCATTCTTTATTTAACACACTTCCTGACATAATCAATTGATTGAAAACTTTGCTCAGTTACTAAGATCGGATGACAATACAGTATTCCGCCGTTATTTAGCAAATACCCGCACTTAGGGGCGCGGGGTAAAAATTGAAAAATCTGCAAAATGAAGGAGCGAAAAAGCGAGAAATTAAAACAAGTCGTTAAGGGATGAATTTTTATTGAGCGCTCTCTGGGGGGGTACATCCCTGCAACCCCCGCGCCACCGCCCTCAATCTAATAGATATTAATGTTATCTTTGAATTAAAACTTGTTTTTCTGTAAAAGGTACTAAAAATTAAAAAATAATAAAGTACGACTGCAAGAATAGTAAGGCGTAAGCGCTCTGTATGATTGTACGCATGATTTTATAAAAGGGATGTGAAATCGTTGTACACATATTGCCTTCAATCATGCGTATATAAAGATGATACATAATATACTTACATACAATGTGCGCACGCTTTGATTTCTTGCAGTTGTACTAGATTGTTTTTTACTTTTCAGTACGACTTTTTACAGAAAAGCAAGTTTTAAAAAAAATTCACTTTTCAGTTTTACAATATTTGTCCTCAAATCTTATAAGTTATAGAATGCTTAAATAGCTTCAAATTGGTATATAATATTTCTAATTTTCATCGAAAATTCACGCGATAATGAGATGGTCCTCGATTTACATACTCTGGGTAGTGCAGTTTTTTTTTATAAAGAAGTCGAATATTGTAATATTATGCTTATATCATTAAATACATAGTATATACATACACCTTAAAATTTTATTTCAAATCAAATATGTACATGTGATACGTTGTTGGATAGTGCTCATCTAGACCTACAACTTTTGTTTAAAAGATTTTTTGCTAAAACGCATAGGAAAAAATTATAAAACGGCGGCACGCAGTGGGGCAAGAATTCGAAAACGTGGCAATAATTTTATCTTCCTCGCTGGTCATTGGTCATTGAAGCGGCGCCTAGGTATATAACGAGAAGTGTAACACAACAGATTCAGTCTTTAGAATCCATCTGAAGAAGCTGACAGGATTATCAGCGAAACGTCAAGTCGAGTTCGACGACCACGGCAAGACCCAGAAGAATCTACTTCGTTAGACAACGGCCGTGAAAACCTGCATTCTACTAAATTTTTCAACTGTTCAGGTTTCAAACTAAAAATTACTTCTTCCTGTAAACTAACCAAACGTTGAACAGTATGATCCAACAAAGCTTGAAATGTTACTTCCACAGAAGAAAATGTGATGCTTGTATCTTTCTTACTTGGGCAACAATTCTTTTTCGCATGTTGTATTAGTTTATAGGATGGGAATCTGTTTGGATCTTTAGATCTTATTATATTGTACTGGTGTCGGGACAGTTTGCCTTCCCATAGTTGACAGAGCTTCCTCTGCAGTCATTTGTCTGGAACGATTCTTCTCATATACCTTGTGTGCTTCTCTTTATATAATGGCACGCTTAGGTGAACGCCTAATAGTTTCCACTAGCTTAGATGCATTGAGGTGGCCAGTAGCTTTCAAACTCATTTTAGTGGCATACTGAAGTTGTGAAAGAGATGTACTTTTCCGCAGATGTTGGGTTTTTAGGCGCTTACTTCTTTTCGAACTACCTTCAAATGTAATTTCTGGCCGTCGTCGTCCACGTTTTTTAACAGAAGTAATATTGTGCAACGGCAACATAAAAATTAATGAAGTCTGCAGCCAATCTTTATTTTTTGTGAGAAATCTTTCTTCTACCCTACCAGTTTTCCTTGAAACGAAAAATAAAGTGGAACATTTCACGATACAGTTCACCTGATTTATTTTCAGGACAATTTGTCCCTTTTTTCATATATTCTCTTAAAAAATTAAATTGCTCATCCAATGATTTATGTCCTGATGATCTCATTGCAGTGAACAGTTCAATTCTTTTTATTTCAATTGTATCATAACCTGCAGCAATAGCTATTTTTAGAAAGGAGCTAAGGAAATCCATAATTTTTAATTTATGAGTAATTAAAAAAAAATCGTGCATTCAATGGCACGAGAAATGAAAATAATGGTTTGGATCTAGTATGATTGCAAAAAAAATATACATATATTGATATGACTCAGTCATAGATTATCTGCTGCACCACCTGATATGGATAAGAAAGCAGCAAGGCAAAGCATTGCTGCATTTGTCGAAGACATTACAAACTCAGGGGTAAGGGAGTCTATATTGGCACCGGACAGGATGAAGAAAGAAGAAGTAACATAGAAGAATGAACCATGTAATATTCATTTAATAAAATCTAAAAGCAACGATATTTATTTGTTTTATTTTTGTGTTGCCCTTATGACGAGAGTGCATTTTCCTAACGTGTTTTTCCTGATTTTGATAAATAACTGTTTTAAAATTTCGGTGTATTCATTTATAAATTTGACGAATTTTGGAGGAAATTAAGTAAGAGGGCACACTGGTTTCGCTGGTTTTGCGCTTGACAAATTCAAACTGCATATGTCAAAATTTTTAATTAAAATCTCAACAAAATTTTAAGGAGTACACATGAGTATCAGTTTGACATTAATTTTTAAACTACAATAGTTCACCTGCAATAATACATCAAATTAACAATGTGGACATATGTGAAAGTAAACTTTCCCAATGATTACATTGGCTGACATTTTGGTATGTCAATTAGTATAATAAAAGATATAAAACATATTATTTTAAAGCCGTTAAATAAACTTATGAATGAATGTATCGACAATGGTGTTTTTCCTGATATTTTGAAAATTTCTATAGTTATACCTATTCATAAAGGTGGACCCCCATAATCAAATAATTTCAGACCCATATCACTAACACCTATTATATCAAAGATAAATATCTTCTTGAGACGGTATTAAAAATTCAAATTACCAAGCATTTTGAAAATAATAATTTGGGGGCGAGCGTAGGTGCGTCTTTACTATGTACATACTTCGGTATGCGATGTAAAGCAACGACAGGACAGACAGACAGACAGGACATACTTGGATTGGTGACCATTCCAACGGAAACCGCGTTCTCGCCTCACACATCTTCCAGCGGCTTGTATATCAGTGTATCCGCGGAAGCTATACAACCTTAGGCGAGGGTTGTATAGGAGATATACCATCCTTCGGAGGGGATGTAAAGCCGTCGGTCCCTTGTCTATTAAATGTTAGGCAAGTAAAAGATCCCTACTCTTCTTAAGGGAAGAGGTTCGGCAAAAATTCCTGGTTGGGGGTAGCTCGTCTACAGGCGTCGGTGTTAGGCCTCAGTAGCGAAAATAGGCCGACGTTAAATAAATGTATAGAAAAAAAAAAAAATAATAATTTATTCTATTGCTATCAGTTTGGGTTCAGATCACATAAATCCACAAATGACTCCATTATTCACCTTATCAATAATATAATTGATAAACAAGAAAATGGAGAGTATGCCGGAGTAAGATTTACAAAAGGCGTTTGACTGTGTGTTGCATTATATTCAATTGGATACAATTAAGTATTACAAATTTAATAATATCAGTTGTCAACTAATATCTACATATCTTTCCAGCACACAATAATATACATTTAAGGATGGAAACTGTTCTAACTTACGCAATGTTATACACGGGGTCCCTCAAGGGTCGGTCCTGGGACCTATCCTTTTCTTGGTCTATATAAATGACCTTAGAAAGAGTGTTCCCAGAACTGGGCTTATAACGTTTTCCGATGGCACCACACTATTAACAGGGCACAGGGAGTTGAGCAAGGTTAAAGAGCTCATGTCTGTTACACAATCTACTGGCCAGGACTGGTTTGTTGCTAACAGGCTAAATTTAAATGATAGTAAAACTTTTCATGTATTTTTCTCGCATAGTGCTACGAATTACACGTACATGAACAAATAGATACGTTAGATATTAATGATTATAAGATTTTACACAACGAAATCACTTGGGCTACTGTAGCGTAGCAGATATCGTAGGAACTACTTAACCCGGAAAGTGATGTACGTGCCTACGATATAATTTCTCTAGCTCAGACTATCTCAGGGCGTTAAGCCCAAGATTACATAAACTATGATAAATGATTAGTTTACTTACTTAACAAAATACTGAGGCTTCCATACGAAGTGGTTGCAGACGAAATAATGACACTTTCTTTAAAAATGAAATGCACTATATTATTCAATTTACAAAATTGGTTCTCTAGCATATAACCTGGCGATGTTCACAGGTGTGGCAAATTCCACGATTAATAAGTTATAACATTCATAAAATGCCTCGTGTAGCTACACATCGGTTTATAATATGATCATGAATTGTCACAAATTCTGCCACAAAGGTTTGATTTAAAGAACCTCCTTAAATATATGTAAATATATGCATAAAATCTCTAAATATGTACAAGTTAAAAATATGCAAAAGTATGAATTGAAAATCCAGCCGAACCACTGAAGGTGGTCCCCGGTAAGTAAAAATAATAAACACACAACACTTATTCAGGGTGGTACGATACCGAGTCCGGACGTGGAGGAACTGTAGCCCTACGGAGTTGCCTTCGGGACACAAGAAATGGACCCAAGGATGGGGTTGATGGCAGCCTCACCAGCCCTGGCACCTTCCACTGTGTGTGGATGCCCTGCCCGTGGAACTCTCACTGACGTGTGTAAAAGCCCCGTCCGTAGAACCCTCAAGATATCACGATTTAAATTTACAAAGTCAGAAATGCACGTGAAGCGTGCTTAATGTGAGTAATTCTGACATAACCTACAAATGATACATAATTTACCTCACTGATGAGGGAACAATCCACCAAAACTCCTGGAAGCCACAGTCGGATAAATGGGGTCGAGTCCGCCTTTCAGGTTGACACTGTATTTCCCAAAGGAGAGCCTGCAAATTTGCGAAACACGTGGGTAGAGAACGGGCAAGATGGCGTGAAGAGGTTAGCTTACCTTGTGTAATTTAATATCCTGCTTCCGCAGATAAAATTCACTCACAACCACAAAATATTCCGCTAAACGGAACAACAACAGATTGAGGAAATTTTCTTGAGTTGATTATTCTAAAATCCACGAGGATGCCTTGGATAAAACCGAGGTTGGAAGAATTACCAACTAATTAACACCAACCATGCCAAGAACAATCACACCAAAAACAATGGTTGCTTCCGTTTCCTTTGCTGATCACGTGTCGCCCTCCCGTGGAGAATAGCGAAATGTGTTTCGGACGTCTAGCAGTTGTTATAATGCGGCCCACAAAACGCTAAAGAGTATGGTGGGTCGCATACGCTAGAGGTCCGTAACAATAGATTCACTTATGAGATTAGTAATCCGATTACAGTAAAGTTTTTAGATATTATGTTAGATCCGAAGTTGAATTGGGGACAAAGTTGTCAAAGAATATATTTGTAATAAGGAGCCTCTCGAAATTAGTTCCCAGACAGGTACTACTAACTGCCTATCATAGTTTGATAGTGTCTCAGATATCTTATGGTCTGATAAGTTGGGGTCATGCCCCTTATACCTTAGAATTTTTGGTCTCCAATGAAGGGTCATTCGTATTATAACCAATATGGATTATCAAGCAGATGTTATACAGATACTTGTCGACCTACAATTATTTACTTTTCCTTGTTTGTATATATACATATACATATAGACATGTCTCAAGCATGTCAAAAAAGTCCATGAACAATATATTACTCTAAAATCGCTACATGACCATAATAATCGTAACGGAAATGATATTAGAATGAGTTATTTCAGTTTAAAATCTAGTCGGGATGGTCCTAATTATTATGGCTCCAAATTTTTAAATAAATTACCTAATTCAATTAGATTTTACCAGTTAATGTTTTTAAGAAATGTATTAAAAAATTCTTAGTATCACAAGCCTTCTATACTATTAATGAATTTTGTAATGTACCTGATACCATTTAACTTTAATATTTTAATGTATTTTTATTTATTGTATGTCTTATGTTATATATTTACATTTAGTTTTAATTGTACATTATTCCGATAGAACGTGTATTATTATTTACATTGTATATCTGACGTGTGTAAAACATTCTTGTTGCAAGCACCAATAAATTATCTATCTATTTATATTGTAGTTTATTGATATATTTGCATAGGCTTGTTTACGACATTAATTACTATATGACTTAAACAATTAGAGTAAATTAACGTAACATATTGAGTACATACCTGACTGTCTTGGATCCATAGTAATTTAAGATAAAAAACTACAGATATAAATGAGTTTATCGACTAATTTCAGCGCATCAATAAAACACACATACTACTTAACAACAACAGTTTCATGGAGGTGGTAGTAGGCGAGGTGACCTTGAGTGAAGTTAGATAGCGGTGCAAATAACACACTTATATGCCCTCTTGCCATATGTCAACAACATATAGTCCTTTAGTTCGTTTCATTTTACGATTAAATGCGACTTTTCCGAATTCCTGCTCCACCGTGCGGCGGTTCAAAGTCTTCAAAAAATCCTTAAAATTTTATTTCGAATCAAATATATACATATATATTAGTATATAGTATTAGTATATTATATTATTAAATTGATATATTATGGTATAGGATTTTAGGGGTAGTCTGATCGAGACACATACAATTAATCGAAAGATTTTCTGCAATTTCCATCTCTTGAATTAAAAATTTTTTTTACATTCTAACGCTCTGTATACGTAAAATAAAAATATATATATATTACAACCAATATTTCAATATATTCGCCTCGTAACTGGTGTTCTCGAACAGACACAAATCTTTCGTTTACGATTGAAATAAAATAGATAATTGCTCATGACTGTTTAAAGCACATTATCCGCTCTCTAATAATAATGAAGCAACGGAGATCGATGAAGCAAATGGACCGGTTCTAATTTCACTTCGTAACTGCAAGTATTGACAGATGCTGATTAGCCTTTCTAGTGAAATGAATGAATGATTGAACCGATTTTATTATTTGCTTAAGAATATATCTCTCCTTAGTTAGCATCGTTTCTCATTCTCTTACTCTCTTAAATCATTTAAATGAGCCCGCTATTAAAATGACTCGAGAATAATGTATGTAAATCTGTTTAAATTTTATTCTTAAACTGAATTGACAATAGATGAGAGATAATCTTTGATATCTCGATTTATTCTGTAACACAATTTGCGGAAACTGATTGCATGATCATAAAAATACAGAAACAGCAATTACAAATCGTACTAAAACTCTTGCGTGCATAATGAAAATATTTAAATAAAATAGTTAACCTACATAAAACATATTGAATACAAATTATTCTTGTGCTATTTTTTAAACTTTATCCTAGTAGTATTTTGTTGTTCTTTACTTTTTTAATCATTCTCTTAATTGAAACAGGAATACATGTAGATGTAATAAAAGTTCGTATAAAATTTTATGAAAACACAATTATTTAAATTAAATCCCAGGAATATATCAACAAATTTTAAAGGTATATATTTTAACTAGATTATTTAATATCCATATTGTTTCTAGTAACAGCACACCGATATATTATTTCATTAGCCAGTTCAACTAAAGGGCATTGTTAAAAATAGCCTTTTTTGCCCAAAGACGTAATGGTGAAAACGTAATGAAGTGTTTTGAAACTGGCGTCAAAATAATAAGCAATCAATCAAAATATATTTATTCAAATTATAACAGCATATACCGCCCCAGAACCCACCCCGAGACGAGCCGTGCAACCACCGCACTAACCGCGGTGGCGGATTGCAAGGCCGGTCGGATCGGATCTGGCTTGGTTCAAAACAAATTTTTAGCCTTAAAATACTAAAACGTACAAACGTAAAAGATTCTAAAAAACTTAAACTGCACATATTTTCAAATAATTTTCGCTATAACACTTTTAAATTTTGCAGTTAACGCAAGTACCAAACGAGGTACCTTCCGTGAAACGCATGAACGCCGGGCTGCGCAGGGCTGGTATATACTTTTGGCTTTAATAATTTTGAATTTAGAAAATTTCGATTTTATCAGAGATATGTGACGAAGAATGAATTTAGGGTAAAAAACGTACAAAAAGAAAACAAAAATAACAAACGCAAAAAGGTTACACACAGAAAGGAAGTGGGGGCCAGGAAAGATTTAAAGATAGAAAAAGGTATGAAATATCACCAAATGTAGATAAGGTAAAGTTAAAGTTGGTGAAGCTTGGCTACAGAGATTGCCGGAAAATCGGGGTAAGGGGCATTTAATCCGAAATGGGACATTATGCTGTCTAATTTGTGTTATGTGTTTTATTAGCGGACTATCGCCCAGTTTCAACGAATAGAGATGCGCTGGACGTAGTCCTCTATTGGAGTTATGTCATTACAATGTGCATATAGATCTCTGAGGGAGGTGTACCTTCCAGAATTTGATATGGGGCGCATAAATTTGTGTTCAAAAACTTGAACTTTTTTCTTTGTCGTGGCCGGTATGCTGCACACACCGGCGTGCCGCGTATGTGATGGATGGCCTGACCACCATCGTGTACAACAATTTCTTATTTTGTTTGTTGAGTCTGCTACCCCTGACCATGAGTGGATACAGACTACTGGAGAGGGAGTAGACCATCCGTACTGTCTCATTAATATGGGTCTAGTTTCCACCCCAAGTAATTCACGCATCTCCTGGTTAGAATTTTGTTTCTCCTGATCGAAAAGGGTGTTATGATTTTGTTCCCAGTTAACTGACGCGTGAAGACTATCAACTCGGACTTCTCAGCATTCACCCGAATCTTCCACTAGTCGTAATAAGCCGTGGCACGAGACATGTGCGTCTTCAGCAGCATATTAGCTGTACGCGTTATGAGAATGCGCGTACATAGCTGCGTCATCGGCGTACTTGGCCAGCTTCCTATTCGGGAACTCTGGAAATTCTGAGATTTACAAGTTGTACAACTTCGGTAACAGGCACGATCCTTACGAGACTCCCTCGCGAATGTCCCGTCGTGTTGACAGTTTATTATTCACTCGAACCTGAAGGGATCTGCCCGTCAAAAACGAATGAATAAGCTTAGTGAAGTAAATCGGAAAGTCGTAGTGGTGTAGTTTGAAGAGTAACCTCGGGATCCAGATGGTGTCGACCGCCTTCTCAATATCAAGGAACACCATAGTGGTGCTCTTCCCGAGGTTATATTGTAATTTGACGTCGTTAACTATCCTAACGACCTGTTGCACCGTATTTCTGCCCCTCCTAAAACCAAACTGGGACTCATCGCCGATGTGGAGCTCCTCCTGAACAGTATCTAATCTGATCAAGAAGAGCTTCACCACCAACTTATAGATCGTCGACAGCAACGAGATGGACCTGCAGCTGGCGACGAACTTTCTTGTTTGGCTTCAGGTTGGGAACGACCACGGCGCACTTTCACTGGCTAGGCCAGTGCTCTAGCGGTAGGATCGCATTAACGCATTAATGTACGTCAATTGCACAATATCTTTCCTCGGGAAGTATTTGAGATAATAAGCAAAGGCTCTAGAATACTCGGAAGATGCGGAAATACTTTCATAGCCCCCTAGAGGAGTGAACTACTCCTCCAAGATGTCCGAAAAAAACTTTATATATTTATTTCAATAAAAACAAGAGTGAAGGCCAATAGTATGAGTGAAAAGATATATGCACTCTTTAAAACTCGAGGAGGCTGAGAAATGTTTTTATAACCCTCTTGAAGGCTGAACAACCCCTTGATATCATTAAAATTAACTCAAAGCAATAATCGATTAACCAAAAATATAATATTTAACAGTCAAATGCAAACAAACTACCACGCAGAGACCTCATTAGCAATTATTTTCTTAACAACCACTCACACGGAGGCTGTGCAAAATGAAAAGATAACCACCTCTAAAATAATGTAGTAACCCATTTTCAATGCAAAATAGTTTATAAGAATTACTAGTATCATTTGGTGGCTCCACTAACAAGCATTTCGTAAAAACCTCCCCTTCGTTGCGGGTAAAAATGAATAAAGTGTAAATAACTTTTGAATGCATCAAAACATATTTCACAAGCTATAGCTGACGTTTACTACGCATAAACCCATTTTGCAAGCTTGTTCGAAAAACCATCCCTACTTTGAAGTTGGAATACGGAGATACGAGAATGGAATAAGTTTAAGAAAGCCCAATTAATTTGCAATGAAGGAAAATGCACTCAATAATGTAAAAGTCCTTAACTGCCGTAACATCATACATTTTTTTAAGAACTGCCCGTATTTGAAGAGTAACAATTGAGACAATGAACGATTAGATGATTATTTAGCCACTTTCATATTTCCCAGAATGCATCGCGACTAGGCGGTCTTTTATGTTTGATACTTTTTGTATTTCTTAAGTTTGTTTTTTTGCGTTTCCAGTTTTCTATTTTTTAAATTTTTTGTATTTTGATTTTATATTTTTTATGAATTTTTGATTGAAGATAAACTACTCTTTTAGACGCAACGCTTATTCAGAATTGTCGGTGTCATTGTCGCTTTCAGAAGACTAAAAAATATTCAAAACGCAAGAAATAAAAAAACATAAATTGGCTGAAGTGATATACCTGTCAACAATTTCAACTGATTATTTACTGAAGTGAATATCCTTTTTAAATATAAAACTGCCTTTAAAAAAATCGTATAAATTATGAAATACAGTTGCCCGGGATTTTGTGCCTAATATCGATATTAAAATCGGTTGCAGTATTTAGTTTCGTTATTGGTAATTTTATTTTAAAGTTGGTGTTTTTTTAACGTGTTTCGATTTTTTAAAAAGTTTTTTGTTTTCACTATTTTTAGAGATTCTTCGAAAGTGGTTTAATTTAAAAAAAAAATCAGCTTATTTAGTGGCCTCTTGTTTATCTTCTACACACTTAAATAAAGAAAGATGCAATAATAATTTTTTCTATAGGTTGTCGTTACAAAATGAACTGTACCAGATTTAGAAAGAATGGAAGAATTTTTTAGTTAAAAATGCATCATTGATGTCAAACATTATTTGATTATATATTCTTATTTGTTGTTCCTTTTGTCCTCTTTTAAAATGTTTGTTTATTATTTTACAATAATTAATTATTATGGGTACTGTATGGTCAATGTTTTTTTTGTTTTTTGACAGCCTTTCTCTTTTCTGTTTCTACGCAGTTAGATGCTTGGCAACAAGGCTTCATAAAATTTTGAAATCCGTTGTTTTGTTATGTTTTACTGTGTGATGTTTTTTAAATACATGTATTTATTTAATGTCATAACAAATTTAAGTGACTATTAAAATAAAAAATAGATATATCATTGTGTCTTTAACAATCTTCGATAGCTATAAAGATAAATAAGTCCTAATAAAAATATTGCAAAATATCCACATTGGAAACTGAATATATTGCACTACATTTATATTGTAAAGTAACCGCTGTCTGGTGTTACATTTACGAGGCACGTAGATTTTATTTTGCAATTTGTATGAAATTCAATTTATAAGTATTTCAGGAATAAAAGCTCTCAAAAAACAGGAAACTCATTTTATTCCATAACATTACTCACGCAATTCAATTTAATGCCTACATCGCACTTAGCACTTAAAGCCAAAACGATATTACTATTAGAAAACTGAGAGAAAAGACACTGCTTTCTGTGACTGCTTGCTTTCTTCCAATATTTCCACTCAAGAAAGATTTCCAGTAGCGCAGATAAATATTGTTTAATGAATTTACTTCGAAAATAAAGCACGAAATATTCTTGCTTTATTTAAAATACCAACATAATGTATACTTAAAAACTAAATACACGTATTATTTGTTGTTCCCAGAAATTTAGAAAGAATAGTTTAATTATTACAAATTATTTAAATGAAATGTTCAAAATATGGTTATGCTATTTTTTGTAAAAATAAAAGGAGGTATGATATGTCTCCAATGTTCGACAGATTATTACTCTTTTTTAAATAACTAATAAAATCACAAATTATAGAAATGTATACTCTCTTTGACCGACTTTATTTTGATTTGATTTACTAGGAATATTCGAGTTAGTTCTTGTCCTGCTGGGAGGGTTTCTATATTTCGATGAATACTCTGCATGATCTAAGTTCCCTTCTTCTACTCTTAGTTTATTTTCTTGGATTTTTGTTACCATTTTAATTGACTTTTTTCGTGATACCACATTTTCTTTGTTTATTCTACGACGTTCTCAAATTTTAATTTTTTTTTTTTTTTCGAAGATGGAACTTTCCATGAAGTCTCATGCAAACTTCTACTTAACCTAAATGGTATTGAAGAAAAACTGGAGAAATACTCCTTTTCAAGTTTTTTTAACATAAAATAATATTAGCGAATTTGGTGGATGCGCTAGTAATACAAAGAAAATATTATTCATTTGGGAGCTGGCATGTATCGCAATGTTTTCTTTCCCTAAGAATATGCTACTAAATTTTTTGTAAAAAAATAGTATGAATTTTAAAGGAAAATTTATAATATAATCCCTTCAAATTAGAAAAAAAATAAAGAAAATTTTCCCACAGTTATGAGACATGTAAAAAGTTAAGTATTTGGGTTGTCTGAACATGATTTTCACCCCAGCAGTTCCAGAAAGGGTGGTTTTTGAGAAATATATACATGTATGAGAATTTTAGCGTTTCCTCGCCTGTTTCTCTATTTTCAGGAAAAACTATGCATTTTGGTGAAAAATACCGTCTCTACTTTCTTTTTTGAATTCCGCATAGTTTCGCCGTTACAGGGCGCGAAAGAAAAATATATGTATATACTTTTGCACCTTATTTTAAATTTTGAGCCAAAATTATGCATTTTTATCAAAAATTATATGTAACTGTCTACGTGTATATATATCATTTAAATTGAAAATAAAAATATAAAAGAAAAACAAACCGCTAGTATATCTCAGACGATTGATGTCATAGAATATCTAGAATTCGAAGAAAATTGTGCTATTTCTCATTGTAGGATTTTTATTAAATAATTCAATTTGCCGAATGAAGAGATAAGATTAAATTTTTGATTTTTATTAATTGAAATTGCAAAAAGCATTAAATAGTTTTGAGCAATTGGTATTTCGCAAAGATAATGAAGAAATATTGTTTATACATGTGGAATTAAGGAATTTGAAGAGGACATTGAATTTCTCCATTAAATAAAACACAACAAAATTGTAATATAAACACACAACAAAGCGTCCAAAGGCTGTAGAAAAAAGGTAAAGTGGTAGGCTGGCATCGACGCTCTAGTAAGTGTTGCGACACCGTTCTAGCGAAGCGTTGAAGCGCGTGCATTCACATAAGGAAACTAGTTTTAAATATATGTATTATATTTTTTTAAAGTAATTGCATTATAAATTTTTAAATTAATGTATGACAAAATTATTAAAAATTAAATTTTATAAATTATACTGTATCTTTCTTTTATATATATATATATATATATATATATATATATATACTGCAGTCTAGGGTGCGCCTGCGCGTTTGGCTACGTGTTGCCGGTCCCCCACCACCTGTGGTAGGCGTAGCGGGCGTCTGACTGCAGCATATATAAGGAGCCGCACAACGCGGGGACCGTCAGTTCAGTTTGAGCAACGAGGAGCAGCAGTAGGCAGCTTTCAGTGAAAACCTGAAGATAGCAGATAAGATTTAGATAACCCGTGACTCCTGGAGGAGGATATATATATATTTCTCAAAAACCTAAATACTTAACTTTTTACAAGTCTCATAACTGTGGGAAAATTTTCCATAAAACACCGATTTTTTGACTAATTCAAAGATACTAGTGCCGCAGTCAGAATTTTAAATATGGAAAAATTCGTCAATTAGATTAATAAATTGGACTCGGATAGATGCACCTCGAGAATACTTTTTCATCATTTCATATTCTGTACTTATTTTTAACTTTCTAAACCTTTTTAGTACAACGTAAAATTAATCTGAACGTAATTTTCGAACCCTGTTTGGAACCCTCCCTGGTGCTTCGGTGAGAAATTTGAAAATTTCGATTCAGTTTTTGATTTGACAATTCTACAGTAGTACAGGGTTATTCATTATAAATTACCCACCACTTATCATCGTTTCTATTCCCTATAGAAAAAAAAGTTTTAAATAAAAGTTGTGTGCTTATGACTGAATTTTGTTAAAATGCAATCAAAGATAGAGTTGTGTGTAGATTTCAGGGGATGCAAAAAAATAATATATATTTTTTAATGGGATATCTTGTATATATATATATATATATATATATATATATATATATATATATATATATGTTATTAAGCGTTCAATATCTTAGTTAAATTAGTTACTGTAAATATGGAAAAGTTAACATTATTAAAGTGAACTATGAAAATGATAACTATTATGTTTGATAAGTGACATTTCTTTAATGAAATGATCAAAATGGTTTACAGTGAGGAAGAAAAACCAAATATTTATACAAAATAGATAACAAAGATTCGTTTAGGAAATTTAAATATAAAAAAATAATAAAAAGCATTTGAAAACTTGATATTCTGTAAAAAGTCCTACTAAAAAATAAAAGGTGGAAAATGCTAATGTACGAATACAAGAAACGCGAGGCGTACGCACTTTGTATGATTGTATGAAAGGGGTGAAATCGCTGTTGCCTTCAGCGTACATTAAGATGATACATATATACTTATATATAAAGTGCGCACGCCTTGTTTTTCTTGCATTCGTACAGTAGTATTTTTTTATTTCGTAATTTTTAGTCATACTTTTTTGGGTGGTTTACCCCCCCCCCCCCGATATCACTCAATAAAAATTCATCTCTTAACGACTTGTTTTGATATCTCGCTCCTCCAAATTTTCACCCCCGTGCCCCCTATGTGCGGATATTTGCAAAAATAACAATAGAATTCTGTATTGTCATCCGATCTTAGTAACTGTGCAAAATTTCATCAATTGATTATGTCACGCAGTGCATTAAACAAAGGACGCAAGATTTGAACATAAACTTTGTACACGCATTGTGAGTTGAATAAAAGCAAGTAATAAATGATAACTCATAAAAGTTGTTCGATATATCCACCATTATTGTCAATAAATAATTGATAACGTCTTCTTATATTTATAATTGCACCAGAAGTGGCTCCATTATTTACATTCCGGACTGTTAGGTGGCTATTTAATTCTTCCATTATTCTCTATCCATATTGGTAATACATTACTTTAATGATCTCGAACGAGTAGGCCACTATGCGGAGTTGCCCCATCCTGCATCCCAATCATATCATATGAAAATTCCACACCAAACGCTAACAGTTCTTCTTCCTAATTTTTTTATTTGTTTTGAAAATCTTTTTCTGTCGTGCTTGCTTTCCCACGATCTTCGATTTTTCCTATTAAAAACTCCTGCCATAGAAAAAGGTGATACATCAGTCCATAATATTTTAGTAAAAAAATCGGCATCTTCATCCAACTTTAGAATCATCTGGCGGCAAAGGTCCAGCTTTTTCCTTTTATGAGCCCCTGTTAAAACTTGTACGGGTAAAATTTTATATGATCTATAGTATTTTTTAAATTACGTTGGATTTTGGAACAACTTTTACCTAACTGATCGACTGCATTATTTTTACTACATTCAGAATTTTCTAAAAAAGAATAGTGCTTCAAAAAGTCTATTCGTGAATAAATATGGATGGACTTACCTTCGAAATGAAGCAGTATATCTAGCTGTTCTTCCCGATTTGCTTGAACTACACGCTTGTTTCTACTGAAACTGAAGATATTATTCACCTTTCGCTAAATATTTTTGAATGTATTTTCTGATGGTGTTGGACGATTCGGATACAACACCCTATATGCTCTTTTTGCTGCATGCTTAATTTTGTTATTTTTTATATAACATGTAAATATTTGGACTTTTCCTTCCTTACTGGAAACCATTTTGATTATTTCACTTAAGAAATGTCACTTATCAAACATAATAGTTGTCATTTTCACAGCTGACTTTAATAATGATAACTTTTCCATATTTACAGTAACTAGTTGAATAAGCTAAGATACTCGACGTTTAACTCCTCAACAATTTATGTGGTAGGAGTAACACATGATATATTTTTGAAATCAAGAAAAAATGATCATTCCAAAAATTTAATAATATACAGGATATCCCATTTAAAAAATATATTATTTTTTTGTATCTCCTGCAATCTGCACACTACTGTACTTTTGATAATATTCTAACAAAATTCAGTCATAACCAACTTTTATTCAATTTCTTATCTGTAGGCAATAATAATGATGATAAAGGGTGGACAATTTATAATAAATGGCCCTACACCTTAACAATATTACAATTTCCCATGTTGATATATTTTTGTTAAAATATTTTTGTAAAATTTCGTAAATTTTTTGAGGTGGTCGGCAGAAAATGGATTTTAAACGAGAGTTTTGTAGAACTTTTCGTTTAAATTTTCCACTCTAAACAAATTTTACTAGAAATATTCTTTAATCTGGCGAGAAATTGTGGGTCATTCCTATAACCGCCCCGATACTATGATCGCAAATTTTAAAAATGCATTTTTTATGCAATTTCTCATCCTGAACGATTTCTTCTTGGAGAGGTTTTTGATTTAACAAAATGTTTTTCACAAAATCGACCCTGAATAATTGCAAAAACCCTTTCCGTTGCAATTTTTCACTCTAACAATTTTTATTTTATAAATTAACGATTCGACGAAAATTTGTTTTGGGGCATTTGGAGTCGTCTTAGCCCCTCTGATGGGAATTTGTAAAAGAAAGCTTTTTGGTACAACTCTTAGTTCTGAAAATTTATTATTTAAGATATTTGTTGATTTGACGAAAGTCTTTTCAGCACTTTCTGAAGTTTTGACGAGAAATTTACAATGTAATGTAATTGTTGTAATTTTCCACAAACAATTTATATTTAAAATATTTTTTGATTTAATAAAAACTTGTTTTCGAGCCCTCTTTGAAGCTGGTCTTGCTACTTTGAAGATAAACCAATTATTGTGATAATACAATTTTTGATTCTAAAACACCCTGTTTTTGGAGCCCACCTGGAGCCATTCCTGCCCCCTAACGAAAAATGTTCAAAGGAAATAGTCCTTTGAAAATTTTACATCATTTGCATTGAAAATATTTTTAGGTGTGACGCAGAATAATTTTTTGGCCCTGCCTAGAGCCGTCCCTGATATGTAGACTGAGCCAATATTCAATAGCGTTCTTCCTTGAACCTCCGATTTCCGATTTCTACGTTGAGCCGTCTTCGAGTAAAATGTATAGCACACAGACAGACACGCAGACACATAGACGGTATGCCAATTCAGATATATCCGCTATTGTTTTTCTTCAAAACGCCCATTTTCATCCTTATCTAAATTTTGAATTTTTTCGCGACTACAATACTCTACAGATGAGAGAGACGAGAAAGTAAAAACACCGTTTTGGAAACACCACCGCCAATTTGATATTTATTTTTGAATTGTACTGTATTCACAAGTGGTACAAACGTTAGACCCCAAATGAACGCTTTTCCACCAAGTTTTGAACAAATTTTAGGCAATACATCTCTAAAATTAAATGTAAAAGTATCAGATAAAAGTATAAAAACAAAGTTAATTTCAAACAATGAACGCAAAATAAAACACTTCGAAATAAAACAGATTTATATCGTAAAATTAAATTAATTAAACACTGATAAAACATCAGCAATGTCGTGCAAATAAATTCTGTTTTGGTTAGGGCACATAATTCTCTAGAGGGGATATGCCACTTTGCCACCCTTAATCCTCAAGTGAAGCATCTGTATGGTAAAGAAACGAATTTAAGTGTATTTATCATGATATATTTCCATATAAGCGAAATTTGTTTGAAAGATTGAATACGGAAAGAGCCGGAGACTTTCATTTCAGTTATTCGTTCCTCCGAGATGATCGATTTCACACCTGGCTTTTGAAGTGCTGGTTTGAATAAAGGTTGCCACACAATATACATCTGCAAGCTATATTGAATTTGTTTTACGAAAATTTGATTATGTATATTTACAAAGAACGAGTTTTGCCTTTGTACGTCGCATAGCGATTCTCTGGAGAAACTTTTCAAAATACCAGTATAATGAGTGAAGACAGAAATCACAAAACCCCACAGAAAAAAAAACTGGACACATTTGAAGTACTAATACATTGTTACGTCCTTATTTATTCTAAATATCCTTCTTTTCTATTATTGTTTATTTTGTTTGTCTTTACGTAATTTAAATTCACCGCAATATCCGCTTCTTATTGTGACTTACCCGCTAATAATCATTTCCGCTTAATTTGTTTTGTGTGTGTATTGTGCAACGACGATCACGAATTTAGGATCTACCTGCAATATCTGCAGCCGGAGGCCTCCGAGAACCTGGACCCCAGAGGAATAAATCTGAAAGGTAGGATCCTTAATTTCTCTATCGCGCCGCTATACAGTCCACTCTATTTTGTTTCCGCTTATTTTGGTTAAATTAATATTATTTTTTCCCCGCAAGTTCACCGTGCGTGAACATACATGATAAATACATTTTTCTAAGATTACAAAAACTCGTTAGAGATGTCAGTGCTGAATGTTAAATTAATTATGTTAAGTTGTTAAGCAAGTGTTTAATATTTTATGTTGACAATTAATAGTCCTATGATCTTTCAGGCTATTATATCGATTGCAGTAGTCATTGGACCGCTAGATGGCGCTTATTGAAAGTGCCGCATTTCGAAATCTTAAGGATTTCGTGATTTCGCTTCGTCTTGTTTACCACAAACCTAACTGGGACTAATGAGAGCCAACAGCGCCAAACTGCAATCTGCAAGTGGCCTGCTATGACTACCACGAGAGCTCTCTAAGTAGGAACAAGTTTCTTGGATCGTGTTTGTTGCAATAGAAGCTTTATGCATTCTGCTAGTAATATGCAATTTTTACACCTAATGCAATTCGTAATTCAACGTTCAGAGTGGGCACATAGTGGAAGTAATTGTTGATTGCAATCTTGCTCCTCATTGAAAATAAGGATTTATAGAAGAGCATGTGACTGAAATATTACATTTATTTGGAACATCGGCTAATTAATAGAATGATTTGTTTGAAAAAAATTACCAGGATCTTAAAAAACATTTTTGTTATAAATTAGCATCTCTATCGTACTCCTTGTTTTATAAAGATAAAGATTGTGAAGAAGCTAATATAACGCTTGTGATCTTTTGGAAGAAAATTTGAAAATTTCTATATAAATTTGACTTTCATGGCTTTAGTTCCATATATTTGTCTGTTTTATTAAAGAAAGTTTAATGTAATGGTAATGATTAATCATTTTTAAATATAAAATTTTACTATAAATTAAATGTTATGTTAAGCCTAAAATGGAAGTAACATATTTTAGAAAATTATACTACACGCAAAAGATTTAAAAACAGTGAATAGAAGTAAGATGCGTACTCTCGATAGGGTTAGGAATAAATATCAGAAAAATACCCATCCCATTCAGGAACGAAAAGTTTCTTTTTTCGCAAAAACCACTCCCGGACGGGGACTTATCGCTGGTTTTCACTTTTATCTTGTAAACTGGTTAGTAAAGCAAAAAGTATGGGAAATAAAAAATTTGTCGTCAAATTCTCTATAAAAAATGTCATATTGATCTTGTAGCTTATTCTCAACTTTTTCGCAATATTGGTGTTCAAACTGAGAGGTAGTTTGGAGCGCACAGGTAAAAATCGATCTTACACGAAGTTTCAGAGCGAATATCTCAAAACCGGTTACTTAACGAGAAAAATGCCCATGAATGAATTTACAGAGCAGAATTTTCTCTGTGAGATGCATGTCTAGCTGGTTTTGACGCATTTGATTTTTATTTATTTTCCCCTTTTTCCACAAAGATACGTTTTCTAATTATACAAAACACTTATGTACCTCACTAATTTATATAAATTATTCATTCTAGATGACCTCGGACAAGATGCTTGAAGCATTGTGACATGTAGGAGAAGGAAAAGGTGCAGGTCAGAATAGACTCTTTTTTAAGCCTGAGGGTGTCTTGTCCCTCGAACTTTCAGTTGTTGAATAAACGTTCGTGTAATAGTACAATAGAAAACGCTTAGGAAATACGGTGAAGATAGGTTTAAAAAAATATAAAAATATAATGCAGATACGTTATTACTACATAGACTTAAATGTGCGTGAAAGTGTTTCTGTAAATATGGAGACAATAGGTGATTGTTTTATTTGCAAAAAGACGCTTCAAGAAGGTGGAACTGTGCGTGTTGATAGAGGGTTGGTGAATTTAATAGCCGTTAGTGAAGCTGGACACGACGATAAATATAAATCTTCAAAATGATACGGCCATATACATATATCAAATTCAATCTTGGCGAGGAGAAAAATTGGAACCAACGGAATGGGTTTGAAAGAAAGTGGGCAATACCTTGGCACCCACTTATAGTCCAGTGCATATAACCTACTTTTGATGGGAACCCAGACATATATTACTAGCTAAAACCCTGAACATATGTTCTAGTAGGGTTTCTAAATGTTATATTGAAAGTTCCAAGCTAGTGGAAGTGGGGGACACCTGAAATCCTGGAAAAACTTTTTCACCTGGAATTTTCCTGGAACGCGGATGAAAATTGAACGAATGATCATAAAAGGTTCCAGAAACTTTTAAATACAATTTTTTATATTATAGAACAAAGTGAAAGGTCATTTGAGTCGGCATATCAGACGGTTGACAATGACAATGCTAAGCAAGTAGATCTTGATTCAATGAAAACAATTGAAGGCATACCTTTTAGTGATGTCCACTTACGAATGAAAAACGTAGTGGTATTCTTAGCGATTGTTACAAAGACAGTGAAGGTTAGGAAAATGGTGGTTGAAATCAACATTATTCGACTTTTTCATCGCATGCTTTGTGCTGCGCGATCTGACGAACAGATAAAAGAAAATTTAACTTTTAAACTTGCTGCTTTCCTCCCCGCATTGTTCGATGACATCTCTCTAGTACCGGGTACAAAATCTGCTTTGCTGAAAGAACTCACTCCTATAAAGAAAGTTGAAGTTGACGATTTTTCTAACTACGGTGTAGACGGCGGTTATTTGCTTCACTACTTTAAATGGGTTAAAACAGAGACACATGGGCAGATTTGTGCCAGGTACGGGAAATACTTGAAAGAAAACTATGGCTATAGCTTCACCGTAGTTTTTGACGGCTATTAACAATCAAGCACCAAAGATGCAACACATGGGCTGCGTACTGGTTGTGGAACTTCAGTTGACGTAGTTGTACAGGAAAACAGCATACTTGATTAAGATCATTTTCTTGTTAACCCCAAGAATAAGACAAATTTAATTTCTTTGCTTTCCTCACATCTCAGAGCTACTGGCTACGAAGTAGGAAATGCGAACGTGGATGTCGATCTATAATTCCTAGGTATTTAACTGAGGTAGCTTCTGGCATTTATATGGTATTCTCAATTTTAAGGGACCTAAATTTGGTAGATGATTTGAATAACTTGTAAATGGTAAGTGGTTTGTTTTGTCATAATTTATTGTTAATAAGTTATAGTCAAATCAATCTTTGATATTTTTAAAATCATATTCAACTTCATTTTTTAAATTTTGCCATGTATCGGATTTATATAGAATTACAGTATCATCTGCGAAACTTATTATCGTGCCTTCAACTTTTAGCGTGAGTAAATGATTTAGATATAGTACAAACAAGATGGGCCCAAGAACTGTCCCTTGTGGAACACCGTATTTGACTGATTTAGATGAACTAGTATAATTGTAATTATTACATATTGTATCCTATCAGTTTAATAATATTCATTATTTCGGTTGGGCTCGTCGGGAATAGGTACGTGGAATTTTCTAGCCATTCTGTGTCTTCATGGTAATCTGTTGGTAGTCGAATTTTATTCGCATATCTTTCACCAGAGTACTATAATGGGTATTAAATTTATTTGCTATATCCAATTTATTTGAAATCATTCCATTATCTGACCTTATCTCAATAATTTCGTTTTCGTCATTAAGTTTCTTACGTATTTTATTAACAGTATGCCACATATCTTGTGAGTAATTTTATTTTTGTTAATCAAAGAATTAAAGTACTGTTTTTTGCTTTTTTTAATTGTCCGAGTCAACATTTTCTTTTTATCTTCATTTTTTATTCTGAATTGTTTAGTATTATTTATTCATATTATTTTTTAGTTTCTCCAGAAATATATCGGTCATTGTGTTTATGTTACTACTTTTATATACATCTTCCCAATTCTCTTTTTGTAAACCTCTTCTTAGCTTAAAATAATTAGTATATTGTTTATGTTGGTTATTACTTTTTTTAGGTGTAATTTCTTTGCCTATTTTCATAAATAACATTATTGGATATAATAATAATAACAAACAAATAACACTACAGGTAATTACGACCCCCTTTATCCCGGAAGGCTCTAGACGAGTCTTGTGTGGGAGGGGGCTACATATTTAGAGACAAGGGACACACACTCAATATCCGTGTATAGTGAATGAATTCTTCTCACAGTATTTTCCACTGCCACGACCGGGGATCGAACACGGAACTTTTGGGTGAGAGAAACTTACCTCTCGACCATCAGTCATACATAATGATCTGTAATATCCGCCTCATAAATAAATGATACGAAGTTTCTATCGTCGATGTTAGATTTAATTAAAAAATGGCCTATACATGTTTTTGTGTCACCCTGCACTCGTGTTGGTTTATTTATGTACGAAATATATTCTTGTGAACTTAAAACATGTAGGCACTCCTGAGAATTTTCATTTGATGATAAAATATTGATGTTCATATCACCAACTATAATATGCACATCGCATTTTTCTACTTTCTCTAAATAATTTAATAATTCCATAGTAAATGTTTTTTGACATATACTTGGTGATTAATAGATAGAAGTTTTAACAATTCTTTCATTACGCAAAGAAATATATAATAATTTAATAGCTTTTACATCTCCCATTTTAACCACCAAACGCGTATAAATAAAATTGGACTTTACATATAAAATAACTCCATCATTTTGGGTAGTGCAATCTTGACTATATAATAAATCATAATTATTTAAGTTGTATATATACGTATCATACTCTTTCCAGCATTCAGACAGTATTATGATATCGAACTCATCACTAAGTTGATTCAGAAATACAGAAAATTCATCTAAATTTTTGGAAATACTTCTTAAGTTTATATGAACAATTTTTAGGTTACTTAAAAGATTTAATTACACGTTAGTAAGATCTTGTAATTTATTAATTGTAAATTATAAAATGACAAACATTAACATAAAAGTTTGTGTTAATGTTTGTCATTTTATAATTTTTTATGTATGAATCCATTTTAACAATAATAATAAGAACAACGATATGTAAACCAAGATATACTTATACATGAAATATATATATTTTTTTATTTTATTTTAACCTTTACCTACATGTATGCTTCCATTAGAAAGTAACAGTTAATTATGTAAGAAAAAAAAATAGAATGTATAATTATTTTTTTATTTTTGCGGTTTATTCTAGTATTGTAGGTTTTAGTTTGGTAACTTAATTTCTTGTTGACCTTTGTTGGATCCTCGGTACCTAATCCGGAAGTAGAAGTCTGGATTGCGGCATTTATATCATTCTGTGGTTCGTTTCCTTTTAATTCCAGTAACTGTTCGTAAGTGTGTTCTTCCTCGTTTATGTACACTTTGTTGTTTTTAATAACAGTACGTAAACCCTGCTCTTTGGCCTTATTTATCAAAAAACAATATCTGGCGTTGCCTTCGCAGGCACAAATTAAAACTCTTCAAGCCAAAATTTCTTCACACGTTGCAAGAAAGGGACCCAGAACGAAAATTAGAATATTGTTATTGGCTGCAAGGCAATTTTTTAGAGGACCGTCGTTTTATCGATAAAAATACTCTTCTCACACGAAGCCACATTTACCACTAATGGCGTGGTTTCGTCACAAAATTGTAGACATTGGGCTGCGGATAATCCAAATTGGGTAATCACATGCAAAAGTCGGTACTCCCAAAAAGTGAATGTAAGGTGTGGTATCCTGGGAAACCGGCTAATTGGTCCATTTTTTTTTTCAGGGCAATTTAAATGCCGATGTTTACTTGAATTTCTTTAACAGAGAGTTGTCCGATGCTATAGACTATTTAATACTTGCATTGCAAAGAGATATCCATTTCCAACAAGATGGCTCTCAGTACATAATGCCTTGATTGTGAGAGAATTGTTTAATCGAAATTTTCCTCGAAAATGGATAGGTCGTAGGTCGTAGTGCACTTTGCGAGTTTCCGCCCAGATCCCCAGATATTATTCCCTTGGATTTTTATTTATTTGGCGCACTTAAAGAAATAGTTTATAAAAGCAGACTATGCACACGGCAAGAATTGTGTAACAGAATTTTGGAAGTTTGTCGATCAATACCTCCTGAAGAATTAGGAAAAGTATCGAATCATAATAAAAAAGAATTTTAAAATGCATTGAAATTGACAGCGATATCTTGGTAAAATATTTCAGATAATTATTATTGTGTTCAGTTTTCTTTGAATTAAATGAATTATCAACATTATATAAACTGGTTTATTAAATTAAAAATAATACTGCAATATTTTTCAAAAAAAAAAAAACTAAAAATCAATATTTTCAAATGAAACTTCATATTTCAACTTACTTAATTTTTTTGAACGACTTCCAAATACATTTTTCCTCTATCTCAATCGCTAATGTTACTTTTGCAAAATTCCCATTTTAAAAACATCATAGTTGGCTTTGAAATAGAGATTGAGTAACAGTTCTACCTTCCAAAGGTAGTTCATTATGGGTGTTATGTGCTGTAAAAAATATATACAAATCCAAATACAAATAGCCAAGTTATAGGGGTGGCTTAGTACGAAGTGGGACACACTGTATGTCTTTCAGAACCCCTTGTTAATCAATCCTCAAAAAATCAGCTAGTAATTTCATATGTCCTGCTGCAAAAAAGGGTTACGGAAAACGATGCAGCTGTTTATTCTTTCCTATTATTTGGGTTTGTTTTCTACCACATGTACTATTATCCTCTTCAAAACAAATCGCCGAATCTACAAAATAATAGAATTATTGGAAAAAAAGCCTCTGCGCCCGTGACGTTTACGCCAAAGGAAAAGTCAGAGGTTATGTTTTGCAAATAATATAAATCGGAATAAACACAAAAATAATGTATTTTGCTGACGTTTCGGAAAGTAATCTCTTTCCGTTTTCAAAGCTATTTTTTGAAGAACTCTTATTTTGCTGTGTTAAGGTTGGATTGCGCTGCTCAACAGTGTGATCTAATGGGCAAAAATGTTTAAATTCCGAATTGGAAGAATAAATAGTTAGTCGATAAAGAACCCTTTAATGAATAAAATTGGGCAGAATTTTAATGAAATAGGCCTATAAGATTTACCACTTTAAAAAACCCACTGAGAATTCTACCTCAAGTGTGGTGTGGAAACGAGCTCAAATTAGAAAACGAATCTTTGTGGAAAAAAGGGAAAAATAGATAAAAACCACTTACGTCAAAACCCGCTAGATATGCATCTTATAGAGAAAATTTGGATGCTGTTACTGTGAAATAGGTGGTAATAAGTTACAAGGCCATTACAACAGTTTTTATACAAAATTTATTAAATGTCTTATTTCTTATACTTTTTTCTCTTCCAACGAACGATTTGCAAGATAACAGTGAAAAACCAGCGTTAAGTCCTCGTTAGGAGTGGTTTTTTGCACAAAAAGTGACTTTCCATTCCTGAATGGGGTGGGAACTTTTCGAATATCTATTTCTAACCCCATCGAGAGTACAGATTTCAAATATTATTTCTTTATAAATTATTTCTTCTAAAACGTCTAATTTGCTTGGACTATTAGTAGGTTTTCCGATTATGTGTAAGGGCGTAGTTTCTGTGAATTACCCTCAAGTTAATGTCTTGAGAAGGGAAATAAATATTTTCCAATGTTAAGTAATACAGTATTTGGTCGCATTCCAGGGTGACTAGTGTTGCATTCGCACTACTGAATCGGAAGTTGGTAATTTTAATTGTCTCTCTTTTTATGCCATGGCGCATGTTACATGCGACATAATGTGTGTGTCGTGTTATGGGGGTGAGGATGTTTGGGACTGCTGGTTGCTAATTTACAGTGTGTTACAGTGTGGATGTGAGGCGTTTTTTAAATTGTCCTATTTGTACTAAATCGTTGGCGATATTCAGTTATTCCACCGCTAGTATTAAAGTAAAGCGTTACTGCTCATGATTGTTTCATAATATAAGATAGAATCAATTTAATAGAAGTTGCTATGCAACATCTCGACGTTAAACATGTCCAAAATACTTTATAAGCTCTAATGGGTTTCTCTGTTGGACAACAAAGATATTATGTATTTACTTATTTACTATTATTGTAATTTCAGTTAAATCTCGTGGCAAGAAAAAACCAACAGCTTTTATCGAACTATTTTATCATGGATATCGTGCCCGATATCAAACTAATAAGCGTTTCGTTATTGTAAGAAAGGTGAAACGATTTAGTAAATCTTCAAAATAGTAACCTGTCAGGATGATCATAACTTAGTTACCAATGCTAATGAAACTTAGATGTTTTTCGAACAGCGCGATATAGTTCCTTGGTATACCAAATGCTGTTAATTGCTATCTATTTTCGTTGTTTCATTAAAGAGTCAACTTATCGAAATCTATTTTCATACATTGAAAAATCGGTCCGGTACAACTTCATTTAAAAATAATTATAACTACATATTATTTTTCTGTTATAAATTGCATTTCAAATCTGGGTACAAAATTTAATCAAAATTGTTAGAACCGGTTTAGAATTTTTATGGAGTAACGGGTACTGTCATTCTATATTGGTACTAAAGTAGTATTTATGTGTCAAATTTGATCAAAATAATTAGAGCCGTTTTTGAGAAAAAATTATTTTGTATTTCTTTGTCGGTTTTCAGGGGTTAACCCCGTCATGTTTAAACTAGATTCGATTGGTGTGGCCGTCCTGAATACGCATACAGAATTGAGTAAAATCGATCTAGTAGTTTAGGCTCTAGGTGGTATTACAGACGGCAGATATTTTTTAAAAACCACTTTTTTACTTCAAGGGGCCTGAAAACTTACAATTTCATAAAAAACTCAAAATCAATTTTTTGCACAATCACAATACTTTTTTATACTTTACGAATATGCGTTTTATATCACGGGTTTCATAAAAGACTTTTTAAAAACTTTATTTAAATTATTAAGAGTCAACGTTGACTCTTTGAATAAAATAGTAAGTTAAAATATATGTGTTTAATTAGACATGAGTATCAGAACTGGTTACAGAAGTGCTTTGTGGTATATTTATAACATTCTAAAAGCATCGTTAACAAAATGTTGAACAAAGGAAAGCAAATACAATAGTCAGCATGATTGTGAGAAGCTAAAATGTAATATGAATGTAATATGATACTTTATGAGTGATAACGATAAGAGGGAATTCATTATCCGCACGTAGCTGAAATATGACACTCTGGGATAATTTGAAATGAAGCGAAAGTCACGTATCGCTTTGTATACGGTGGCTCAAATACTATATAACAACTTCCCCCTTATTAAAAAAGTTGATGGTTATGCAGCAACTTTTACAAATATGAAAAGCGAGATAATAATATTGAAATATTGAAAGTTGTAAAGTTTGTAATTACAATTATATAATTAATATAAAACAAAATATAAGACCGTATAAAATATAAGATTATGAAATATAAAATTAAAGTAATACAAGCGTAGTTAACATCTCAAAGAGGGTTAATTTGGAAAACAGTGATAAAAGTCTAAGTCAGTTCGACTTCTTCTTCTGCTTCTGTTTCTTGATGAATGTTGGGTCTCCTCCTTGGGGGTAGAATGCTAGTTAATCTTTTGAAGGTTCTAGTTGGCATCGATGGAGACGGAGGTGGTCCGTGAGATGGGCGAACCAGGGCTAACTTTCGGCTTCTTCTTCTGCACTTACAGAATAGGTAGAACAAGACTAGGGTAACAATTAGGGTTATAGTAAAATACGTGAACCATGAGATGTGTTTGGTTACGTAGGGTTCGTTGATGAGGTCGTCTAGGTCCTTGGAATATTGGTCTAATTTATGTTTTGCAATTTCGAGGTCTTCGGTGTTCAAATTGTTTAACTTTAATGGCTTCAAGTTTGGTAGTTGTATTTTATCTGGGAGTTGGTTGCAGCACTCATATGAAATTTGAATTGGATGTGAGTTGTCCTTAATGTCCGATATTTCATTGGAACTTGCTTGAATTTTGGTTATGCCAACGAAGGCGTAGCAACTGGGTTGTAGTTTTATGACAGAGTTTTTTGCGATAATTTCTGTTATTGAATTTTTCTGCGGACAATTAATAGTGACATGTAACGGTTCTGCGTTGATGACTAGCCATGTGTTTTCCTGAAGTTTTTGAACGTTATAGCCTTGACTGAATATGAAGGAGGTTTGACAATTTTCGGGCAGGTGCTTAAGATTTTTGAAAAGTCTTGCTTCACAGATAGCATTATTGTCTATCGGGTAGGCGAACAAGTTGGAGCACAGTTTGGTTCCCATGTAAAGCTGTTTGCATTCGTCTAAATCCGGAATGGGTAAATACATTAAGGAATCATCGTCCCTCGCGATAAATTTTTGAGATACAGATAAAATGTGATGTAAACCAGTTCTATTATCCAGGATGGGGATAGGATATAATTGATAAGTTGTGTATGTTTGTGGGTCTACTAGAGGTATTTTTAATACGAAAATTAAACTTGAATCGGTTTGAAAAGCTTGGAGTTCAATAATATCCAAGTATTGAGCAACTTTTGATAGTTTTATTTGAAGCGGCAAATTGTTCTTCTGCAAATTCTGTGAAATTTCTTGTAAGGATGAGACTAAGTCCGATGGAGTAATGATTGATGTGTGAATAATTTTTAATCGTGCAAACGTTATTGAATTTAGAATATCATTTAGAGTGTCTTCAATATATAAGTAACTTGCCATCAATTGTTCACAAATTTCTAAGAATTTTAATTTCGTCTCGACAATTTGAAGCTCGCGTGATGCACCTAAAATAGATGTTTCGATTTCTTTAATATTTTTGTTAAACGTTTCCTCGTCGATCTGTAATTTTTGGATTGTTGAATTAAAGTTCTTTATGACGGATGTCGTAACCGAAATTTGATTTTTAATTAAATTTTCTAGTTGATGTTCATCGTTGTTTAGTTTATTAATGCAATTAGAGTAGTATTCGCCATCCTCGGCATCTAAGTTCCCGGTGATTGATTTAAAAACTGTGCCGATACCGTTGAGGATTCCACGCTTGTATCTTTTGGTATCTAAGAAGACTTCTTCAAATTTAGATTGTATGGTTTTAGATATTTGAGCTAGAAGGCTAAGATGGGTTTTGACTTCGCTTTTAAAGGTCACCATGTTTTGATAGGCAGGGTCGAGGGTGTTTAGAATTGTGTTTAGAATTTGTTCGTTCCTTTCGAATGTTGCCTTTAGGGAAGATACGTTTTTGTGAATTAGTAATGTCCATTTGTCATTAGTTAATATTACGTCAGTTTTTTCGTGGTAATAGATTCCTATGGTGTTGTTTATGGGGGTAATTTTGTATTGGGAAACCACTAGTGTTGCTGATCCGAACAGCAGGAGTAACCTGAAACAAGGTTAACTTTCAAAATACGGTTTCATCCTGTCGAAATTTACTTTACTAGTTTGATTGGTTTCGGGGTTAAGTAAGACTGCTGAATTATTAAGAATTTCTGTGATTTCGAATGGGCCGTTGAATTTATTTTGAAGTTTATTCTTTATCTGTGACTCTTTTACATAAACTTTGTCACCAACGTTATACGTGGGGCGATTTTCAGGGATGTTTTTGTCAAATCTAACTTTGGCCTTTTGTTTTTGAGTCTCAGTTCGGTTTCTAGCTATCTTATAATAATGGGATATACGGTTATTTAAATCTCTGACATATTTAGTGATTAATTCTTTTTGGTTATACAAGGTTTCTGGTGGGCGAACAGATGTATGGCCAAAAACTAATTCGTATGGGGTAAATCCATGAGTTTTATTTACAGAATTATTATAACAGATTACCGCATATGGCAAAATGGTAAATGGGTGTTCATTCGGGTTTTCAGTTTTGTTGGCTCTTATCATTTCAGCTAGGGTCGCGTGAAATCGTTCAATTGAACCATTTGACTGGGGGTGTCCTACACTTGAAAAGGTTAGTTTTATGTCGTACAGTTTGCATAGGTCTCTTAATAAGTTATTATCAAATTCTCCTCCGTAGTCGCAGTGTATTCTTAGCGGAGTACCATAATGTTGAAAGTAAAGTAGTAAGGTGTTTACTACAGATTTAGCGGATTTATCGGGAACTGCGTAAGCTTGTGTGAATTTAGTTAATTCGTCACGAATAGTTAAAGCATAGTTGCGCGTAGGGAATTCAAATAAGTCGATGTTGATTCTTTCAAACGGTGTTTTCGGTGTTTCCGTAATTACTAGTGGGCTACTTAAATTTTTTCGACAAATTTTACTTTTTTGGCATGTCTCACAATTTTTTACAAAATTTTCTACATCTTTAGATAGTCCTTGCCAATTATATTTATTTTTGACTCTACGCATCGTCTCATTTATTCCGCGGTGTAAGTTGTTTTTACCGGTATGGTGTTGGTCGAGAATAATCGGTATTTCGTCTTCGTCAGGTGTCCGTACTAGATTTTGGCAAATTATTAATTTCAGATCTTTTTCTGCGAAAATGAATGAGAGAATTTCCAGTATTGGGAGGTCCAAATTGTTTTCAACATAGTAGGTCTTGGAAAGATCTAGTTTATTTTGATTTTTATATAGCGTTAAAAATAAGTGTTCTACTACGGATTCGGGGTCAAAAGGTATAGCGATGATATAATAATTCCTATGTCGGGTCGACTTACTAGAAACGATATTGATAGTATTATTGTAGAATTCAGGGTTTTCCTCAAAAATGTCCTCGATAATTTGGTGATGAAGGTCTGTTAGGTTATTTTGTTGGAAGAATGTGATTATATTTTTATTTTCCCGGTCCAATAATTGTCTGTTTGTAATTTGGATTTTCGAGTAGTCTATTAAGGACTTTGTTTTATATAATTTAGAAAATGTGTCGAATTCCTGGGCAATATGTTCGTTAGTTATTTCGCTGTCGTCGTTTAGGCTTTCGTCATCGTCCGTGTCTTCGTTAGCTGCTAAAATTTTAGAATAGAATTGGGAACAATCGTTAAAATGGTTTATTTTGATCCTGGACAAAGCGTCAGCGTTTTTGTTTATTTTGCCAGGTTTGTATATGACTTCGTAGTCATACTCCTCAAGTTTGAGGCGCCAGCGGGCTAACCTGCTACCCGGGTCTTTTATAGAGAATAGCCATGTAAGTGGTCTATGATCGGTTATTAATTTGAATTTTCTGCCAAACAGATACGGTCTAAAATGCTTTACTGACCACACGATAGCTAAAAGCTCTCTTTCTATCGTGGAATACTTGGTCTCGGCATTGCATAAAACTCGGGAGGCATAAGCGATAGGTAAATCTTTGCCAATAGGTCCCTGCGAGAGTACAGAACCGATTGCGAATGCGCTTGCATCTGTGGTTAATATGAAAGGCTCGTCAAAATTTGGGTAAATTAGTATGGGTGACGTAGTAAGCGTTTGTTTCAAGTCGGAAAAAGCGTTTTGACAGTCATTATTGAAGTTAAATGGTATGTCCTTTTGAAGTAGTTTAGTCAGTGGTTTGGATACCTTTGAAAAGTTTGGGATAAATCTTCGGTAGTAACCAGCAAGTCCCAAAAATGATTTAATATCTTTTTGGTTCTTAGGTTGTGGGAAATTGAGAATGGCTTCGACTTTTGATGGATTAGGTTTAACACCATCTTTGGTAATGAGGTGTCCTAGGTAAGCAACTTCTTTCCTAAGAAACTCACATTTGTCAGGCTGTATTTTAAGGTTAGCTTTTCGAAGGCGTTTAAATACTTCCGTTAGACGAGATACATGTTCATGAATAGTGGGTGAGTAAATTATGATGTCGTCCATGTAGACAAGACATCTTTCGTTCTGAATTCCTAATAGGATGTTGTCCATAACTCTTTGGAATGTGGACGGGGCGTTCTTAAGACCGAATGGCATGCGAACAAATTCGTAGTGGCCATTCTCTACAGTAAAGGCAGTCTTTTGGACATCTTCGGGATTGATTTCTATCTGGTGAAACCCAGAAGCCAAGTCTAAGGTTGTAAAATATTGACATTTTCCTAGTTGATCAAGAAGATCAGAGATATTGGGCAAAGGATATTTGTCATCTATTGTGACTTCGTTAAGTTTCCGATAATCGACTACGACGCGCCATTTCTGTTTACCAGAAGCGTCTAGTTTCTTGGGCACAACCCAAACTGGGGAGGACCAGGGTGAAATTGAATGGCGGATAATACCTTGACTTAACATTTTGGAGACTTGGGTCTTAACTTCCTCTTTGTGGACTTGGGGATAGCGATAAGATTTCGTGAAGATCGGTCGGGAATCGTTTGTGTCAATGGGGTGTTTAATTTCGTTTGTAAAAGTAAGATTGTCTCCTTCTAAATAGAATATGTCTTGAAAGTCTAAACAAAGCTGCGTTACTAATTCAGCCTCTTCTTCGTTTAGATGTTCCAAACGTAACTGATTCATAATTTCTGATGATCTGTCGGTCTGTATGTGTGAGTCGAAATTTTGTGTATTTAAATTAAAAATTGACTTAAATTTTTGGACGGGTTCGAGTTTGATGTTTGAAAAATTTATTATTTTCGGGATCGCATTTGGGTTTATTACTGTCGTCAAGAATTCACCGTTGTTATCTATTTTGACGATAGCATTCGGTAGGCGTACCTTTTCATTTTCTTGGGCTACTAGTATAGCCTCAGTATTTTGTAGATCGCATTTTAATTTGTAGATTTTTTCCGTGCGTGGTTCAATGGAAATTAAGTTTCTATTTTTAGTGGTGCTTAAGCTTCGCGTTACGTCTGGTTGCAATGGAAAAATATCGGTAACTTTAAATATTGGTACAGTTTTAAAATTCGTGACTAACTGTTTTTTCTCAAAATCTATTTTGCATTTGTAATGTTCGAAAAAATCCGAGCCTAAAAGTCCGTCAAAGTCTATATCCAGGTTGTGAATATAAACTTTGTGAGGATCACCTGTGGTAAATGGTATGAGAACAGATTCATTGATGTTAATCTTTTCATTCGTTATTCCTTGGATAATCACGTTTTCAGGGGATCTACATCTGTAGTTTTCAGCTGTTTTAGGTTTAAAAACTGAAATACCTGCACCTGTGTCTAGCAAAATTTTAAATTTACCTGTTATATCATTCATGTAATAAAGATTTTTTGAATTTACAGTTAGCAATGCACGCGAAAGAATATTTACATGAAGTTGTGCTCTGGGAAATTCAGGCATGGGTTGAAACTGTCTTTTAGATTCATTGTCTGGATCTGGTTCGATATTTGATCTATTTCCCGTGTTGGAGTATCCGCGGGATACTCCGGGCCTAAGCAAAAATCCGGAGGATTAGCAGTATAATCCTCTTGTTGTGCCTGGGAATTAGCAGTATAATTCCCATATTGGTTTTGCCAATTATCAGAATAATCATCACCTTGTAAGTTTTGAGAATTATCGATGTATTTCTCTTGTGGCAAATATTGGTCAATGTAATTAGTTTCGTAATTTTGAAAGTAATCGGATTGTTGGTTAAAATTGTCATACTCATTGCATTCGTAGTTTTGAGGATCATAGTGGTTGTCAAAATTGACGTGGTGTGTTCTCTGTGGGTTTTGATGGTTGAGATTTAAATTTTGTTGGTTGCTTGGGAATCTTTGTTGAAAATTAGGATTGGGCCTAATTACAGAGGGCCTATTTTGTTGTGAGCTACTTGGTTGTTGGAAGTTTTGTGGTCTATAATTAATTTGATTGGATGTGTTTTGAAAATTTTGCCTGGGAAATTGCGCTTGATTGGAGTAAGCGTTAGGTATAGAATTAGGGGACAAAAATTGTTGGTTTTGCCTTGTGCGGCATTCACTGATAGTATGTCCATTTCTCTTGCAAAATGAACAGAATTTTTGTTGAATATTTGGAATTTGACGTTTTTGTTGGGGTAGTGTATTTTTAATATGGTTACCTTTAGAAAATTTCTGACTTTCGAAGTATGAAAGTTGCAATTCTCGTCTAATTCGAGCGATGGCTTGTAACATATTTGATGGATTTCCAGCGCGTATGATTTGGCCTAATTTTGGTTCTAGGCCTGTTAGTAGGGTAGTCAAAGTCATTGTTTCTATCAAGTCAGTTTGTGATTTCTTTTGGTCTGGCGTTAAGTTTTGTTTTTGCACTGCCGCGTGCATTTTTGCATTGTGCGTTTGCAGACGCGTGACAAAGGTTAAAGCGGACTCGTTTGCTATTTGATGAATTCGCTGTAGGTCTTGGATGAGAGCCGTGAGGTCACGAGAGTCACCAAAATGGGCTTCTAATAGCGACTTAATTTCCGCAAATGTATTAGGATTACGGGAGTTAATTAACTCGGCAGCTCTGCCGCGTAGTTTATTTTTTATATGAATTGTCAACAAAATTTTTTGTTCATTAATAGCCATATTTTGTGCGTGAAAACACGAGTTCAAAAACGTTTGCAAGTTGATGGGATTGCCATCAAATTCTGGAATTATTGAAAACATTTCACTTAATTTGTAGGGCTCAATTTCTGGTGTGACTGCGCGAGGCGTGGCTGCTTGATTATCTGTCATATTGCTCAAGTTTTGGAATGTATCGAAATTAAAGTAATAAAGGTTAAATGGAATAAAATTAAAATTAAAGTATTTTTACGCAAAGTGTCCTACTAACAGAGGGAGTAGATAATGAAAGTTATATTTTGTTATACAAATGCGGCATTAACAGTATAATGCGCGAAACTTTTGTCAATCTTATGTTGCCAGTCGAGCATTAGCAGTATAATGCTCCGATTAGATTATTTGTACTTAGTATTTAATTCACTTGTAATTGTAATAAGATAAATGGGAAATGGATAATAGAAATAGTTTTAATTGTTATTAGCTGTGCATTAGCAGTATAATACACCTTATGTTAAAAATAAAATGTTCAACACAATTATAAAATGCGAGATGATTCTTTGAATGCACTTACGTGAATTTCTTCATGGAGTAGATTCTTCGTCCGTTAAGGGATTGGAATCCGCCACCACCAGTTATGAAGGTCTCCTTGTTCCAATGGTAACTTGCACTAGTTAGGCACCTCGTCTGGATGTTTGTCCTTGTTCTTGTGGGTCACTATTGGTTAGGCTTCTTGTTCTGTTGGTGTTCACGGATCCTACCGACTGCGCCAATTTTATATCACGGGTTTCATAAAAGACTTTTTAAAAACTTTATTTAAATTATTAAGAGTCAACGTTGACTCTTTGAATAAAATAGTAAGTTAAAATATATGTGTTTAATTAGACATGAGTATCAGAACTGGTTACAGAAGTGCTTTGTGGTATATTTATAACATTCTAAAAGCATCGTTAACAAAATGTTGAACAAAGGAAAGCAAATACAATAGTCAGCATGATTGTGAGAAGCTAAAATGTAATATGAATGTAATATGATACTTTATGAGTGATAACGATAAGAGGGAATTCATTATCCGCACGTAGCTGAAATATGACACTCTGGGATAATTTGAAATGAAGCGAAAGTCACGTATCGCTTTGTATACGGTGGCTCAAATACTATATAACATGCGATTATTTATAACTGATTTTTTAGGGTTTATTATAGGTTTATACCTAACAACAAAACAATTTTTACCATTCCAGTATTCTTACTGAAACGAGTTTTAGTTGTGATGCGTTTTTCTCCATCTCGAACGGTGACGTGGGGAAAAAGGCCACTCTTTGTGACTCGAGCACCGGAAACGAGTTTTCGGTTTGCTCGTGCGCTAGTCCTAGTTTTAAGAATAGTTAAGGGTGATTAAAAGTAAAAATAAGGACAATGCAGGGCAACTAAGGTAAGAATAAGGATATCCCGACGCATTACATCCTTAAAATTCAGCCGAGGGGGTTTGTTAGACTGGCATGACTTGGGAAACATACTGTATATTGCAGTTATATATGTCATATCTCAATAAACATTTCTGGTCCAAGGAAGCCTTTCTTTATATTTCCGGATATAGAATCAGCTCCCAATAACATTACCAATATAATGAAATAACGCCCTGTACAGTAAGTTAAGTATACCTCCTCCCAGTTTTATTACCACATATTTATTTCATTACATAAAACATATAATATAAAAAAGGTCTTTGGTCACATTAATCTTAGCATCCTCTTACAATGTCCTAAAGAATTCATTAATATTAAGGCATTATTAATTAATAGTGGTCCTAGATGTTAAGGATAGCGCTATCATTACCTACAATGAGGTATACAAGAAGTATGTGATCCTCTGACGACGGCTGAAGTCGGTATTGCTACATATGTTACAACACAGGGTAGTCTTAATTACTGCAGCTATCTAAAAAAATAGACAAATCATTAATTAACACCAAGCTAAAGAACCCACTGCAGTAGTAGGTTTTGTAGCATTCTACATCCAACCAAGATGATGCCAAAATGCCTTTATACAGTCTTCAGATCCACAAAAGTAAGTACATAAATCCGTTGAAGAGATGTTTATCATAAAAAAACAGGCTACTCTCATAATACAAATCAAACCCTTGAAGTAAATAATCTGCAACCATAGGATAAAATTCTGCACTCCTTATTGTTACTGCAATTACGGTTATTGTTACTGGAATTACCTTTATTGTTACTGTTATTATTCTTACTGTTACTGCAATTACACATATTGTTACTGAAATTACCCCCATTGTTACTGCAATTATCCTTAATTTTCCTTATTTTGCTGTATTTTCCCCCACTGTTACTGCAATTCCCTTAATTACCGTTGTTTTTGCTGCGTTTACCCCCACTGCTTCTGCAATTACCCTCATTGTTACTACAATTACACTTAATTATACTTAAATTGCCCCCCACCAATCTAATTACCACCTGTCACTCTAATAATTCCCCTACCACGCTAATTACCACACCACTTCAATTACCACCAGTCACTACAACTACCCCCCAGTCACCTCTCCTAGTTCCTGCCCTCTTACGTCCCACCTCTAATTGCCTCCCACCACTCTAATTACAACCTAACGCTCTAATTACCTCCTACCACTGCAATTGCCCCCACCACCACTCCTAGGCCCCGCACTCTAACGTTCCGCCCTCTAATCCCCGCCCCCTAGTTACCTCCCACCACTATCACTATCCCCACCCCTAATCTGATCATTAATCATGATTATGCACCGCGCACCGCTCCGACCCTCTCTAATTTCCATACTACTACTGAGAATGTACTGCCTTGCGCGTAGTTTGGCTTGCATGGATATAGAAACTCTTCTTGTCGCTTCCCCTCACCCGAGTTTACCTGTACTTTACAACTGGTGTGCCTATGTGGTGCTTCTATAAATTAGTGCTTTTAATAATTTTTAAACTAATTTGCTTGCGGCGGTACAATACATCTACAATATAAATATAACGGAGCAATTCCTATAAAAGATTTTCAAGAAAATAATATCTAGTGCATATTTCGGTAAATTCTTTCAGATTCCTTGAAAATTAATATGTTAAAGTATTTTAATGTATTTTTAAAATAAAATAATTTCTAAGACAAAGAAATTTTTTCATTTTATTTTTACATGCGCATCTTTCGCATAATTTATAAAAGCTGTTAGCTCTTCTATCTCGTCATTAAATTTCAAGGAATTTAAAATTTTCTAGTCGAAATTCCATGAAACTGGAATCATAATAAGCCCTTATATGAAAATTATCTACGTGCCGTGATTTTCATAATCAGTAGCATCAATATTATTATTAAATAAGTTCGCCCCAGAGTCACGTGACCGACATTGCTTTCACCTCGAATCTCTAAAGTAATTACCGACCTCAGTGAATGTAAAATATCCATCTAATTTTGGATCGCTGTGATGGAATATATATAGGTATCAATAGAACTCTTGCTCCCTGTGGCTTATATTTTAAGTAATAATTTATAATCTCGCAAAAGTATTGTAGAGATCTAAAAATATATGAACAATATAGAAAGAGGTCGTTATTAAAATCTTCTAAATGTATTTATAAGCACACACAATGCGTGTATTAGAACCCGCCTAAATGATTTTAAAATGTCAATCTTAGTAAGTATATCCATTTGCACTGATAATAATAATAATCTTTTTCTACTCCTTTATGTAAATTTGCTGTTTTCTATACAATCTGTAGAATGGATGAGTGGACCATTCCAGTTAATTGAACGGATATATTTCATATTATACAATCTAGGATGGATATGAAATCGTCCAATCACAGTTCGCATATTAAGTACATAGGCACTATTCGTTTTAAAAATTCAAATTAGTACGTAAACTGTCAAAGTAATGTCAGTGTATATTTGTGCAGTATAAGCTAAAAAATAATTAGAAATGAGTGGCTCCAGTAAATAATCAATACATGGTACACCACCTAAATCTTTACCAAAATTATTAATTATATACAGACAACATTTTAGAGATAATATGGCAAAAAGCAAGTAATTGTATGGGGAGCTGGACCAACAACCTCTCACTCAAAGCCTAAATTAGGGTACTACCGCTTTTGCAAAATGTTTTCACCTAGAGTAAAATATTAAGCAGAAGCCATATTTGTATATTATAATTTGATTGAAACTACTTATTTCTAGTTTTTTCTTAAACCGTTCGTAGAAAAAGTATACTGTACAATTCGAGTGGATTATCCAAATCGATATGGTTATCATATCCACTCTTGTTGCACAAATTACTATTATTTGTCCAATAATATAACCCCAATTACAGAACAAAATGTACAAATGTTTGATGATAATGTGATTACAAAACATACAATACTAAAATAAATGTAAAATACAGAGAATTCGAAATATTAAATAAATACATGAATTTTAAAAGTTATATTTCAAAAATTTCATTTACAAATGACCCACATCCGTTTTTAAAAATAGTTTTTGAGTAGTTATATATATATATATATATATATATATATATATATATATATATCAATACCACAGTAAATGCTTATTTTGTTAACAACAACAGCCTTACTTCACTTCAATCTAAAAGATCTTTTGTGATTTACCCTACATCTAGTGGTTACCCAGGATTCTCAGACTTTTTACAAAGCTTGTGATTTTCCTGGGAGATAATTTTCCTATATCTTCAGACGATAATATCGCCTGTTTTAGTAACTTTAGCCTAGTGTGGACTAACACCTTGCATTCGCAAAGTATGTGTTCCGCAGTTTCAATTGCAGTATGGCAATATCTTCATTTATTGTCTACCGCCTTGCCCATATTCTTGAGATGGTATCTCAAGGGGCAGTGGCCAGTTAGTAGGCTTGTGATTTGCCTTAATTTGGACTTTTCAAGTTCGAGAAACCTTGTGGCATCCTTTGTCGAATAAGTTATAAACTTTTCGCTTTTCTTTAGCCTGGAGTATTCCTTCAGTAGAACTTTTTTTGGTCCTTTTCCCATTCTTGGATTTCCTCCGCTATTTGTCCCTTGGCTAGGCCACAAAACAGTTCGGGACCAATGAACGGTGCTTCAGCTCCTTTTTGCAAGGCTATCAGCAAGTTCATTTCCTTGTACTCCCTCAAGCCCTTCAAGGTAACCTTGTTGTTATTAGCCAGTTGCTTCCGGGATTGTCTACATTTCCAGGTAATTCCAGGATCTCAGAGCCTTTAGTGCTGCCTGGCTATCTGATAGTATATGAATCTTTGCCCTTCGGACGCCTTTATTTAGGCATACCTGGGCACACAGATCTATGGCATAAACTTCTGTTTGAAAGATGGTTGGGGTGTTACCGATGGCTTTGCATAATCTACAATTCAGCCCAGCCACTCCCACTCCTACCCCTTCAGCCATCTTAGATTCATCTGTACACGAGATGAGTGACCCTTGTTCCAATCGCAGTGACTCCATCTTGTTCGTCTGCCGACTATCAATTAGCACGTCAAACGGGCAGTCAAAGTCTTGTTTGATTGGCATTGAGTCAGTGGGTTTGGTCATGGACTTCAAATGGATTAACTCCAGAATCCTTAAGTGACCAACCAGATCGCCCGGTTTAAATTTTTGTGCCTGGTGCAGTCGTAAGGTACTGAGTGCCGCCTCCTTCCTTACATGTAAGTGCAGGGGAAGTAGGTCAAGCATAGCCTCCATATCTGCTGTGGGACACGAGTACGTTGCTCCTGTAGTCCCTAAACAGGCAAGGCGTTGCAGTTTCTGCAACTTTCCATGTGATGTTTTTTCCTCTGTTTTTGGCCACCATACGTACGATGCGTAGGTTACCATAGGTCTGACAACCGAAAGATAAAACCAATGTGTCATTTTCGGTCTTAGACTCCAATTTTTACCAAACAACCTACAGCACGTCCATATTGCCGCTGTTGCTTTAGTAAGAGTCATTTCCAGATGTGAATTCCAGGTAAGTTTTGATCCAGGATTACTCCTAGATACTTGACTTCACTGGGAAGATTTATTATCGTTCAATTCAGTACAAGAGTTCTAAGATTGAGTCATCTTCTTTTAGCGAACGGGACAATAGTTGTTTTGCTCGGATTGATATTGAGCCCCTCTGACGAGCACTATTTGGATATAATATTTAAGGCAATTTACATAAGGTTGAAAATCATGACCTCAATTTTGCCCCTCACAGTGACGACCAGGTCATCTGCATATCCCGGGACGTTAAAGTCTGAATTACTCATTTTATGTAGGAGATCATCGACCACCATTTATCACATCAAGGGTGATAGGACTCCACCTTGTGGACAACCCCTGACTGCAGTCACCGTAGTCGACTCATCCCCACACTTGTGGTAATAATTCTATTTTTGAGCATGGATTGTATCCATTTAATTTTGGGTGACTGTATTCCCTTTTTTTCCGAGGCTTTTTATATGGATTCATAGGAGGTGTTGTCAAAAGCACCCTCTATATCTACGAAAGCACAGATAGCTACTTCTTTTGCTGTAAATGTCTAATGCCTTGAACCAGGCAATGTAGAGCATTTATTGTTGATTTGCCAGGTTGATAGGCAAATTGTTTTGCGTGACGCGGTGTTCCTGTAAGGATTTCGCTTCTAATGTATTGATTTAAAAGTTTCTCCATTGTTTTTAGGAGAAATTAAGTTAAGCTAATGGGGCGGTACGATTTAGGCTCGTCTGGTGGACGTCTACCTGTTTTCGGAATAAACGCCACCTTAACTTCCCTCCAAGCTTGGGGAATATACCCCAGTGTATAGCTTGCTATAAATATACTTCTCAAGCATGTAACAAGCTCCTTAATTCCGTATTGAAGTAGGGCAGGGAAGATACCATCCCTACCCGGTGATTTAAAGGGTTTAAAGGTTGATACCGCCCATTTAATTTTGTTGTGGGTGAATATTTTTCTAGCCAGGCGTCTTCCTTCTCTGGTAGGACGATGAGCATCCTCATCCAAGTAGTCCTGTAGAAATTCACCCTGAATTATGCGAGAGCCTGGGAAATGAGTATCTAAAAGCACCTTTATGTTTTCCTGCTGACTCTCTGTGTGCTTACCATCGGCCCTTTTGAGTAGCTCTATTCCATTTGAGTGGTCTTTTGCAAGAACTTTTTGTAGGCGGACTGCTGGGACCAGTTCATATATCCCTTCTCTTCAGAGTATTTCAGTTGTTCTACATACTCATTTATTTTCGAAAACCTACCAAAATATTTTAATGCAAATCTTTATTCATCTACTTTACGTACAAACGTCTTACTTATTTTTTCAGTGCGATCTGGTCAAATTTTTCAATTATATTATATATTCATGTACTTTTTGAAAACCTCTTTTCAGATTTTTTAAAAATAAAATGCTATTTTGGAATTGAATACTTCTGTGGAAATCTTGAATCATCGGCGTTATGTACACACTTTTTATTTTTCTTCTAATCATGAACTACTCAAGGTATTTTGACATCCATCCACATTTGTATGTTTTCGAAAACCTGTTTTAATTTCAAAAACCAAAAACTGCCGGGGTTGAATATTTTGTTTTTTGATAATTAATTTTAGCATGAATTACAAATTATGAAACCACATTGAAACTTGGACCTCACAAATGAATAATATGAAATTTGCATGGCTTGTAAGTTACTGAAATTCTTACAGTTTTTTACTATGAAACCATACATTTTCATATCTTCTGACTTCTTGAATTATTGTTTTTTAAATGAAGTTGGTAATCAAAAATTATGCCCAGAACTTTAGTATCTATATATCGGGATACTACAATACCATTAATATTATAGTCATAAATAAACTATTTCTTCTATTAGTAAATGATAACACCTTGCATTTGTTGACATCCAAGTGTAGTTTATTTAATACACACCACTCTTGTTACTCGAGTTCCTATATTATCAGCACTCAAAAAACGCAACAAAAATTTTATGACCTCATTAATATACTGGTACTCTCTGTACTATTTGTTTGCAAATTGACTTGCTCACCTTTATAGGTTTTTAATGTGCGTCAGCTTGTTTGATGAGAGCATGCCGCCTTACCCAACGGCAATAATAATTATGTCGCGAAGTTTTTGTTGTGTTTCTTGAGTACTGATAATAGATGAACTCGACTTTAAATGATAAATATCAGCCTGTAAGCTAATGCAATCATCCTCGCAGTTAACACTATTAGGTTTTTTGAGATCATTAGCAAAAAGCAGTTTATTACATTTCATTCGAGAGCTCGAATCATTTATAAAATGTAAAAACAATAGAGGTCCAAGAATAGATCCTTGTGGAACTTCAAAAGGGGCCATTAAAACCTACTGTCTATATCCATTATACTAGACATACTGCTATCTAATAAATATGGTTTGAAGAGTAATATCAGAGGGGTAGCACTCCTCGAAATTTACTTAAAAATAGTTTATGATCAATTTTATCGGAAGCATTCCAGAATCTGTGTACACTGTATCCACTTGTGCAAATTTATCAATCTGATTAGATATATGCTGATGAATACATTTAAATTGCTAACAGTAGATCCATTTCGTACGAAAACATATTTTGAGGGATAAATCTGTCGACTAACACTAATAGGCCAAATTTTAGTGAATTCTATATTATGTAATTCTGACACAAGGTACCGCTTGAGAATCTACTTGATCTGAAAAAATTCGGATAGCGATATTTCGACGATGACAATATAAATTAATAAGATGCACTATGTAGAGGACCCAAGCTGTAACGGTGTAGCGTCGGTTTTGCAACTTGCACTTTATGACTAATGCAAGCGGTTTTTGCTTCGAGCGCCATTCCTTAGTTAAAGTGTAGAAACACCACTTTTTTCCATCAGCAGTATGATAGAGGCCCCAGATAGAATCAGTGAAGACGGTTTATTACCAGGGATCGAAACTTAGGCTGTCTTTCTCATGGAATGGACAGCTGTAATGATTTTATGTTTGTAACACTTTTACTTTTTCAGTGCAATATAACTTAGAGAAGAGAAGACACATAAAATATTGATAATATTTATAGGTCAAAGAAAATCCACTTAAGATATGTTATGTATTTTAAGATATTTGCATATATATTTAAAGAAAACAACTAAATAATACAGATAGTTTGATATTTCAAATACATTAAAATTTTTAATTACACAAGTTTCTGAAAGTGATCAAATTTCTAAGTTTTTTTTTTAAATCTCTACTATGATTATTGACTAGGTTTTGTAAAGAATGACGACAAGCAAGTAAGCGATGATATGCAAGCGCAAAATGAAAAAAAATATTTAAAAAAAGCTCTTATTTAAATGCTCTAAAAAGTAGAAAATAAACTTTGAAGTAAATCAAACCCATCATTTTGTTACTTTATATAATTTTTTTTATGATGTAAAAGCTTGTCGCGAGATTTTCCTGTGTAGAGTAGATTGTTCGCGCAATTGATAATGCAAACATGTTCGGACGTCAAGATTTATTTTATCAGATATTAACAACGATCGTGTATGATGTTGGTTTATTACAGTTCGACTCAATTGGAGTGTCCCACTTAAAGGAAGCGTCCCCAAAGTAGTTATGTCACAAAAATAATCGTTTGATAAATTAAAAATAGAAAAAAATAACAATTCAAAGTATAAAACTTCGGTGCGACGCCTCTGGAGTGTCCCACTTAAAGGCAGCGTCCCCAGAGGGTATTACTTGCGATACTAGTCACGATCGGTTAAGTGAAAGTTACTACAAGTTGCTGAAGGCAGAAATTATCCAAAATATAACAAAGACAAATTAAAATTTATTTGAGTCTAAAATTACCACTAAATATATATATGAGTTCAAAATAGCGAATTCTTACCAAATAGCCGACTGGTGAGATCAGGAGTAGAACACCAAGAGAGACCCTTAGCAGCAGGCCGTTGCAGGATATCCCCGTACTGGGCTGGAATTCATTCCGTCTGGCGCACATTACGCAGTCACATGTGAACCAGGCAGTCATCAATCGACGGCGTAGCAGAATTTTTATAACTGGTAGCGTTAATTGATATAAATAACAATTTCTAGACAATTTAGATGACTGGGATCGATTGGAAATAAATTACTTATATTATTTCGGAAAAAGAATGAATCTAATAGCCTCTGTATTAATAATGATCATTCTAAATCAAATGGTTATTTTTGAAGCTGGTTTATATATTTAATTTTGAGCGTTAACTAATTTAAACAATGAACTCTCGCGATTTACACTACTTGCAATCACTTTGAAATTAAGACTACCTTGTTATTGAAAAGAACCGAATTTAATCGTCCCCAGTTTAATATTTCTTAATCTAAATAAATTAGTTATTATTAATTTGTTCCCAAATGACTTTCAAAAGTAACTTTTTACTTGAAATCATCTTATTCAGAATTCGGTTCTTTGCAATTTTATGTTACGTTATGAGAATGTACCTGGTGGACAAACAGAATTCCTATTTTTAATCAGAATTAAACAAACTTAAAACTGATATTTTTTATCTAAAACACTTGCGTAAGACCTTAGGAGTGTTTCCAAATAAAATTCAGTAGAAAGAGATTTCCATTTTACAATCGTGTTACGAGAATTCCTGGTTATATATTTTAAAGCAAATGGCGCTTTAAAACATTATCGTAAAGTGTACAACCCTTTCATTTGATACTACACTGTAAAGATTTACGATTTCCGTCGAATCTTAACACAAACAGAAAAAGCCTTCTGAAGGGTAATCAAACACAAGTTTATGCCATGTCTGAAACGTTACACTCTGTTTTAATAGGACGTAAGACTGTGTAGTAAAGCAAATGGATACATTATGATTCGATCTTGTATGAAACTTAAATTATTTGATTCACGTCTGATTTTTCTAGAAATTAATTTGAATGGACTGATTCGAGAGCAGGAAAGTATGGGCCGTTACACTTGGATGAATTTTTGTTTAGAGTCTTGGAGATATTCCAGTAAATAAATTTAGGGTGGTATTGCTTGTCTGTTTTTGAGAACTTGTAAAGACCTAAATAAAGAAATATATCATTATTTGTGCTCTACAATGATGGAAATCAATTTCCAAGTTGTGCTTGGACTGAACCAATAATTATTAATAAGGGGGAGAGACTTAAACATAATAAAAATTGTAACAAGAAAGGAATATATATTCTCTTGAGATCCTAGCAGTGCACTGATCGAAAAACATACGGGATGTTCCATTTGAAAAAATTGAGTTCAAAATAAGTTCAAAATTGAAAAAAAAATTTGGTCACCCAGTATATTTTTAGGAAGAGAAAATGATTCAAAAGCATCACGCAGATATCTCCTAACTGGTATTTATAGAAATTTTTCTTAAAATCCATAATGATGACTGTAGTATTTTTTTTCAAAATGCATTTGCAGATGGCATTATTTCAACAACAAAAAATCACTACATCCAAATGCATCGGAAATAATCAATAATATTATAGGAGTGAAAGAAGTCTAGAAAGAGGTTTCTAGAAATTTTCTGATCTTTATAGCACTCCATTTTAGAAAAATGGCATTTGGTCTTGTACATTGTACAATATATATATTTACACTAGTATTGTCTCTCGGTCATAGATGCGGAACTTGTGTATGAATAAATGATATTTGTTACAGTTAGCATGAAATTGTTGTATTCGACGTTACTTATTATTATTTTATAATCTTTTGTTTCAACTTATATTTGCTCTAGAATGATTAAAAATATTTTTTTTGTGATAAAGAGAACTGCAAACAGCCTATTATGAATGCCATCCTGAACACGGAAAAGTTCCCAATGTTGAAAAATAAAACATTTTGAATAGAACGTTGAGCATTAAAGCTGGATAGAGACCCTGGGAACCCTGTGAACTTAATTTTGAGTTTGGGAAGTTTGGGGGGGTCACTCTTAAAACGTTGGATAGGATCAAATGTTACACCCTGAATCCTGGAGTTGGGTAGTTCACTTGTATTTGGTTGAAATAGTTTGTTATTCACTTTCATTTAGTTTAATGTCTATGTCAGTGTTCAAAGCTTCACCCTCTATATGCTTTTCTTGATTTAAAACACTTTGTTTTAAAACGAAACAAGAATATTTATTTATAGTACAGTAATTTATAGTTTGTAGAACGTATTTGGTTTAATTCTTTAAATTAACAGAAGCTGTGAAAATAATACTTTTCGACAACTACAATTTCGGCTCAATAAAAGTTATTTAAAATATAGATTAAGAGTCTGAGAAAATTCACTTATTTGATTATGCGCGACGGCAAAATATTAGTTAAGGCCTTTTACTTGGCTCAACAGGGAAGCACTCACTGGTTTGTTATAAAGAAATTAAACGTCGGTCGGCCAAAGTAGGATAATAAATAGTTGTTGGTATATTCTTTCCTATTATTTGGGTTTTCTACCGCATGCATTATTATCCTCTTCAAAACAAATCACCGAATCTACAAAATAATAGAATTATTGGAAAAAAAGCCTCTGCGCCCGTGACGTTTACGCCAAAGGAAAAGTCAGAGGTTATGTTTTGCAAATAATATAAATCGGAATAAACACAGAAATAATGTATTTTGCTGACGTTTATATAATCACTGATGACTTTTAAACACTTTGTGCAAAAACTACTAGAGGCTTCACTCGCAATATAATCATAACCTGACGGTACACGGATCGGACTAAACTTGGCTTGAGCGCGCGGAGCTAGGCCTTTTATATGTTTCAGTAACGTTTCGTTTGAACGGGGCCTTGATCTCGCACGGACGTTTTTACCCTTCGGTTTTAGGTCTGGAAAGGTCCCCAGACATTCCTCTCGGCTTGATTACGCAATATTGCAACACATAATGTAAACGTGTACATATCCGGAAATGAAAATGATGAATTGTTTGATGTACAAACAAAGTTTGAATCGATTTGGTTTTTGAAGTTATTGACGATAATTGTCTGAATAAATTTATTAATTTTGGAACTGCCCTGTACAGTTGTTTCGAAGGACCTTTAAGCTATGTTGAAATGATATGAGAATATGAGAATGTTCCGATAGGCCTACGGTTAAGGAAGTGGACGTAAATTTTGACAACAGTGGGGAACTAAAGTACCGGTACTTTACGCAACATTATGAATATAAATTTATTGCATTTTGATATCTAAGACGCGAAACCGAATGAATGGTTGAATTGAAGGGAAAGATAATTTATAAAAAAATTGTGCAAGCGAATTGAAATATTTTGACTGCTGTATAAAAACTAATTTTGTTATATTTTAAGCTTATGTGGGGGCGTTATTAAAGTGGTTAATTTAAATGATTGAATGGTATTATTGATGGATTTAGGTTATTTGAAAATGGTGGTGATTCGTGAATTTTCTCAGAATTGTTTGTAAACAATTGTAGTTTTTCGTGAATTGAAGTGTCTGAAGGACTATTTTATTATAGTTTGACTGTATGAGGTGAAATCAATCAATCAATCAATCAACAAATCAAGATATGCTTTACTGTCTAAGAATTGGATACTCTTTTTGACAAAGCTATATGTAGAAAGTGTAACATAACATACACATTCATAGTTAATATTAAATTAAAATAAAGTAAGACAGATAGAGTAAATGTTACATACTAGATATATACAAGGATACAATAAATAAAAAGAGGTCTAATACAATAGTATTGAACAGTAGATATCACCATATGCAGAAGAAGAATATGTGAACAAATATAATAAATTACTAGAAATATTAATTAAACACCTACGATATATACAAATAAATACATATAGAAACTTATAAGCACACATATATATCACAAAAGGAGGGAAGCAAGAAACGAAACATTTTAAAATATGTCGTCATATTATTCACTAAGGTTATAATAGGCTTTCTGAATCAATATGTATTTCATTGCCTCTCTGAATGTCTTCAATTGAGTAATATTTATGAGAGACAGGGGTATGTAGTTGTAAGTTGTACAGCTTATACGTCTCCGACTTCCCAGAGTTCCCGAGTTTATTCGTTCGCTCCTGACAGGCAGATCCCTGCAGGTTCGAGTGGATGATAATAAACTGTCAACACGCGGAACATTCGCTCGGGAGTCCCGCAAGGATCGTGCCTGTCATCGAAGTTGTATAACTGGCTGGCACAGCCATATACGCGCATTCTCACAACGCGCAAGCAACAAACATGCTGCTGAAGGTGCACATGGCTCGTGCCACGACTTATTACGACCAGTGGAAGATTCGGGTGAATGCTGAGAAGTCGGAGGCGATAGTCTTCATGCGTCGTTTTACTGAGAACAAAATTTTAACACCAATTTCGATCAGGGGAAACAAAATTCCAACCAGGAGATGCGTGAAATACTACTACGTCCAACGCATCTCTCAAAACTTCTATTCATTCAAGCTGGGCGATAGTCCGCTAACAAGACACATAACACAAATTAAACAGCATAATGCCCCATTTCGGATTAAACACCCCTTATCATACCAGACGTTGCCGATTTCCTGGCAACCTCTGTAGTCAAGCTTCATCAACTATAACTTCCACTTACCCTATCCACCTTTACTATTATTTCATACCTTTTGACTATCTTTAAATCTGTCCTGTCCCCCTCTTCCTTTCTGTTTGTGTCCTTTTTGTTTGTTGTTTTTTCTTGTTTTCTGTCTGTACATTTTTGTTTTTCTAAATTCACTTCTCATCACGAATATCAAATAAATTAAACATTCTGAAAATCAAAATTATTGAAGCCAAAAGTTTATGCCAGCCATGCGCAGCTCGGCGTTCATGAATTACGCAGAAGGTGCCTCGTTAAGATTAAGGTATCTGCGTCAACTACAAAATTTTTAAAAAAGCTTTGCAGTGGGTCAATTATTAAAAGTATGTGTAGTTTTAAGTTGTTTTTAAAAATCTTTATTGTTTTATGTTCAAATAGTATTACCTAATTTTATTTGCTTGTTGCAAAAGGTGCTTAGGTTAGTTGTTATTCATTTTTGTCTTCGCCGACCCAGATTTGTTCCGGTCGATCCTGCAATTCGCGACCGCGTCAACGCGGTGGTTGCATGGTCGGTCCCTGGGCAGGCTCTGGTTAGGCAACTGTTTGTATGCTTTTAATTTTAATAAATCTTTGTTGGTATGTGGTTGTATATTTTTTTACTTTCGTATATTACTGATTGCTTCATTAATGTTGATTTGGGGATGGGTAGGGGGGGGGGGGTTAAATTTAGCGCTTGTCTCATGTTATGCTCAGGCAAAGGATCGATCTAAAGTGTGTTTAGCATTTTCTTATGTATTAGGCATACTTTTGTAAAACAAGGATGCATGTAAGCCTTAATATTTTGTGAGCTATAAAGAGAGGTTTACAATGATCCCTTAGTTTTGCTTTACATACGTATCTTAGTGCCCTTTTTTGTAACACAAGTACAGTGTTCAGAGAATGTTGACTACACATTCCCCAGAAAGGAATTCCGTATCTTATGTGGGACTTAATCAGGGAAAAGTAAGCCGTATTTGCAGCCCTGAAACCCAAGTCATTTGAAAGTTATTCTCACTGCATAACAACCAGTTGCCAACTTTTTACTTAAATTAGAGACATGTACATCAAATTTTAGCTTCTCATCAATATGTATCCCAAGAAATTTAGTATGGGGTTTATTCTCAATAGGTTGGTTATCTAATAAAAGATCAGCATAGGTAAACTTAAAAGTAAATATACATTTTGTTTATATTGAATACAAGCGAATTAGAATCACACCATTGTTTTTACTTTACACACTTACTTACTTTATAATATTTCGTGGATTATCAACATTCTTACTATATCACAGAATGGTAGTATCGTCGTAGCGTAAAGGTACCTTGAATATCAATAGTGGCTAAGTCGTTTATGTATAACAAAAATTAAATGGGCCCTAGTACAGATCCTTGTGTCGCACCATAGTTAATATCTGCCACATCCAATGTCTCGCCGAGGGTTTTTACAACTTGAGTACGCTGAGACAGGTACGATTTAATCCAATTAAAGAATTCACCCCTAAAACTATAGCACAACAGTTTTTGAAGCAGTATTTCATGATTTACGCTGTCAAACACTTTCGAAAAATCGCAAGACACTGCACCGACAGCCTCGCCATCATTTGTTTTTCTATCAGTTAAGCTTTTCTAAAAATGCCAGAATGGCATCAAATGTGTTTTTTGAGCTTTGAAATCCAAACTGATTTTTATTTATATTCATCTGAAAATTTTACCGTTCTCTTTTTTACAAGTTTTCCGATAAAATTTCACAACGTGGACAGTAATGATATAGGTCGGAAAGATGGATCATCTACTTCCTTGCCCTTATGCAGAGGGATGACAATTGCTTTTTTTTAGGTCTGACGGAAATACACCCGTTGCAAAGGATTCACTAATTGCTGTTACTAATACAGTCCAGGTGCAGTCTGGTAGGATTTCAAATACTCTTAATGACATATCATCGATACCAGATGAAAATTTTTTTTTATTTTTTTTATGGTTTCCATTGGTTCGCTTATGGTAACCGGAGTTAATGTACAATTCTCTATTATATGAAAATTGTTAAGATAATCGATAGGGTTTTGTTGTGGTATGATATTTTCAGTTAATTTTGCAGCAATAGAATAATAATAGTTATTATTGAAAGAAGAGTTGATTATTTTGTGAAATACGAGGCTTAGTTTTTCTGAGGTAAATTACGTTAATTAACACACCTCGTAGCATACCTTGATACATAAATGATTCTAAATGACCATTCTAGGATTATTTCAAATTATCACTCTTTCTTTACTTCATATTAAGTAAAATTTAATCAATAACACATCTCATCAAACTGTTGCTATTGCCAACGATTCTTACTTGCTTTGTAATAACACGGCGTGAAACTTTTTTTATAAGTATTTTTTGTCAAACACATTCAATAGTCACTTTATTCAATAATGTTGTCAGTTGGATATAACTGACATTGCTGAATAAAATATACATATCTGAATCCGCAGCGATACAATTCGACTTTAATATGCCCTTCATTCGTCCTATGGGATTTTTATTCTTCAACTTTTAAATTGAACATCGGTTTTGTGTGTCAGACTTTAGCCGTTCTTTTATAGACGAAGTCCCATTGTATTTGAATTCGTGTCTCATATAAAGTCCCTGAAGGGTCCCCGAAGTTTGAAGACATGACACTTCTCGCAGTGTCATCAAAGTATTGCTTAATTCGCATTAAACAGTCAATAGTATTGTACGTTTCTCTAATATTGAAGTATTCCATACAATTGGTGATTCAAGTAGGAAGTGATACGAACGTGTAAGGTATTTTCGACACTTACTTATTTGTTGAGGGTGTAAAACTTCACGAAGGACAAAGTAGATTCAAATGAAAGATTTAAACGAGTGAATAAATCATTTTTAACAACGTATTCAACTTTAGTTGAAACATGGGATAAATAATAGATTTTTTCTAGAAATTGGCCAAAATAGAAATAAACAGAAGACTAAAATAATAGTATACTGTTTTATATCGTTTGAAAGTGTCATCATTCAAGTTAATATTGATAAATTTCAATGTGTAGTGGTTGCCTTATATCGTACAAGATGCTGAGGTACATTTGTTTATAAGGAAACTACTTGAATTATTCTAACCATTTAGTTTTTCCGAGAAATGAGAAGTTTTTAATATCGGATTTTAATAATTATGTAAAAGTGCAATTAATAAAGTACACAAAAGTTTCTGTCATTATTAGAATCGTACATTATTCAAGTCACAACTGATGAATATACGAGGATCAATAAACTGTTACAAACTGTAACATATTAACAAATATTTATTCCGATTATGATAGTAAAATAATACACGAAAAAAATCATAAATTGGCTCTAAAGTAGCCTTATACTTAAAATTTTAAACTTGATAATCCAGAGAAATGATTGTCAACTTCCAACATTAATTACTTAGCCTCAAGTACTTTTTCCAATCAAGAAAGACATACTTTTGCCCAAGTATTACTATTCTCAAAGGAAGTTTTGTATTATTGAATAAAGGCGTCGACAGGGTTGGTATCACGTTTGTGTGCATTTTAGTGGGGAATCACCTACAGTGATCTATTACAATAGAATTGAAATAAATAAAAAGTACTAAATAATGGGATTTAAATTAACTGATTCCTATATTCATATGTAAGAACGAATTTTTTACTTGGTAAATATAAAAGTTTATGCTTAACAATATTATATATTTTCTGCGTAACAATCATTTTGCTAAGAAGAGGAGCCAATAGATGCGGACTATTTTGTTATTTTTTCCATATGTGTATTATCCTGTACGTTGTTATTAGAGATAGAGAAAATATTAAAAAGTAGCAAAATTAAGCATTTACTTTTCAATTTTTTGGATTATTAGTAGTATATATCTTTCATTAAGTTTTATTGCTCAAATGGATTTTCAACTTTACAGCAATATTATAATGTTATTAAAAGAATGATTTTACTACGATATCTCAATGAATATTGAAAGCTTTTCAAAATTAAACTTAATAATTCTGTCTGTGTTCACAAGCCATGTTAAAATTTTTACTTTCTTCTGTAACATTGTTTTCAAATCCTTTTAAGTATTTATAATATTTTCGGGTTTCCCAACTCAAGTTCATCAAACTTAAACTTAAAACTTGTTTCGTTTTAGAATAGTCTATAATAAACAGCTTCATTGGCTGCGAAAGAGATTGTATTTATTTATATTTTCTGTTTAATATAAAAAAAAATTTCTTCATATCTAAAAATTTATTTTGCAGCGTTTTATAATCCCCTTTTCAGGATCTGCTAAAACTTACAGTGGAAATCATAAATGTTGTCATTCACGTCATCATTTTTTAATTTCAGAACCAAATCATCTCAAGGTCACACAGATTGGCACGCATTGGCGTATCAACGTATGCAAAAGATAAGTATTTTGTAATGAAAATATCTGGACAGTAGTAGCAGGTGGTACAATGAATTTTAACATCTTTTGCCGCATTTAATTTTACAATTCACCTCATGGATTTCTTGCAAAGGTAAAAAGGAACATCATTTAATTTCACCACCATGTCTCTGGCTACTGCATTCAACGTTTTATCCACCGCACACTACTGAGTTGACAGAGCACTGACAGAATGTGCAACATTGGTTGTGGCTACGACTAACGCCTGTAATATTATTTTGTAAAACGAATCGTTATACTTGGAACTTTTGTTGCAGCCTCAGCAGACGTAACTTTCTGTTATTCACATCCTATGCGCTTTGTATTTGCAAGGATAAAAAAATTGCACGTCGTTGATAAGTACATACATTGATGACGTGAATGACAAAATTCGTGATTTCCACTATATAATAACTTCCCCCCACAACACTTCCAATGTATAATACTACAATCTAATTTTCTATGTGGCTTCCTCGCACTTCTAGACTATCCATCATGTTTATCTTTTAGATTATATACTCCAGGATGAGCAACATAACATTTGCTTAAACCAAACTTGAAGACAATAACAAAAAGCGCTTTACCGTTATTGTAGTCCCCTGCACCTTCTGACCACCTTTACTTTCTGATACAGATTAAAAATTTCTGAAATCGTGTAAAGCTCATTTTTATCCTTATTTATTTTATTTTATCATTAAATTTAGACCAGAAATTATAGAGTACAAAAGATTCAGCAGTAACAACGCCTGCTCGCCATTGGAAATCTTGCAATGGGATCCGTCATTATAGACTTGGGTACCCGCACCAGTAACACAAAATTAAATAAGTGATATAACATCAAATTTTATTGTTAACTGTTTTTAGCTACTTAGTAGTGTAGAATTATTTTATTACGCATTATAAATTTTATTTGTAAATAGGAGAATGAGTGTGTTGATTGTGTCTTGAATGCATCACTAATTGTATTCAAGATACAATCAACAAGGTTATAAATTGAACCAGCACTGCTCCGCTGGACCCTGTTACCACCAACGTGACAAACAATATACGTTGGTCACAGGGTCAAATGCGAGGTAGATATCTGGTTAAATATTTGTGTACTAATATGAATAAAGTTGTTTTGATTGATTGATTGATTGATTTTATTTTAACAGACTAAAATTTCTCCCATTAATGTGCATTGATGGTAAAGAATAAAATATAACTATTACCACAACAAAATACAGATTAGAAATTTATGAAATCATATAGAGCTGATTTTTACCCTTATTAATTTTAACAGACCTTCAGCCCGTGGATCAGGTCTACAACGAACCCTGATCAATGGACGTATTATAAGAAATATAAATATCATATGACTCATACTCATAAATGTGGGTCAATTAAGATCATATAAATAGAATTTATTACAAATAAAAATAATGCTTTAATCCAGTCAACAAGTACAGGGAAAAATGAGTAACACTATTTTTCTCTCTTACATATGGAATATGTTTTGTGCTGCTGCTTTTTTTGCATAATTCAATGGGTATCCCAGCCAGCGAAAAGATACCCCTACTACTACTAGAAGTAAAGATAAAATAGAAATTCAAGTAAAGTAATCAATTATTATTTACCTGCGTTTGGAAAATAAAGTTTTTCTCCAACAAGTTCCGTGTTACATTTCAACTGTGAAATCGAGCTTCAAGTTTTTTTGTTGTATTGTTATGAAAACAATGTTGAAACTTTACCTGTACATGACTTCAACAATTTATAACCTGCAATATTTTGCTTTTGGCTATCATTATGTATTAAAAAAATGTATTTCATAATAAATCAGGTTAAAATAAGCTGTATACGATTTTAGAAATTTCTGATCGGTAATATTTTATTCCTTATCATCTGTCAGTGTATATTAATAGGAAACCTAGAAAAAAAACTTAGTCTGTTAAAATGAATAAGGGCAAAAATCAGCTCTACATGATTTCATAAATTTCTAGTCTGTATTTTGTTGCGGTAACAGTTATATTTTATTCTTTACCCTTAATACACATTAATGGAAGAAATGTTGGTCTGTTAAAATAAAATAAATAATGATAAAAATGAATTTTATACGATTTCATGAATTTTTAATCTACATCAGAAAGTAAAGGTAGTCAGAAGTTGCGAACGGTCAGAAACGGTAAAGCGTTTTTTGTTATTGTCTTCCAGTTTGTTTTAAGCAAAGACTATGTAGCTCATCCTGAAGTATATAGTCAAAAAGATAGACATGATGGATAGTCTGGGAGTGCCGGGAAGCCACATAGAAAATTAACTTGTACTATTATACATTGGAAGTGTTGTGGGGGGGGGGGGATCTTCCAGCGGCTTGTATATCAGAGTATGTGCGGAAGCTATGCAATCTTAGGCAAGGATTGCGTAGTGGATATACCATCCTCGGTGGTACCACGTCTATTAAATATTAGGCAAGTATAAGATTCGTACTCATCGAAAGGGGGGAGATTCGGCAATATTCTTGGTTTGGGGATAGACCGTCTACAGGCGTCGGTGTTATGACTCAGTAGCGGAAATAGGATGACGTTAAATGAATGTTAAAAAATAATAGTAATTTTAAATATACATGAGTAGTCATAGTTACAATACGAAAGATATTAATTACAGTTTCCCTAATTAGAGACTGACAATGTTATGCAAGTATAATATATTTTAAAATATTGCTAAATACATTAAAAAACATCCCACTCCCACATCCCCAGCAATGTTTAGCTGACTAATTATCGAATACGAGGTTATTTTCAACAGAGCGTGCCTGATATTTCTGACGAATGTAAAATACAAAAGCCATCATTAATAATTCAACTAAAGTATAATAAAAGCTCTCATAATTCAGCTAACATCTCTAATTATCTACGCCCTAATTTCGCAGTTGTAAAACCCGTGACACCTATTTAAATGGCTATTTCGAGACAAAGAGAAGTTTTTTGTTTATACTCAGTTTCAGAGAATTGCATCTCCATATTGAAGTTTTATTTAAATGTTGGTCTATGGTAAATATATACAGGGCATCACGGGAGCTCGCCTCTGTATTTCCTTTATTTTTTAACTCATCCACTTGAACATAAACTCCCGCTAAAGTGGTACTTATTGATATAAATAATGAGATAACACTTCCTGTCTCTCCAAAAATGACCTCAACTTTCGAGTTTTAAATGAAACAACCCGTCCATTTTTACATATTTGGACGAGATCTCGAGTTCCCCTTGGTAGTTTCGCGAATTTCTTGCACCAAAAGTGAACAAAAATTTAAACAAAGCATAAATTTTCGGTAGAGAACTTCAATAATTTTTTCATTATTTACAGCTTGTAACACACCAACGATAATTTTTTGCAAATTACCCTTATGCAATAATGCAAAAATATTAATTATAATAAGTTTTACAATGGTATATTGCTAACTTCGATTAATAGTATAAAATTCAATGATTAAACAAGACTTATTTTTTAATTTTATTAAATAATTAATAAAAATAAATATTGTAAAGACCAAGAAGCTGTTTACTTGAACATTACAATATTCTCGACAACACCTGTAAGTTGCACAAAAATAAAATATTTTTTTATAACTTTTCCAGGCGTCAATTTTTTGGCAAATTTTGGAGTCGCGTGGCTATTGGGTCAAGTAGCTACAAATTATTATTAATTATTCCAATTTAAATGTAAATTTTCATTGTTACAACTAAATCTTAAAGAGCAAGAGTTAAGCTTTCGAATTGGCTCAAAAAGAAACATCCCAATTATTGCACTAATTGTATAATTATATTTTGAAATAAAGTTATTTTTTAGTTACTATTTTTCAAATAAAGTGGATTTTAAAAATGTCGAATCTAAAAGACAAAATTTTTGTATTTTTTTGTATTCCTTGTAGTAAAGGGTCTAGAAAATAAATTTATACAGGAAAGATTTTAAATGCGTATTGTTTAAAAAAACACCCTTTTGTAATTTCATCTCTTGTGAAATATATACAAAATGAAATCTTAAACAAATTTTATAATATTCGCATATGAAAAACTATCATTTTTCGATAGGCACTTTGTTTAATTAAAATAGTCAAATTTAAACAAGAGTTCGCTAACCTCGCTCCCCACCACGCCAGAATTGTACGTTATAAACATTTAGACTTCCCGCGCTTATTGTTGCTCGCACAAAAATGTTTTTGTAATGAGATTTTTGTACAGTTTCCTGAGCTTCAAAATTCAATTCTTGTAAAATTATGGATATGAGTAAAATCAGAGAGATATGAGCAGAAAACTGAACTTTTTTAAAATTTGTTTATAACTATTTTTCTCAGGCACCATTGGCAGGTAATTGGACAAAGAATGTCTATATACATTAAAACAACAACTCCTCAAAAGACGAGATCACTCAGATTTAGTTCTTTCAATTTAGTCTTTTTTCGACAGTTTGCCTGCATAACATTAACTAAGAAAAAATATTAATTAATACCAATGCTATGTAGTTTAAGGCCCAATATTCCTTTGTTGGCGGTATCAAGGGCTGTGGATAGATCAAACATCAGTGAGACCACATGCCTGCCCTCGTCCAAGCACTGATATACATGCTCCAGAATATGACAGGATGTCTCAACCGATTTTCCAGATCTAAAGCCATGCTGAGATAACGTCAATATATGGTTTTTTTCAATAAACTTTGAAATCCTGTTATGTCCCACTCTTTCCGGTATTTTAGATAAGATACTCAAAATAGATATTTGACGACAATTTTCGAGATCAGTGGGGTCACCTTTTTTTTAATAATGGAATAACAGTGGCAAGTTTTAAGTATGTTAGAAAAATTCCATTTTAAACTAACTTATATATCAAATAGACAAAAGGTTCCAAAATGTTATTTTCAATGCTTTTGATAATTTTCGCTGTTAGACCATCATAGCCACTTGGGGTTGGGTTGAGGTTTCTCCTTTAATAGGACCATATTAGTTGAAGGAGGTTCTCAGACAGATAGCTATTATATTATTTATGTTCACGAGGTTTACCTTTTACACGCCAATTTACCGGGAGCCGCTGTTTTCAATATAACTATTTAATAATTCAATGCTTTACCTACTCGTATTTGTCTACTTGATTTTTGTTTGTTGACACTTCATAACAGCCCCCGACATATTCCGTATAAAAAGGCAAACGTGAGAAACATGAGAGAAAATGCAAGCTGGGTTTACATTGTAAAAATTCGTATATGGCATTAAAACTAATAATGATACTTAACAAACTAAATGATATCAAATTCTTGTTCAAATTAAGAATAAAGTTCCACATTATCTCATGTTTTTAAAAGTTTTGCTTATTTATCTTTTTAGTTATTTAATCAGTTTTGCCTGGGGTTTTTACATTTATATAATTTAAATCATCATATCGCTCGTAGGAAAAAATCAGATGATTGTTAGTTATCGGATTTTGAACAATTTTTAAATTGTTCGTCTGTCGCTGCGCCTGCCTGTCCGTCTTTCTGTCAAGTTCCTTTAAGTACGATAACTGAAGAAGCAAAACTCAGACTGTGTTAAAATTTGGACAGTAACTTAGTTTTAGCCAGAGGAATGACTCTTATAATTTTTTATAATCAGTGAAGACTTTTTAAGAAAAAAAATATACTTAAAGAGTGTTACAATCTTGAGAAGTCTATAAGAACAAAAATTAAAGCAGGAGATAATTAGAATTATCAATACAACAATTATACATAAAAAATAACTCATTTCCAAAAAACTGCAAAGTATCGTATAACATATTCAACAACTATACGAAAACCTAAATAGACAAATGAAAAATGATGACATGGAGCTGTATTGCATTTTTTTTTTATTGTACGACGAATGTGATCGCGTATTTATATTTGTTCTTATTTCGCAGCTGAACGTTGCGTTGTGGAAACGTAAAGATTGTAACTTTTTATTAAAGAGTGAACATATGAGTCGTCGTACATGATGGGAAGAAGTTGTATTCTGTTGAACTATTAAGCAGCATTAAAGTTAAGAAAGAATTAATTTTATACCGCAATATCACCTTAGTTTATTAACTCAACCACGTAAATTATATCCTTTCCGAGCGGCCTCAAAGTAATTAGTATTTCACTTTTCAATTATCGTGAAAAGAAAACCTATTAGCGTTTGTTCCGTTATTCTATGTTGTTGTTTTGGGTTTGCTCCAGCCAGAGTGATTAACTACGAGTTTACATGGAGCTCATAAAATAGAGGAATTTTAAATACAAATTCAACATGATTTTCCTTGGTCTTTTTGTTACAAAATCTACTGAAGACTTTCAGCTAGTCTTACTCACAGACCAGATAAACTTGTTCTAACTGTTACACGTTACTGTCGGACGTTGCCGATGAATACTGAATACTCAGTAAATTATTATTTCACTGAGATTCTCACAAATAACGACAGTGGACTACTACTTATCATGTAGTAATCTGGAGTCTATAACTATAACTTCATAAAAACTCTTAAGGTATATACCTGACAAAGAAAATGAGAAAATAAGGCAATTGCGATGATACCCAAATCATACATTTTGGTATATTGGCGGATAAAAATGTCAAGTGTCACCGAAACAAGAGCTACGGGGTGTCAGCCAAGGATAGATAGAAGTCATATCTACAGATACCTGATGTGCACAAAAAATGATACGGAGGTCATTACTGATCATACTGATAACGGAATTGGAATCATCACTGACAGCCAGGTAGCTCTTAAAGTCTTGAAAGTAGCGAAGATAAATTTTAAATGGTGAATACTGCCTTGAATCTCTGCCGAAACTGGCAGAATAGAATAAGATACAAATGGAGTGGGCGCGAGAATACCAGTGCAACATAGGCAATACAATAAGGGGATATCATATAATACCACAAAAAAAAAAAACATTTTGTAACGAGTCATTGTCAGTCTTATTAGATGACAGTATGAGAAGTTTAACTTTGGTACTCGAGCTGTGGTGGTTGCGGAACGGTAAGGTTGCTCAGGCGCCACGTCAAGTTTTTAACGTTGGAACACCACTACCCTACAGGCCGGACAAGCAGGATCTCAGTAACTGAAGTGGAGACACGGTATGCCCAGCTAATCAAGGGAAAACTAGACTTTACAGAAACAGCGTTTATATTACACCATATTTATTAAGTCCAAAATCTACTATCTACAAATGCACTAAATCGCTATTATGGTAAAACGGTCAGAAAGAAAAAATTATTCAAAGGAGCTTAGCGCTCGTATATCAAGCAGAGGTCCTCGCTCTCCTGATATACGTCTGGTGTGTTTGAATGACCGGCTTGGACTGACTCCAATTGTTATTTTGTGTTTCTGTCAAAGAAGGTTGAGTAGGAAGCATCGGAACAGTCCAAAACGATGAAGTGTGAAGAAGAAAACCTTTACCCATATATATGAGTGCCCAGCTTTGTAGCTAGAAGGCTTCCATTTGGCAGGCCATAACACCAAGAGAGCTAGTCAAAGCTTCCGTGGGCCTCTACCCTGATATTAGGAACGGATTTTATAGAGCAGAAAGGTTGGGATACAATAAACTAAACTGTCAGTACAGAGGTTTCTAGCACCGCAGTCCACAAGGATAGAAAAGAGATTAAGGGTACACCATTCGAAATTTTGATGAGGGAGATTAATATCCTCAAGCATTAGTTAGAAATCTTTCAGGTATTTGTAGCTCCAGTCAAAACACGATGATTTAGCCTAACTTACCTCTTTGCCTATTTACACCCTTGAAGAGATATAGCCCCCAAATATTTTTAGGGATTGCTGATCCCTAAAATTTCATAGAACTTTTCACCCATCCAGAAATCTGCAACTACTTTACGTAATAATATGCAAAATATGATTTAAACATTTTTTCACTTTCGGGAATTTTTATAAAAGTGAATGTTTTGAGGAAAATGGAAATAAGCAAAATTTTTATCGTTTTATTAAAAAAATCAATAATAATACGATAAAAATATCACTTAAGTTACATTTTTACGAATACTTGTACTAGCTAACTTTGGAGGATAATATTTTCAACTTTTACATTTTCTCGTATTGAGATCCCAGGATTGGTTGTTGCTCTATTTTGGACATACCTTGTATTTATGTCAAATCCTCTTCGTTTTTAGTACATTACATTGTCCGAGTACACCATCAATTACATTGCAAGACAGGATGAGGTTAAGATTTACAAAGTCTAGACATGCATTTCTAAAGATCGTTCTCATCTAGTATGCACGCGGCGCTTCTGAACCAACCAACATAATAAGTGATGTTCACCGAGTCACGAGATCCGGAGCCCATGTGAAAAGCTCTTCTGGAGTGTATTTAAAATCTTTTTAAGTTGCCTATTCGGCGTGTAACTGCTATACGGTAAAGGTAGTTATAAAGTTTCATGTCACCTTTTATAGCTTTAAAATTACGTGAAATTTTCCTTGAGAAAGAGTGGAATGAGATGTGTAAAGTTATAGCATTTTATACATACTCAATTTTATGTTCGAATCTAAAGACATTTTATTATCAATATTTTTGTTACCTTTGTTTTTTATTAATAAGTAAGTAAATTGTTCAATGAAGAAATTAGTAATCGACTTATAGCTTCAATCAGGACGTAATGAACACAAAAGATATTGGTCTGATGCATTTTCATTTAGATACTTTAGAGATTGAAATGATGTTTCAAATATTTTCGTAATAGATAAGCGTAGGAAGGAGCTTGTAGCTGGATACGCAAATATTACATTTTTAGGGATTTTGTTGGTGGGAAGAAGAGACCTTTTAATTCGTTATTAAACCGGAATATCGCTTAAAGTATGTGATTGGAAATTTAAAAATAAAACATTTAATATCTCTTGTTTTTCGTGATTTATCCATATTAGGGGTATTTTTAAATACTTTGTGCTTTATTTCATCCACTCTCCTGAGTTTTTGTACTAATAAATTAGTACGTGATAGGCATTTAAGTTATATTAATAAATAACTAACCTCCAGTCCTTTGAAACACGTTTTAATAATATATTTTGTTAAACTATAATAATTATGGGTTTATTGATATATAAATTTTATTGATTACAATTATACATAAACAGAATATTTTTCCAATTTTAAAAACAGCTGAGTATACATATAAAATGCATAAATAACATTATTGCAGTAGATATATGGATTCATGATAACGGAAATTTTCAAATAAATGAATAAATCTGAAAAAAGATAATAAACATTACAGTTGAAAGAGTATAAATATAGATTGGTCTTTGGTAAATATCCTGAATATATTCTAAACATTCAAAACTTCTTGGTAGAATATACAATAAATAATAATAATATTTATTCACCATTATCAGTACAAGAACTGCACATCTAGTGGAGTATGGCAAACTGAAAATAGCGGAGAATAATACAATTTTTCATAGGGACTCCAAACTTTGGGATGTTATTAGTTGTCTTAAAAATAAGATATTCCTAGAGTATCTACCTTCTGCAAGTGTCAGAACGCTGTTTTAAACTCGAAAAAGTGGTAAATTAACCTTGCTATGGGGCAATTTTCGATTTTAAATTTTTTTCTACCCCTTAAACTGTCCCTTTATTATCAATGTTCAGAAAACCTTCACTTAAATTTTCGTGATGTTACGCCCCCTCCCCTTGGGCAAATCTTGCCCGAATTAGATGAAATTTCGGGTATTTTGGGTGAAGGTGGCTCATAATACCTACAAACAGCCTTTCAAGTCAAATGCTCCGTTAGTTTGGCTACATGCCATTTTTTTGAAAATTCTACGAAATTTTTAAAACGCTGTAACTTTATGGCCGTTTATCATTCGATAATTATATCCACGTTCAAAATGTAGGTTTTTATGTAGTTTTGGGTAATATGACTCAAGAAATTTTTAATATAAAAATTCGATCCATTTACGACCATTTACGGCATACGCGTAATTGCGCACAGTGATTTTCTGTTACACAAGGTACATATAATTATTTGAATAGGTAAATATAACTCGTGTGCCCTAATATAACATTAAAACATATCTGTCAATTATCCAGAGCTGATCCAGGATGTCCATCATAATTTCTATAATGGGAACGCATATGTCGAGAGTACAAAATTTTGTGCGCAGAGAATAATAGACGCTCTTTATGTTTGTTCCATCAAAAATAAGAAAAGATTAGGTTTACTAAGGTATGAAAGTTTCGGAAAACTGAACAAAAAAAAATGTTGCAACTGATGCCAAACTGTCCTCTCTAACACCAACCGAGGGTGCGGCTGATTATCACAGCTTAAGAACATTTTATCAAATTCGTCGATGGTATTGTGAAATAACTAAGGATGCAATTGATTTCGGCTGGTGTAAAATGAAAAATGGACTTATGCCAAAAACTACCGACAAACCACTCGTTCCAGAAGATTTCTTAAATATTATCGCCTGTGATTGTAAAGCTGGATGCAAAATGAAATCTTGCTGCAAGAAATTGAATTCAAAATGTTGCAGTTTATGCGATTTTGGCCTGAATACAACCTGCCAAAATTCTGAAGAGGTCAGTGGATGAACTTACTGATGACATGCTAGATGGGAACACAAGATTTATCGATGATGATCATTTAACTAATTTAATTATAATTCCGGCTACGAAAACGAGGACGACGAAGTGAACGATATGTTGGGCGAAGTTGAGAGCGATTTATATTACTTTAGCGGCAGTGAAACCGACGAAATTTTCAATGCTGTGACGGATTCAGAAGTGGGTAGTTCTTACAGTAGTAATTCGAGTACATCCAGCATAAGGAGTATAGGAAAGCGACCAATACAAGCAGCATTAAAGTCCTTTAAAAAAAGAAATCAGCTTAAAACATTTTTACATGTAGAGAAATAAATCTAATCTAATGTTTTCAATGTAAAAAATCGGCAGCTACTGGAAGCGGCTGGAACCTCCCCACTCGGTGGATCTTTAAAGCCGAAAAGAGCATTAAATTGTGTGACAAAACGGCACTAAACGTAATCCGATCTCATCTAAAACCTTTTCAGATCTTCTGGGGCACTAAAAAAACCCTCAACTTAATGAATTTACAATCATCTATGCGAGTTATTACCTACATTATCGCTCGTTGAATAATATACTATTAGGATATTAATAACTTTAACATCACTTGAACGACTAAGAATGTCTAGTTATCCTACATACTACAGATTTGTAAAGCAACAAACTGAAAATTGGTAAAGTGATAATCTATAATAAATTCACCAACGAAGGTACAGAAAGCATATGATATTGATATTGTTAAATCTACCTTTAAAGTTTGTGACAATCCACTAAAAGTTACAAATATGCGGAAATCTTATTAACATGACATGACACCAACGTTATCGGATGACAAACGATGACAATGACAATCATCAAAATTTGCTCATTGCAATTCGATCGCTCGCGGCTGGCTGTCTTTGTTAAATGAAACATTAGCATTTCAGTAATTTTACTAGATTTTAGAGGAATATTTGTAGTTTAATTCTTCGATTTGTCTGTATATATATTTAAAAACGGCACTAAACGTAATCCGCTCTACTTCTAGAGCAGTGAAGAAACCCTCACACGTGAATTGACACGTGATGTGACGAGTTTCACGACGTAACGCGCATCGATCATGTCATGCGAAATGCGATCTATGCCATATTTGCTTTGTTTTTAATTTTTTTCACGGAAACCAAATCGAAAGGGTGGAAGTGTGATATATCGTTGAAATCAGAATTTTAACTGCTTTTCAATGGTTCCATTGCAAATTGAAAGTAATTATAAAATAAACAGCTTGTTGCGTCAAAATGGCACTAAACTTAATCCGATCTCAACCAAAACCTTTTCAGATTTTCTGGGGCACTAAAGAAACGCACACGCAAAGTTTCATTCAAATCCGTTCAGTAGTTTCGGCGCTATCGTGCTAACACACATACACACATACACACACACAGACATTTTTCAAAAACCACTTTTTTGTGTTCCTAGGACCTCAAAACGTAAAGATTTGATGTTATCTCAATTTTCGTTTTTGAACCAATTTTAGTAACCTCACAATTTTATTGTGGAGAGGTTAAAAACTTGATTTGTATTTTTTACCATTTGTACCATTCCTCCGTGAAATCAAATATCCTTTTGTGCATTTTTTCGAACATTTTGTACAACATACGAGTTATATTTACATACACAAATATCTATATAGTACCTTGTGCAACAAAAAATCACTGCGCGCAAGTAAATGTATGAGGTAAATGGTCGAAAATGGATCGAATTTTTATATTAGAGATTTTTTGAGTCGTATTACCCAAAACGTAAATTGTGACCCCTTCATGTGCTTCATTGACTTTGGGAAGGCATTTGATAGGGTACAACACGAAAAAATGATTGAGATACTAAAAACAACTGGAATTGATGACATGGACCTATAGGTCCTTGTCATCAATTCCAGTTGCGATGAAGCGATGAAGTGATGAAGTATACTTCATCGCTAATCTCCGCTGGGGATAAAAGACAAATCTAAGAATGGGGACAGAACAACGGAAGATATCATAATAAAAAGAGGCGTGAGGCAAGGGTGCATATTGTCACCGTTACTTTTCAATGTTTATTCCGAAGTAATATTTGGGGAGGCGCTCTCAGAGGATATAATAATAAACGGAGTTACAGTGAATAATCTGCGTTATACACATGACATAGTAGTTATGTCAGACAATATTGAGGGACTCCAGCTTCTCTTGGACCGAATAATCAACGTATGCGAAAATTATGGCCTCAAACTGAATGTCAAAAAAACTAAACTAATGATAGTGAGCAGAAGAAACATTAATGGAGAACTGTGGATTGGGACAGAACGTTTAGAAAGGGTGCATAGAATGAGATATTTGGGACAGCTTCTAGTTGATGACTGGGACCACTCGATTGAAATAAAATCAAGAATAGAGCAAGCAAGAACAACATTTGTGAGGATGAAAAAGGTTTTCTGTGGACACGACCTAAATATGGAATTGAAGATAAGGATGGTTCGCTGTTATGTATTCTCCGTCCTCTTGTATGGAGTGGAGTCGTGGACTCTTACAGAAAACACCCTTAAGAGACTTGAAGCTTTTGAGATGTGGGTATACCGACGTATGCTAGGGATAAGTTGGGTAGACCAGGTTACAAACATAGAAGTAATGCGTAGAATGGGTAAAGATAAGGAAGTAATTAATACTGTGAAAAAGAGAAAACTGTCATACTTTGGCCACGTAATGGGACATCCAGAAACATATGATACACTGCATCTGATAATCCAAGATAAAATCAATGGAAAACGAGGTCTATGAAGAAGAAGAACGTCCTGGTTGAAGAACTTGAGACAGTGGTTTGAGAAGTAAACGCCCGCTTTTTTCAGAGCGGCGGTTAATAAAGTCAAAATAGCGAACATGATCGCCAACATTCGTTGAACGGATACGGCACTGCAAGAAGAAGAAGATTATCCAAAACTACATAAAAAACCTACATTCTGACAGAAAGAAAATTGTCATACGATAAACGACCATAAAGTTACAGCATTTTAAATATTTCGTAAAATTTTCGAAAAAATGGCATTGTAACCAAACTAATAGAGCTCTTGACTTGAAATATGGCAGGCTATTTGTAGGTATTATAAGCCACCTTCATACAAATTTCATCTGATTCGGGCAAGAGTTGCCCAAGTTATCCCAAAATCAATTTTTGGTAAAAGAGAACGTACATACATATGAATTACAGGAGGGAGGGACGTAAAATTTACCCAAAAGATGGTTAATTTATCCCTTTTTCGAGTTTAAAACAACGTTCCGACACTTGCAGAATGTATATATTCTAGGAATATCTTCTTTTTAACACCTCCATTACCGTATTCTACTAATCTGGCAAGTCCCGGCAGCAATACGATACTATATGATTAACATAATAACATATTAAGTTATTAAAATAATATACACAGGGACATACAAATTATAGATAAATAAATAATAATAATAATAATGATAATAATAATCTTTATTTTCAATCGATATGAATCACATGTATAGAAAATCGTCAATAAAAAGATATGTATATAAATAAAATTTATCAGTAGACTAATACTCTGTCGGTACATTAATAATATAACAATACAACTATAAAATAATAACAAATACTTAATAATATTGTAATAGAAAATAAATATTTAATAAATAACAAACATTTAAAACATGCAAGTTGTATCAGTGTCAAAGAGAAACAGTAAAGTATTCTTCAAAGGATAAAACTGCTTTTCCGATAAAATTTTGTTCAGTTTGAACTTAAATGGTTTCAAACTAGTTGTCTCTTTTAAATGCTTAGGAAGGTGATAGTAAATCTTAATGGGCAACATATACACGCCGTTACTTGTTGCACACAATTTATGTTGTGGTAACAAGATGTTATTATTTCTAAATTTGTAATTTATATTCCGATCAGAGAACTGCGTAGATTGATCAATATTATTTGTTTTAACGAACAGACAACACGATAAAATGTACAACGCTGAAACTGTTAGTATTTTCAGATAAACAAACAAGACCCGACATGAATGAGTAGGCTCTTTAAACGTCTTTATCTTAATTATTTTTTTTGCATTTTAAATAGGTCACTAATTCGACTTGAATGGGCTCATTTAATGAGTTTTATTTAGTAGTTGTTACGTCTTGTGGATAAATCATTACTTAAAATTAGGCGATATTGAAAATTTCAGATGAATCCGATAAGTGGTTCTCGAATTATACGACTTTCAAAGGGCGTATTTGAAGCGCGGTGCTACTAACATCATGACGTCAGACAATAGTAAACGAAACGGTCCGCTTGAGAACGTCGAGTCTTTCTCAGTGTTCTGTGCATTAAATTGGATAATATATCGTTGACTGTGTTTATGGTTATTGAAAAATGTGCGAAGCGAACTTTAATAAAGCAGACTCTTCGAATCTTCCATAAGTGGATTTATTAATGATAATGGATTTTTTTGACAATCAAAAATGTGTGGCACAACATCAGGTCTCATTTTTATATGAACATTGTCCATTAATTTATAATACATGCAGTTTTCCATGTCTTTTTCGAATTAAATATAAAATAGTATTTTTACTTTTCTTTTATAAAAACTTGAATAAAAGGGGTATTATTAACTTAAGGGATATGTTTTAATAACAGTGTATAAAACGACCACATGAATTTGAAATTTCCCCTACAATCAAAATTTTATAATTATTATAAATATATTTGCGTTACACCCTGTATAATAGCAGCTCGGTGTTGGAATATGAAGTAGCGTATTTATCATATATTGTTAAACTAAAATGAAAAAGACTTATAAAAATTGCTAGTATTTAAAATACATTTTACGTTTAAATTTCAAAAATACTGTATTTAATAGTAAATAATTTAACATACAGGGTGTTCGTTTTCAACCTACCCCCTAGACGTATCTCCGGATTGAATTGGAATATCGTTTTGAAATTTTGGTCGAATGGGTTTTCGAAAAAGACCTACAATTCTAAAATATTTTAGAATTTCTGTCACTTCCGGTTATGCCGGAAGTTAACGCCAACTTCGTTATTTTAAATATAACCCCCAATTTTTTTTTATTTCTGGATTCCTCATCAAAATTAAGGATAAGTTTGATAACACAACTCTACCTTGATTCTCAACAGTTTTTGAGTTATTCCATTTGCTTTATAATTTGTTGCGTTTGCAGCGTCTCCCTTTATTGTGGTCATATTTAAAAGTAATTTATAGTAAATAATGATATTTTGACATCTTCTTAACATTGTAATGAGATATCGAGCCGCCCAAAAAAAATTTTGAAAAAAAAATTAAAAACGTAGTTAAAACATATCTTGAATATCATCAATTTAATATCGAAAAAACTACATTTTTTTAAATAGCACCCCATATTTTTTTATACCGTTAGATCAACCGCTCAATTTTTAGTAAAAAAGTGTAAGGCACTAAGCTACTAAAATTGATATCTTGTGATAAAATTTAAAAAAACTAATTTAATAGAACTTTTTTATTTTTACAAATGATTTTATTTAATTAAGTTAACACCTAATGAACAATAACGTAAATACTATTTAAAAAATTATTCGAATTGTCCATTTACTTTCAAATAAACAGAACAGTAGGCTTATGCTGTGTAAAACACATTAGGGCTATGGATACGCGCATTTGAATTCCACAAAACAATGCATTCCATTAAAAGAGTTTAAACGAAATGGAATCAAGTCGTTCTACGAGTGCTATTGTCTGTTTCGAATCACATGTTTTTCGGGCTGCATACGCTCATACGCAGTCCATCAAGAACTGTTGTTACCGCTTGGGAGCAATGAGGGGGAGCACCATCCAACTGATACCAAGATGTCACCCGCTGGTTCAAAGGCAAGTTATCCAGAAATTCTACCATTTAAAAGTTCTACATACTTTGCACCATTTAAATTTTCCCGGTACATCGTAAAACTTAGTTTGTTTTCTTTCAGTAAACAGAAAACGTTTATGCTAAATTTGTCTTGGAAACCGCGCTCCTGCTTTAGGTAAGGATTATTTGTAGACCAAAAGTGATTATTCCTCGTATTTACTGTTTCTTCTCTGTTAAATTTCGCTTCATCGGTCTAAATAATGTTCCGCAAGAAATTGGGGTTTTCTTGAGTTTTAACCAAAAGAAACTCGCTAAAACGTACTCTGCGTTCAAAATAATTTGGTAATACTGTACTGTACTGGAGTGGCTTTAAAATTGTGCATTCCATTTTCTGACAAAATGGTTTGTATGGATGTTTGGCAAATTCCCAATGCTCCAATAGCAGTTCGAATAGGAGCTCGAGGATATGCGTGAAAGTACCCAAGAACATTGATGATGTTAATTTCAGACCCAGTCACCGTTTTTGCACGATTTGGTTTTGATTTCATCGAACCAGTTTGTAGAAAATTGCTATGGATCTTGCGAAATTTTCGGCAAATTAGGATATTTTTCGTTAAAAGCTCGAAGCTTTTATAAAAAGGTGATTAACTTTATGAAGATAAAATAAATCCATAATAACTTCATGTCAATACATTGTTGCAGCAAACGTTTAAAACTTTCAACTAAAGTCTGGTAAACAAATAATGCTTGCGCTACAGACATCGAATGAACGACTAACAAGTAAAAGATGGACTGCGCATGAGCGTGTGCAGCCAGAAAAACGTGATTTGAAACAGACAATAGCACTCGTAGAACGACTTGATTTCATTTCGTTTAAACACTATTAATGGCATGCATTGTTTTGTGGAATTCAAATGCGCGTATCCATAGCAACCTAATGTGTTTTGCACAGCATAAGCATACTGTTCTGTTTATTTGGAAGGAAATGGACAATTCGAACAATTTTTTAAATAGTTTTTACGTTATTGTTTATTACGTGTTAACTTAATTAAATAAAATCATTTGTAAAAATAAAAAAGTTGCATTAAATCAGTTTTTTTTAATTTTCTCACAAGATATCAATTTTAGCAGCTTAATGCCTTATACTTTCTTTACTAAAAATTGAGCGGTTGATCTAACGGTATAAAAAAAATATGGGGTGCTATTTAAAAAAATTTAGTTTTTTCGATTTTAAATTGATGATATTCAAGATATGTTTTAACTACGTTTTTAATTTTTTTTTCAAAATTTTTTTGGGCGGCTCAATATCTCATTACAATGTTAAGAAGTATCAAAATATCATTATTTACTATCAATTAGATTTAAAGATAACCACAATAAAGGGAGACGCTGCAAACGCAACAAATTATAAAGTCAAACTTACCCTTAATTTTGATGAGGTATCCAGAAATTAAAAAAAAATTGGGGTGTTCTATTTAAAATAACGAAGTTAGCGTTAACTTCCGGTATAACCGGAAGTGACAGAAATTCTAAAATATTTTAGAATTGTAAGTCTTTTTCGAAAACCCATTCGACCAAAATTTCAAAACGATATTCCAATTCAATCCGGAGATACGTCTAGGGGGTAGGTTGAAAACGAACACCCTGTATAGATACTTATATTGAAATGGTATGTTGATTTAGTAGTAAGCTTTTCTCTCTTTTCATAGTTTGTTGCCATTTCCTTCGCATTTTTAAATCTCTAGGAACGGTAATAAATGTTTTAGTAGGTGTTTTCACCGTCGTGCTTTGACACTCAGGAACAATACAATATTTATAATTCCTTTTATTGTCACTATTATACATTGTTAATATAAATCGGTGAAAATACTTGATAATCCGAAATTCTTCACAAACACGCATAAGTTTCAATACACACTGCTTGAGTTAACGATTTGTAATATTATGAAATAGCAATAACCATGTAATAACGCTCTGTAATTAGCCGCTTCAGCTGGCGGGTTGCTATTGAGTGACGTCACGGCCGAGACTCGACAAGGCGGGTGCGGTCCATGTTTATGATTTTTTTTAGATGATTTACAGCTCTCAAAAAATTCTAGTTTTTCCGAAATAAAATAAAAAAGTGCTAAATAAACCCATTGTCCCAGCAAAGAGTACCGTAGTTAAAAATGGATTGCACATGCGCAAAGTAGTAAATTTTAAATGTGCGAAGCAGCCTTACAACAAAGCATTTAATATATATTTTTTTTTATAGTAGATTCAAGATGACTGAACCAGTTTAAGTTATGATCCACTAGGATACCTAATAATCTAACCGAATGACTATATTTTATAGATACATTGTCAATTTTTACTAGTAGACTATGATTCGGAGCTTTATTAGCAAACGTTAACATTTGAGTTTTGTTCCGTTGAGTTTTAAACCAAAATCGGTACAATAATTGCTCACTCATGTGGTACAAATATTCGCTTTTCGAGAAAGCTCCTGCAAGCTATCTGCTACAGATGCAATAGCTACATTGTCAGCAAATTGAATGACATGAAACTCATTTCTTGATTCACGTACTTTTGAAGATCGTTAATAAAGATCAAAAAGAGAATTGGGCCTAAACTACTGCCTTGTGGAACGCCATTAAGTATCACACCTGTATTAAATTGAAAATATACGCCATCAAGTTTCAGTTCAACTGTTTGAGTGAGATTGCTTAAGTAAGAATGTATTCAAGAGTTGGCACACCTCTAATAACATATGCAAACATTTTATTGAGCAACATTGCATGATTTACTGTATCGAATGCTCCAGACATGTCAAAAATAGGCATTCACATTTTCTTGTTTGTTCATATTTTTCAGTAAATAAATGTACAGAGAAATAATTGCATCTTGAATAGAATGTCCTTCTCTAAAACCATATCGACTAAAGGATACAATATTATTAAAGCTTTAAGTTGGCTCGCATGCGCCACTTCAAGAACCTTGGAGGAGACGAATAGTAATGATATTGCCCTATAATTTGAAATTAGTTCTTTATCATTTTTTTTTTTTTGTAAACTGGAACCAACATTAAACATAATATTTTTAGTCGCAAACTTCTCTATAAATCCTTATTTTACAAAGATAGGTTCTAGAATGTGACAAAGCAAGGAAGACGGGATTTTATCCAAACCCGCGGAATCTTTTTTTGAGACCGATTTGATCATACTAATTCCATCACTTTTCGTAAGAGGCGCTACGAACATATTATATGGCCAATTAATATTGAAATGTAAGTCAATTATATTGCATATTGCGTACCCAAGTTGTATGTCTGTCGGGTCGCCATAAATTATCATCGTCATATACTGCAATCTCTTAGGATTAATTTTTCAAATACAGAAATATGAAGATTTGGTTGGAGTGGGTTTAGTCGAAGTTTGCTTTTGCGTTAGTCGAGGAAAATACATGACATAAAATGTTACAATTGATTAATTAAATTCTAGTAAATAATAAAAACGTGACTGATTAGAATTTTTTTATATAATTATATTTTTGTGTTCAATATTTTCAAGGTTAGTTGATATCATCAGCCTGAAGTTAATATAGATCTGATACAAGTCACAGTTCATAAAAAATACATAAAAGATAATGAGTTTTTATTTTAATTTCATAAAAAGGGCAATTTATCATTCATGGCGTAAATTAAGCAACATCGGTGTGTAAAAGCGATGACAAGTAACTCAATAGAGAGAGAAAAGGAAATACCAGCGTCCATGATTGAGCTTCAGAGTTATTTTTTTTTTTGCAAGGAACTTCTTTTAAATATTTACGATTCATAGAAATATTTAATATTTTTTACGCGTATATTACCTGTATTTTATTTAATGAACGATTAAAAGTTGCAATCGCGCCTTGCCGAGTAAATCTACGGTTAAGGGACACAAACTAAAAAATAAAAATTAAATTAAAAATTATTGGCATTTCAAGTGTTCTTATGTGGTGTCATTGCATTCTGAAAATAACTACACTTCAAAAATATAATAACACAACGAACGTTCCATTTAAAACTCACCATTGTCTCTGAAACTTTACATAGAAAAAAATAATTTATGTGTTAAAAAGGCAACGTTGATCAAGTACACATAATGTACGAAATTACAATCATCTACCTGCAAAAATTAAAAAAAAAAAACGATAACTCTCGTATTTCTTAACAGATTATGATATAATTTCATATGCACATTTGAATTGATTGTAAAGTGGTCAAAGAAAAATATTGTACCATAGTACTTAGGCCCCATTGGGCCCCTTGTACATTCTCCCTGTAGGCAGGTCCTAGGCTAGGCCTCCAACCAACCTAATCTTGCGAAGTAGGTGGCTTACATTGACCAAAGTAGGCCAACGTTCTCCCCAAATGGATTCTCTGATTAATGAGATGGCAGAACAGTCACAGATTACATGTTGAACCATCTCATTTTCTTGTTTACAACCTCCAGTCTGGATTCCCGTTATAAATCGTAGGTTCCTTCTAGATATTGCCAAGTAGTCTATTGCTGTGCTCTTGTTGGAATAGTTTTGTAGTTCCTTAGCAAGCTGATAGCTGCTTTTTTCATCTCTTAGCTTTTTGAATTAGTTGTAAGTGGTCTTACTTGTATTATAGCCATGATCTGTAACAGACTGACCGGACAGGGTTCAAATATATTTGGATCTGCTGCCTTCTTGGCCAGCCTGTCGGAACTTTGCTGCCACTGCACTGTGCATGTCCTTTCGCCCAGCATTACCCATTTATGCTGGAGGCACCCACAAGTACTTGGTGACATTCCCATACTGCTCCTGTGATGACTCTGTACCAGGGCTAGTAGCAGTAGGCTGCAATCTCTGTAGATTCTAATTGTTATGCCTGTAGTTTGTTTACGGAAAACCTCTTTGAAGTCTGGTGAAGGTGTGACCTTCACCAGGCGACTTTATGACAGCATCAATTCACAGGTTACTTCTGGTCTCTTCGCAGTCTACATTTGGTTGTATGCTAATGGATTTGAGGGGTAACAGTATTGTCAGAGCCGCTTCCCCTAGATATATATCTAGTGGTGGCAGACACAGAATTATCTCCATAGATCTTGTTGGCGTTGTTCGCAAGCTCCGGTTATATTCAGGCAGGCAACTCTCTGCACTTGACTGAGCTTGATTTTAGCTGTAGTATGTTTGTTCTTAGGCCACCAGACCACAGCTCCATAGGATATCATTGGTCTTATGATGGCAGTGCATATTCACATGACCACTTTGGGTTTCCTTTCCCAGGTTTTCCCCACGGCCTGCTATACTGCTTATAAGAAATATAATCCTCCTTTAATCTTCTGTCTATGTGAAGATTCCATGTTAGTTTGACATCGAAGGTTACGCCAAGGTATTTCACTTCTGATGCGAAACTTAGTGTTGTATACAGGAGGGCAGGGGCCTTTACTGCTCCTAGTTTCCTTTTCCTTGTCAAAAGAACCATATCCGTATTCCTGGGATTAACCGAGAGGGAGTGTTTTCTGCTCCATTTTTCAATTATTCTTAGGGCCCCCTGCATTCTTTCACAAAGGACTACTTCGAAATATCCGCGAAGCATTATTGTTAAATCATCTGCGTAGGCAGTTGTGTAGCATTGCATATGCTACATTTTTCATAGTAATTAATTTAAAAAGTAAACTGGTGCATAGTGAGTTAGGCCACCCAGTATGTGGATAAATGTATTACTGGTTGCAGTGAAAAATCTCCTGAAAAGGAATTTATTAGACAAATATAAATATTTTTTTATTCTTTCTTTCCTGCAAAAACATGCTTCACATGCAGTTAAATATATAAGTAAATAATAATGAAAATAATGCGGCACCGTTTCAGACAATTAACACTGCAATTATAACTTGTTCAGGTTGAAAAGCACTTGACACCTCATTTTGAGTTAACACCAAAATATAGTAAACACACGACGTCTTCTCTTCCTGGCTGGTTTAACAGCATGTTTCTTATGGACTTGTTTTATTTATTTCTTCAGAAGCACATAGTAGCACACTCTCTATTTTAAGGTTAAATTTTGGATATTTTAAATTCATCTTCTTCTTCTTATAGTTCGATTTTGCCAAGAGCACAATTCTGTGATTTGAGTTGGTAATTAAGACCTGCGTGTAGGGATCGTTAGTTTTTTTAAATTCGCAAGACCGCGTTAGAAAGCTAAGCCATCTTAGCAGCCTTTTAAGCGTGATCCATTGAAGGAGCCGGTAGTGCTTAGGCTTGTGCAGTAGCCTAACTAGTAAATTTGGTCAAGCCATAATTTTTATTCACGCCATAAGCTTAGGCTTATACTCGATACTGAGCCCCCACAGGTCACTTGGGGTAAGTCTTGCGAATTCGTTTGAATTTCATTTTGTAAGGTGTATTTTTTTTATATCTTAGGGTTGCCAGTATCCCTCATATGAGGCAATTTTCTTTGGTGTGATATCATTATTGGTATATCATCTTTCCGATGTAACGGCCACACACAGATGGTATTATTTTAAGAAGCAAGAGATAAATAAGCGAAAGAATCCGAGTCGTCGATTTTTTTTTTTTGGACCACGTAGGCAGTGGAGACAATTTGAGAGTGGAGGCAGCGTGTTGTAGAGGGGTCCCTGCAGTCATACCTGATTCTGGAACAAAGTTACACCAGGGCCTTCTGTTTTGTGGTATTATTTATAACATTTTGTCTGATTTAAATTATTACTTTTCATATATTTTTTTTACTTGTAAGAAATGGTACCATTTTAATTAAATTTTAACATTTTACAAAGATTCATACATTTTCACATAAATATTTTTACATAAAATTTTCTTAAATAATACTTGTTAAACCTTGTCATAATTTAATATATTTTTTATCAATCATTCAAATTTCAACTTAACTAAATTTTTTTGCTATTGCTAAATAAATTATTCAACTGTCCCATTGTCAAATATTAAAGTCAACTTATTATTAACATGTGTGTTTCCTTTCTTCTACTCATTTAGCTTGATATATATTATTGGTGAGCTTATTACATAACTTAGGTACTCAGTATTGTTTTCCTTAGCTTTCACAATACTCATGGTTCATATAGTAAGTTAAGGTGGCGCCCTGAACATCTATTTTTTTTGTTTTTATATATATTCACTATTTTATATATTTTTTTTTGCAAGTTAACAAACGAGTAAATATCGAACCACGACCTCGCTTTCCCATAACCCAGAGCTGCCGTTCGCATAATTGAAACACTTCCTGGTTTTAAGCCAAGGGGTGTTACAGTTGTGTGGAATACTTCTGAATTGAGGTAGCACAAGAGGCTACCAAGAACGAGGTTTCATAGTAGTGGTGATATTACACCTCCCTGCGGACAACCTCTCGCAACCATTCCTCGTACATAAGCATCTCCCACACTAATTTGTACAACTCTCCTGTAGATCATAAATTTTGGAAAAGTCGTTTTGTCAAACGCACCTTCTATATCTAATAAAACAAGTACGGTGGACTCTTTATTGTCCAAGGATCTCTCAATCTGACTCGCTACTGCATGGAGGGCGGTGTAAGTGGATCCCTCCAGGGTGTATGCTTGCTGGTTAGGATGTAGAGGGTTGTCTTTCACTACAACATCCCTTATGTATCGTTCACATAGCTTCTCCATTATCTTGAGCAGGAACTGGGTTAAGCTGATAGATCTATACGCTTTGGGGGTGGTATAGTCCATCCGCCATGCCTTTGGGATGAACACAACTTTCACTTCCCTCCATATCTCTGGAATATGAAGGAGTGTTAAGCACGCCATAAATACTCCAACCAGGTGCAGCAATAATTCATCCAGTCCCCATAGCAGTAGGGCGGTAAAGACACCGTCAATGCCTGGAGACTTAAAAGTGGAGAAGCTCTATATTGCCCATCTTATTCTGTCTTCACTCACTATTTGTTTGGCCATTTGGCAATCCAAATCACAGTATTGGATGCCGATTTAGTTTGGCCACTGCTTCTGTTCTGTTATATCAGACCCCGGGAAATGAGTCTCCATGAGGAACTCTAGGCTTTCACGAAAGTCGGTGAATCTTGTACAGAGGTCATAGTCTTTGACTTTGGCGGACGATTTTGCATAACATATCAGTTTGTGAATAGTCTTCGTTTTCCTCACGGTAGGTTCTCCACGCATCTCTTTGTCTGACTAGTTTCTTAAACTCTTTCAGATTGGTTTTGTATGATTCCCAATCGGATTCCTGTCTTAAGTTTTGCTTAGTTGAACGAAGTCCTAGCCTATTATACTATTATACTTCACGAATTTTTTTATGAGGCAATCCATTTTGAACTTACCATTCCAGAAGAAATTAATATTTTCTTCTCCAAACTATAAGAAACGCGGATTAATGCCAAATAGGCCTAAATCATCTACATTGCCAGATAACGTAATGCATTGCAAGTCGTAGTGCTGAAACCCACTGAAATGATTCGTGTCAGCTTGACGGTACAATGAAAGTAATTTTCCCTTAACACCTACAACCGCTGTCCCCTTGGGACCACATAACAACTATTATTTCACATTCGGTAACCTAGTATTAAAGAAGAATTAGTTTACTATTTTGTCGTTGAAATATGGGATAAAGGAATTTTTAAAAACATTATACTCTAATAACCCATTCTGAAAGACTTTCTATCAGTTTGTAGGCCTTTATTTAATTACCGTCGTTTATTCAATATCATGCCTCGTATGATGTGATTCCTCAAATTCATCATTTTCAAACTTATCTCGTCGCTTTCATTATGTTATTAACCGTTTATAGTTATATGTTTTTCTATAAAAGGATCAACTTGTATTTTTAATCACCAAAACATACTAGACATTTTAAAATTTTTACACTGATTATCGTGATTTTGTGAACGATCCATGCTTTTGATGGAAGTCTGAAGGACGTATTTTCTGTTCGAAAAACTTAGAAAAATAAAAAAAAAAAATAGGAAAAAGAAAAAATTAATTTTCTTTTTCCTCAACCCTTTCTAAATACTAAATAAAAATATTACGTTCACAAAATTTTTAGGGTTCAAAGTGACTGTTTCAGACGGAGATTAATGGATAAATCATACTTACTGTCGTTTATGCTTAACTGCGGCTCTGATGGTATCAATTGGAAGACGTCGTAACACTATAAATCTAACACTGTCTGTTTAACACTCTCTTAAAATTAAATCTGAAAGGGAAATTTTGTTAGAAAACACAAGTAAAAGACAATATAAAGTTCAAAAAATGTATATTAAATCTTTAAAAAATTTATGTTTTTACAACAACTTCTTCAGAGAAAATGTTAACACACAATGGTCTGACCCGTGTACAACACATGGTGAGGAACGGGACGATTCATACGGTACCAACTACCATCCAATATGCAGTTTGAAAAGCTAACGATGCACAAAAAGATTCAAGGAACAGTTCATGTAACTGAAATTTTGGTGGGCTTATGCTTGCCTGTCTTTATAAACGTATTTTATTAATTCACATAAATTTTGGTCGCTCCTCGGAGCTTAAAATTGCTTGAAGCGTATCTACTTCGTTTGTATTATGCAATAACAAATTTTACGTTCAGGCAAGGCAGATCCCATGCACGTGTGAGTACATGGTATAGATACTTTTTTGACTCCGAATCACTGAGGAACCGGTTTAGGGCAAACCCCGTCAAAACGCATCATTTCCCCGTCAAAATCGACTGCTAGGAAATGATGGGGGTCCCATGTCGCTAAGGGCTATTTTCGCTATAACTTCCGATATACTTTGAATAGTCGTTGGACTAACTTGTCCTCATATTCAATACCTCGTAAGAGTTGCAGTGCTTGACAACGTGGATTCGTAAAAGGGTTTTTAATCTTGGAAATTTGGAAGTTCAAGTCCAATTTTAGAATACTTTCCAAAATTGGGTGGTCGGGGCGACATTACGTCCCTGTGCAGCGACATTTACTACACTTACCAAATTAACGCTCCTCGAAGAGTTAGCGAAAATTTGGCATAAAAAACGCTCCGAAGAGCAAAAATATATTTCCAAGAATTAAAAACCTCCTCCACGGCGTTTTTACGTGAAGCACGCTTTTCTTACGAAATATTTCCTAAGTCGGATTTCGTTACAACGTCGAAAAGTATATCGGGGTTATAGCGTTCTTTAACACTCCCCTCCTTTCCGTGAATCTTTTTGTGTAACGTTTGGTAAATTGGTTGTTTGAAAATAAAATGGATCATTGGATGTAGTCTCCCATGTGTTGTATTCGGTTATCGTTCAGACCGGCCTATCTGAACAAAACATAGATGCAAATCTAAAATGGTAATAATTTGAACATATATCGATGCATAGCATTCGATTGAATTATTGAACATTATGTTTCAAAAATGGCATAAAAAAAAAAAAAAAAAGAAAAAATCGAAAATCCTCAGATTCTCGATGACACAACACAAACACTTTCGACGCACTTATCTTTCTTAGTGTTCTTCCACTAATGCGGGCTTGCGTCTGCTCCTCCTCGTGTCTATGCCTCGTCGATCACCTTCGGTGTCGAACTGCCTTCTGGATCAGCTTAGGTGGTCCTCGGACTGCTTGCTCCAGCTATACATTGGTTCTGCTCGGTTTATATGAAACAATAAAACAAAATTTTAGTAAAATGTTTGTTTACATCCCGTCTGGGGATCTGCGACCGATAACATATCGTCGTCTTTGAGAATGGGAACACTGAATTTTGTTAACTTATATTGTTTGAAATGGTTTCCGTGTAGTTAAAAAATCTCTTCTTGGGAGAAATCTGCGACCGATATCACATCGTCGTCTTTGAGAATAGGAACATTGAATTTTGTTGACTTATATTGATTGAAATAGTTTTTATTAAAATCTCTTCTTGGGAGAAATCTGCGACAGAGTCTGCATCCGTCGGATCGTTGCATCTGCCCCTCCAGCAGACGTGGCGGCATCTCGCCCTTGAGTTGCTAGACTCGTCTGAATCGCGCTCTGCGTCAGAGTTGTCGTCTTTCCATGCCGTGCCAATGGAACATTTGTTTGGACCCTTTGGGTCGGACTCTGCTTACAGATGTATATGTTTTGAACATATGAGGACTTAGAAAAATTATAAAAAATACCAACTCTGCCGGACACGGTCAGAGCTGCTGCAGTGAATTTTGAAGATTTGTATTTGGATACAATATCCTCAGATGAAAATAACTTGTAAAAAATGCATAAAAAATACCAACCTTTGCCTGACACGACAAGAAGTTGGTATGGAAATTTTGATATAAAATAAACCTAGCACTAAGTTAAAACTTAGCCTAGGTTGAAAAATGTTATAAAAAGATGATTGAATCTCCAGAACTGGATTCTGAATCAGAAGTGGAAGCATCTCGTGGCGGTGCATGGATTTGTACAACCGTTTGCTCCGGCGGTAGAGGTTCTGTGGAATCGTCTGAGAACGGGGAATCATTTCCATCGAGTGATGTTCCGCCTGGACTAGCATTTTCTTCATCGGAAGATTCGATTTCCAAGTTGTGCTCCTCTGGCGGGGCTGGTCTCAAATCATCGACATGTACTCTTGTCGTTGCATTTCCCTTTTGCACGAGATACACTTCGTCTGAAAACTTCTTCAGAATTCTGGTTGGGCCTGACCAAGACGGCGTGAAGGTATGTACCTTCTTTTTTCTCTTACTCATGACTCTGTCTCCTACTTTGTAGACGATCGGAGTGACGGCCTCTTTCGGCGCATATTTCTGTTTATATTTTTGTTGGGCCTGACGGGCTTCCTTGATTCGCTCGTATCGTGGAAGCGTTTGTTGCTTGGCTCTTTCCTGCCTCCAGGCATACAAATCCCATTCGCCTCTTTCGGCTGGATCATATCCTAACACGACCATGCTAGGTGTTTGATTTGTAGCGGCGTTCCTACGATTTCTTAATATATATGTCATTTGATGCACGTAGCGATCCCAAGTGTCGTTTGGCTTTTTGAATAAAAGTGTCTTTAAAATTTTCTTGCATTCCTGAACCCGTCGTTCCACGGGGTTGGACTGTTGATGATATGCCGGAATTAAATATCGTTCGATACCATTCCTTTCGCAAAATGTGATGTACCATTCGGAATTGAAATGACCACCGTTGTCTGATATTATGACTCGAGGGACTCCGAATCTTGCTACTATTTCTTCGTCGATATATTTGGCTATCGTTCTGCCGTCGACCTGAATGTATGCCTTTGCCTCTATCCACTTGCTAAATACGTCTTCAACGATAATCATATATCGATTCTCGGCGTCTTTGGTCCTCTGCAGTGGGCCAATTACGTCGATGCTCAGAGTTTCGAATGCATTCTGCGGTGCATGACTTCTAAGTGGAGCGTTAGGCTGAGCTTGCCGTGTTTTTACTGATTGGCATATCAGACAGTCGTTTATATATTTGCCGACGATCCTGGCCATATTATTAAAATAATAGCGTTTTGCAATTTTCCTAAGAGTCTCGTCTCTTCCTGGATGACATGCTTCATCTCGGTCATGATAATGGTAAATCAATTCCTTTATTTTCCTCTTTGGAACTATTAATTTAAAATTTCTATCACAATCTTTAAAAAGTACATCGTCTTGGACGTGAAAATTTTGCATAAAAATAAGATCCGCATCGGAACGTTGTTCCTGTTGAAATAGATCATTCCAACGGCGGATCTTGTCTTGAATATCTCTTGAACTCAATTGAGCCTGTACGATATCTTCGTATATTTCTGAATGCGTTAAAACAGAAATACGTTCTGGACACTTATAATTTGGTAGGAACATTCTTTCCTCTTCATCGTCTGTCTCGACATACTGATTTTGTGGGTTACGACTTAGAAAATCTGCTAATAAATTTTCCTTTCCTGGACAGTGTTCAATTTTGAAAGCATATTCTTGCAATAGTAATGACCATCGAGTAAATTTTGTTTTGTCGTCCTTATGTTTGTTTAACCAAAGTAACGCCCTGTTGTCCGTCTTCACCAAGAACGGTTTGTCTGCTAAGTACATCTTGTACTTTTTAATATAGTTCACCACCGCCAAGCATTCTAGCTCATTTATGTGGTAACGTCTCTCCGCTGGAGATAACGTGTTGCTTGCATACGAGATTATGTATTTTTCGCCGTTGTCGCCTAATTGATATAATACGGCCGAAAGGCCTTGTAGTGATGCATCTGTTTGTAAAATGAATTGACGTGAAAAATCCGGCCGATGGAGTTCCAGCGGTCCGGATAATAATTCTTTTAATTTTCTAAATGCTTCATCGCATGTATGGTTCCAGTGAAAACGATTTTCCTTCGAAAGAAGTTTCGTTAGTGGCTTCGTGATCATCGCCACATTTGGTAGATATTCTCGTACCCAGTTGCAAAGCCCTAGGAAACTTTGTAGCTGCTTTTTAGTAGCTGGAACGGGATAATTTTGAATTTGTAAGACATGTTTTTCTAATGGTTGGGAAGTATCGGTTCTAATTGTATGGCCTAAATATTGAATTTCATTCGTCGCTATTACACACTTTTCCGGTGACACTTTCAGATTGTGTAGACGTAGTCTTTCAAAGACTAATCTCAAGTGGGACATATGCTCCTTCACGTTTACGCTGTAAACGATTATATCATCTAAATACACTTTACAGAAATGGTGCAGGTAACCCGTTAAAACGTCCTTTGCCATGAATTTCTGAAAGGTACAGGGAGCTGTCTTGAGTCCGAAAGGCATGACATTAAATCTGTAAGCTGCCCCATCAGGAGTGGTAAAAGTCGAAAAATCTTTTGATGCTTCATCTAGTGGTATTTGCCAATATCCACTTTTTAAATCCAACACAGAAAAAATCTTCGAATTGCCTAAATCTTTAATACTTTCGTGTATTTTGGGTAAGACGGAAGCCTCGTCTTCAGTCATTTCATTCAAATGGCGATAGTCTATGCAAAATCGTGGTTTCTTGTCGGAGCGTTTTATTATCACTGGTGGTGAACTATATTGGGCAGTGCTAGGTTCGATGACGCCAGCTTTTAACATCTCTTCGATTTGGTCATACATAATTTTCTTTGTACTCGGAGACATCGGATATGGTCTGATATTAAATGGTTTTGTGTCTTTCACTGTAATTTTGTGTTTCACAGTCACTGTGGTTGCTTGAGTCGGTTCCGCAGTGAACAGATCGACAAATTCTTCGAACAGCGGCCGTAGAATTTTGTCTTTAATAACAAGCTCTTCAGGAAACTTTGCCTGCTGCCTCTCCCTCTGAGAAGCTTGATTCCAGAAGACGGTAATACGCTCTTCTGTGCCGGCATATAGGCATTTTCTGCCATAATCATATGCGACATTGTTCATATATAAGAATGGTGATCCTAATATTACTGTTTCATTTAAATTTTCGATTACTTGAAAATCAATTTCAAAAGAGGTGCCTGAAATTATTACTTGTAATTTTGTCGTGCCAAGAGAGTCCACCATTCGATCTCCGCACGCCATAGCAAATGATCGACGTGTCGTGAGATTTTTAAAATTATCCAACATCCTCGGATGGATAACGTTTCGCGTCGAGCCTGAATCGATCAGTGCGTCGACCGCATGTTCATTAATTTGAACTTTTATACGAGGCAAAGGGAACGCTTCGCTCATATAATTTATTGACTCTCTTGTCTTGTGCAGAGGAGCGTCGTAGTGGTCATGAGTATTAGAAATGTTTAATGGACATTGCTGCCGCCTTGGTTCGGCCGTTGTGCCGGGGATCTTGCAGATGGACCCTGGCCTGGGTCTCTGGCCCCTCGAAAGTTTCCCGGTCTCCTGCTGAGATGCGGGTTATTCGGGCATTGACTATGGAAGTGCCACTGCACGGTGTCTGTGCAGTATCGGCACGGGGTAGCCGGTCGGTCGGGTACTCGGAATTTCCCCGATCCGCCATTAAAATTATTTTGCCTGCGGTCAGGATTCACTGATCCGCTTGATAAATTAGGCATAAAAATAGGACGACCAGGCGCTCTGCCTGGACCGTCCTGTCGAGATACGTCCTCTCGGAAATGCACCCTCGGTGCTGTCGGAGTTGGGCTTCCATTGCTCCTTATACTTGAATTTTGTGGACTGATGTGTCCCGGCTCTCGATAGTAAGACGCGCGGGACAGACGTTGATCAATAAGCTGGATTAGCGACGTCTGTTCGTCAGCTGAATCCCGCTCGACGTTAGTAGCCGCTGCTATTAACATCTCGGTGTTTGAAATTAGGTTGCTTCTCAAGCGTGACCTAATTTCTGGACGCAGTTGGTCCATGATGACCCGAGCTCTGATGGCTTCGGATTTAAAGGGATCAATACGATCGAAAAGACAGGTTTTCCTTGTGATAAACACTGCCGTGTCGTCTAAAGACGTTTGCTTGACGGCATACAGTTGAGCAATAGCTCGTGACTGTATGTCGGGAGAATTAAATCTCGTAAGGAATCTTTCCTTGAATAAGGCATACGAAGTAGTCAACGTCCTAAATTGTTCGGACCATCGTTGAGCTTCGCCCTTGAGTTGGCCGGTTACGTTATGGAGGCGATCATAGTCGTGGCTTATGCGAGCTCTGTCGAAATATTCCTCCATAATTTTCAGAAATGCTTCTGGATCTTCATGATCAAGCCCATGGAACGTCACGTTCGGACATCTTTGTCTCTCATGGGGCGTACAGGTCGACACGTTCTGTATCGCCTGCACGAAGCCCTCTGCCATTTTCAGAAACATACTCTCCATCGAAGCAGTTTGTGGCTGTGAAGCTGATAAATTAACATTGTCTCCCTCCGGAAACAGTCGCTGTGGTTCTATCCCTCTAGAACCGTCGTCGACGAGCGGTGCGGTGACTCGCTCATAAAATTCTCTTGGGGTCGACCCCTCGGAGTCTTCCGCCATGAACGAGAAAGGATTTGTTGGGTTTGGGGACGGCATGGTCCCTGTTCGGGCGCCATGTGAACGATCCATGCTTTTGATGGAAGTCTGAAGGACGTATTTTCTGTTCGAAAAACTTAGAAAAATAAAAAAAAAAATAGGAAAAAGAAAAAATTAATTTTCTTTTTCCTCAACCCTTTCTAAATACTAAATAAAAATATTACGTTCACAAAATTTTTAGGGTTCAAAGTGACTGTTTCAGACGGAGATTAATGGATAAATCATACTTACTGTCGTTTATGCTTAACTGCGGCTCTGATGGTATCAATTGGAAGACGTCGTAACACTATAAATCTAACACTGTCTGTTTAACACTCTCTTAAAATTAAATCTGAAAGGGAAATTTTGTTAGAAAACACAAGTAAAAGACAATATAAAGTTCAAAAAATGTATATTAAATCTTTAAAAAATTTATGTTTTTACAACAACTTCTTCAGAGAAAATGTTAACACACAATGGTCTGACCCGTGTACAACACATGGTGAGGAACGGGACGATTCATACGGTACCAACTACCATCCAATATGCAGTTTGAAAAGCTAACGATGCACAAAAAGATTCAAGGAACAGTTCATGTAACTGAAATTTTGGTGGGCTTATGCTTGCCTGTCTTTATAAACGTATTTTATTAATTCACATAAATTTTGGTCGCTCCTCGGAGCTTAAAATTGCTTGAAGCGTATCTACTTCGTTTGTATTATGCAATAACAAATTTTACGTTCAGGCAAGGCAGATCCCATGCACGTGTGAGTACATGGTATAGATACTTTTTTGACTCCGAATCACTGAGGAACCGGTTTAGGGCAAACCCCGTCAAAACGCATCATTTCCCCGTCAAAATCGACTGCTAGGAAATGATGGGGGTCCCATGTCGCTAAGGGCTATTTTCGCTATAACTTCCGATATACTTTGAATAGTCGTTGGACTAACTTGTCCTCATATTCAATACCTCGTAAGAGTTGCAGTGCTTGACAACGTGGATTCGTAAAAGGGTTTTTAATCTTGGAAATTTGGAAGTTCAAGTCCAATTTTAGAATACTTTCCAAAATTGGGTGGTCGGGGCGACATTACGTCCCTGTGCAGCGACATTTACTACACTTACCAAATTAACGCTCCTCGAAGAGTTAGCGAAAATTTGGCATAAAAAACGCTCCGAAGAGCAAAAATATATTTCCAAGAATTAAAAACCTCCTCCACGGCGTTTTTACGTGAAGCACGCTTTTCTTACGAAATATTTCCTAAGTCGGATTTCGTTACAACGTCGAAAAGTATATCGGGGTTATAGCGTTCTTTAACAATTTCCATGTAGTTTGTTATTTTTTATTTTAGTTAGTTTAGTTTAGCTACCACTCATTTGTTATCACTTTTAGGTAACATGATAATGAAATGTAATAATGTTGAAACATTTCTGTCGACGCCTACGTCAATGATGGCCTATAATTGAGAGGTTCGGTCTCTTGTTAACTGCCAGTTACCAAACATCGATCAACTATAACACAATGCCTTGTCAGTTTACTGGCTAGGGCCGTGTTATTTCAAAATAGGACTAAATTGTTGTCCAGCCCGACTTTGTAAGTAATAATACATTTAGGCAGTGCGGTTGAAATTATAGACTCTGGCGTCAGGTAGGAGAATAAATATATTACACGCTTTATAATAGCTTCACATGTATGTTTGTTTGTATTATGATGTATGTAAACTTTTGAATCTTTGAACGTGATTCTTACCCATTTCAAAGCGTCAGATTGAACTGAAATTTTGCATACTTATCAAGGGCCGACGACAATATAATAATTTGACAATTTTGTCGTAATGTCCTCACCAGGATCATCAGGATAAAATAAAAATAAAAAAAATGACTAATCTAATGACATTTTGCAGGAGCGGCCGGGGTTATTAATATCGGACCTCTAGGAGGTTTGACCGTTTAATTGTCTATTACTCGTGGGAACAAAAATGAAAAATTAAACTACAACACAAAAATAAAAAGAGGAGATTGGCGAAAAAAAAATTATAGTTTACAAAAACTAAAAAACACGCTTTAATAGCAGACCGAACTAAAAAGTAAAAAATAATGTTTAAATATTTTATTGTAGAAAAGCGTCGGATGCAATAAAAATATAGTAAAAAGCACCCCGCACTTTTTACAATAAAATATTTAAAATATTTGAACATTATTAGAAATAACCCTCATGTCTCGTCTCCACGTAAAAATAATAAGAACAGTTCCAGTAAATATTAGGAACACCCTCAAATTTATAAAAAATGACTCGCAGTCGATCCCTGAATTTAACATATGCTCTTGATAAAAAATTGCTATGGGTGCGAAGCTTGGGTATTAGTAGAGGAAATGAATGCATTTAGGTCTTAATCGGTACTACTTCAATGTGAAGTCTTGAAACCTTTTGCGTTATGTTAAGTTTTTGAAATGTATACCTTTAGTGGGATTGATCTGGCTCGAAACAACCCCAAAACGACAGTGTTTTTTTTTTCGAATCTTTTTTATGTATATTATGTAGTCGGACTCCCTCTAGGATCTGATCATGCTTGCGGGCGCGAAATTTACATGTAAAGCTGGGGAAAATCAGTTTCTCGTACATAACTCGCTTAGTTTGATTCGGATCGAAAAAGTGTAAAATGGATAAAATAAAGGTCTCGCGAAGGAGCGTAAAATAATTTTTGAACCGTCGAATTCGGTCCAACGGTTCTCGAGATATCGCGATTTGAATGTACGGATTTGTATATGGATTTTTCGCTGCGGCGGGAACGTACCGAGAGCCGTTTTCGCGTTTTTTTCGAGGAAGAAAGTGACTTGGCGACTTTCTTTTTCCGATAGACACTCAGGACCTACGTACTATGTCCAAATTTCAAGTCGCTAGGTTGATTAGGTGGTGGGGGGGAGAGGTAAGGGTAAACGTAAATGAAATAAAAACTTCTGTAACTTCCGCAATTTTTTCCGCAAATCGCGCAGCAAACGTGAGATTATGTACTAATATGCCTACTTTGAGCCCAGAGAAGTTACAAAATTACCACAGGAGCAGTATGGGAATGTCGTGAAGCACTTCTGGATGCCTCTGGCATGAGTAATATATCGATATGCTGGGTGAAAGGTCATGCATAGTGCAGTGGCAACAAAGAAGCCAACAGACTGGCCAAGAAGTTAGCAGGCATAAATACTTTTGGAAGTGGCTCAGTCAATCTGCTACCGATCACGGCGATAATGTGAATGATCCATCTTAATACGTCTGAATTACTTTTACTACCCTTCCTAAAATGGATATTAAAATGTTCACCTGAAGGGTTCGAGGCGACTGATTCGGACGAAAAATACAAATTTTTACTTACTCTTTCTTTTGCTTAACTGCTGGCACTGATGTTATCAATTGGATGTCGTGGCACTATCTTAAATCTAACACTGTAAATACTAATACTCTCTTAATTAACCTGAAAGGGAATTTTGAAACATAAGAAAAGACGATATTAACTTCAAAAATATATAATTGTTCTTTTAAAAAATGATTTTACAAAATCTCAAGAAATGTGTATAAGATTAACAAAGTTTGGTCCGTATACCACGCATGGTGAAGAACGGGACGACAAAGACAATGTCGCCAACTATCATCCAATGTTTAGTTTTTAGCAAACGGTTGACGCAAAAAGATTCAATGTTTATGAATAATGAAAACGCCCAAAACGAATTCAAGAAGCTGCAGGATGAGATAACTAGCTTCCAGCTCGCTAGGGAACTGCTAAAATATTTCAACAAGTGCATAGCAATGGGCTACCTGACAATGTCCAAAAGGAATCCACGCTTTACAACGGGAATCCAAACTGGACATCATCCGTTAAGGAAACATCTATACAATATGAGATTAAGCGAGATTCGCAGAAATTGTGAACAAGAAGATGAGACGGTCCAACATGTACTCTGTGATTGTTCTTTAGTCTCATCAATCAGAGAATTCATTTTGGGTGAACGTTGGCCTACTTTGACTGATGTAAGGAAGATGCCCCTAGGCAGCATCACCACCTACCAGGCAAAATTAGGTTGGTTGGATTCCTAGGTGAGGGTCGGCCTACGAGAAGAAGTAGTAGTAGTAGTAGTAGTAGTAGTAGTAGTAGTACAAGGGGTCCAAGAAGGCCTAAGTGCTGTGGTTCAATATTTCTCTTTGACCACCCTCCCAACCAATTCGAAATTCCAAACGTTTTTCAATATAACAGTGATAGTACCTCACTGACATTAACAAGACTTCGTTGCTATGAAAACATAGCTGCTTTTCAAAAATTCAACTAGATTTTTACCTAGACTAAAAATCGTCATAAGAATTAACAAAACTTAGTAGTTTTTTCTCCATCTTTTGGATGAAGGGAGCTTCAGGATAACATAAAGCGTACAATATTCGACCGTTATAGAGTTTAATATGCTCACAATTAACTTCAATGCTCGTGTGTTAAATCCTATATAACGATCTTATAATGTAATATACTATTATATAAATGATAATTATATTATAAATATTATTAATATTTATCATTGTATATTTTTGTGCAAAAATCGACAGTTATATTTTGAAATATTTAAAGAAAAACTAAAGATATATTAAAAAAATATAGAGAGTTTCTGGTATTTGGTAAAAAATTTAAGAAAATATAACGCCAGAAAATTTAGTAGAGGACAAACCATGAATATGATACACATTCTTACATGCTTTTAATTTCTTCGGGCGCCCTAATTATCAACAAACAGAAAAAAAGTGTCAAAAGAAGCAGCACCTACTCTACCATAAAAGGTTTTGGAAATGCTGAAAATCAGTATTGTAACTAATTTAACGACGAATATGATTAAATAGGGTGCTTATACAAATCAAACGATATCAATTAGTTCCTTATTATTATATGAGGAAAATAAAATAATTTCGTTCGCTCACTTACCACTTTTAAACCACTGTGAGACGATTCCGCACCGTTGTTGTTTGTCCGGTATAGAATAGAAGTTGTGTACATTTTAATCAAAAGTAAATTAATCAATGTAAACTATACAGCCCACCGAAGATCTCCAAGGACAATGAAAGCTTCCGAGTTTTTTTGTTGTTGATGACAAGTGAATACTATTATTATTTTTTCAATGAGTTCCTTGAATTTTTTTCAATATTTCTTTTGCTTCAATATGCTGTAAATTCTATTATATAGTCCAATTTCTTCTAGTATTCATTAGGATATATCCGAATCGAATAGAGAACCTGTTCTTTTTTCTGAAGTTGGATAAAAATGGCATTTTCACATATTTAACTGCAATTTTTTCATAATCCTAACGCGCTGGGCAATTCTTCGTCCCTGATTTATAATCAGCCCTAAGAAATCTTCTAAAATCTCATCATAATATCTCCAAACCTGTCACTTGCATGCCAATTCAATTTAGTGCCTCTTAATCAAAAGTTACAAGGCACAATATTGCCTTCCCGGATATTGGACAGGAGCTAGCCAAACAACCATGTTGCGAAGCGCCATGGCAGATCCATTTCAATTCAATTCAGAACTTCTTTATTAAAATTAACAAAATAGAAGTACCTTCCCAGGACCTATCCTGGAACCGATCATGCAAACATCGCGTTGATCGCGATGGCCGGTTGTAGGACCGGGTGAAGTAGGCCTGGTTCGGTTGACTCAACAATTAAAATCTTAAACCTAAGCACCTTCTGTTAAAAGACAAATTTAAAAAGGTGGCGTCATTAAAATATGTCTAACAAACAGACTTAAAATTAAATATTATATACTAAATTTAAAAACTCGTGCATTAATCACTTTTGAATTTCGTATCTGACAAGCGCGACAAAAAGGATACAAACATAAAGGAAGAGGGGGACGGAAACGATTTAAAGATACGAAAGGTATGAAATATTATTAACGGCGGATAGGGTAAGCAGAAGTTATGGTTGGTGAAGTTTGGCTACAGGGGTTGCCGGAAAATCGGTAACGTCTGGTACGGTAAGGGCTGTTTAATCCGAAAAGGGGCATTATGCTGTCTCATTTGCGTTACATGTCTTGTTAACGGACTATCGTCCAGCTTGAGAGAGTAGAAGTTCTGAGAGATCTGATGGACATAATCTGCTATCGGGGTTATGTCGCTGCAACGTGCATATAGGTCTCTGAGGGAGGTGTACCTTCCAGAATTTGAAATGAGGCACATAAATTTGTGTTTGAGCACTTTTAGTTTTTTCATTGTCGTGGTCAGTATGCCGCACCATATCGGCGCCGCGTATGTGATGGACTGCCTGATCACCATTGTGTACAACAATTTTTTAGTTTGTCTTTTAAGTTTGCTACCCCTGACCATGTGCGGATACAGACTCTTGGATAGGGAGGGCCATCCGTACCGTCTCATTTACATGTGCATTAAACGTCAGTCTCTGGTCCAGTCTAACACCCAAGTACTTCACGCTTTTCTTAGTTGGAATTTTGTTTCCCCTGATCGAAATGGGTATTATGATTTTATTTTCTGTAAACCGAAGCGTAAAGACTTATCGCCTGTGCTAATGCGCATACATGGCTGTGTCACGTTCAGATTGTACCACTTTGGTGATAGGCACGATCCTTGAGGGGCTCCCGCACGAATGTCCCGCCGTGTTGACAGTTTGTTGTTCACTCGAACCTGCTGGGACCTACCCGACAAGAACGAATGAATGAGCTTAATGAAGTAGGTAGGGAAGTTATAGTGGTGTAGTTTGTAGAGTAACCTCGGGATCCAGACGGTATCGAACGCCTTCTCAATATCGAGGAGCACCATGGTAATGTTCTTCCCGAGGTTGTATTGTACTTTCCGTTCGTTAACTATCCTAGCGACCTGCTGCCCCTCCTGAAGCCAAGCTGGGACTCATCGTCGATGTGGAGTTCCTCCTGAACAGCATCTAGTCTCATCAGGACGAGCTTCTCCACCAATTTGGGGATCGCCGACAGCAACGAGATGGACCTGTAGCTGCCGGCGAACTTCGCGTTCTTATTTGGCTTGAGGATGGGAACGACCGCGACGCATTGCCACTGACTAGGCCAGTGTTGCAGCCGCAGGATCGCGTTAACGATGTACGTCAACTGCACACTAACTTTCCTCGGGAGATATTTGAGCAGCTTGTACTCAACACCGTCCTTTCCAGGGGCTTTATTGTTAGGTAAGTCCTTGACAATTTATGCTACCTCCGAGGGCTTGGTCATGACCTTCAGAAATTCTCGTCTTGTTAATTGTACATCATGACCAATGATTTTGTTAATGTCACTTTCGATGCGGTCGTGCTATAAATTGTTTGATATGGCAGATCCGGTTTAGTTTAAAACAAAGACAAAATGGTAGTATCATTAGGGCTGTAATTTTTACTTGCTTTTCTTTAACTCACAATGCATGCACAAAGTTTATGTTCAAATCTTGCGTTCTTTAATTAACATACTTCCTAACATAACCAATTCATAAAATTTTGCACAGTTACTAAAATCGGATGACAATATAGTATTCTATTGTTACTTTTGCAAATTTTTGAAAATTTAAAAATCTGCAAAACGAAGGAGTGATAAAGTGAGGGAGCGAGAAATCAAAACAGATTGTTAAGCGACGAATTTTTATTGAGCGATCTCTGGGGATAAACCCCCCAAAAGTATGACTAAAAAGTAAAAAATAAAAAAATACTAATGTACGAATGCAAGAAGAAGAAGGCGTGTGCACTTTATGTATAAGTATATGTATCATCTTAATGTACACATGACTGAAGGCAACAAGGATTCCACATCTTTCATACAATCATACGTACAATCATACAAAGTGCGCACGCCTTGCTTTTCTTGCATTCGTGCATTAGTACTTTTTTATTTTTTTCTTTTTAGTACGACTTTTTACAGAAAAGCCAGTTTTTTTAAAAAAATTATTATTATTTTGTTAGAATTCCTTAAATTCTCACGTTTTACAGAAAATGGAACGCAATAGAAGTATCGTTAGAACAGGGGCCAACTTGATGCTATAATTTTAAAAGCAACCTAGTTCATTTAATGCGATCTCTGATTAATTCTGACTATTTTTCTCCGATTAGTTAATAATCTGAAACAATAAATCATATTCTGCAATTATACTTTCAATTTAGAGAGGATACTTTATACACAATATTCACAAACAATTATCTGGATTACTCTAGATTTTTACATGCTGGTAAAAGCTCTGCAAAACACGAACCATAATTTTTAACTACTGCGGTTTTATGAAAGTATCGTTAACGATCTACTGAAAAATAAAAAAGGAACAGCATGATTTATTCACCTATAAAACTCATTATTATTCGTAATGGCCAATGTGAAATTCAATTATTGACATATTATGCAACAGTGACCTATCATTTTATGGCTATCGGGGTAATACTGGGATCATTATTGAACATTTCAATGACACTGTCACATCCGTCGTGCTTTTGTAGCGGAAATTCCGGTTAGTCCGTTCCGCCATTATCAAGCACATACACTACTTCTCTAATAGCTTTCCGGTTGCAAATTGCTGTTCTACGGAAGAGAGCAATTGAATATTATAATTTAAGATTCTTTATCAATGGCCAGTGCTTTGTTTGTTTTATACCGCGCAAATCGAAAAACGGCTTCTTGCTGCTTTTAGAATTTATATTGAACCAAATACAATGTCTACAGTTGCACTAATATGAAGCTTTATTAGAATATAAAATATCTTTTGAAAGTTTTATGAAATTTTAGCCAACATATAAGCACTCCTTAGATAAACTTCGCAAACTTGATAAATTTAATAATATGAGAATCAAATTATTAATAAAGGAGCGTCAAGTTTCCTAACGAGAGTAGGACAAAAATTTAACATAACATGAGGTTGCTCACTCATTAAGTTAGAAATTATTCATAGCAAAATAGTATAGAGTGAAAGATAATAATAATAATAATAATAATAATAATAATAATCCTTTATTAATCCAAAAGATCAACAGATATTGATATAGGATAAGTCAAAAGAAAGAAAGAAAAAATAGTATAAACAACAACAAAGAAATTGAAATTAAAAAGCTAAATATTCATCTACACTATAGAAGGCATTGGTGAGTAACATATTTTTAACAGTAGATATAAATTTTTTAATACTGCAGCTTTTAATACTTAGATCTAGTTTATTATACAGAACCGTACCGACTTAATAAAGATTGGATTTATAAAGTTCTAGCCTGTGTAATGTATGCTGCAAATTTTCTCCGTGACGCGTGTAGTATTCATGAGAGATATTTTGAAAAGTGAATAGATTGAGATTTTTTTTTACAAAAGTTAATATTTCAAGTATATATAAACAAGGCATTGTTAAAATCTTTTGTGCAATAAAGGTTTGTTTGCAGGATTCACGAAACTGCAAACCGTACATAGAACGTAACGCTCTTTTCTGCAGCACAAATACACGGCTAGCTGTACTAGCATTACCCCAACAAATCACTCCATACCTAATTATTGATTCGAAGTTTGAATGACAAAATATTTTAACAACATTTTTACTTGAAATTTGGCACAATCTCTTTAGAGCAAAACAAATACTTGCACACTTCTTGCTTACATAGTCAATGTGAACTTTCCAGTTTAATGACATATCAATATATATACCTAGTAGCTTAAAATCTGTAACTTGTTCGATTATCTTATGCTGAAGTTTAATAAGTGGACTAGATATATAGTTAGCTGTAATAGGATGAAATTGCAACGAAAACGTTTTTTCTTGGTTTATTGCCAGGTTATTTGAATTAAAATATTTAAAAAGAGAAAACAGATTATCCTGCAGGAGTTCAGATACTAAATTTAAATTTTGATTACATGAGACAAAGGACATATCATCAGCAAAAGCACAGTAAAAAGTGGATATGACATTTTCAACATCGTTTATATATAGCAATAATAGAAGTGGGCCCAGAACACTACCCTGGGGAACTCCAATATCAACTTCCATTTCATGGGATCGTTTTCCATAATATTCAACAAACTGTTTTCTGTTAAGAAGGTATGATCGCAAAATCATATTGCACTGACCACGCAAACCATAACACTCCACTTTTTTGAGCAAAATGTCGTGGTTTACGCAATCGAAAGCTTTGGATAGATCAACAAATAAGGCCATGACTTTATTACCCTTGTCAAGATTTACATAAATATAATTTAGAAAACTTAGTAGAGCAGAAATTGTAGATCGTCTTTCCCTAAAACCATGTTGATTAGGTGATAGTATGTTATTTGACTCAAGAAAAAATACAATTCTATTTGCAAGTAGTTTTTCAATTATTTTAGAGAAAACTGATAACAGCGAGATGGGACGATAATTGCATACTTGTTTAGAGTCACCTTTTTTGAAAAGACATATTACCTTCGATATTTTCAGTAAATTTGGAAAATGACCTTCTGCAAAACAGTGATTTATTATATTGCATAAGGGTTTAGCAAGTAAATGGGCACATTGTTTAATAATTTTTATAGAAAAATTGTCATGTCCAGTTGAACTTGAGTTTTTTAGATTATTTATGACGGTAATAATTTCGGATTCGGTAACATTATGTAGAACAATTGACTCATTCACGATATTCATATCATAGTTTATTTTTATTTGTTGATTGGATTTGATGATGGACTTTGGTAGATTAATAAAATATGAGTTAAATTCGTTTGCAATTTGAATTTGATCATCCGTTTCTATGTTATTAATCATCATGGTAGAAGTATTATTTTTTATTTGCTTATTTGATCCTCTAATAGATGTGTTAATAATATTCCAAACGCTTTTCGATTTATTTTCAGAATTCAAAATAATATTGTCAAAATATGTTTTCTTTGCTTGTCTTATGACACGATTGTAAGTAGTTTTGTATTTTGTGTAATATGCTTTCTCAATCATACCTAACCTTTGCAATCTAAATAACTCCTTTAAACGTTGAGATGAGATTTTTATTCCAGTTGTTAACCAATTTTTGTTGTCAGATGAATAACGAATATTTTTTGTTACCATTTTAAAGCTGATATCATAATAATATAAAAGTATTTCATAAAAAAGTTTAAATTTATTTTCAACGTTAATTTCATTAAGAACATTATCCCATCTTTCAGATTTAAGATAGTCATTAAACTGGAGAATATTTTTCCTAGAGAAAGATCTGTACTTGTAAGGCTCCGAAATCCCGTCAGCAATACAACCAAAAATTATTTGTTGAGCAGAGTGATCTGAGATACCAGTCTGAATTACACTTTTTCCAAGTAAATCATTGTTAAAATTTGTCAATTGATTAGTCAATGGCAGTACTACTTTTATTACTAAATCGGGTAGGCTCATCAAAAACAGGTTTAATGTAGAAAGAACTAACGAGATCCATAAGTTCAGCAGTCTCGTTGTTTTTGTTTAGAAAGTTTATGTTTAAATCGCCACATATAATTATTTTGAAACATTGATTTTTATTAAATAGTAAATTTAAACACTTCTCAAATTGTAGGAAAAAAGTAGCGATATCAGAATTTGGGGCTCTGTATAAACATAATATGTAATAGATTACATTGTTTACATTTAATTTTACAGCAGCACATTCAAAGGTTTTATCAAGGCTTAAACTAACTACATTGGGTATTTCCGTAACATTAAGCGTATTTCTAGCAATTAAAAGAACACCACCATGTATAAAAGATTGTCTACAATAATAGCTTTTTACCCTATAACCTGGAAAATTGAGGAAGTCTATTTCATTATCTTGTACCCAACTTTCTGACCCACACAGTATATCAATATTTGCAGTAGATAGAAAAACTTCAATAGCCTCCATTTTATTCTTTAAACACTGAACATTGTGATGTACAATATTTAACACATTTTTTTGTTCACAGTCTGTTTTTTGAATTTGTCTAAATGGTTGCTACTTACTTGGAACAGATTCTGTAATTCGCTGTTTCACTGCGTTTAGTTTGCTTATGTAACTTGGACACATATTGTCTTTGGCCGAGTGATTTATGTCATACTTTGATTTATAGTTTTTGTTTGCTCTTATGCAGTTTGCGCATTTTTTTATGGTTGAACTACACATTTTAGGTTCATGGGCTTCAGCACATATGAAGCAAACAGGAAATTTGCTGTTACAGTTTACTGAGAGGTGGCCAAAATTGCTACAGGTGTTGCATCGCTTAACATGATAAGAATCGGCAACAGTGCATCTTCTCCAATTGACATAAAGTCGTTCCATATTTAATATTGTATTTCGTGTTTTTGCATCCACAGCTACAATTTAATTAACAAGACCATTATGATTAATTTTTCTAACAATTTTAAACATAAAATTGTCTACATCAGTTGAAATATTATTTGCCGAAATTATATCTTTTGTTAATGTCTGGTCATCTATTTGCTCATCAGGTTTTTCTGTACCGTAAATAATTAGCTTAGGTGTTATATTTTTTGATACACTTATATCACATTTGTCTTGTAGATGAGGTGTTAAGGAGTCTTTGAGTTTATTCACAGATTCGGCATTATCACAGTGTATTAATACTCCATTCACGGTAGACTTTATTTTATTGACAGCAACTGATAATCTAGCAGGGTTTACAGTAGATTTTATCATTTTACATAAGTCTTCTGGTTTGTCATCTAAACTATGTTAAAAATATGTATGTATATGTATAAAATATGTCAAACTTTAAAGGTCTAATAGTTTTTGACCGATTTTAAAAAAAGAGGTCTCTATATTAATTCAACTCGTGTATACACTCTGTTCCAAGTTAGCGGTGCATGCATTGCTATCTCTGTTATTATTAGAGATAGAGAAACGGTTAAATAGGAAGTTTCTTGAAGAATTTTGTGACCGTTTAGATGCAGTTTTTAAATTTGGCCTTGCTATCTTCGTTTCCAAAATATTTTCAAAAAACTGAAAAGGTGCATTTTAAGAAACTTCCCTTATCTGACTAATTTGTTGACTGGTGATATTTTAATAAGTACATTGTTAGGACACTTTTTAAGATGCTTTCGTTGACGTTACCAAAAAATTTCTATCACTTGTTTCTCAGTTAATTCCACTAACTTTGTTTTTTCTTATGGACGCCATATTGAATTTTTTATATGTTCAATAGTGCTCTTAATTCCCCTTTCTATGATGTATCACAAGGTCAAGAAAAAAATATTTATTGGTGTAAAACATGAAAAAATTAAGTTATCTAAGTAGTCTATGAAGAAAATTTATTTTAAAATAATCCGATTTTATTGGCTTCAACTTAAAATTAAAACTCGTTCAAATGAGTTGTTGAATTGATTTGCACCGTCCAAATAAAAGAAAATAATGGTATTAATTTTTCTAATAGCAGGTGCCATGGATCTTGTTACCATGACAATAGACAAAAAAATGTTTAATTGACCCTTCTTGTTATCATAACTGCTGTTTTTCTTGTTACTAGTGCTTCACTGTGATCTACCATTACTTTGGAATAACTATTTTTGTGCGTTTCTTTTATTAAATTCTTTTCTTGAATTTATTATGGCTTTGAGTTATACAAACGAAGAAAAGTTAAATATGCTAGAGATTTATTTTAAATCAAATAGAAATACTGATGAGGCATCAAGAATTTATGATGATAACCGAATCAAAGATATTTTAGGTGTTTTGTTATTAATTTATTAAATTATGGACGGTTTAATGGAAAAAGAAGTTATACTTATGAGATGGATAACGAAGAGCGAAATAACGTTGTATTAGAATAAGTAAAAGACAATGCCACAGTATCTGTAAGACAAATTTTAAATTAGGTAAATGTTCCCAAAACAACTGTGCATAACATTTTAAAGAAAAATCATTATCACCCATACAAACCAACCATCGTTCAAAGTTACAAGAAAATGACTATGAGAGAAGAGTAACATACAGATTGGTTTGTACAGAAATGTCTACAGAAGCCAGAATTTCATTCAAAAGTATTATGGACAGTCGAGACTAGATTCACTAATTGTGGTTTTTCAATGGACATAACACACACTACTGGAGTATCCAGAATGCTCACATAATTAACCAAAGAAGGTTCAAACCAAATTTGGATTCAATGCCTGGTGTGGCATCATAAGTAAGCTTATTTAAATCGTTCATTGATAATAATTCATTATAAAAAAAACTTTCCCGGTAATCGCAGTCTTGGATTATTTATTTATCATGTTAATTTGAACAGTGCAATTTATTTGCGAATGTTGCAAGAACAAATAATACCAGCTCTTAGACTTGCTGTAGAAGATATTAACCAGATTTGGATTTCATCACGATGGTTGTCTAGCACATATCAGCGGCATAGTAACACAATTCTTAAGAGCAACTTTTTATAATAAAATAATTGCAAATAATGGCAACGTTCTATGACCTGCCAGGTCGCCTGATCTCACTCCATTGGACTATTTTCTTTGGGGGCATACAAAAAACGAAGTTTATTCATTTAGACCGCTAGAAAATATTCAAATTTTAGAAGAACTTCTAAGAAATACTTTGGCTGCTGTTAACAAAAATACTTTAAGGACAGTGTGTAGTTCAATATTAAAGCGATGTCAAAAGTACATTAATGAACAAGGACGACATATTGAACAATTTCTTTAAGTTTTCAATTAATTTGTTTTAATTTTAAGTTGAAGCTAATAAAATAGGGTTTAAATATTGTCTGAAAGTTATTTGTGGCATTCTACGAATATTCTTTCCTATTATTTGGGTTTTCTACCACATGTACTATTATCCTCTTCAAAACAAATCACCGAATCTACAAAATAATAGAATTATTGGAAAAAAGAGCCTCTGCGCCGGTGACGTTTACGCCAAAGGAAAAGTCAGAGGTTATGTTTTGCAAATAATATAAATCGGAATAAACACAAAAATAATGTATTTTGCTGACGTTTCGGAAAGTAATCTCTTTCCGTTTTCAAAGCTATTTTTTTTTTTTGAAGAACTCTTATTTTGCTGTGTATGTCAAATACACAGCTTTAAGATTCTGTTTATGTTATTTCCATAGATACTTACTACTTACACAGAACATAGAACTGATGATATTTTTTAGATAATGTTGAGTTTGTTAAGTTCTTCTTTTAACATTGGTAGCCAGGTTGTACAAATATCTACAGAACAATTCGATACGCACTTATCTTCATTTAATAAGATTATTGCTGATTCTTTAATTTTTCTTTTTTTGGTATCTCTTTCTTTTGTTAAAATTTTTGCCGAGTCCCAGTTTATTCTATGTCCGTTTTCCCAAGCATGTTCACAAATCTTTGATTTCTGAATTTCATTCTTTCTAATGTAGTTCTTGTGCTCATCCAACCTCACACTGAAAGGTCTGGATGACTCACCCACATAACATTTATCACATTCGCACGGGATATTGTAAATACAGTTTTTTGAATTCTGCTCCCTGTTTATCGGTTTTGTTTTTGTTAAAATAGATCTTAAAGTGTTCCCCGTTTGAAATATCGTCCTAACATCAAATTTGTCACCTATACGGCGTAGCTTTTCCGATAGTCCGTATACATAAGGAATTATTGCTGTATAATGACGTTCAGGTTTTTGTCGTACCTGATTGTCCCTATTTTCAACATTTATGAAAATTCTATCAACAAAGGCTTCAGGATATTGATTTTGTACTAGAACCTCTTTGATAAATTTTTTCTCGTTATTTAATATTTCATTATTAGATGAAATTATTTTGGCCCTATCGTATAAACATTTTACAACACCCCTTTTAACATTTATTGACTGATTTGAGTTAAAATTTAGATATCTATTAGTATGTGTTGGTTTTCTATAAACGCTTGTTTCAATTGTATTATTTATCCTTCTAATTAAAACATCTAAAAACGGTAGTTCATTCCTACTTTCTACTTCTAATGTGAATTTAATAGACGGTTCCTTACTATTTATATTTTCTAAAAAACTATCTAGTAAATCAACACCATGAGGCCAAATTGCAAAGATGTCGTCAACATATCTCCACCAGACAACCGGTTTGTTTATACAATTTTGAACATGTGTGTTCTCAAAGTTCTCCATAAATATGTTGCTTAAAATTGGTGATAATGCAGACCCCATAGCCATACCAAAATCCTGCTGATAGAACTCATTGTCCAATTGAAAATAGGTTGTTTTTATACACAGTGTTAAGAGTTCCATTATGCTATTTACACTTAATTTAGTTCTAGTTTCCAAATTATTATCATTTAAAATGTTTATACGATAGGGCCAAAATAATTTCATCTAATAATGAAATATTAAATAACGAGAAAAAATTTATCAAAGAGGTTCTAGTACAAAATCAATATCCTGAAGCCTTTGTTGATAGAATTTTCATAAATGTTGAAAATAGGGACAATCAGGTACGACAAAAACCTGAACGTCATTATGCAGCAATAATTCCTTATGTATACGGACTATCGGAAAAGCTACGCCGTATAGGTGACAAATTTGATGTTAGGACGATATTTCAAACGGGGAACACTTTAAGATCTATTCTAACAAAAACAAAACCGATAAACAGGGAGCAGAATTCAAAAAACTGTATTTACAATATCCCGTGCGAATGTGATAAATGTTATGTGGGTGAGTCATCCAGACCTTTCAGTGTGAGGTTGGATGAGCACAAGAACTACATTAGAAAGAATGAAATTCAGAAATCAAAGATTTGTGAACATGCTTGGGAAAACGGACATAGAATAAACTGGGACTCGGCAAAAATTTTAACAAAAGAAAGAGATACCAAAAAAAGAAAAATTAAAGAATCAGCAATAATCTTATTAAATGAAGATAAGTGCGTATCGAATTGTTCTGTAGATATTTGTACAACCTGGCTACCAATGTTAAAAGAAGAACTTAACAAACTCAACATTATCTAAAAAATATCATCAGTTCTATGTTCTGTGTAAGTAGTAAGTATCTATGGAAATAACATAAACAGAATCTTAAAGCTGTGTATTTGACATACACAGCAAAATAAGAGTTCTTCAAAAAATAGCTTTGAAAACGGAAAGAGATTACTTTCCGAAACGTCAGCAAAATACATTATTTTTGTGTTTATTCCGATTTATATTATTTGCAAAACATAACCTCTGACTTTTCCTTTGGCGTAAACGTCACGGGCGCAGAGGCTCTTTTTTTTCCAATAATTCTATTATTTTGTAGATTCGGTGATTTGTTTTGAAGAGGATAATAGTACATGTGGTAGAAAACCCAAATAATAGGAAAGAATATAAAATAGGGTTATTTTAAAATAAATTTTCTTCATAGCCTACTTATAAAACTTAATTATTTTCATATTTTACACCAATAAATAATTTTTTCATGGCATTGTGATACATCACTGAAAGTGAAATTAAGAGCACTATTGAACATACAAAAAAAATCAATATGGCGTCCATAATAAAAAACAAAGTTAGTGGCATTACCTGAGAAATAAATAACGGTAGAAATTTTTTGGTAACGTCAACGAAAACACCTTAAACGGTGTCCTAACAATGTACTTATGAAAATATCGGCAGTCATCAAATTTGGCAGATACGGGAAGTTTTTTAAAACGCACATTTTCAGTTTTTTAAAATTATTTCGTAAACGAAGATATCTAGGCCAAAATTAAAAACGGCATCAAAACGGTCACAAAATTCTTCAGAAAAGTCCCCATTTCAGCGTTTCTCTATCTCTAATAATAACAGAGATAGCAATGCATGCACCCCCTACACAGTGTATATATTTATTGTCTAGCTAATAGCCGGGTTGATTAAGGCGCGAGGTGACAATCGCGATTAATCGAACGGGTATCGTTGTAGAGTTCGAGCACTGTCGATATGGTTGTATGTCCTCGTTTTTCAATGTGTAACCCCCTTCAACACAAGCCCCTGGCTTCTGGAATTGGGAATTGTCTAATGTCTGTGGTGTTTATTTATTATTTATTTATCTTTTTATTGATGTAGGCGCCTACGTTCGTAACGCGTGTAACGATTTGGATAATTATTATTTTGTTTGAAAGAGGAAGTTTAATAATATTTAACCGCCTTCAAAAGAATAATTATTTTCTGGATACGGGATAATGAGGAAATGCTGTCGAGGTGTATCTACCTGAGACCAATTTTTATTATTTTCGATTATTTGCTTTAAATTTTCATTTGTTATCGTCCATATTTTGTTCATATATTTTTTAACTTCATTAGTGGCTCATATGCAGTTATTTCTCACCTGCAAATATCTATTCTACAGCTTTATCTAATCTTCATCCTCATCCGTAAATGTAAATCTTTGATGCACCCGCGCCCTAATCATCACTTTTAGGTTTTTTAAAGTTCTACTGAATTTAGTACATCTCTTGTATTTCTGTTGTAAGCCGATTTTTAGGTTTACAATATTTCACATATGCACAGAGTGTCATAGTTAACGTGCTATGCTCAATGTCACAGTAGTATTTGAGATAAACTTTTGGTTTGAAATGGTAGAAGGTTAACGGGAAACGGATCAACTATTTAAAGAATACAACTTGTTTTAAATCGTCGACGTCGAATTATACAATCATATCTAATTAGATCACAGGTGTATATTACAATTAACATTAACAAAATATGTAAAATTTATAATAATTAAAAATAAATAGAATAACTAAAATACAAAAATTATAGAAAATGCTTCCTGTTTCTTTTAATTCTTTAAGATAATTAGTAGTTTTCTTAAAAAGTAAAATGAAACATTTTGTTTATTGTAGAAAATTCTTTGATTACAGTATGAGACCAAAACAATTAATTTAACTTCAACTTGTATAAAAATATAAATTTTAAATCAATGTGTTCTATAATGGTCTGTTTCAACTTTGGAATTACAGTGTGCTGACTTACAAGTCACAAACACTAGCTGTACACTAATCGATCAAATATTCATAATTTTCATTCATTCATGAATCGTGGCACTTGTTATATATTTGGCAATGAAATATCAGACCGCAGAATTATATTTTCTCAAAAAAAAAACGTTTTAACAAATAAAACCGAAATTAGAAAATCCTTTAATAAATTAAACATGTTTAATTTTGAACACTTTAAAAAATGATGATTTATCATGCATTTTTACCATAGATGACTTTGACGCGGCATTTAAATTTTTTTGTGATACTTTAATATACCATTTTGAAATACAATTTCCCAACCGCAGATTTTATACTAACATGAAAGACAAAAAAAATTGATAAACAATCCCGTAAGGGGGGGGCGAGCGTGGGTGCGTCTTTGCTATGTACATACTTCGATATGCGATGTAAAGCAACGTAAGGCGCGGTTAGTAGTTGGATGGGTGACCGTCTAACGTGTTGTAGTATATTCCCCATACTACCAAAATGGCCGACCAAAAAATAGTTAAAATTTTCCAAATAAATCGTCTGTCAAGGTCAACCTGACAAACACCATAAAAAAGTCCTTAAGACACCTATCATACCAAGAAACTACAGTTTATAAGTAAAAAATCTGAGTAATTTCAAGTATTCTCGATAAATCACCGATATTCATATTCTATCTTTAAATAAGCCAAAACACCCCATTCCGTCAAATTAATAACAAAATTTTACAAACGACACCCCTTAAAAATACAGGCCCCTCAACATCTCAAATTATTCTCAATTTACTCCCCAAACTTCAATTCATCATAATTTATTTCACTTCCCAAATCATTCTACAAGCCCCCTTCTCTTAATTTTCGCATCAAATTCTATTTCCATAAAATATCTTTAAACATCTTTTAATTTTCTCCCCGAGCCGCCCATAAAACAACCTTCTCAAAATCAAGACCAGTTTACGTGTTCCCCATGAGTTGCTGGCCACTCGTCCCTATCTTCATTTAGTTATCCCACATTCAGCTTCTTTTCTTAATTAAAATCACTAAGTCCAATTTACTACTTCCCTTTTGCATGCTGGCAACTCGTCGCCAACTTCACTCCATTACCCTAAATAGAATTTAGCATGACCTATATAAATTTATCATGACCAAACATAGCATCACATGTAACATTAAAATGGATTAAAGTCGAACCCTCAACGTTACTTTACGGGACCATTTCCAGACATCAGTCATATCCGCAGTTATCGTAAATATTTCCAAAACTAAATTAGATTCCGCTGACATTTTCGTATCAGAATATTACACTTTTCATAGCCGATTTAGCAGTATAATTTTCAATTAATGAATGTCCGGTACCCTTTTAATTCTCATCCAGCTCTCGGCTACGTCGTGCCCCGTCAATTGTATAACAGGAGAAGCGTGCCAAGCCCCAGGCAAGTTGTGTTCCCGGTGTTTCTACGAATAAGTTCTTACTATCCGCGTTACTCTTTGGCCACCACAGAGCCTAAACCCAAAGTTGTGTTTTCCGGCGTAGCTAACGAAACCTAAAGTGTACCCGCGACCTCTTCTTTCTAGGCAGCCCCTAGTAAAAAATCGGTTTTTATATTTTTGTTCAGCCAAAGTGCTACCTTTTTTATTCGCCCACGCAGCCCTAGTTTTTAGTAAAATTAAATCGTCTTCGTGACTCTAGTTTGTAAGTGAATTATCTCAGATCTGATCAAATCAAAACGAAACCCGCACCGTGTAAGGAAAAATTCTAAGTGTCGATACGTTACCTAAAAGAAAATTGTTAATTTAAATAATATAAATATTCAACTCTGTGCTTTTCGCATAAATAAAAAGTTTGTTAATTTCATGTTCTAAATACAGTGTATTATTAAAAGAAGAATATCTACAGGGTACTCAAGTAGGCCCTACCCAAGAAACCAAAAGTGAATAAATCACATCCAGCTTATACAGAGTGAAGCTTTAAACACTTACAATCAAGTTCAGAGCACATTTACGCTCTGAACTTATACAGGGTGTACCTATTGGCCGAATCCTTCCGTTTACGGATATACCAACCCGACCTAACTTTTTAATAAATTAAGTGCACCAAAATACAGCAGGTCGTAGCTCCAAAATTCAAAAATTTAAAATCGCGATTTTATGCATTTTTTACCAAAACGAACTTATGTATTGGTTTATATGAAGTAGTTATACATATAAAATACTCTGAACTTATGTAAATAAGTATAATATCACGTTTTTTCCTATTTATACGCAAAGTAGGAATCAATAGTTTTAAAAGTTATTAATATATTTGAAAACTTACAAGCGTTAAAAATATATTACTTACCTACGCACAATCTAACATAGAGGTATTATTCAGTATTATTCACAGTATTGTACAGTATTATTCTGATACCTTCATATACAGTTGCGAGGTGTTTAAGCAAAAAATCTTATGACCTTGGATTTTACACTACTAACCTTCAAATAGATTTGTTCTAAAACTCTTCCACATATTCAATATAATACTCAATAGGCACTTTATTAGAACACAAAGTAACAATTCCAACGAAATGAGCATAAGAAAATATATTCAAACGAGATGTGTTTATGTATTTTCCTGACGATATATTTTTAATAATATAAGATAATTAAAAACCTTGCATGCATAATTACATAAAATCTGCAGTTATTGGTCCTCAAAGTGAAAAATACAGTTTACACATTGATAAAGAATGATGTCTTCGAATTCACGCAAAGACTATGCTCCATCTTGTATTAAGGTTTAAAAAATACTATGATAGATTAATTGGAACCCCTTATGCAATAAGGAACCAAACGCCAATCATATAGTTTTGAGTAAATTGGAAAATAAAAATATTCCTTTCTAAAAATTTTGTTGGTTTTACTTAAAACACACAAATTTATATTTTAATATTTTATTTCCAACAAAAGAATACTATACGAGTACATCAAAACAAAAAAATATATTATTTCAAAATTAAGGAAAAAACGGCACTTGGGCCTTTGTTGCATATTTAATTAAATACATATTCATGTACGAAATAATAAAGTACATCAACAATGTGCAGTGTGCACAGCAAAAGTGAATTTTATTCCGTGTTTTCAGTTTCTACCTCAAAATCTAGCGTATCGATATTAAATCCATCAATAGCGTCCTCAATTGAGGGATTGCCCGTTAAATGTTAAGATTGAACTGCTGCTAGAATCAAATGCATATTGGATGTGATGTCGTCCAGTTTCGCCTGTGCTACTGGTTTTCCACTCGGTCAGAGTTGTTCTAAGTTTTTTTTTAAAAGTTGCTATCACTTGCGTAAGGAGTCCTGCCTTGCTTTTTTTTAATATTCAATTTCGCGATAGTCGTCGGCGTTGTGAATATTTTTTATAAAAAGGCTGTAGAGTTTATTTTGTTGAACCTGAATTTCCTTTATATGCAGCCAATTTATTTTATCCTCGCTGACATCTTTTTTTCTGTTTGTAATTTGTTTTCTATCTGTTCCGTGCTAAAAAAGTCATCTTAAAAGAATACGGTTATAGGATTTTTCTTTCTACAATCCTTCATAATATTAGCATAGTCTTCTGGAGAGTATAATTTTTGTTGTCTTTTTATAACACACTCGATATCTCCAAAATAACTATCATTGGGGAGAAATGAATGACCGGAAATTAGAAATTTCAATTGAACGCTCTCCAAAAACTGATTTTCCTCAAGAATGCATTTTAATAATAATATTATTTTTACATTCCTATTTTGACCCCCACATGAGTCACTCCAAAGTATGAGTCTACTAACTGTCTCTGGAACATTATCTTTCACATATTTTTTTAAACAGGGGCCCACTTCCTGCACACGACGTCCAGCTTGACCCTCTATTCATAGATTTCAGAAAGCTCTGTTAGTTTTTCCATTTTGAATTCCGCAGTTATATAGCCAAAACTGCCTTTTATAAAATATAATATTAGTTGACAGTCTAGGTAGAGCAAGTGTTTTCTCCATGTCAAATGTCAATGTTTCCAGCTCATTATTTTCAGAAGCTGCTTTTAAGTCAGCTTCCATTTGTTTTCTTGCACATTCTGTTTCAAGTACATGTGCATAGTGTTCTAATATGAGTTGTTATTTTTCATCATTGCTTGTAGTACTCTGTGATTTAGCTTGAAAAGACCACATCCGTTGCAAGTGTCGTTTTTGGGAACTTTGGTCTTTAGGTTGAATTCTGTTAGGAATATTTTCCTGTAACTTGAGACACTAATAAAATCTTGAGTCTTTCCCTTATACATTTTATACATAATTGGAAGCGTTGTTCCAACAGGCAAAAACTCTTATTCATTTCTTTTGGTTCTACAGTAACGCGACTTATATCGAGGAAATTTATCTATATGAATTATTACGTCACCTCTTTGCTTGTCAGACGTCTTATTGTAACCACCAGCTATGCCTCGCTTATCCGCAATTTTGCTAAAGCACCTTAATATCTCATAGCTAGGTACATACTCGAAATACTTACCTGTTCAGTTCTGGTATTTTCACTATTTTTTTTATCTATTAGAACTAGTGAAAGTATATATTTTCCTCTATCCATCGTAAAATACCTCGTAAAATATGCACTATTCAAACAGAATATTGCATATAACTTCTTTTGCAATAAGGAAGCAACTGTTGGATCTCTGTTGCAAAATAGATTTCTGCCGATAAAAAATTTCAGTTGGTTCTACTTATAGATGCCGCTGACAATCAGTAATTGGCTGGTTCTATTTTGCAAAACATACTTTATGGTATCTTTCATTTAGCCTAGTAAAAAAGCGGGATTTTACAAAATTGGCGTTTGGTTTCTTATTGCATAAGGGGGTCCAATTAATGCTTAACATAAATAAAAGCAAAACCAATTTCTAAAAAGTCAGAAAGGTGTTAAAAAATATACTTTTTTTTATTTCAAGTAAAATTAAACACAAGGAAGCTATTTGATATTTTTTATGATCTCACTGATTCCTATACAAAATAACTTATAATATTTATTAGTAAACACATATACTATTTCTAAATTGAAAATTAATATATTGCAACCGCTTACTAAACAAATTCTTTGATTTTTGCGTATACTTAATCATGATACTATATACTTAATTATAATACTGTATTGATTCTTATGTATACTTAATTATAATATGATTACTCTATTCTGATAAATAAAAATCTTGTTATAGCTCTCATAACTTATTTTAATAATCTATACAAATAGATACGGGAAATAAATGAATAATAAAATAGAGATGTTTATTGACATTGTCCAGAATCACGAACATTTTCAAGTAAAGTTTCAGTTGGATATTAAATATTTTGCTCATACCTAGCAAATCCTAAAAACCACAGCACATTAACTATATGACTGCAGCAACCAAGAGTGCGTGTTTCACTGAACCAGATGCAATATTGGCCAAAAAATATTTTATTTAATGCAATATTTGCTTCCTCATTGTATTCGTATTCATTATTGAATACGATAAATAGCTGATGCTTGACTATACGTCTAAATCGTGAATATATTCTAATTCTTATAAAACCAGGTTCATCAATTAGTTGATCTAACTGAAATGTATCATCATTATCTCTTAAAACTTTGTCCTGAATATAAGATCTTGAACGCTTCAGTTGGTAAGTACCAAATGTATAGCTTTTTAGTTGATCAAAGGAAAGGCGCGGAAAGTTTAAAATTTGTTGTGCATTTAATGCAATCCAATCGGCACGTCTCATGGTAAGACTTTTTACCTCAACCCTCGCTTGCACGACATTAGGTTCTCTTGGTTTGTGCTGAAGGAATATCAGATCCTTGCATTCTGATTAAAGGATGAAATCTATTTATAAGTGCTCCAGCAAGTTTATAATACTTAGTAATATCCGCAAAATGAGATTTTTCTGTAGTATGATCAAAGAAATTGAATATAGACTTTATATGCCTGTTTCTACTTTCTACACACCATCTATTTTTGGTAATTAATCTAGCGTAATTTGCATCCTCCGTTGTTAACTGTATTTGCACTTGTAAGAGACATGGCCGAACCTTGCATGCTAATCCTAAATCATTCATATATGGGACTGAATCTCGATATCCTCGATCAAGCATATCATTTTCTTGAAACCCATTCATCATTTCTTGGTGATTTATTTCAAATTGATTAATAAGTATTTAGGCATCATTATTTCGAGAATCTGCAAAATATGGCTCATGAATATCAAGTATAAACGTATCTGGTGCTACAATCAATATAGGTTTCACTAAATGAACAATCATGTTTATGCATACTGAAAGTTTGGCGCAAGCCCTGAAAGTTAGTGCTTTTATCTATAAATGATTTGATACATCAAGAATTACAATGGCAACCGGTATATCCAGATTTGGATTATATAAAGCATTAGCAAATTCTGTTACGTGTTGTGCAATGTAATTTTCCCGAGTTATTGAATTAAAACCTATATAGTTAGATGCGACATGTTCTGACAATGAACTTACAACAGTCTTCACAATTAAATTTACATATTGTCTACTAGAGTACCCAACTATAATTTTTTAAAATTCATCGGATATATATATAAATATTACATTCTGAACACATATAAACATAGAAATATTAAAAGAAAAAGTGCAATATAGCATATGCGTAAGCTTTCACATATGCTAACTAATAACTTTTACAACTATAGATTCCTACTTTGTGTATAAATAGGAAGAACATAATATACTTATTTACATAAGCACACAGTATTTTACATATAAAACTATTTCATATAAACCAATACATACATAAGTTCGTTTTCGTAAAAAATCGCGATTTTAAAATTTCGAATTTAAGAGTTATGATCTGCCGTATTTCTGAAATAATGGCCTTTTCTGATTTTATGTACATGACAGCTTTTATTCGGAATGACCTAAAGATTCTGGTCCTAGGTTTTGGAATGATTCCGTTGACAATAAATTACCCATGTATTTGGTGCGGGGTACTTTATATTGAATTTTGAAAAAGTATATCCATATTTAGCGGATGCACATATACAGGCAAAAAGGAACATACAATTTTAATTAATAAAACTAAAAAAGAATATTATCAGGACAAAATTTTCGACTCTGAAAACAATATTTGAACTATGTGGAATGTAGTTTCTGAATTAACAAATAAAAGTAAATGTAGAGGAGGCAATATCGTAATAAAAAAAATGATATACTGATAGAAACGCCTAATAGTCCAGGGCATTTAGATCAAAATCGCCCGAATAGCGGAAATTTTTAGGCACAGCAGATATCGAAATGCGGTTTTCTGCATTGTGTTCAGGAAGGCCCCAGGAAATGACACTACATAGTCTGGTTTAGCCATTTTTTGAAAAATGCCTTCTGGGCCGGAAAATGCATTTTCCAATTGCATCATTACTTGCACCATTATAGGAACGACTGGAAACTCGGAAAAATCGCTCTGAAATTGTTACTCGGGGGTTTTCGGGGATGCCGAATTCAAGTCTGGCATTGGAATTACCCGGGGGCACTCGGGGGTCCCTCTGTGGGGTTGTCTGGGGGTGATTGGGGGGGAAATGGCAGCGTCCATGAAAATCTCTCCAAAATCGATACTCGAGGGTTTTCGGGGATGCCGATTTCAATTCCGGCATTAGACTTCCCCGGAGGTGCTCGGGGGTGGCTCTGTGGGAAATGGTAAAGAAGAAAGTGAAAAATCACAAATTATGAAAATAATACTTTATTCAAATAACAAATAGGAGTTTTCATTAATGTTGAATTATTCATTATAAACTTCAATTTTTAACTTAAATACTAAACACCAAAAAAGGTCCAAAATCCAAGAAACTTGATTACTGTAGCACTTTATTTACATACAACGAAAAAGCAACGTGGTCCTGTAATACTGATGCTATACAGACGCCGACTGCGCGCGGGAACTGGACCCATATTTTTTCTCTTCAGTCGATACAGAATATTTCTGTTAGCGCTGGTCCCCGTGGTAACGATACTCTACTCTCTTTATAGCTTTGGCGCCTTTTTCAAATCCAGTTTCGAGGCACAAAAGACTTCCAAAGCAATTGTTTTTATAATATGTGTAATATTTATTTATTTAATATTCAATCTAAATTTTTATTATTCATACCACCGGGGAAGTCTAATGCCAGAATTGAATTCGGCATCCCCGAAAACCCCCGAGTGACGAGTTTGGAGCGCTTCCCATGGACTATGCTATTTCCCCCCCAGAATGACCCCCAGACAACCCCACAGAGGGACCCCCGAGCGCCTCGGGGGAAATCTAATGCTGGAAATAAATTCGGCATCCCCGAAAACCCCCGAGTAACGAGTTTGGAGCGATTTTCATGGACTATGCAATTTCCCCCCCAGAATGGCCCCCCGGATACCCCCGCTTAGCCGCCCCCGGGTAATTCCAATGCCAGAATTGAATTCGGCATCCCCGGAAACCCCCAAGTAACGAGTTTGGAGCGATTTTCATGCACGCTGCCATTTCTCCCCCAATTCACCCCCCGCGCACCCCCACAGAGCCACCCCCGTGCATCCCCGGGTAATTCTAACCTCCGAGTAACGATTTCCGAGCGATTTTTCCGAGTTTCCAGTCGTTCCTATTGTTACGTAAGGAGTATTCGTATTTTAGGAGAAAACTATAAATCAGCTTTAGTAGCTTACATATTGATACAAATTATTTTTCCAAATTCTAAATTGATATACCTTGCAATAATATTAAACAAATATTGAGAACGAGACCTGACACTGAATTATTAAAAACAAACAATAATTACGAACTTGTACTCAATAGGTAACCTGCTAAATAAGCATGTAGTAAAATTATAAATACGAATTTTATTAACGCGGGCGGCAGTCGAATTCTTAAGACAGTCCTACTCTTAATGTGTTAAGAAGTGCGACTCCTTATCCTGACGCATTTCCCCACATCAGTGATGTTGGTAAGAGCCCCATTTGTTACTATTGTTGTTGTGCCTGTTTGTACTGTGACACTGTTTGTTGTTATTTTGTTAATAAATTATATTTGTTTTAAACTCGTCTTCTAATTTGACTACCCAATCTCCCACTCTCACAAGCCAAGTGGCCGTCAGTTGCGGCTCTCCCAAAGGGAGGTCGTGACACTATAATGGTGCAAGTAATGATGCAATTGGAAAATGCATTTTCCGGCCCAGAAGGCATTTTTCAAAAAATGGCTAAACCAGACTATGTAGAGTCGTTTCCTGGGACCTTCCTGAACACAATGCAGAAAACCGCATCTCGATATCTGCTGTGCCTAAAAATTTCCGCTATTTTTCCTAACTTCCCTGGACTATAATACCATCGCTACTGAGTTCAAATTATTTTATCAATACACCTTTCGATTTAGTAAATAATATAGAAGTGATACTCATTTTCATAAAAAAAAACGAATCAAATAAAAATAATATTAATAACTCTACCCTATTCCTACAACCGTTTACTGAACAGGAGCTCCTCAATTTACTAAACATAAAAATGATAAATAAGAAATCTGCTGGTACTGATGATATTCTCGACTTTGTCTTAAAAAAGTGTTACACATAGTAATAGAACCGCTTACTTTCCTAATCAACCTTTATTTTTCATGCGATATTTTCCCTATCAACTTAAAAATGGGTAAGATCACGCCTATTTATAAAAAGGGCCAGTCTACTCTATTGGAAAATTATAGACCAGTCACTTCTCCAGATAGTTTATCTAAAGCCGGGGATACATCTAAGAACCGTTGCCATTCGTTCGCGTTGTCCAGCATTTATTTCTATGCGTTCGTCAAGTGTAGACGGTAGTTTGCAAACAATTAATTGTTGCGCGAATGGCCAGCAACATTTTCCATCGGCTGTCGGTAAAATGAAAAGGTCAAAGGGAAAGCGAACCAAGAAAGGTTTATTTTGGCCTGGGTCTTCTCACAAGTATGAGTGAAAATCAGTTATTTATAGCTAGTGCAGCATATATCGCTACCTGTAGAATTTTACAGCGACGAAAAGAAAAGAAGAGAAAACAAAGAACCGTTTGGATGAATGATTTATACTTAAGTAGCAATAGATATGATAGTATAAACTTACTATCAAACTTGAATGATACATTTTTTAAAAACTTCATCAGAATGTCCAGAGCAGATTTTGCCATTTTTCTGGAAATGCTTAAACCAAAAATTGTCAAGCAGAATACATTCTTCAGACAATACTAACTTGCTATTACGGTGGAACGCTGCGAATGCTGGAAATCACATGTAATTCGTTCATATGTGTTATGTTACCTAAAATCGTTACAAGAATGTCTGCGAACAAGCAGCAATGATGGTAATGCAAATGAATACGAGCGAATGGCAAAGTTTCTTAGATATATCCCGGCTTAAAGTGTTTGAATACGCTTTTTGCGATCGTTTTCTAAATTTTGTAAACAATCAATTTATTTTGGCATCAAAACAACACGGTTTCCGTTCAGGAAAATCAACATCCACGGCATTATTCACATTTTACGATGAATTAATAAAATTTATTGACGCAGGCGAATGCCATGCTAAAGTCGAGGCAAGAACTCAAGCGATGCACGTCACGAGTGATCTTATTAAAGAAATATTAATACTAACATAATATTTAATCATTAATTACGTTAAAAAGAGTAATTCTTGATACCCAGTTATTAAACTTTTTTCAGAAATAGGTACAGTTTAATGGGGCTTCATGATTCTTAGCAGTATTGTCTTATTTATAGAATCGATCTGTGACGTGCATCGCTTGAATTCTTGCCTCGACTATATAGTATTTTGTGATCTGAACAGGGCATTCGACTGCGCAAATCACGATAAATTGCTTTTTATTTTATAATTGTTTGGATTAAAAGAAATGTCCTTGAAATTTCTTCTTTCCTGACAAATCGTTTTCAATATGCTTCCATAAGTTATCAAAATGACAAACTAATCTCAAATGGTGTATCTGAAATTAGACTGATTCGAATGGGTGTACCATAAGGACCGGTCCATTTTTTAATATATAAATCATTTAGAGGCGGAAATTTTTCATTTGCAATTCGTTATGTATGCAAGCAATGTTTCATTACTTATCTCTGCTGAAGGTACTGAAAACATAGTGAACAAGTTATAACTGCAACTGCTAATTTCCTCTATTCGCATGATTTATATTTTAATATCAATAAGACACAAGTTCTGTGATTCCATAATTCCATAACAAGCCAATCGTATCTTTAAAATTCAAGGTCGCTAACACTGTCCTGCAAAATCAACAATCAGATATAAAATTTTTAGGTCTGTACAATGATGAATGTTTAAGCTGGAAATCACACTGTACACAATTAATTTTCAAACTAAGTTGTCTTACATACATGTTCAGAAATTAAAGATTAGTTTAGCATAAGCATCAACTAGGAAGTACATATTACGCCCATGTCGAATCTAGGTTACGATACGATGTCTGCTTTTGGGGCAGCTCTACCATGGCCAAAGACGTTTTTACGACATAAAAGCGTATTTTACGATGTATCGGAAATATTTCTGTGACTGTGTACTTGTAAAAACTTTTTGTATGAGTATAAAATATTAACGTTTACCTGTTTATATGTCTTAGAGATGTCTGTTTATGTATTTTCTAATAAAAACAACTTTCAGCTTCATAAAGACATTCCTAATAGATACCGTCGTGAGCAGAAAACAATAGGATAACTTTTTTTTCCTAATGTAAATCTGTCTCTATTTGAATATGTAATGAGTGGCCGAAATAAAACAGATATCACTTTCAATTTATTTTTATTTTAATGCTGTAGTTATTACTATAGTAAATGATTGATGGTTAATGAGACAAATTGCACTGCGGTATAACATTAACAATAATTTGGTGTGTAACATTTTAAGAAAGTGTAGAATAAAAAAAATAATAAAAATAAAATCCTGGATCAAAGGACAAAGGATATCATACTTAACAAGAAACTAACTATTAATATTTAGTTATTGCACCATTTCTATTTCAAACTTCTATAAGTCTGTTTGGCATAGAATTAAATAACCTTATACAATAATCATTAGTAATAATATTTTCCCATGCGTTATTTACTATTTCCAGTAATTCTTCGGCATTCCGTGGTCTCGCATTTCGTTTTTGGATACGTCTTACGAGTAGTCCTCATACTTCTTCCACAGGGTTAAGATCTGGACTGGGCCAGTTAAGAACATTGATGTTGTTATCTTGAAACCAGTTAGATACGTTATGAGCAGTATGAACGGAACAATTGTCTTGTTGAAATATGAACCCATAATTAGGAAATAATTGTGATACAGAAGGGAGCATAATATTGTCTAAAGTCATAATATACGTTTCACTATTAAATCGTTCCTCAATATGCCACAAAACACCAGAACCATCCAAACCCACATATTGACGGAAAATCTACTACTTTTATCATTGTTAGATATATGTTTCTCATCGAATCTAGTATTCGGAGGGCGGTAAACACGAATACGACCGCTGTGTGTTGACTGGAAATTTTTTCGTCTGTAAAGATTAACATTGTTCCAAGAATTTACATCATGCGCTAAAAATTCAAGCGCAAATCCTACTCGAGCTTCTTATTTCGTATTTCTGTGCTGCTGCAAGACAGCGTAGCACCGATTCTCTTACTCGCCGGCGACCAGTACTACTCGATTCAGGAAAATTCGTTTCTTCAGCAGCCTGAATAACTGAGTAAAATGGATTTTCTACTAAAGCATTTACCAATTGCAAATCTTGTTGCTGAATTGATATCCTTCGTCGTCCTGATTCAGGATTTCTACTAATCGTACCGTTTATTCTCCACTTTCTTAAAATGTTACACACCGAATTTTTGTCAACATTTATAACGCAGTGCAATTTGTCCCATTGACCATCCATCTTCTGCTTTAGCAATAACTTCAGATTTAACTAAATCGCTTATATGAGGCATATCGGTTTATTGCACACTTGCAATAAATTATAACTAACTGACAATGTCACAAAAATTAAAGTTAGATGTACACAACCAGATTTTAGCAAAATATCATTATAAGACTTGCCCTATTTTTTTTTGCTCACGACCGTACCTTACACGATCAATAATATTGTCAATGCCAGTACTTCAATAATATTGTCAATACTCCACCAATATTCAGACTATCCCTTTATATACCTTACACGATCAGTATTACTGTCTCCATCAATACATTATGTCACCATCAATATTGGCCTTATACGTTCAATATAACTGTCAGTATTTTTAAGTATTTATAACACACGACAGAAAGATTTAATACGTATTATTATGCCTTTTGCAAAAAATTGCCAATTCTCACATGGGTATCTGAATGTTTAACCATTTACCGGACTATATAAAGTCTAGTAAAAGTAATTTATTTAAAAGAAAGTTGAAATCGTTTTTGTTAGAATTATGTTTTTACACCTTAACAGGATTTTAATTGTTCAAAACTAATTTAATTTATTTGAACTTTATTAAGCATTTTTATTTGTAATTTTTTTACTATTTCTGTAAAATTGTTTATTGTATATTATGGAAAATAAAACTTATTATTATTATTAATTAAAAACCGTTTAAAAAATCTATCCTACTTACATGTTATGTGTGTCCTTCTGTGTCAATTTGAGTTTTAAATACAACGGAACACATTGATATTTAAGTTGTGCATTTATTTTCCTTTCTTTTCACCCACACATCTGCATGCGTGGGATGGAAACAATTAATGGTTTATAGTAATAAAGAAAATGCGGAGGTGTAAATAAAAAGCAAACGCCTCAGTTAACGTCCCAAGTTCAAGAAGGCAATTCAGATATGCCAAAATGGTATAGAATAAGCTAAAGTCGGCAAAAAGCAGACACAATAGAAATATTGCGAAAGCACAGAACAGCTTATCAAGAGAAAGATCTACACTTTCATATACTTTTAACCTAAACAAGATTCATTAACTTCTTTTACGCGCGCTCTCCTCGTGTTCTTTTCGTGACTTTTCATCGTTCTACACTTCCCTTATTCAGCAAACGCCGGTAAAGTATTTTTTAATGGGATGTACTGAAGTAATATAAAAGTATTGATCCCTGCTCTTTACATAAATTATAACACATCAAATCTCTATTCATTTATATCGCATGCAAAAGGACTAAATGGAGAAGCGTAGTGTCGATAGGCAGCATACGTAAATAAAGAATTTTATTTCGCATATGTCAAACAAATGTGGATCGTTCATTTTAATTTCAGCTGTCTGACTGCTTTTTCTTTTTATTTCAGATGTATCGGTGGTGATTATCTAAAAGTTTTCATTCACCTGGATAGTGGCGCAGTGAACGAATACACCCCGTGGGCAACATTGTTGTGTGGAAGCCTTGCAGATATTCCCACCGTGCTATACTCTTCAGGTCCTGGACTGGTACTGGAATTCCACTCCAGCTCACAGACGGCCAATTCTACGGGCTTTTCCGGCACTTTCAAATTTATCGACAAAAGTAAGCGATTTCTTTACTTGTACCCTTTGTTTCGTTATGTGTTAACTTCAAGCTTCACTAGCCACCGACATTACGTATTCCAATATATGTATACAGCAGTAGATTCTTTCTACTACCAAATAAGATTCGTATAAAGCAAGTGCTGTATATTCTGTGCTTATAAGGCAAGAAATATATGTAATTTAAGAGAGAGTCTCGATATTAGGATATTAAGAATATTTACATGCATTTAATCCATGGCGTCGCGGTATGTGTTTAAATATAATCAATGAGTGCGTATTGAAATAGCAATTTTGTCATTGAAATTTCGTCACATGAAATATGACAAAAATCTTTGGAATAAAATAATAAATAAACAAACTATATTTTGCGTTTTGTCTTGTCCGTAAACACACACACACAAAAAAATATTTTGTTCACAAATGTAGATTGTATTGCTAGTACCCAAATTAGTGGAGTCAAATTAGCTCAGAAATGCGATATGTTTCGGAATAATTTCGGGAATCTTGGATTTCCGTGAAATTTTTTGATATACACTTGAAAGAGCTTAAAATAAAAAGTTATACTGTTACATTTGCCTGCTGTTTATTAATAGCTTAAACAAAATAATAATAATAATAATACAATGAATTTCAAAGCAATTGTATTCAAATTGATATTCTAGGGGTTTTTGCGGTCACTGAAAAAGAATATAATGTAGAATAAAAATTCAAAATGGCTGATTCAATATGGCCGACATTATGTAAAATATTTCATAAAGAATGACGTAACTCGAAGAATTTCAAATAAATTTGGCTCAAGTTAATTAACAATTTAATATATTAAAATAACATTATTTTCTTGGTCAATTTGATTAAAAAATTGCTGGCAGTTCAGGCAATCAGAGTCGGAACAAGTGAAGTAAGCTACGGTGTTCCAATGTGAAAACCTACTTTGACTCAATAATCCATTAAACTAATAACATTACCTTTGACTTTTACATTTTAACGTTTAAGTGGAATTAATGTAAAAGAGAACTGTGCATGTAATCAAATTGGCGAAATGTATTTTTATGTTTATGCGTTTGTGTTTATTTTTAACCACTTTCCATGTCACTCGAATGGCCTCTGGATCTGGATTGTTAAAGGGGGGTGTGGTTGCGCTCATATAAAATTAGGCCACAATGTGGTACATTGAGCCACCCCCACATATAGTGGTATTCTCGCAGAGTCATTCATTCTTCAAGTCAGCCAACACTTGTGGTGGGCTTGTGGGGGAGATCCGGCGAGGTGCCTATACTGGCTTAATTAAATATTGGTGGAGGCGCCGATTATAATTGCCCTATGCAACACTTATCTGACGCCTCCACCACATGACAAGTCTATTCGCGAGCTGAGAAGGAAAATTCTTCCTTTAACCAAATTAAAACTGATACAAACCATAACAACGTTTATTATTATAAGAGTAACAATCACCAAAATGTATATATAGGGAAGCGGCAAGTTTTGAACTATTTGAAGTAAGTTCTATATGAGATTGTCTTATTAGTTCCTATTAAATTTCTTATTGCCTTTTCTGCATTTTGAACACTCGTTCAAAGTGACATGAAGTACCCAAAAACTCTATAACATAACCAGCTCTAGAGTAAAACTCTGAATAATAGTAGATCAGCAAAACTTCCCTGTTACATTTCTTAATCTATACAGCGCGACACATGTAGAAGACAATTTTTTGTACAAGTTGTCAATATGATATTCCCAATTAATTGGAATTGTCTAAACGAACACGCACGAATTTTGTGGACTTCACCTTTTCCAAGGATATACCAATTATTTTAGTAAATAGCCTTCGTTTCAGTTTAACATTCTCGGTGTGAAATATATGAAGACAGTTTTCTTCCCATTTATCAATAACTTGTACTAGTCTGCATAAAAAATCGTTAACTTTGGTCTGGGTAACTTCTATTAAATTGTCTACATTATCATCGGTAGTTAAAAGTAAAGTGTCATCGGCAAACATAATTAGTAAACTCTCGTTATTAAAAATTTTAATGAAGACATTTGTGTTTGTGGCGCAGACGTACTTATCGACAAAGTATACATATCCTTTTTATCCATTTACAGGCTTCCTAACATTGTTACTAATTCAAATGACTGGACTAATATTTTTAATCAGGTTTCTTCTCCTTCTGTAATAGGAGGCGACTTTAATGCCCATAATGGGCTTTGAGGCTCCTCTAAAAATGATAACGTTGGTAATCAAATACTAGATATTTTAGATAACTTTGATTTTGTTACTTTAAACAATCCGATTAGAACGTCCAGGTCAGCAAAAATCTATGGTCGATATCACCTTTTATTCGCCAAATCTTACTAATTTGATCACATGGGATACCGGTTCAGGCACTCTCGGATTAGATCATTTTCCTATCATAATGAACTTGTACTGTCCGCATTCCATCAATGACACTATTTTTCCTAAATCTAAACGAAATCTAAAAAAAGCCAACTGGACTTTATACACTCAATTAATTGAACAGTCATTTATAACCTTACCTGCTTTTAGAAACACAAATGATAAATATGATTTTCTTATAAAATGTATCAACAATGTTGCACTACTCTCTATACCATCTTACAAATCTTTTAAAATTAAACAGAGAGCTCCATCGCCCTGGTGGGACTCTAACTGCGTCTCTGAGAAAAAGCGAACAATTGAACACTACAATAAAAAATCCCACTGAACATAATTTTATACTTTGCCAAAAAATAACTGCTAAAACAAAAAAAATTCTCAAAAATACTGCTAAAGCTAGTTGGGTCAACTGGTGCTCTAAATTAAACAAAAACACCCCATTATATACTATATGGTCACAAGCAAAAAAAATGCAAAAGATCTCTACCATCAACAGAATTTCTACAAAAGTAGCAGAAAATGATTCATGGATAAATGAATTTTTCAATATAGCTCCACCTTCAGCAGACAATTTCTAACACTTTATTCCTGATACCTCTAATAATGAAAACCATTTTTTGTATAAACCCTTCGGCTTCTGGATATGACGACATTAAGTACCCTGTGCTTAGGCACCTGCTTTATACTGCTAAAATGTTTTTGTTGAAAATTCACAACGAAATATATCTCTCAGGTTCCATATTCCTCAATTTAAAAATATAATCGTGGTACAATTTTAAAATCAGGGAAGAACCCGAATGTAGCCTCTTCTTATAGACCCATTTCCTTATTGTCGTGCATACTGAAAACTTTTGAACGTATGGTCAAAGCTAGACTAGAATTGTGGCTATTATTTCATAATCTACTCCGCCCATGTCAATTTGGTTTTAAAAGAGGCTTTGGTACTATGGATGCTCTACCAACATTAACAACTGATATACAAAACTCTTTTACGCGTAATAACTATTTGTGCGCACTCTTTTTAGATATTAAGGGTGCATATGAATCAGTGGATCTTCATATTCTTGAGAATTAATTCTATGAACCGTTTTATATTCCAAGAAAGATTGTTCAGTGTGTTGTAGGTCTTTTTTACAACCGAATTATATATATAAGAAATAATAAAAATGAAAGGATTGGTCCGAGGCTAAATAACACCGGCCTACCTCAAGGATCATTATTGATCCCACTCTTATTTAATTTATACACAGCTGACCTACTCAATTCCATTACGAGAAATGTTAATATAGTCCAATATGCAGATGATTTCTGCATCTACGTACAATATAAGAAATTGGATATGGCAACTAAATCTCTCAAATATACCATTACAGACCTAAGGAAGTGGTTTACCACTAACGGCTTTTAATTATCATAAGAGAAATCGATTTTATGGGAGGTTATAAATTCCCATATCAGTCAGAGGTCAAATATTTAGGTGTGGTGCTAGACAAAAAGTTGACGTGGAAATCTTTTATTGAATCGATTATAACTAGATGCAGCAAAGGAATCAATTTCTTAAAATTAGTCCTAAAACCTGGTGGGGCGAAGATGTAAAGGTTGCATTGCTTTTCTATAGAGCTTATATTAGATTAGTCATAGATTATGGATGTATCATATATGGATCTGCAAATTAGTCTATACTAAATAGGTTAGATATTTCGCAGCGAAAAGCTATTCGGATTTGTCATGGTGCGATGAATTCCACTCTTATCAATCCACTTTATTTCGAAGCTCTTGAGCCCCCTCTTGATATACGGAGGGAATTTCTTAGCAACAAATTTATGCTGAAACAATTTTATTTCAATACTCCACTACTAAGCAAAATTTCAAGCTTAAACATCTTCGACTTATGTAATAAGTTTTGTATTAAAAAAACTTCACCTCCCTTGGCTATATCTTTTCGATACTGTTCTGAACTTACAGACCTTGAGCAATTTTCTATTAACAATTTCATATTCTTTGATTTATTCACCGATACGGATTTCATCATACCGTCTTACACGGAAAATTATTTAATCAATCCAACACTCTTAAAAATTTGCTGAATCGATTTGATGACCCGCTGCTTATTTACACAGATGCACCCAAAATTAATTCTCAGACTGACGGGGTTTACTTCATTCCATCACTGAATGTTGCGAATTATTTTCAACTGAACCCTAATTGCTCTATCTTCACGGCGGAGGTCATAGCCATATATGAGGTATTACAATTTATTAAACAATACAACCTTCCAATGCAATAATTATTTTATCGGATTCCTTGTCTGTCCTCAATGCATTAAGTAATACACAAACACCTTCAGCTACAAAGTCAATCCATATATCATATATATTCAAAATAAAAAATATCATTCATCAAATACACATATCTGGAAAAAAGTTACATTCGTCTAGATCAAAGCACATATAGGAATAAAACACAACGAGCTCGTAGATACATTAGCTAAAAAGGAGCTTCATCAAGACACATTCTAGAACATAAAATCAGCTTAGCAGACATACGTAGTGTTCTTAAACTAAATTTGAGAGTGTCAAATGGAATTACCAATGGAAAGAGTATTGCTTTACCAACTCTACCAAGTACACGATGATTCATCCCAGTCTACCTAATAAACTTTGGCATGAAGATCTCCAAGCATCGAGAAAATATGTAACGTCTCTTATTAGATGGAAGTGGAATTAGTGGAAGTTCTTTCTCTTTGACTTAATCCAACCAGATTGAGATCGGATGATTATAAGGGGAGCCCGCAATGTTTTTGCCCTGTAGAAGGGCAAGGGAAAGGATTAGGGACTTCGGGCTAGGCTCATTTTTAAGGGCAATCAATTCTCCTTCCCCGAAGCTCTAACTTCATTAGGGCCTGCACGCGCGTGTGATACATTTATAAAAACGTGTGAGGCAATTCAGCAGCCGTGCAGCGAGATGCCGAGGGAGGAACCTAGCGCTCCCCCTTCTCTCACTTCTTTCTCACAAATAAACGTCCCACTCCGCTCGTCCCCCCTCGTGAAAAACTCGACCGGAAAATTTTTCGGATGATAGCCCCTCTGAAGTCCGACCCCCTGTCCGACTTCATAACATCACAAAAAAAAAATCGAAAAGAACGAGTCCGTTTGCAAATCCAGATCGACCCCACTAAATTTGGACTTTATGGGTTTTACAGTTTGTATGGTGCTTGGAACATTAAGAGACCAAAGTTGAGTTGTATGATCAGATAGAATTTTACAGTCTAATTCAGTATTAATATTACTTAATAGATTGCTACACATATAGGCAATACAAGTTGATGAATCAATAGTGAATATAGTTGGCTCTTTAATATAGAATGAAAACAAGAAAATATAATTTTGTTGTATTAAATCGTAAAAAATAATTAAGGTAATTTAAAAAACTATGGTATATTTAGCTTTGCCTAACATTTGTTGGTTTACCGGTGTTTTCATTATGTCTTTAAGAATTGTTTAATATTCTTGTTCATTTTGTTCAATTGCGCAATTTAAAAATACGTTAATTTGCAGGGTGTTCCATTTGAAAATCAAAAGGTGTTCCGGTTTCACCGGAAGTGAAAATTTATTTATGTCAAAAGTGACGTTAATTAAGTATATAGGATGGTCCAAGTTTCAATCGTTTATTTTTAAAACTAAAAGAAAAAGGTTGTGGAGCATAATCCCGCTACGCGTGGTATATATATTTTTTAAATTTAGAAATAGATATTATAAATGTCATTACATAAACATATGGCCATTTTCTTTAATTTAATAACTGTATTAATGCACCAATACCGTGCTATTCATATTAAATTGTTACATTTAATCTTTCAGACGCACGCCACTGTAATTGATTTAGTAATTTTCTATCATATTTTGCTAAGACGCTTACTAAGATAGATTATTGTATCGGCCTTTTTTAAATTAAGGATCATTAGAAGTTGAAATATTTCATTATCACATTTTTTCAAAAAATAAAAATTCTATAATCTCACGGGAAACATTTTGAACAGTTCACAGTTGAAGTACGGCATTAAATACTTCTAAGTAGGACCCACGGTATTACTGATTCTGGAAGTTGATAGAGCATGTCATTTTTTCTTACCGTCAGGTAAGTATAAGCGTTAACTGAAACTATTCAGTATACAATGACTACATTAACATTTTGGGTATTAGCTGTCAGATCTACATGCTAAATCCATTTTGTCGTTAATGTTTAATATCAGAAGAAGCAAATTACATATAAATCTCCTGTCAGCTAAACGTACAAATTAGAATTACAAATAACTGCAGCTTAGTTCGGTTCAAGTTAATCTCTCATACAATTTATCTATTTCTTACACGTAGCCCCGCTACTTTAGATGAATGTATGCAGCTCATAATAATTGCGCTACGATATTCTCCGTCTGCTAGTGCCCAAGAAACATGCAGTGTTTGCTTCTTTCTGACGAAATAACCAATGTGTAGGTACATGAGCCACATTTTCAGGTGTATTAAACTGTAGCGTAAATTATTACACAGCATAACTTAGATTCAAACTACAAGTCATAGAAAAATGCGAAACCTGGCCATCGAACTATTTTGGTAACAAGTAACAATATAAAAATATATCATATAATAAATTTGCAGTCATAAAAACAAGATTTTGCGAAATTACTGAAAAATAATTACATATGTTTGATAAAATGTAAAAAGAAAATATGAGATATACAGGCCAGAATTCTCAATTCACATTTAACCTTTTGACGGCGGCTACCATAAACTGGAGTATTTCACCAGTGCGGCTATACATATACGTTTCCCGCAGCATGAGGATATGGGTATTGGTTATATTATGCAATAGTGTCAAATAATCGTCAAAGTTTATTTTGTTGTCAATTTTGGTGTTGTTATACTTTGTAGTCAACTCTAGTCCAATTTTCAACTATTCCTATTGACTAATTGGATTGAAGTTGGTTACAAACTATACCAGAATCATTACCGGCGATGAGTAAAAATCGGCTAATATTTTCAAAAGAATCGAGACGATTCATTTGATACCATACATCGTATGTTTCGGACGACCGGAACTTGAAATCAGAAGTTGTTATTTTATAGCGGATTCTGACGTGTTTCGAACCCGGGGACATGATATTATACTTAAAATACAAATTATTAACCTGTAAGCGCCATTTTTAAGCTTAGAACGAAAATACAATAAAATTCATATTCTAAACGTCGAGACGATTCATTTGATTTGATATCCCACATTGCATGTTTTGGGCGACCGGAAGTTGTTATTTTATAGCGGATTCCAACGTGTTTCGAACCCGGGGACATGATTTTATACTTAAAATACAAATTATTGACCCCTAAGCGCCATTTTTAAGCTTAGAACGAAAATACAATAAAATTCCTATTCTAAACGTCCAGACGATTCATTTGATATCCCACATTGCAAGTTTTGGACGACCGGAAGTTGGTATTTTTTATGTATCAATAAGGCCGATTATTATGATTATTATTATTATTACATCTCCAATTGTTCTGGAAATGTACCATTTCATTTTGTGACGTTAGGATCACCTATGGGGGCCTGGGGGCAAAGACCTACTACATTTGCCAGATCATCGTCCGATCTATCGTCAACATCAAAATTTTCTATAAAAAATTCATCTTCACTATCGCTACGTGCTAGAACTTCTTCAAATTTTCCAACAGAATGAAAAGAACCCGCTTTTGGTGACTGCATTCATTTCCTAATACGCCGCGATTTATTTATTTACAAATGGTGACCACGTCCGGCGTGCACTCAAACTACTCGGTAAATGCTAGTTGCTATTTAGCTTTGTGCGTGTGTATTCAAGATATCTCTACTACAAAATTTCTATTTGTTTCACGCAGTTGACAACCGAATAGCAAAATATATAATTCCGTCAGTAGAAACAGTGGCATGATTTCTCAGAACATATATATATATATATATATATATATATATATATATATATATATATATATATATACATACGCGGCGCGGCGGCAGCAGTCAAAAAGTTAATATTAGGAATCGAATTATTGAGATGTGTGGGGAAGAATCTATTAGTTAAGGTAAGGTAGTGGTTGTTACATGCCATCTCTCGCTGGTTTCCACAAATTAAAGAATAAAGAATCTTAGTATAAGAAATTAAATATCTGGAGTAATAAATTACATTTTCCGCAATAGATGTCATTACGCTTTAATTTCCTGTTTAAATTACCAGCCTTAGGATTTCCACCAATAGATGGCTCACACTGGCAAAATATACTAATTTGTTAAACAGATATTTTAATTTGTCCTATACTTTAATTAGGTATTAGTCAAACATTTTTTTCTGTTGGCTTAAACAAGAATTTCTTGTAATTTTACACATTTTGGGGCTGTTTTACTAAATTATAAATCTGCTTTACTTATCACCAACTAGTACCAGACAATTATTTATTTTTGACTAAATTTTTGCTTACTAATGATTTTTGATATTCTTGGTAATTCTCTGTTTAGGTATGTATATTTAGATTTTTTCTTCTCTTTTAGTAAAGGTTCCCTGGTATACTTATCATATTTAAAAAAAAAATTCTTCAGATTTTCCTTCAGAATTTTTTTTATTATTTTGGTAGGATGGAGTTGTGACAAGCCATCTCACGCTGATTTCCACAAATTAAGAATAAATGATCTTAGTATAAGAAATTAAAAATCTGGAGTAATAAATTACACTTTCCGTGATAGATGACACTACACTTTAATTTCCTATTTAAATTACCACCCTTAGGATTTCCGCCAACAGATCATAATCAGTGTATAAAAATTTACTACGAAATGATAGTGTAAAGATAGTTAACGATCGAAAAAATTTATAATAATCGATTTAGTTTTCAAATTTCTCAAGTTGGTACTCTGACAGCCGAATTTTCGAACTGTCAGTTTGTCATTTTCTCGTGTTTTTGTGAGTTAAAATGGTTATAAATATTAGCCAAGCACCTTAAAACTTCTTTTTTCGATCAAGAAATTCAGCTGAATACTTTGCTGTCATTAATTTAGTTAAAAGGTCACATGGTTGCTACTCGGTTTGGTACCGGATTTGGTATTTGGATTATTTTAATTGAAATCTCGATTAATTTGGATTTAATTAGCAGGTTTACGTCCAGAAGAGTATTCTGGATGATTTTGGTAAGACCAGATTTCGATTTTGGTACGACTAGATTTCCATTTGGTACATCTAGATTTTGGATATAAAACTTACCAACTATTATGTTTTTGATTATTTTGGATTGGACTTTTGATCATTTGCTATTCACACACGATTGGCACATGATTTTTGGAATATGACTTTGCTTTCTACGTTAAAGAAACTCTATCTAATTAGCTGTGAAGGCTTCTGAGTAACCTTATTTATTTGTGAAAATTTCTATAACAGAAAGAAACTCGATCAACAAGAACAACCTTAAAGTCTGGAGCGCTTGGGAAACCTTCAATTTTGTAAAAATTAAGTAACTACTGTATACATTTTTTTTCTTGTAAAATTGTTTTAAATCACCAATTCTTTTTCCTAGTGTTATCTGAGAAAAACCCTAGACTTACATTCTCGATATTTAATTTATTGTAAGATTTTTACCTTTCTTCTTTTTACTGTGCTTTGAAAATTGTTATAATAATGTATATTGTTTTTACTTGTTCTTTTTATTGTTCGCTGTCACTACAAGGAACCGTAAGACATGTGACCTCGTTTGTCTATACCTGAGTTTAGATCGTAATATGGTACTGATCTGTGGATCAATATTCCGTAACCTATGACTCCACCATGCTGCGTATTATTGAAAAAAATTGGCTGGAATATTCTGAGGCATTCTTATGAGTTAACATTCTTTTCTGAGTTGGAGTGGTAATAAATGAAGCTTATATATGATATATTCTAACACACCGTTACTGTTAAGTGTAGTAAGATACAAAATATTACACCATAAGATAACTGTTTCAGTGAATGTACGAAAAGTTAATTTCATTGCATATCCATTTTATTAATCCAATCATATATATCTTCATCTAGGTAAATTCTAGACCACAGACTGAATAAGAGTTTGACATTACCCGTACCACTTATTTCAAGGTCTTTTCTTGATTTGATTTACCAGCGGATGGAAAGATGCCAAAATACCTGGCCGGCCATGTCTACGCTGGGTTGCATGCTTGCTGTAATCAGCAAAGACGACATTACATATTGTACAATCCGCTACTGGTTTTCGCAGGTTTTTCAGGACACGTTAACTTGTGCCAGTGTCGTTATATTTTCTCCTTCTAGCTGATGGCCTAGTGCTCTTTATAAGCAATACCCATCACCATAAATTTTTTACTCATGAGTTGGTGTGCCTTTTTCCCTACGATTGTAATAGATTCCTGAGAAAGTATAATAATAATTATTATTATTACTATTATATCTAATTTTCTATATCTATCCTCAGGTTATATTTTATCAAAATATATTCTGGCAGCTATGATGCCTTTACGATCAACTCTTCCAAAATACACAATCAGTATAAACACCTGAGCGTATCTTCTTATCTATCTAATAATCTATCAAATATATTGGCAATATAAAGAAAACACTGTTACTATTACATTCCATATAACAAAATGTGTCTTTTTAATGACGCAAATAAAAGTTCAAAACTAATTTACTGCCTAATGGGTTGCTAATCCTTCCTTATACTCCAGCCGAAATAGGAAAAGTAAATAGAAAAATATGAATTTTGTAGAAAAATGACAGAGAGCAAAAAGTGTTTAGATCAACGTTTTCTTCACGAAAACAACAGAAAAATCCGGAAACTTTCCACACGCTTTTCCGCGATTCTGGAAAAGTGCGTAAAATTGTGAAAGTCTGATTATAATATTTAAAAACCCAAATAACTTTTAAAAATATTGAAACTTTTAAATGTACAATTATAAATTAAAAAACATTATCCTTGAATAACCTTAGGCCTGTTAACATACTCTCATTACTAGAAAAAAATTAATTTTGCCGTAAATTTTATAGGTGTGCATCTAAAAGGAATTGGCAGCACCCAAGTGAAATTCAAAAAGTTTATAAACATTCTACAAATAACTCATACGATTAAAAAGGAAACAATATCAACCAGAATGTGTGAAATTTGCTTTAAACTGAAGCTGTGGATGTAGAGAACTGCTAACAAAAATTGAGAGTGTATCCGAAAAAGATTTCTTTGAATTATCGATTTAAATTCCGAAAAAAATATAAAACTTTAAGTTTCTAAAAACTCTCATAAAATTATTTGTATCAGGTTTAATTATACTGCACAATGACTAAGAACTGCGTCAATCATGGCCAAAAAAATACCGGACAAAAAATATAAAAAATCTGTATTCTATGTTCTTTACTAAAATTTAATGGTTAAATGAATTTACCCATATATTGCATTTTAATGTAGTTGCATAGAAATGTTTCAAAAATGAATTTTTTAAAATTATTTTTCTACTACAGAACATCGAACTATATTTTATTTCTTGATATTTATCGAAATTTATCCAATTTTATGCGCCTTACCGGTATCGCACAAAAGCGGGTGGAAAATGTATGAGTTTGTCTTTGTTTTCTTGTGGAAAACGTTGACCTATTTTTCTATTCTTTGATAAAGTACATAGTTTTCGAGATACCATCTATTTTTAATTCGTGTAAAACGCGTTTTCTCGATTATATTGCTGAAAAAAGAATAAAAATGATGAATTTTTGTCAGTTCAGTCAGTGTACTAACCTCCCGCCAGGTTTATCGGTAGTCTTCTGTGAATTATAGTAGATTGGTATTTTTAAAGTTTGTAGCTTGTAAATAAATTAGATGCTTTTGACATTATTTTTTATTTTTTTATTTATTTATTACTGCAACAAATTTTACAAAACAAGGTAATATGTCTTAACCTAGATTACAATTAAAGTGACACCTGAGGAGGCTTCGTACTGTGTCTTGCAGTATCTACATTCTCGTTTCTCTCTCCATTAATGTTGCATCTTTAATATAGCGTAATAAAATAGAAAACGAATCGCTAAAATGAGTGTAAAATTCCTATCTAACTTGTGATATGAGTCTATATGTAATAAGGTGGGTACAAAATGTATATAAACAATTTGAGATGGTGTAGGATAAGAATGCAGTTATTTTACCTATAATTAAATATAACATTCTAGAAAGTTTGACAGTAGTATAAGAATTAGTGTGTCGCACGTTTGTGTTATATCATGATAAGATGGGTAAAAATGTAGTGTAGTTGTCTATCAGATATTTTTTAGTTTCTATTCTGAAACGCTTTCTTCTCAGTTTTTTTATATGTGGTGGAAATTTATTATATAACTTGATTCCGTTGCGTTTTATGCATTTTTGAGAGATTTTTTCATTATATAATGGTACTTTATACGAGTTACTTGTCCTACTTTTTGTTTCATATTGATGTACAACAATGGATCCAAAAATTTCCTTCTTATTGTGTACATAGGTCATGGCAACATGCACGTATAAACCCGCCACATCGAGTAATTGATTTTTAGTAAAGATATTTCTGCATCTCTCTCTGCTTTCTTTTATTAAAAATTAATCTAAGGATGTAGTTTTGCGTTATCTGTAGGAGTCGTAGAACTACTTTATTAACAGAACCCCATACTATAACGTCATATCTCATTATGGATTCAACTAGGCTATTGTATGTGACATGCAGAGTTTGGTTGTTTTATATACTTCTCAAGTTGTAGAATTTTTAGATCAATGTTCTTATTCTTTCATTTAAATAGTCGATATTATTTCCCCATTCCAAATGTGGGTCTAAGTTCTAGACACTAGTCCTAGTCCTAGATAGTTTATGGTGGCCGCACTATGTATACAATCGTTAACAGATTTGTTTATTAGAATGGGTACAAATAGAAATTCCAACTTAAGTTGGGGAAAAGGAGATATATTTGATTTTTGTAATGTTCAGCTTAAGAAGATTGGTGTCTAGCCAGGTTTTTACTTTTCTAATTGCCGCAGTGGCTTTTTGTTTTGTTTCGTCCAAAGTTTCCTCCGCACAAATTAGTATCGCATCATCTGCATATAATAAAATATTGCATGCATAATTTTTCTATAAAAGACATTTATATAATAAGGAGTAAGCTGAGACCTAAGATAGTTGTTTGGGAAACCCCAGTTCATATTATTTTTGTTGCGCTGTGAGCATTATCTATTTTGGCTTGCTGTGTTCTGTTGGCTAGATAAGAGAGTCTTTAAATAAATCATATACTTTCCATCTGACACCAATTTTGTTTAGTTTGCTTAATAGGCAAATATGAGATACTGTATCAAAAGCCTTTTGTAAATCTAGGAAGATGGATAAGACTTTCTTGTTCGATTCGAAGCTACTTAGTATAGTGTCTGTTAGCAGTTGAAGATGTTCTTCAATATCAATATTCTTCTGGAATGCATACAGATTTTTCATTTTTCCTAGGAATGACCAAAGCCTGCTGTTTAGATACTGTTAAAAAATGTTGGCAATATTATTTATTAGCGATATCGGGCGATAGATCCTCATATCATTTTTACTGTCATTTTTATAAATTGGTACCACAATACTTTCTTTAAAAAATTCATAAATTATAGAATGTTTAAACATAATGAAAGCTCATTTTATGTCATTTGTATTATTCATTAAAAAGGCAATAATTCATGCTTTGCCAAATAAAAGGCAATTTCGTTACACAAAATATTTAAATGTTTTTAAGGGTCCATGGGGATCTATTCCATACAAAAACAACTCTCGTATTCACGGATTATATTGCAAATGAAAGGGTTATACAATAAAATATAATTGGGTTGAAATTAATTGGTCATCTTCACCTGACCTGACCCCTGTTTGTGAGTCTGGTGACATCCGAAATTAATGATTGAGGTAATGACCTGAGACACCCACTTCAGATTATTCAAAAGGATGCTTAAATAATCCGTTTTAACTCGCATCTATATTAATGGTTGCAGAAAGTGTGAAAGGATGGATTTAACCAACATTATTATTTATTATATTTGTATTTAAGTAATTTTGAAATATCTATAAATGAATTATTATTAATATTGGATATTAAAAAAAGTTAAAACATTTGCAGAATATGTTTGCTTCATTTTTATCTGTTATCTTATGACGATGTGTAAAATGCCGCGCAGGGAAAAGCAATCACTTAACAAATATGTCCGAGGAGGATCCCAAGATTTTCTGTTGCCATATTCAAGATAATGAAATTATAGTGTTACTTCAACTCGTCTTTATTGAAGTTGACATATTCAAGTCAGGGAGAAAATTTGTAATTTTTTCCACATAACTGTTTTTCTTAATGGATGTATTGAAAAAATTCTATAAGAATATGAATTATAATTAGACTTAACTAGTAATAATTAACTATGAATAAAATTAACCGATTTAGAGCGAATTATTAAGAACACTACAGAAACATGGTTGACTAAATATTCGAAGACGTGGTACTTACTTACTTATTTATTCATGTAAATGATTATTACAGGAAGACGTGAGTATATCACACATAAGCAATATAGTACATGACAATACATTTATACTAAGTATACATAAAATACATGTAATTAAACACTTACATTATAAAATAATATAGTCAATATGAAATGGCTTTTGTTAATAGTGAAACTTTACAAAGTGCTAAGGATTTCAGTTACAAGTTATCTTCTAAGAATTGTTGTACTGAGTAATATGCTCCTTTTAGTAGTTTGTATTTCACCCAATTTTTAAATGCTATAGAATTTCTATTTCTAATTCCTGGTGGTTTTTTACTATACAGCTTGGCCCCCAATACTCTACTCCTTGCTGGTTTTTTTTTTGATTCTATGTAGGGGTATTTGAATATCATTTTGTTTTCTCGTGTTGTACTCGTGGTAGTCAGCATTTCTTTTATATTTATGTGGATTAGCATGAACGTGTTTTAGGCAGTTTAATATATATATATATATATATATATATATATGTTAGATAGTGGATTGTTTGAATAACTTTTTAAAAAGAAACTTTATTTGTTACACTGGAGTCAACGTTGACTCGTTAAGAAAATACAATAATAATTTAGAAGTAGTTTAATCGAAAGTGAGTATAAGACTGATTACAAAAAGGTTGTTGGTAATATTTATAATGTTTTGAGAACAAAGGAAACAGTGTTGCTGATTCAGCACAATCAGGATTACTTAGAATTGAAATACAATGCTCATGCAGCGTGAGCGGTTATTGAGAAGAGCTGTTACGCAGTGTGTAATACGATATGTTTGAGAAGGTTAAGCCTGTCTCGATAATATTATATATCATAGTATATTTCTAATATAACAGCTTCCCCCTTATAAAAAAAGTTGGTGTTTTATGCAGCAACTTTTGAAATGAATATAAAATGTATATAAAAGGTAATTGTGCAATTTGGAAAAATATAAAGAGTACAAAAATGTTAAATCGTAAGGTTTACAATACAGAATATAACCTTAGCGTCTAAAATATGAAATGCAAGCACAATAAGCTTGACTCATAAAATAAAATAACATAAAAATGTTAGAGTTAAAATATAGCTTTAGCAAGAAAGCGTAAAATACAAACATACTAGGTTTGAATTGTAAAATAGGATAAAATATTCCTAAGGTTAAAATATAGCTTTACTGTGAAAGCATAAAATATAAGCATGATGGGTTTGAATGAAAATGACGTAAAAATGTTAATAAAATTGAAATTAACAAATGATAGAAAAATAATGAAATATAATGATTAAACAAATGAAATAAAATTCACTGAAGAGTCCAGCACTAAAAGTCAGTAAAAAGGCACAAAACAGTTTGTCTTTATGTAAGTTCTATGTCTTCGGCTTCGTTGTCTTCTCTTCTTAAGGTAGGTCGTCTTCGTGAAGGAAATAGGTTAGCAAATGTCCTGTAGGGTGTGCTAGGCCTCGGTGGAGATGGGGGTGATGCAGAAACATCGATGGCTAGTCTTCGTCTTTTTGTTCTGCACTTACAAAATACGTACAGAAATAACAGTCCAAATATTAGCACAATGATAAAATAGGTGAACCAGGATATGTGTTTTGTTATAAAGGGTTCGTTGATCAAATCATCTAAATCTCTGGAGTATTGGTCCAACTTGTGTTTGGCAACTTCGAGGTCTTCCGTATTGAGATTGTTTAATTTTAGTGGTTTAAGATTTGGAGCTCGGATTTTGTCTGGAATATGTTTACAACATTCAAATGGAATTTGGATTGGATGAGTGTCGTCTTTTACATCGGTTACTTCATTGGTACTGGCTTGAATTTTTGTGATGCCTATGAAGGCGTAACAATTTGGTTGTAATTTTACTATTGAATTTTCGTAGATGACTTCAGTTTTTGAATTTCTTTCTGGACAGTTGATGGTTGTTTGTAGAGGTTCTGCGTTAATAACTAACCATGTGTTTTCGTCTATTTTTTGGACGTTGTAGCCTTGGCTGATGATAAATGACGTCTGGCAGTTTTCTGGCAGAGTTTTGAGGTTCTTGAAGAGACGGGCTTCGCATATGGCATTGTTGTCAATAGGATATGCAAATAAATTTGGACATAATTTGGTATTGAAATAAAGTGGTTTGCATTCTTCAAGGTTCGAGATAGGTATGTACATTAACGAATCATCATCTCTCGCGATATATTTTTGAGAAGTTGATAATACATGATATTAACCAGTTCTATTATCCAAAATAGGAATAGGGTATAATTGAAATACTGAATATGTTTGAGGGTCTATTAAAGGTATGTCTAACACAAATATTAGATCCGAATTTGTTTGAAAAGCTTTTAGTTCTATAATGTCTAAGTACTGTGCAACCTTTGATAGTTTGATTGGAAGCGGTAAATTGTTCCTTTGTAGGTTTTGCGAAATTTCCTGTAGAGAATTTACTAAGTCCTTTGGATTTATAATTGACGTGTGAATTATTTTAAGCCTCGCGAAAGTGATGGAATTTAGGATGTCGTTTAGGTTATCTTCGATAAATAAATAACTTGCCATAAGTTGTTCGCAGATTTCGATAAATTTCAGTTTTGCATGGACGTTTTCTATGTCCTTAGTCATATCTAAAATTGAGGTTTCAATTTCTTTAATATCCTTATTGAAAGTTTCTTCGTCAACTTGCAATTTTTGAATAGTTGCGTTGAAATTTTTGATTACTGAAGTTGTAACGGATATTTGGTTTTTAATTAGGTTTTCGAGTTGGTGTTCGTCATTATTCAATTTGTTGATACAATCAGAATAATACTGACCGTCTTCTGCGTCTAAATTTCCGGTTATTGATTTGAAAATCGTTCCGATGCCATTTAGTATTCCTCGTTTGTATCGTTTCGTGTCAAGGTAAATTTCGTCAAATTTTGATTGTATTGATTGGGAAATTTGCGTCAATAAGCTAAGGCGAGTTTTTACATCTTCTGAAAAGACGTTCATGTAATGATATGCTGGGTCGAGTGTGTTGTATAGTGTCTGTAAGATCTTGTCGTTTTTGTCGAAAGCTGTCTTAAAGGTAGATATGTTTTTGTGTACCAGTAAAGTCCATTTCTTGTGAGAAATCACAATGTCCGTGTCTTGGTGATAATATACTCCGATCGTATTGTTATTAGGTGTTATTTTAAATTGAGCAAGTGCTGATCCGATCAGCAGGAGAAACCTGAAAATAAATTTAATCTTCAGTATATGGTTTCATTCGATCAAAATTTACTTTGGTTGTTTGGTTTGTTTCGAGATTTAGTAATGTAGCGGAATTTTGAAAGATTTCTGTAATTTCAAAGGAACCGTTGAATTTATTTTGCAGTTTATTTTTTATTTGTGATTCTTTGACGTACACTTTGTCGCCAATATTATATGTGTGTCTATTCTCGGGAATGTTCTTGTCGAATCGAACTTTGGCTTTTTGTTTTTGTGCTTCTGTTCGACTTCGCGCAATTTTGTAATAATGGGATATTCGATTATTTAGGTCTCTAACGTATTTGGTGATCAGGTCTTTTTGGTTGTAAAGAGTTTCAGGTGGTCGGTTAGCTGTATGTCCGAAAATAAGCTCGTATGGCGTAAAGCCATGAGTTTTGTTTACCGAGTTATTGTAACATATCACCGCATAGGGTAATATAGTAAAGGGATGTTCGTTGGGATTTTCGGTTTTGTGTATTCTTATCATTTCTGCTAGGGTGGCATGGAATCGTTCGATAGATCCGTTGGATTGAGGATGTCCTACGCTTGAGTATGTTAGTTTTATGTCGTAAAGGGTACAAAGGTCTTTTAATAAATTATTATCAAATTCACCGCCATAATCGCAATGAATTCTTAGTGGGGTACCATAATGCTGAAAATAAAGCAACAGGGTATTTACGACTGATTTTGCGCTCTTGTCTGGGACTGCGTAAGCTTGAGTAAATTTGGTTAACTCGTCGCGGATAGTTAATGCATAGTTTCGCGTGGGAAATTCGAATAGATCAATATTAACTCTCTCGAATGGAGTTTTAGGGGTTTCGGAAATCACTAAGGGATTGTTGAGGTTCTTGCGACAGACTTTTGTTCTTTGACATGTTTCACAATTTTTTATAAAATTTTCGACGTCTTTTGTTAAGCCTTGCCAATTATATTTATTTTTGATTCTACGTATCGTTTCATTTATTCCACGATGTAAATTATTTTTTCCCGTGTGATGCTGGTCGAGAATGATCGGACGTTGGTCCTCGTCGGGAGTTCGTACTAAATTTTGACAAATAATTACTTTTAAGTCTTTTTTCTGCAAAAATAAATGATAGGATTTCGAGAATGGGAAAGTCTAAGTTATGTTCAACGTGATAAGTTTTGGAAAGGTCTAATTTGTTTCGATGTTTGTACAGTGTTAAAAATAGGTGTTCTGCCACAGACTCTGGGTCGAAGGGTAGAGCGATAATGTAATAGTTTCTTTGTCGGGTTGATTTACTGGAAACGATATTAATTGTGTTGTTATAAAACTCTGGGTTTTCCTCGAAAATATCTTCGATAATTTGATGGTGAAGGTCTGTCAAGTTGTTTTGTTGGAAAAACGTTATGATGTTTTTATTTTCTCGATCTAATAGTTGTTTATTTGTGATTTGAATTTTGGAATAGTCTATTAGAGATTTGGTTTTGTAAAGGCGGGAGAATGTGTCAAATTCTCGGGCAATTTGTTCGTCAGTGATCTCGTCGGTGTTGTCTGAGGTTTCATCTTCGTCTGAGTCTTCGTTTGAGTCTTCGTTTGCGGCTAGAATTTTTGAATAAAATTTGGAACATTCTGAAAAGTGATTGATTTTAATTCTGGACAACGCGTCCGCGTTTTTATTGATCTTTCCGGGTTTGTATATTATCTCGTAGTCATATTCTTCGAGTTTTAAGCGCCAACGCGCTAGTCTACTACCTGGGTCTTTTATGGAAAATAACCAAGTGAGTGGTCGGTGGTCGGTGACGAGTTTGAACTTCCTTCCGAATAGATATGGCCTAAAATGCTTTACACTCCAGACCAAAGATAAAAGTTCACGCTCAATGGTTCAATACTTAGTTTCCGCGCCGCATAAAGTTCGAGATGCGTATGCGATTGGCAAATCTGTTCCTATACTTCCTTGTGAAAGTACAGAACCTATTGCAAATGCACTAGCGTCTGTAGTTAGGACAAAAGGTTCATCAAAGTTGGGGTAGATCAATATCGGGGTAGTGCTACGTCAAATTTTAAAACTCAATCTGACGTAACTAGTTGGTCGTTGTCTGTTGACATAACGGTATTTGCCGGCCGACTAACAGTGGAGATGGTCGGGGTTCTAAATTACTATGATGTATCAGGGCGCCAAGTAAATTTTTCCTCTCCAAATACCAGCTCAAGTACAATGTAACCTTAAATTTACTAAATAAATTACTTAGCGAGACGATAATGAAAAATTCAAATTCAGTTTTATCTTTTAATAACAATAAACGAAGTAACTTTATAACATTCAAGAGTACAATAACGTAGGGGATGGTAGACAAATTCACACAAAAAAAAAATATATCTAACTGGGTATACGCGTCTTACGTAAGTGCTTAAACCCCCAACAAATATCATAGATGTTATAATTAGTTGACAGAATATTTTCATAAAATGTTTAGCAAAATTTAAAAAAAAATATATATATAGGTACAGTGGTGAAATTTTTTTAGTAAAATTTATAATATATTTTTAAGAAAAATTCAATGTATATATGGCGCAAGAAGGATACAAACTGCAGGCAGCAGGGCTTCAGCTTCGGCTCAATTTTCAGGAATGGGCAACTTCCAGCCTATCAATTAACCCAAAAAAATGGATGGCTCTCCACAAAAAAGAAATTCCAGTCCAGTAAGGAGAAGTAACATAAGTACGTGTAGACCAGTGGAAAAAAGTTATTCGTTCGTATCAGGAGACAAAAAAAAATCGTATGAAAAACTACGAAATCCTAGACGAAACCGTAGGTGAAAATAAAACCCTCGTTTCGGAGGGTTTTCCTAGAGAAATGTTGTTGACCTTGGATGTCCTTGGCCTCGTGTAAATTTGGCAAAAATGGCTTTTACGTATAGATCCTTCCAATGAAGACAATCGATTTCCAATACCATAAAAATATGCACTCGTCCAAACATAAATGGAAAATCGAAAAGTAATGTTGCGAAAATATCCCAAAATGGTGAAATTACTTGTTTCAAAAATCGCAACGAGCACGTAAAATTACCACTTAATAAATTGCCAAGCGTTCGAGCCAATTACACGTGAAAAGTGACAGACTACCGGAAGACAAAACCTAAGCCAAAAACTATTGTGAAGAAATAAATCTGTGTTACCGATCGTCAGTCGGTTATAGGAATCTACCTATAAACTAATTAAAAGTTATTGGTTTCCTAGCTTAAGAATTACAGAAATAGAGAGCTTAAGTATATGCAACACGCTACACAACAAAATGTATAAAGCCATGCCTATACCTGCAACAATTCCTTACAATTGCGAATTCATATAGACAACTAAATAATAAATATTACGCGTGACGACGGATAACACGAATTCGTTAGACATTAAACGTAAGAGATAAAGTAATGATTTAGAAATTTTTTTAAATAATGTATAAATGTTAAATTGAACTGTAACAACCACCCCCCTTCACAAAGGAATTTACCCCGTAAATTTCTCCAAAAAGAAAAAAAACAATGAAAGACGCACACAATAGGTTTAAACGCACAACCATCTTAACACTATGAGGCTTAAAATGCTTGGGGTTACCTCACCTCACAGTTAACCCACTTGCAACTAAAACTTGCGGGAGTGTTCTCCTATCTGCCACAGCGGCCACCCTTCCACCAGCAACTAGATGACAGTCACGTCAGAGCACTGCACTGAGGGATTTGACATGGTGTTGACCGACCTCGACCAAGCCAACCAAAACAAAGACCCATGGCAAGCTGATCCCCAGCTCAATGACTGACCCCCTGGCATCCAGTTTGCCATTTAAGACAGCCAGTGAAATGTAACCGCTCCCAGCAAGATCGGAGTCCCTCTAAGCATTCAAAAACAAAAAACTAAGTGGCCGTTCAGGGGACTTTTACCCCACATAGGACAATCCCATGGTGGTAGAATTCTTTTTACAACCCCCTCACCACAGAGGTTAAAAAAAATGACACCTTACTTAGTGGGTTCCAGCCAGCTAAGTAAGTTATAGTAAATCCTAAAATCAAGAAAGAAAACCTAATCAAATACTATAGCTCGCGACACCCTACAGATAGACAGGCACATTAAAATCCAGTAACAGGTAAACAAAATGTTATAATAAATTTAATTACTAGATGAAATTACTGATTAGTAGATCAATGTCCAAAGGGACGTGAAATTAAATAACTTACGGCCATATACGACCTACGACACAAAAAATATTTCACTGTTAGTAGAGACTAAGCGAAAATCCCTTACTAACCCACTACTATGGCAATAACATTCATACTCAAGACAAACAAGAGATCAAGATCTGAAAAGCTTTTATTTTCCAAAAATGATCTATCTAATGGCGGTATATGAAACACCAACCAAGGTAACATATTATAACTATTATACTGGATCTAAGTGCTCGTCTGGTTCTATATAAGGTTTTAAATCCTTAACGTGCCAGCTACCATTACACTCTGTACCAGATAAATCTTCTAAAATATACACGCAATAGCCTATTTTCTTTTTGACTTTATAAGGTCCCTCGAATTTCCCTGCTAGTTTGGCAGTGAAATAATTTGCAGCATCAGACTGTGCATACTTTCGTTTCCAAACTAAGTCACCAATCTTAAATTCAACTTCTCTACGCCGTAAATTATATTTTTCTCGAGATTTATCGTAAGCTTTTTCTAATCGTTCCGCAACTGACGTACGCATTTTCACAAGAGCAGCAAATCTTTCCGACACAGAGGGTGAATTATCATTGTCGTTATCGATATTATTATGTTTATATTCTGAACCATGAATACACATTTCTTTGCCAAAATTTATGAAATATGGCGTTTGACCCGTAACTTCATGACGTGCAGTGCGTAATGCGCAACCTAGTGCACTTAAATTTACGTCCCAGTCTCTTTGATGTTCTTTAATGTAAGCGGACATCATAGTTTTCATTACTCGATTATATCTTTCAGTGGTATTCGGAGCAGGATGATAATTTGGGTTAAAAAGAATTTTTATATCGTATTTTTCAGCAAGATTAGCAAAGTCTTTGCTCGTGAATTGTACTCCGTTATCACAACGAATGATTTGTGGTACACCGAATATATGAAATACTTGTTCTTCTAGTAAAGGAATGAGTTTATTAGCTAAAGCTCGTTTTATCGGGAAAAATAAATTAAATTTACTGAAGTTGTCAGTTACTACGAAAATATGCATATTACCTTTCTTACTTTTGGGTAATGGGCCAAATAAATCCATACTAATAACTTGCCAACAACGGTCAGCTATTACCCTCTTACCCATCAATCCAGCAGGTCGTTTTTGTTCCGGTTTTATTCTCTGGCAAATCTCACACGATCTTACATAATTACTAACGTCAGCTTTCATTCGTGGCCAATAATATAACCGAGCAATACGACTAAAACTTTTGAATATCCCGAGATGTCCTGCTGTCTCTAAATCATGGTTATTATGCATAATTTCGCGCCGTTTTTCTTTAGGAACAACTAATTTCCAGAAATCATTGTTACTGCGTAGTTCAGGGAAGTCAAGTTCAGTATATTTATACAATTTATTGTCTAATATCCGCCATTTAGGAAATTTTAAAGGACTGTTTTTGACATTTTCTAACATTTTAAGATACCATTTATCCTGTATTACCTCGACCTTCATGTTACTCACCACAATATCGACATTATCTTTATCTACTATTAAACGTGACAAAGCGTCTGGCACTACATTGTCTTTGCCTTTACGATGAACTACTGTATAGTGAAACTGTTGCAATCTAAGTGCCCATCTACCTAATCTACCCTGTGGATTTTGCAGATTATCCAACCATTGTAAACTATAACAGTCTGTTACTACCGAAAACTTAGCTCCTTCTAAGAAGCAACGCAGCTTTTCTATACTCCACAGCACCGACAATAACTCTCTTTCGACAGCTGAGTACTTACGCTCTTGTTTGGTTAAAGTACGTGATAAATAACAAATAACATGCTCGCTATCTCCGATTTTTTGTGTGAGAACCGAGCCTAATGCAAATGAAGATGCGTCTGTTTGCAATATAAAAGGATACTCAAAATTTGGACACGTTAATATAGGAGCTGATACTAAAGCATTTTTAATATTTCTAAAAGAATTTTCACAATTTTTATCCCAAATAAATTTAGAGCCTTTCTTTAATAAATTAGTTAGCGGAGCTATCAAGTCAGAAAATGCTGGTATGAAACGTCGATACCATGAAACCATACCGATGATTCGACGAACTTCGGTAACTGAGGTAGGAGCAGGCATATTTGAAATGCAGCTAACTTTTTCGGGGTCAACATGTAGACCATCACGATTGACTACGTAACCTAAATATTTTAATTCTGGCCTACAGAAAAAGCATTTTTCACGATTAAGCGTTAATCCAGCTTCATATAGACGTTTAAAAACCTCTGACAAAATTTCAATATGCTTATCAAAATCTGGGGCTATAACGATAATGTCATCTAAGTAGCAAAAAACGAAAGGTTCGAGTTCAGGACCTAATACAGTGTCAATTAGTCTTTGGAATGTAGCAGGTGAATTATGCAATCCAAAAGGAAGGCGAGTAAATTGATACAACCCTCTACCAGGTACTGTAAATGCCGTATATTGTTTACTGTCTTCACTTAAAGAAATTTGCCAAAAAGCGCTTTCAATATCTAAACTGGTTAGATATTTTGCAGAGCTTAATTTTGATAAAATCGAATTTATATACGGTAATGGATAAGCGTCTCTTTCTGTTACTGCATTTAATTTCCTAAAATCAACGCAGAAACGTTGGCTACCATCTTTCTTTGGTACCAATAACACAGGAGAAGACCAACCTGACTTACTATGTTCAACAATACCTTGCTTTAACATTTTATCTAGTTCTTCATCGATAATTTTCTGTTTGAAAGGTGAAACCGGGTAATATCTTTGTTTAATTGGTGGACTAGAAGTAATAATTTTGTGTTTTACCAGGGTGGTACAACCTTTTTTGTCGTCAATTTTAGAAAAATAATCATTCACGACTTTATCCAAGTCTGCTTGTTGTTTATCGCTTAAATTAAATTCAATGGAATTAACTACAGGTACTTCCAAATTTTCGGACGAAAAATACCATTCACCACGTCTCATATCAGGTACTATTCCCATATTAACCCAAAAATTTATACCCAAAACTAAACTGTGCCTCAGCGCTGGTACAACATATAAATCCATAACCTTTACGATATCACGTAATCTAATCGGAATGGTAACTACTCCTATACATTCACATAAATCATTATTAGCTATTGTGCACGAAATATTACAACTATTTAATTTAACACCTAAAGACTGTAAAATTTTCCATCCTGAATTACCTAAAAATGATTTGTTTGCTCCCGAATCCAATAAACCAAAGAAATCTTGACCTAAAATATTTACTTTTAAATATGGACATTCATTGTCACCAACATGTGCTAAAATGTAATCAAGTACAGGGGATAATTTATTTTCAATACAAATGGCCTGGGCATCCGTAGAAGGCAGAATTTGGCCTAGTTCTGTCTTCTTGATCCGTTTCCCGAATTACAGTCAGGGCAAGTGTTCTTAGTGAAGCCTGGTTTATTACATCTAAAACACTTAATGTCTAATCTCATTCTACAATTACGCGCTATATGATTTGGTTTACCACAACGAAAGCAATTTTTAGGTGTTACTTTTTGTACTTGTATTTCATGTACAACTGGTTTATTACTTTGTGGTTTACTAAGTACTGGTAGTTTATAATCTAAGTCAGGTTCACAAGTAAGACTACCTGGAATTGGAGGTATAAATTCATCAATATTCTCTTTAATTTTCTCTATTTTCCTGCATGATTTAACTAACTCATAAGAAGATTCTATATTATCAATGTTAGTGCTTAAACGTTCTTGATAAAAAGGTGCTATATTTTTGCGTAATATTTCCATACGTTTATGCTCTGGTACAGCGTAAGGCATTCTATCAAACAAATTAGACATCGTGGCAATATAAATACCAATAGGTTCATCCCCTTGGGTACGTTTTTCGATTTGACGCCAGAGTTTTTCTGAAGACGGTGTAAATTGCTCCCTCATAAACTGAACTAACTCATCCCAATTAGAAGCGTTTTTCCCAACAAAATGATAAAACTTTAAGGCATCACCTTCAAATAATTGAGAAGCATTATAATATAATTGTTGCTTATTTAAATTATAGGCTTTACTACTATCATCAACACGCTGTAAAAATGCATTAAAACTAAGAAGTCCTTGATCTCCGGAGAATTTTAGACCCCATTTGTGCACAGGTACAGTGTTAAAGTAATTTGGAATTTGTAAAACTCCCGAATTGATATCCAAATTAGGAGACGTTATATTTTCCTCAACTGTATTGCTACCCGTTGCGCTATTATTGGCAAGCGTAACATCTTCCGGTTTAGGATCAGATTCAAAACTTTTCGATTTTGAGGTATAATTTGAAACTAGTTCAGTCACATGAGTGAGTGCTCTACAACGTCTTGCAGTTAATGCTTCATCATTACTCGATATGCGTTCCACTCTTTTTAAGACATGTGTTAATTTGCATTCAATTTTTTTAATTTGAGTAGGTGAACCAGAAAATGAATTAATATCTTCCTCAATATCAAGCAATTTTTTCTCACATTCACTCAACTCTTTCTCAGCATCTAACTTTACTGGACTACGTATGACCGTCCCAGCTTTTTCTAAAATCAAAGCACCACGCAAACATTTTCTTAACGTCTCGACATTACCTATTTCAGAAAGTCCTCTTATACGTAACTCATACTCTAATTCATCTTTCACTAGTCTATCTACGTCAAGCTTAAACCTACCTGCCATTTTTAAATTTTAAATATTTTTTTTTTTAAACAAAATCAAATTTATACCAATATATGTCTATGTAAATGAATATTTTGCTTGTTAATACTATTTTTATCTCTGCCAACTCAACCCTACGTCATGTATTCTTGAATTTCAAAACAAATAAATTGAAAAAAAAAAAAGTAATATAACTAAACCACGTTGGTGCGCCAAAACTGCTACGTCAAATTTTAAAACTCAATCTGACGTAACTAGTTGGTCGTTGTCTGTTGACATAACGGTATTTGCCGGCCGACTAACAGTGGAGATGGTCGGGGTTCTAAATTACTATGATGTATCAGGGCGCCAAGTAAATTTTTCCTCTCCAAATACCAGCTCAAGTACAATGTAACCTTAAATTTACTAAATAAATTACTTAGCGAGACGATAATGAAAAATTCAAATTCAGTTTTATCTTTTAATAACAATAAACGAAGTAACTTTATAACATTCAAGAGTACAATAACGTAGGGGATGGTAGACAAATTCACACAAAAAAAAAATATATCTAACTGGGTATACGCGTCTTACGTAAGTGCTTAAACCCCCAACAAATATCATAGATGTTATAATTAGTTGACAGAATATTTTCATAAAATGTTTAGCAAAATTTAAAAAAAAATATATATATAGGTACAGTGGTGAAATTTTTTTAGTAAAATTTATAATATATTTTTAAGAAACATTCAATGTATATATGGCGCAAGAAGGATACAAACTGCAGGCAGCAGGGCTTCAGCTTCGGCTCAATTTTCAGGAATGGGCAACTTCCAGCCTATCAATTAACCCAAAAAAATGGATGGCTCTCCACAAAAAAGAAATTCCAGTCCAGTAAGGAGAAGTAACATAAGTACGTGTAGACCAGTGGAAAAAAGTTATTCGTTCGTATCAGGAGACAAAAAAAAATCGTATGAAAAACTACGAAATCCTAGACGAAACCGTAGGTGAAAATAAAACCCTCGTTTCGGAGGGTTTTCCTAGAGAAATGTTGTTGACCTTGGATGTCCTTGGCCTCGTGTAAATTTGGCAAAAATGGCTTTTACGTATAGATCCTTCCAATGAAGACAATCGATTTCCAATACCATAAAAATATGCACTCGTCCAAACATAAATGGAAAATCGAAAAGTAATGTTGCGAAAATATCCCAAAATGGTGAAATTACTTGTTTCAAAAATCGCAACGAGCACGTAAAATTACCACTTAATAAATTGCCAAGCGTTCGAGCCAATTACACGTGAAAAGTGACAGACTACCGGAAGACAAAACCTAAGCCAAAAACTATTGTGAAGAAATAAATCTGTGTTACCGATCGTCAGTCGGTTATAGGAATCTACCTATAAACTAATTAAAAGTTATTGGTTTCCTAGCTTAAGAATTACAGAAATAGAGAGCTTAAGTATATGCAACACGCTACACAACAAAATGTATAAAGCCATGCCTATACCTGCAACAATTCCTTACAATTGCGAATTCATATAGACAACTAAATAATAAATATTACGCGTGACGACGGATAACACGAATTCGTTAGACATTAAACGTAAGAGATAAAGTAATGATTTAGAAATTTCTTTAAATAATGTATAAATGTTAAATTGAACTGTAACATTAGTTGTCAAAGTTTGTTTTAGGGTTTCGAATGAATTTGTACAGTCATTGTCGAAATTGAAAGGTATATCTTTTTGTAGCAACTTAGTTAAGGGTTTTGAAATTTTAGAGAAATTAGGAATGAAGCGTCTATAGTAGCCTGCTAGACCTAGAAAAGATTTAATTTCTTTCTGATTTTTGGGTTGAGGAAAATTTAGAATTACTTCGACTTTGGCAGGGTTTGGTTTTACACCATCCTTTGTAATAAGATGTCCTAAATAGGCGACTTCCTTGCGAAGGAATTCGCATTTGTCTGGCTGAATTTTGAGGTTGGCTTTTTGTAGACGTTTGAAGACTTCTGTTAATTGGGAAATATGTTCGTGGATAGTAGGGGAATAAATAATAATATCGTCCATGTAGACGAGACAGCGTTCATTTTGGATGCCTAATAGAATATTGTCCATGACCCTCTGGAAAGTGGATGGAGCATTTTTTAGACCGAATGGCATACGTACAAATTCGTAGTGGCCATTCTCTACCGTGAAAGCTGTTTTTTGGATGTTCTTAGGATCGATTTCAATTTGGTGGAAGCCAGAGGCCAAGTCTAGAGTCGTGAAATATTGACATCTGCCTAATTGGTCTAGAAGATCAGAAATGTTGGGCAAAGGATACTTATCACCTATCGTTACTTCGTTTAATTTTCGGTAGTCAACTACGACGCGCCATTTCTGTTTACCAGAAGCGTCTAGTTTTTTGGGGACTACCCAAACTGGGGAGGACCAGGGAGAAATTGAAGGCTGGATAATGCCTTGGTCGAGCATTTTCGAGACTTGTGATTTTACCTCTTGTTTATGAATTTGGGGGTAACGATAAGATTTAGTGAAAATTGGTTTAGAATCGTTAGTGTCTATTGAATGTTTGATTTCATTGGTAAATGTCAAGTTGTCACCTTCTAAATAGAATATGTCTGAAAAGTCTAAACAGAGTTGAGTAATTAGTTCACTCTCCTCATCGTTCAAGTGATCTAAGCGTAATTGGTTTCTTATTTCGTAATTTCTGTCTATGTATTGGGAATCCGGATTTTGAAGATTTACGTTAAATATTGATCTAAATTTTTGAACGGGTTCAAGTTTAAGATTTGAAAATTTTATTGTTTTCGGAATTGCATTTGAGTTTATTACTGTCGTCAAAAATTCACCATTGTTATCTACTTTGACAATGGCGTTCGGTAAACGTACCCTTTCGTTTTCCTGGGCTATTAGTATAGCTTCGGTATTTTGTAAATTACATTTAAGCTTAAAAATCTTTTATGTGCGTGGTTCGATAGAAATTACATTTTGGTTTTTTGTTTCGTTTAAATTTTGATTTTTAATCGGGCTCCAGAGTGTAGTTAATATATTATCAGTAACTTGATACAATGGTACGGTTTTGAAATTAGTGATTAATTGTCTGTTTTTAATGTCTATTAAGCAATCGTAATGGTCCAAAAAGTCGGCACCTAAAAGTCCGTCAAATTCTATATCTAGATTATGAATGTAAACTTTGTATGGATCATTCGGATTGAAAGGTATGAGAGCAGATTCAGTGATATTAATTTTTTCGTCTGTTATACCTTGTATAATTACATTTTCGTGGGATCGACGTTTATAGTTTTCTGCCGTTTCGGGTTTGAATATAGAGATACCTGCGCCTGTGTCTATCAAGATTTTGAAACGTTTAGTGATGTCTTCTATGTAAAATAAATTTTTGGAGTTTACGATATTTAGTTTGTAGCGGGGTGTTTTTACATGAATTGATTTTCCGGGAAGTTCAGGTTTGGGTCGAAACTGTCCTGGAGGTTTATCGCTTGGACTTGATGAGAAATTTGGTCCAGCTCGTCCGTTTGTTGTGTCGGAGTACTCGTGGAATACTCCGGGCCTATGCAAAAATCCGGAGGATTAGCAGTATAATCCTCGTGCTGTTGAGATTGAGAATTAGCAGTATAATTCTCGTACTGTTGGGGTTGAGAATTAGCAGTATAATTCTCACATTGTTGGGTTCCAAAGTCGTAATCATAATCATTTTCGTTAGAATAATTGGGAGAATAATTGGTAGAATAATTTACAGGATAACTTTCATATTGGTTTGGGCTATCAGTGTAGTTATCATAAGGTTCTTGATTTAGGTGATGTGTCTTTTGTTGATTAAACCTGTTGAAATTTGGGTTTGGTTGGATGGCAGAAGGTCTTTGTTGGTTGAAGTTTGGATTTGGCCTGATAGCTGAGGGCCTGTTCTGTTGAGAATAATTTTGCTGCTGGTTAGAGAAATTTTGGAAATTTTGCGGTCTATGATTAGATGTGAAATGTTGCCTTGGAAGCTGTGCTTGATTAGAATAAGCATTTGGTGTGAAATTGGGAGATGGGGATTGATAGTTTTGCCTTGTGCGGCATTCGTTAACATGGTGTCCGTTTCTTTTGCAGAAGGTGCAAAATTGTGGGGAGTTTGGACGTCTTTGTGGGTTTTGAATGGGATTTTTATTTGGAACTCTATTAGAAAATTTTTGTGATTCAAAATAGGATAATTGCAATTCACGTTTAATGCGGTTTATTGCGTCTAACATGTCGCCAGGGTTACCAGCCCTAATGATTTGACCTAATTTGGGTTCTAATCCGGTTAATAAAGTAGTCAATGTCATATTTTCAATGAGGTTACATTGAGCAGTTTTTTCCTCTAGAGTTAGAGTCTGCTTTTGCACTGCTGCGTGCATTTTCGCGTTGTGCGTTTGTAGTCTTGATACAAATATTAGTGCGGTTTCGTTGGGTAACTGACGAATTCTCTGCAGATCCTGAATCAAAGCTGTCAGGTCGCGAGAGTCGCCAAAATGAGCTTCAAGTAAGCTTTTGATTTCTGCCCATGTAGCAGGGTTTCGGGAATTTATTAGTTCTGCGGCTTTTCCGCGTAATTTATTTTTTATGTGAAGCGTTAATAAGACGCGCTGATCATCAACAGCGATCCCCTGAGCGGTTATGCAAGCTGAAATAAATGTTTGCAAGAATATGGGGTTGCCGTCAAATTCGGGCACTATGGAAAATATTTCGCTTAACCTATAAGGTTCAATATTTATTGTTTCGTTCGCCGTGATTGAATTGTTTGCATTGGAATTGCTTACGTTTGTAGCCATTTTATTTATATTATTTAGATAATCGAATAACTTAAAACACCTTTTCAATTTGAGCTAGTACGCTACTGATAATTGGCAATTTTTTTTTATTATATGTAAAACAATGTGCTGTTTATTTTATAATATTTCAAAATTTAATTACAAGGATAATTGGATTAATTTAAAAAGTGTTTTTAGTTGGGAATAATGTCACTGAAATTTTATATACTAATGTGCATTTAAACAGTATAGAACATGTGGGTTTTATTTTATTTCACAGTCAAGTAAGGCGTAAACTTAACCTTTATATGATATATGATATTATGATAAAAATAATGTTAAGATAAAAATGGTATGTGATTGTAGTTAATTAGATAAATTCGCACTTAAGGAGTATATGATATTACCATAAAAATAATGTTACGATAGGAACAGTGTATGATTACGGTTATTTATATAGGTCACACAAATTATAATCAAGATATTTTGTTTCAAGTTTAAATAAAATTACTATTTTAGATATTAGAACTGTATGTAGCAATGCAATGTATTTTGATAAAATAGAATGTAAAATTGCAAATAAATGTTTGCGAGATGATTCAAAAATGACTTACCCTAAATTTTTCATTCCTCGTGGTCCAGTTGAATGCGACTTCGTGAGCTTAGCTTCACCAAAGGTCTCTCTCTGCCAGGGGCGTCACTGGGTGTTCCTTCCACAGGGTTGCCTTTGATGCCGAAGACACCAACGATGGGACGGGATGAAATTCTTACTTGCTAATTGTTGAATCGTATTGATTTGAAATGTTGCTTTGTTGCTTGTATTTCTTGATAATTATTATTGTTTCGCTTCTGTGCGTTTGAGAATAATGTAGGTTCTTCTGAACAAAGGATTGGGATCCACCACTACAGCTAAGAAGTTCTCCTTGTTCCAGAAGCTCTTTTCGTCCGGTTAGGCACTTTTTTCAGATGGACTCCTTGTTCCCTCGGATATGTTTGCTACTGGTTAGGCTCCCGAACTGTGCGTGTTTTCAGATCCGCCACGACTGCGCCAATGTTAGATAGTGGATTGTTTGAATAACTTTTTAAAAAGAAACTTTATTTGTTACACTGGAGTCAACGTTGACTCGTTAAGAAAATACAATAATAATTTAGAAGTAGTTTAATCGAAAGTGAGTATAAGACTGATTACAAAAAGGTTGTTGGTAATATTTATAATGTTTTGAGAACAAAGGAAACAGTGTTGCTGATTCAGCACAATCAGGATTACTTAGAATTGAAATACAATGCTCATGCAGCGTGAGCGGTTATTGAGAAGAGCTGTTACGCAGTATGTAATACGATATGTTTGAGAAGGTTAAGCCTGTCTCGATAATATTATATATCATAGTATATTTCTAATATAACATATATATATATATATATATATGTTAGATAGTGGATTGTTTGATTACCTTTTTAAAAACTTTATTTTATTTAACACTGGAGTCAACATTGACTCGTTAAGAAAATACAATAATAATTTAGAATGTGTTTAATCGAAAATGAGTATAAGACTGAAGGTACAAATGTCTGTTGGTTATATTTTTAACATCAGAGAACAAAGAACATTAAATTGGCAATTCAGAATGATAGGAGATTACCAAGAAAGAAACATTAAGCTCAGATAGCGGTTATTAGAGAAGAGCTGTTACCCAATCTGTAACATGATATGTTTGAGAAGGTTAAACCTGTCTCAGTGGTATTATATATCATGGTATATTTCTAATATAACAGCTTCCCCCTTATAAAAAAAGTTGGTGTTTTATGCAGCAACTTTTGAAATGAATATAAAATGTAATAAAAGGTAATAATGAATTTTGGAAAATGTAAAAGAGTACATAATGTAAGGTTTAAAATATAGAATATAACCTTAGCGTCTAAAATATGAAATGCAAGCACAATAAGCTTGATCCATAAAATAAAATAACATAAAAATGTTACAGTTAAAATATAGCTTTAGCAAGAAAGCGTAAAATACAAACATAATGAGTTTGTTGTAAAATGGGATAATATAAAAATATTCCCAGGGCTAAAATACGGCTTTACCGTGAAAGCCTAAAATATAAGCACGATACGTTTGAATGGAAATGGTATAAAAATGTTAATGCAATTGAAATTAACAAAGGATAAGTAAAATAATGAAATGTAATGATTAAATGAATAAAACATGGTTCACTGAAGAGTCCAGCACTAAAAGTCAGTAAAAAGGCACAAAATAGTTCATCTTTAGGTAAGTTCTATGTCTTCGGCTTCGTTATCTTCTCTCCTTAGGGTAGGTCGTCTTCGTGAAGGGAATAGGTTAGCAAATGTCCTGTGGGGTTTGCTAGGCCTAGGTGGAGATGGGGGTGATGCAGAAACATCGATGGCTAGTCTTCGTCTTTTTGTTCTGCACTTACAAAATAGGTACAGAAATAACAGTACAAATATTAGCACAATGATGAAGTAGGTGAACCTGGATATGTGTTTTGTTACGAAGGGTTCGTTGATTAAATCGTCTAGATCTCTGGAATATTGGTCCAATTTGTGTTTGGCAATTTCGAGATCTTCTGTGTTAAGGTTGTTTAATTTTAATGGTTTAAGGTTTGGTGCTCTAATGTTGTTTGGAATTTTGTTGCAGCATTCGAATGGAATTTGGATGGGATGAGTGTCGTCGTTTACTTCGTTGGTACTGGCTTGGATTTTTGTGATGCCTATAAAGGCATAACAATTAGGTTGTAATTTCACTATTGAGTTTTTGTAGATGACTTCAGTTTTCGAACTCCTTTCTGGACAATTGATGGTTGCCTGTAATGGTTCTGCGTTGATAACTAACCACGTATTTTCGTCTATATTTTGGATGTTGTATCCTTGGCTGATGATGAATGACGTCTGACAGCTTCCTGGCAGAGTTTTGAGGTTCTTGAAGAGACGGGCTTCGCAAATGGCATTATCATCAATGGGGTATGAAAATAGATTTAGACATAATTTAGTGTTGAAGTAGAGTGGTTTGCATTCTCTGAGATCCGGGATGGATAAGTACATTAAAGAATCATCATCTCTCGCGATATATTTTTGAGAGGTTGACAAGATATGATATAAGCCAGTTCTATTATCCAAAATAGGGATAGTATATAATTGAAATACTGAATAGGTTTGAGGGTCTACCAAAGGTATGTCTAATACGAATATTAAATCTGAATTTGTTTGAAAAGCTTTTAGTTCTATAATGTCTAAATACTGTGCAACTTTTGATAATTTGATAGGAAGTGGCAAATTGTTCCTTAGTAGGTTCTGTGAAATTTCCTGTAAGGAATTTACCAAGTCTTTTGGGTTTATGATCGATGTATGAATTATTTGAAGCCTCGTGAAAGTGACAGAATTTAGGATATCGTTTAAGTTATCTTCGATAAATAGATAGCTTGCCATAAGCTGTTCGCAGATTTCTATAAATTTTAATTTTGCGTCAATATTTTCTATGTCTTTAGTCATGTCTAGAATTGAAGTTTCGATTTCTTTAATATCTTTATTGAAAGTTTCTTCATCAACTTGCAGTTTTTGAATTGTTGCGTTGAAATATTTGATTACTGAAGTTGTGACAGATATTTGGTTTTTGATTAAATTTTCGAGTTGGTGCTCGTCATTATTTAATTTGTTGATGCAATCAGAATAATACTGACCATATTCTGCATCTAAATTTCCAGTTATTGATTTGAAAATTGTTCCAATACCGTTTAGTATTCCTCGTTTGTATCGTTTCGTGTCAAGGTAAATTTCGTCAAATTTTGATTGGATTGATTGAGAAATTTGTGTCAATAAACTGAGGTGAGTTTTTACATTTCCTAAAAAGACGTTCATGTAATGATACGTTGGATCGAGCATGTTGTGTACTGTCTGTAAGATCTTGTCGTTCTTGTCGAAAGCTGTCTTAAAGGTAGATATGTTTTTGTGTACCAGTAAAGTCCATTTCTTGTGAGAAATCACAATGTCTGTGTCTCGGTGATAGTATACTCTAATCGTATTGTTAATTGGTGTTATTTTAAATTGAGCAAGTGCTGATTCGAACAGCAGGAAAAACCTGAAAATAAATTTAATTTTCAGAATAAGGTTTCATTCAATCAAAGTTTACTTTAGTCGTTTGGTTTGTTTCCGGATTTAATAATGTTGCAGAATTTTGAGAAGTTTCTAAAATTTCGAAGGGGCCGTTAAATTTGTTCTGTAATTTGTTTTTTATTTGTGATTCTTTGACGTACACTTTGTCGCCAATATTATATGTGTGTCGGTTTTCGGGAATGTTTTTATCGAATCGAACTTTGGCTTTTTGTTTTTGTGCTTCTGTTCGATTTCTCGCAATTTTGTAATAGTGGGATATCCGGTTGTTAAGGTCTCTAACGTATTTGGTAATCAGGTCTTTCTGGTTATAAAGGGTTTCACGTGGTCGGTTAGCTGTATGTCCGAAAATAAGCTCGTATGGCGTAAAGCCATGAGTTTTGTGTACTGAATTGTTATAACATTATCGCGTATGGTAATATGGTGAAAGGATGTTCGTTCGGATTCTCTGTTTTATGTATTCTGATCATTTCCGCTAGGGTGGCATGGAACCGTTCGATAGATCCATTGGAATGAGGGTGTCCTACGCTGGAGTATGTTGATTTTATGTCGTAGAGAGTACAAAGATCTTTTAATAAATTATTATCGAATTCACCGCCGTAATCACAATGAATTCTTAATGGGGTACCATAGTGTTGAAAATAGAGCAACAGGGTGTTTACAACTGTTTTTGCACTTTTATCTAGGACAGCATAAGCTTGAGTAAATTTCGTTAACTCGTCGCGGATGGTTAATGCATAGTTTCGCGTGGGAAATTCGAATAGATCGATATTAACTCTCTCAAATGGAGTTTTAGGGGTTTCGGTGATTACTAAGGGATTATTAAGGTTCTTACGACAAACTTTTGCTCTTTGACATGTTTCACAGTTTTTTATAAAGTTTTCGACATCTTTTGTTAAACCTTGCCAATTATATTTATTTTTGATTCTACGTATTGTTTCGTTTATTCCACGATGTAAATTATTTTTTCCGGTGTGATGCTGGTCGAGAATGATCGGACGTTGGTCTTCATCGGGAATTCGTACTAAATTTTGACAAATAATTAGTTTTAAGTCTTTTTCTGCAAAAATAAATGATAGGATTTCGAGAATCGGAAAGTCTATGTTATCTTCAACGTGATAAGTTTTGGAAAGGTCTAATTTGTTTCTATGTTTGTACAGTGTTAAAAATAGGTGTTCTACCACAGACACTGGGTCGAAGGGTAGAGCGATAATGTAATAGTTTCTTTGTCGGGTCGATTTACTGGAAACGATATTAATTGTATTGTTATAGAATTCGGGGTTTTCTTCTAAAATATCCTCAATAATTTGATGGTGAAGGTCTGTCAAGTTGTTTTGTTGGAAGAACGTTATATTTTTATTTTCTCGATCTAATAGTTGTTTATTTGTGATTTGAATTTTGGAATAGTCTATTAGAGATTTGGTTTTGTAAAGTCGGGAAAATGTGTCAAATTCTTGGGCGATTTGTTCGTCAGTAATCTCGCCGTCGTTATCTGAGATTTCGTCTTCATCTGAGTCTTCGTTCGCGGCTAAAATTTTTGAATAAAATTTGGAACATTCTGAAAAGTGATTGATTTTTATTCTGGACAACGCGTCCGCGTTTTTATTGATTTTTCTGGGTTTGTATATTATTTCGTCTACTACCTGGGTCTTTTACGGAAAATAACCAAGTGAGTGGTCGGTGGTCGGCGACCAGTTTGAACTTCCTTCCGAATAGATATGGCCTAAAATGCTTTACAGACCAGACCAAAGATAAAAGTTCACGCTCAATGGTTGAATACTTGGTTTCCAAGCCGCATAAAGTTCGAGATGCGTATGTGATTGGCAAATCTTTTCCTATACTTCCTTGTGAGAGTACAGAACCTATTGCAAATGCACTAGCGTCTGTAGTTAGGACAAAAGGTTCATCAAAGTTAGGGTAGATCAATATCGGGGTAGTTGTCAAAGTTTGTTATAGGGTTTCGAATGAATTTGTACAATCATTGTCGAAATTGAAAGGTATATCTTTTTGTAGCAATTTAGTCAAGGGTTTTGAAATTTTGGAAAAATTAGGAATGAAGCGTCTATAGTAGCCTGCTAGACCTAGAAAAGATTTAATTTCTTTCTGATTTTTGGGTTGAGGAAAATTTGGAATTGCTTCGACTTTGGCAGGGTTTGGTTTTACACCATCCTTTGTAATAAGATGCCATAAATAGGCGACTTCTTTGCGAAGAAATTCGCATTTATCTGGTTGAATTTTGAGGTTGGCTTTTTGTAAACGTTTGAAGACTTCTGTTAATCGAGAAATATGTTCATGGATAGTAGGGGAATAAATAATAATATCGTCCATGTAGACGAGACACCTTTCATTTTGGATGCCTAATAGAATATTGTCCATGACCCTCTGGAAAGTGGATGAAGCATTTTTTAGACCGAATGGCATACGTACAAATTCGTAGTGGCCATTCTCTACCGTGAAAGCTGTTTTTTGGATGTCCTTAGGATCGATTTCAATTTGGTAGAAGCCAGAGGCCAAGTCTAGAGTCGTGAAATATTGACATCTGCCTAATTGGTCTAGAAGATCGGAAATGTTGGGCAAAGGATACTTATCACCTATCGTTATTTCGTTTAGCTTTCGGTAATCAACTACGACGCGCCATTTCTGTTTACCGGAAGCGTCTAGTTTTTGGGGACTACCCAAACTGGAGAGGACCAGGGAGGAATTGAAGGCTGAATAATGCCTTGGTCGAGCATTTTTGAAACTTGTGATTTTATTTCTTGTTTGTGAATTTGGAGGTAACGATAAGATTTAGTGAGAATTGGTTTAGAATCGTTAATGTCTATTGAATGCTTGATTTCGTTGGTAAATGTCAAGTTGTCACCTTCTAAATAAAATATATCTTAAAAGTCTAAGCAGAGTTGAGTAATTAATTCACTCTCCTCGTCGTTCAAGTGACCTAAGCGTAGTTGGTTTCTTATTTCGTAATTTATGTCTATATATTGGGAATCCGGATTTTGAAGATTTACATTAAATATTGACCTAAATTTTTGGACGGGTTCAAGTTTAAGATTTGAAAATTTTATTGTTTTTGGAATTGCATGTAGGCGTACCTTTTCGTTTTCCTGGGCTATTAGTATGGCTTCGGTATTTTGTAAATTACATTTAAGTTTAAAAATCTTTTCTGTGCGTGGTTCAATAGAAATTAGAATTTGGTTTCTAACATTTAAATTTGGGTTTGAAATTCTAATACCTGGATTATTGTTTTCGTTAGAATTATCGTCGTTCCTGATTGATGGTACAGTTACCTCAGTCACCTCAAATAGTGGTACGGTTTTAAAATTGGTAATAAGCAGATTATTTTCAAAGTCCACATGACACTTATAATATTTTAGAAAGTCTGCACCTAATAGTCCATTGAATTCTATATCTAGGTCGTGAACATAAACCTTGTATGGGTCATTTGAATTGAATGGTATTAGAACAGATTCGGTGATATTGATTTTTTCATCTGTTATACCCTGTATAATTACGTTTTCAGGATATCTTTGTTTGTACCTTTCGGCTGTTTTGGTTTTAAATACGGAAATACCTGTACCTGAGTCGACAAGAATTTTGAAACGATTTGTGAAGTTTTTTATGTAAAATAGATTTTTTGGAATTTACGACATTTAGTTTGTAGCGGGATGTTTTTACATGAATTGGTGTTCCGGGAAGTTCAGGTTTGGGTCGAAACTGTCCTGGAGGTTTATCGCTTGGACTTGGCGAGAAATTTGGTCTAGTTCGTCCGTTTGTTGTGTTGGAGTATTCGTGGAATACTCCGGGCCTGTGTAAAAATCCGGAGGATTAGCAGTATAATCCTCGTGCTGTTGAGGTTGAGAATTAGCAGTATAATTCTCGTACTGTTGGGGTTGAGAATTAGCAGTATAATTCTCACATTGTTGGTTTCCAAAATCGTAATCATAATTGTTTTCATTAATTTCGAAATTATTTTGGTATTGGTAATTGGGAGAATAACTTGCGGAATAGTCTTCATATTGATTTGAGCTATCATAAAATTCTTGGTTCAAATGATGCGTCTTTTGTTGATTGAACCTGTTGAAATTTGGGTTTGGTTGGATGGCAGAAGGTCTCTGCTGGTGGAAGTTAGGATTTGGCCTGATAGCTGAGGGCCTGTTCTGTTGAGAATAATTGTGTTGCTGATTAGAGAAATTTTGAAAATTTTGTGGTCTATGGTTAGATGCACTCTGGAAATGTGGCCTTGGAGGCTGTGCTTGATTAGAATAAGCATTTGGTGTGAAATTGGGAGATGGAGACTGATAGTTTTGCCTTATGCGGCATTCGTCAACATGGTGTCCATTTCTCTTGCTGAAGGTGCAAAATTGTGGGGAGTTTGGACGTTTTTGTGAGTTTTGAATGGGATTTTTATTTGGAACTCTATTAGAAAATTTTTGTGATTCAAAATAGGATAGTTGTAATTCACGTTTAATGCGGTTTATTGCGTCTAAAATGTTGCTAGGGTCACCAGCCCTAATGATTTGGCCTAATTTGGGTTCTAATCCAGTCAATAAAGTGGTCAATGTCAGGTTTTCGATGAGGTTACATTGAGCGGTTTTTTCCTCTAAAGTTAGAGTCTGCTTTTGCACGGTCGCGTGCATTTTCGCATTGTGCGTTTGTAGTCTTGATACGAATATTAGTGCGGTTTCGTTGGGTAGTTAGTGAATGCGTTGTAAGTACTGTATAAGGGCTGTCAAGTCGCGGGAGTCACCGAAGTGGGCCTCATGTAGGCTTTTAATTTCTGCCCAGGCGGCAGGGTTCCTGGAGTTTATTAACTCGGCGGCTTTTCCCCGAAGTTTATTTTTAATGTGCAGAGCAAGTAAAACACGTTGGTCTTCTATCGACATTCCGTTCGCGTAAATACACGCACTAATAAAGGTTTCTAAAAATATCGGATTTCCATCGAATTCCGGGACTATTGAAAAAATTTCACTCAACCTATAAGGTTCAATGTTTATGGTTTCGGTTGCAGTGCGTTTGAGGTAGTCGCCATTTTGGGTATTTATATTACTTTACACTATAAAACTATTGGATTAACTTAAAACACTTTTTCCAATTTGAGCTAGTACGCTACTGACAATTGGTAATTTTATATTATATGCAAAAGAATGTGGTGTTTATTTTATAATATTTCAAAATTTAATTATATGGATAATTGGATTAATTTAAAAGTGTTTTGAGTTGGGAATAATGTCACTGAAATTTTATATATACCAATGTAAAAAGGAATGTGCTTTAAACAGTATAGAACCTGTAGGTTTTATTTTATTTCACGGTCAAGTAAGGCGTAAACTTAACCTTTATGTGATATATGATACTATGATAAAAATAATTAAGATAAAATGGTATGTGATTATAATTATTTATGTAGGTCACATAAATTTTAAACAAAAATATTATATTACGTCTTGTTTTAATATGAATGAAATTATATTTGAATATTAGAACTGCTGTTCGTTAAAATGAATTGTTTTTTATAAGAAAAATGTGAAAAATAATCGAGATGATTCTTAAAATCTACTTACATTAAAATTTCCATTCCACACGTCTGGATTGAAGTTGAATGCTGCTCCGTGAACCTTGTTACAATGCGGTCTTCTCTGCCAGGGGCGTTACCAGGTATTCCTTCCACAGAGGTCTCCTACACTGCCGAAGACACCAACTTCTTGACTGGGATGAATTCTTACTTGCTAATTTGTTGATTGTTGCTTGTATTTCTTGATAATTATTATTGTTTCGCTTCTTTGCGTTTGAGAATAATGTAGATTCTTCTGAACAAAGGATTGGGATCCACCACCACAGCTAAGAAGTTCTCCTTGTTCCAGAAGCTCTTTTCGTCCGGTTAGGCACCTTTTTCAGATGGATTCCTTGTTCTCTCGGATACGTTTGCTACTGGTTAGGCTCCCGAACTGTGCGTGTTTTTCAGATCCTACCGACTGCGCCAATGTTAGATAGTGGATTGTTTGATTAACTTTTTAAAAACTTTAAAACTCTGGAGTCAACGTTGACTCGTTAAGAAAATACAATAATAATTTAGAATGTGTTTAATCGAAAATGAGTATAAGACTGAAAGTACAAATGTCTGTTGGTTATATTTATAACATCAGAGAACAAAGAACATTAAATTAGCAATTCAGCATGATAAGAGATTACCAAGAAAGAAACATTAAGCTCAGACAGCGTGAGCGGTTATTAGAGAAGATCTGTTACGCAATCTGTAACATGATATGTTTGAGAAGGTTAAACCTGTCTCAGTGATATTATATGTCATGGTATATTACTAATATAACATATATACATACATGGAATGGTAAGTATCTCTAGTTTCTTGAAGGAGTCTTTACAACTTTCTCTGTTCTTGAGATTACCTATCATTTTTATTGCCTTTTTTTGTAGTATGAAGATGCGATTTACTTCTATTGCTGTACCCCAGAATATGATTCCGTATGATGCCACACTAGGGAAGTTAGCGAAATATGCTGTTTTTGTTGTTAGATATATGGATGTGGATGTTTGTTTAATTATCCTGAAAGAGTATATTGCTTTATTTAGTTTCTTACTTAATTCTTGTATATGCATATTCCAATTCAATTTATTGTCTACATATATGCCTAGGAATTTTGCTTTCTTCCTAATTCCTTTTTGTCGAGATTGTGATTGTTTGCGTCTTATTTTCATTTAATAATAATTTGTTGCTGATGAACCAAGTATTTGCTTCTGTTAGTATTTTCTCTGATGTTTTCCCTTCATTATTTACAGGCTTGTCTAGAAATGATGTGTCGTCTGCATATAGACATGCTCCATAGGCATTTATGTTAGATATTAAATCATTCGTGTATATTATAAACATTATTGGACCTAGTATCGATCCTTGCGCTATTCCATGTTCCAGTTCCGTGGCTTCTGACAATTTTCCTTTCCAACATACTGTTTGTCTTCTGTTAGTGATAAACGATTTTATTAGTTTATGCGCGCTTCCTCTTATGTCATAATAATTAAGTTTGTCAATTAGTATTTTGTGGTTAACAGGATCGAATGCTTTACTGAGGTCACAGCATATTATGTTGACTTCTTCTTGGTTGTCTAGGGCTGCGTTTATTTTTTGAATTGTCTCGTTTAATGCTGTTATAGTAGATTTATTTTTGCGATATCCGTGTTGGTGTGGGTTAAAGTAGTTAGACTTTCGAAGTATTTTAATAACCTATTTTTTATTACTATTTCGAATATCTTTGAAAATACAGATAGTATTGATAGTGGTCTATAATTATTCGCTATATTAATGTCCCCTTTTTGTATACCGGGATTAATTTAGCGTGTTTTAGTTCTATATGGAATACTCCTTCATCTATACATTGTTGGGTGTATGTCGCTGAGAGAGTAGCATACGTTTCTGTCGCTCCTAGCAATCAGTTTAAAAACTAAGTAATTATCAATAATTTAAACATAAAAAAGTAATTAGTCAATCTCTTTAAGTGCCTATCAGTGTATAGTAAGTGCATTATGGCTCCCAAAAATCCTCAAGACATGAAATCCTTAATACGTGAAACTATAAAGGAATTATTTGAAAACGACGAATTTATGGCAGTAATTCTAAAGAAGGTCAGTGATAAGATACAAGTTTTAGAAAAAAAGGTAAATAGTTGCGAGGAAAAAATTGTAGAAATGGAATCACAACTCGAAGTTCTCAAGCAGAATGAAAAATCTAATAATTTATGTACGTATGGATTAGTGGAAGAAGAACATGAAAGTCTTAAAGGTAAAGTAATAAGAATATTTAAAGATAAGATGAACATCGATCTGCGAGAAGAAGAAATAAGGAACTGTTATAGAATAGGTAACAATCGGATAAGAGGGAGACCGGTTATAATAAAGTTTAATCAATTATACCAGAGAAATTTAATTATAAAAAACTGTAGTAAGTTAAAGGGCTCCAACCTGGGCATAATGGAGGATTTGACAAATCGAAGATTAAACTTGTTAAAAGAAGCTAAGGAGAAATTTGGCAAAAAGAATGCATATACATTTCATGGAAACATTTATGTAATGAAGCCTGATAACACTAAAATGAGAGTTAACAACACAATGGAACTTAATTTACTGAACATTTAACAGAAATAATTTAAAAGGTTATAATTAAATTGTCGAATATCTCGTATACCATGTTTCTTATATATAATTTATCATAAAAAAGTTATTTTGTTTCATACGTTTATCACTAGAATATTTTTATATTTCTAGTTTAGCGATAAGTTTTTGCTACATTATTTTGTTGGACTAAGATATCCATTTATTGATAATTCGCATTTGATTGCTACTGTTTTCATTTTTCTTTTATTCTTTCTTTTTGTTTAATGGATATATTTGAATTTAATCGTGATTTAGAAAATGATAATAATATAAAAACTTTTATAGTTAAGGATCATAATAGTTCGATCATAAAAAACAAAGTCTCTAAATCTACCTTAAACATTATACATTTAAATATTCGTAGCATTAATAAAAACATAGATAATTTTATGGTTTTACTGGAAAGCCTAAAAACGGAATTTCATATAATTATTTTATCTGAATCTTGGAGAATAACTTGCATTGAAAACTTTAACATCAAAGGTTACAACATATTCTATTCAGAAGGAAGCTATAACCAAAATGATGGTTTGGTTATATATGCAAAAAGTGGACTACGTATTTCCAATTTTAAGTGTACTAAATTTACAGAAAATATTTATCAATCTTAATTTCCAAATTTATGACACACTTTTTAATATTACATCTGTATATCGATTACCCTCAACTAATGAAATACTGTTTTTACATGAACTGCAACAAATTTTAACAACTACTGAAAATAAAGATACAATCCATATTCTAATAGGTGATATAAATATTGATATTATAAATAATAAACCCGACGCAATAAAAGATGAATATTTAAATATTACGGCCCAAAATGGTTTTCTACCATTTATTAATGAAATCACAAGGCCATCTTCTTCAAGTTGCTTAGATCACATCTTTATAAAAATGCCAAAATCAATAAAAAACGTTAAATCGATACCAATTATCTTACAAAATTATACAACTGATCATTACCCTATAATTTTAAAGGTTGAAAAGGACTCTAATAAATCTAGCTGTAAGATAAATTCACAATCAACATTTTATATAAATTATAACAATTTAAAAGAATTAATTTCGAAAGAATGTTGGGATGAATTATATCTATTAAAAGACGTAAATGTTGCTTTTGAGTTTTTCAAAGATAAGCTGTTGTATTATATACATAAATGTACAAAAATTTTTCAAATTAAATCTAACGAAAAAAAGATCAAACCATGGATTACCAGCGGGCTAGTAATTTCAATAAGAAATAGGGATAAACTTAAATTACAATTAAATAGAGATAGAAATAATTTAATACTTGCGCAAGAGTATAGAAGATATAGAAATAAAGTTAACGAACTTCTCAAAAAAACAAAAAGAGAATTTTATTGTAACAAAATTGCAGAAAACAAAAATAATATAAGAAAAATTTGGGAAATAATAAAAGATGGTCTAAATGAAAATACTGACAACTGCCAAACATTAATGTTAAAACATGATAATCAAATTATCGTAAATGAAAATCAAATTGCAGAAACATTCAATGATTATTTTATAAATATTGGAAAGGAAATGGCAGATAAAATAAAAGTAGATAAAAAGTTAAATGATAGAGATATTTCTTACAATAACATGTTTCTTAATCCAGTAAGCGAGGATGAAATTTTAAGGAATATTAATAATCTGAAAAACAATGCTGCCTCTGGTTATGATAAAATATCAGCAATAACATTAAAAAAAATTGGCGCATATATAGCAAAACCATTAAATTATATCTTTAATCTATGTTTTGAGGAAGGAATATTCCCATCCGATTTAAAAGTAAGTATAGTTACTCCCATTTACAAGAAAGATGACAGGACTGTAGTAGGTAATTATAGACCAATCTCCGTAATTAATAATTTGGGCAAAATCTTGGAAATGTGTATCAAGAGTAGATTAGAGGAACACTTAAACTATAACAAAATATTATCTAATAAGCAGTATGGTTTTCAAGATAAAAAAAGTACAGAAGATGCAATATACGAGGTCACCCAAACACTATATAATTCAACTGAAAATAATAAAAAACAAATAGCGGTATTTTTAGACTTGGCCAAGGCCTTTGATACTGTGTCACATAGTAAATTAATAGAGAAACTTGGTAATTATGGTATTAGAGGTGTACCTAATAAACTATTTGCTAGTTATCTCAAATCCAGGAGACAATGTGTAAAAATTCGGAATCAAAATAGTTCTTTAAGGGAAATAAATATGGGCATACCTCAAGGAACTGTCCTTGGACCGCTCCTATTCATCATTTACGTCAATGAAATGCTATTTCTAAACATCAATAGTAAAATTATTACATATGCCGATGACACTGTTCTTCTGGTTGAAGGAGATGCTATGGAAAAAACCGTAACTGAATTCGCAACATTGCAGCAATGGCTCTCAGAAAATTTATTGACAATTAATCTTGATAAAACAAAATTTATATGTTTCAGCATTTATGATAGAAATTCACCAAATATTAATACATTAAAAGTACATACTGTTAATTGTCTCTTACAAAATAAAACCAATTGCGACTGTACTGGCGAGTTAAAAGCAACAGATAGCATAAAATATTTGGGAATCACTATAGACAAAAATATAAAATGGAATGAGCAAATAAATAACTTAAACAATAAAATTCGAAAATTAATATATAAATTCTACCATCTCCGAAATATAATGCCTAATTACATATTAAAAACATTGTATTATGCCTTGGCCCAATCTATAATCCGCTACGGGATAACAATATGGGGAGGAACTTACCGCTCTAATTTAGAACCCTTAAAAATTTCGCAGAAATATTTAATTAAAGTAATTTTAAAAAGAAACAAACAATACCCTTCCGACGTATTATTTAATGAATTTAAAGTTTTTGACATTGATATGTTGTATGTGAAAAGTGCCCTCATATTTACTTTTAGAAATAAAAGTTTATTACACACCACGGCCAATCATGATTACAGCACCCGCAATAAAGTAAATTTAAATTTCAATCTGCCACAAATATCACGCTCAACCATCCAAAGATCAATTATTTACTATGGCCCTAAATTTTACAACCTCCTCCCTATTACGATAAAAAAAATTAACAATATCAAGTTGTTTTCCAAGAGGTTAAACACATTTATTGAGGAAAATAAATCTACTTTTATTCGAATTCTTATCAATGCTTAGAATATTTATATAAAATTATATTATTTCATTCATAAAATATGTTTTTTGTTAAAAGATAATATCTATGCGATATGTACAGTATACACACATAGGCTTCTCGCCTAGAGTGTATAAACCCGTAACTATTAAGTATACAGATAGATTTAGATTTAGATTATAATATTTCTTTTGGTTCTTTTGATGATGTATCTGTTAAACCTATGTTCATACCGAATGATAAATAAATTTGATTTGATTTGATTTGATTTGTTTACTAATACAGTTAATGGTGTTGCTATGATGTCTACTATTTCTTTTAAAAGATCCGTTGTGAGTCCGTATATATTTTTGGTTTTCTTTTTCTTTATTGCCTTTATTGCTTCCCTTATTTCTGTTTCGTCTACTTCTTCTAGATATATTGATTTAGAATTATTTATATTTATTTTGCATAATAGATTACTGTAGGATTGCACTGGTTTACCGAGCGACTTCATCGTTTTATTTCCCACGCTTCCAAAGAATTGATTTAGTTCCTCCGTTGTCAATTTGCTTTCCTCTGTCTTGTCAATTTTATCTTTATCAGTCTCTGATTTTATTACCACCCATATTGCTTTTGTTTTGTTGTTTGCGATGTTTATATAATTTTCGTTGTGTTTTCTTTTACTTTCGTTTAAGTGTGCAATATAATGTTTTTTATACTCTCTATATGCATTTGATGATTCTTCATCTCTTTGCACGTTATATATTGTGTTTAAGGCATCTAAGGTGTTTTTCATATTTTTTAGTTCCTCTGTATACCATTTTATGTTCTTTTCCTTATTTTAATTTTTTTTGTGATTTAGGGGAATGTTTCTTCGAAGCATTTTATGATCTGTCTATGGAATTCAGTGAACGCTTGCTGTGCTGTTTATTTAATATCGTTTGTCAGTTTGTCAGACTAAGTTTATTTTTAAATAGGTGAATATTTGTTTGATTCATTTCTCTGACTTTGACTGTTTTTATTGTTTTAGGGCATTCAATTTCACCGCTTATCATAAGAAGTTGACCAAGATGATCGGATATATGTGGGTTAATTGTTTTTGTTTTATAATCATATTCACTTATGTTAGAATATGTATTATCAATGCATGTTGCAGATACATTTGTAATTCCTGATGGTTCATTGTGCGTTTTGTGCAGGTACTGTGACTTCTTTGAAATGCCTTCAGGATGAGTCAAACTGCACTATATCATATGTACGGGGTCCTACAATAACGCAAAAATAAACAGAACGAGGAGAAAATACAAAAATAAGAAAGATAATTATAAAAACCCATTAACGTTTTGTTTTCTGTATCTAACCTATGACAGAAAAACTAGCAGCTAACAAAGGAGGTGATAAATTTGGAGATAATAAAATGGGCAATTGACTCAATTGACAATGAACTCGTTGGAGCAATATAAATCGCCACGACTAAACGCCTTATATTCAGTAATGATGTAGAAGAGAACAGACCCTCTACTCCTCAATTTGATAATAGGGTGCATACCAAAGGCCTAAGATTAATTAGGCCATCTTATATCCGAACTTGGAAATATTAGACCGGTTTGAATTTTTGTACTCGTTAGAAAACTGCTAAATAGGCGTATTAGAGATGGTATACTGGTAAATTAGCCACTACATCAAAACCAATGCGCCCATCAAAGCAGCAAAGTAAAAGAGCTCCCATTATATGCCTTCTTGAAATGGGGATTTGATAACACACCTCCAATGTCTATCTCGACAGCATCGACAAAATCAGTTACACGTGGATGGACTGCAATGTTATATATATATATATATATATATATATATATATACATATATATTTTAAAAATACATTAAAAAACAAGAAAGAATCTTGCCATGAACGCGCCCCCTGGATGTAGTGATTTTTGTTGTTGTTGAAATAATGCAATCAGCAGATGCAATTGAAAAATCACTACAGTAACCATTATGGAAAATGTACAGGATGGCAAAAATGATTTGTTAATTTAGATATTTTTAAATTGAATTTTATCAAATTTTTCAACGCCCTATATATTTTTCGATCATATAATGTAAACCTATGTAACGCCGCTATGAATGTTCTGCAGCTTGTACTTTAAGACCAATGCAAGCGGTTTATACCTCGAGCGCCAGTTTCTATTTTAAATGTAGCAACAACATTTTCTCTATCAGCAGCACGATAGAGGCCCCAGATAGAATCAGTGAAGACGGTTTATTACCGGTTATTAAAATAACACTTAGGCTGACTTTCTCATGGAATGGACAGCTGTAAAGATTTGATTTTTCACTTTTACTATTTCAGGACAGTACAGATTAGAGTAGAGACTCAAAATATGGCACACAGAACGTTTTAATAATACATTGACAATATTTACAGTTGAAAGAAAATCCACTTAAGATATGTTAGGTATTTCGAGATATCTGCATATATATTTACAAGAAAACAACTAAATCATGCAGATAGTGTGGCATTTCAAATATATTATAAAATTCTTAGTTATCCAAGATCAAATTTCTAGTTTTTTTTTCTAAAAAAATTCTGCTATAATTATTAACCAGGTTTTGTACAAAATGATGGAAAGCACGTAAGAGATGATATGTAAGTGCAAAATGAACAGCGAAAGCAAGTGGCATGTGTGGCAAGCAAAGTGACACATGCAACAGTGCGGTAATTTGGATTTTATATTACAAAACAGATTGATTTTCGAACTTGACGTGGTGAATCTGATGATGGAATGTTTAATTGTTAAACCAGACGGCATGTCACAGTTGGAGTGTCCCACTTAAAGACAGCATCCCCGGCTGAGAATTTCGCGTGAAAATAACACGGAATCTAGTTTGAAAATGTTAAGTAACGGTGTGTCTCACTTGAAGTGAAGTGTCCCACTTAAAGGCAGCATCCCCAAATGAGAAATTTCACGAAAAACTTACCCGGACTCAAATTACAACACGGCACCGTCTCAGTTGGAGTGTCCCACTTAAAGGCAGCGTCTCCGACTGAGATTTTCACGTAAAATAACCCGGTGTAAATACTATTGAACGGAATATTTAAATAACAAACAGACTCAAACGTCAAGTCTTAGTTTACTAGACATTAATTGGTCTTTGCTTATTACGATCGTGTAGGATATTAATTTATTACAGTTCGACTCAGGTGGAGTGTCCCACTTAAAGGCAGAGTCCCTGACTCAGAATTTCGCGAAAAACTGGTCGTTTGGCAAAATTAAAATAAAAATTGCAATTCACAGTATAAAAATTCGGCGTGACGCCTCTGGAGTATCCCACTTAAAGGCAGCGTCCACTGAGGGTATTACTCGCGATAAAATGCGTCTTTACTAGACACGATCGGTTAATTAATTATTTGAATAAAATACCAAAAATATTCTAAGTCCAAAATTACCACAAAAATATAAATGAATTCAGAACATGAATTTATGTCAAATAGTGGACTGGTTAGGTCGGGCGTGTAAAACCAAAGACATCTTTGCAGGATATCCCTGCCCTGGGTTAAAATTCAACCTATCTAGCGCACATTGCGCGATCACATGTGAGTTAGACAGTCCCCAATCGACGGCGTAACAAAATGTTTATAACCGGTACCATCAATTGATATAAACAACAATTTCTGGACAATTTAGATGACTGAGGTCGATTGCAAATAAATTATTTATATTATTTCGGGGAAAGAATGAATTTAACAGCCCCAGTATTAATAATTATAATTCTAAATCAAATTATTATTTTTGAAGCCGGTTTGTATTGCTAATTTCGAGCGTTAACTAATTAAAACAATTAACTCTCGCGGTTTAAAACACTTGCAATCAGTTTGAAGACAAACTTATCGTAGTTATTCAAAAGAATCGAATTTTATCGTCCCTAGTTCTTTCCAATTTTATTTTACGTTATGAAAATGTACCCGGTGGACAAAGAAAATCTTAGTTTCAATCCAAATTAAAACAAATGTTTTCTTAAAAATAAATAGATTCATTCTTTCTAACATTTTTGTATGTACATCTCTATGGCTATTTGTAACCATTTTCAATTTATTGAGCAATAAGTAAAAAAGTTTTATTCAAATAATTGAACAAGAAAATATTATAATAAGTGCTTCATATCTTGCCCATTTTGATTGACACACATCTCTATGCGTCATTGAAATGAAGTTCTACTGTTATTATTGTTTCTTTCGTATTTTGGATTATAGAACCGTTATTCTGACCTATTTTTACAAATCAAAACCTAGACTATTTCAAGTGCGCTGCATTTCGCAATTTCTTCAGAAAATTCTATTTCGTCTGGACTAATAAGTTACTATACTGTAAGTTATATAACCCAATTTATATTTTGAAACGCTGTTGTAGCGTAATATAAACGAAATAAACCCACCCGACATATTTAAACTGAAATGGAAAAGCCAGAACAATTAAATTTACCAACATTTCTTTTTATGTTTGAGTACGCCACGATATTAAGTCGTAAAGGAAAGTGTAAAAGGAAATGGCTTAAATTTTCTCAAAAATATTATATTAAAACAACCGCATATATTATTTTCTCGTCTTAAAGCACATAATTTTGCGAAGGTAGCGTCAAAGACAGTCACTAATTTCTGTTAAATATTAAAGTCATTGTTGTGTAAATTATTTCGTTAGAGTTTTTGAAGCAATTAGAACGAATACAAAGGAATGATGTAGACAATGCAGCGAGAAGACGTTACGTGTAGCAAAGGTCCATAAGACAATTTAATATATAGTTCGGGGCCGAAGTGTCTGTTTTCACGTCTCACATTTTCCGCTCGACAAAGAGAAAATGTTTATACATTAAGTGCAATTGCCGGAAGCTATGCAACTGCGAAGCAGACGAGAGTGCATTTCAGAAGTTGTACAACGCCTCATACATTATTCTAGATTTGCACCTCTGTTTGTTTTAACCACCAATTAGACAAGATCAAAAGAGGAGCACCGGCCGGTCAAGTTGCCACTAATTATCTTAAATGAACTAAATGTAGATTAAAAAAATCACAGTATTCTATATCAAATTAGAGAAATCTGAAGACTGGAATGATATCATTACTAAGGAGGACTTGGACATTGAAACAAAAAATGTATGTGGGCCAATAGATTTTAAAGTTTGGGTTTTTGATGAAAGAATCATTTTTTAAATGAGTCATCCTCAACATTAGATAGAAAATTGTATTTCGAATACGACAATATGCGATGTCTGGTTTAATATCCATTTAACACTAAAAAAACTAAATAATTTAAAAATATCTCATTGTTTATCCGGAGTTTTATTTCGCCTTGTTTATTTGAATTAGAAACATAGTAGGCTGAAAACAAAAAATATTAAATGTCATATTAAAATTGACCTATAGATTAAATACAAAAAGCCAGATGAACCGGCTGATAAATAATGTTCATGTTAGCACCATTTTATCTTCTAGTTATCTCTAACAGGGTATTTATAATTTCTATTTTTATACTAACAGGATAATATCTTTATCAAATACCTTAACAGCTTATTAATAATTTGGCCCTTAATCAAAGAAAGAAAGTAATTATATTTTGGAAATACGTGATAGAATTTAGAGCAAACAATGCAAGGAATGAGTAGGAAAATAGATTAAAAAGAAAAATAATGCCTTAATAAAAAAGTCACGGGAAGATCTGAACTACATATTATGTTTCCAGCTATTCGAAGCCGCGCTTTTAGAAAAAGAGTAGCTATCATAAGAAAAATGAGGAACTACTAATTCTACACTAGATCCACTGTAATGGGATAAGGTTAATATGACCTTTGATCAAAATTTTGTGCAATGGCGGCATGGCTAAAATCATGAAAAATGTTTAGTTCCAATATAAATAGACAGCTTTTTTCCTTGCGGTAAAGTCCCAAAGAGTTGTGGAAGGAGTGAAAACCCATTTTCAATCTGTCAAAAAAATCGATATCATTTAATTATAGCGACCCGTCAGTTCTTGATGGAATCTTGTTAAACAAGTAAAACAGATCAAGAATTCATCAAGAACTGACATTTAGTGCATTGCACAACATTTGTAATGTCCTTATCAGTTGTTAAAAAAAGGCTCGATAGAGTTACAGCGGCACGGGTAAAACCTTCACCAAATGATTGCTTAGGCTTTCCAACCTCCATTAAAAATAATAACTGACGTTTACGGCGTTGTACAGCTATAAGGAACCAAATCGTGTGTCATTGCATCTGCTTCTCATCGGAGCCGTTACACGTGCACCTCAGCATGCCACTAGTTTGCTTCGCCGCAGCATCTAGGAGCACGTTCAATAAAGAGCGATTATGCATGCATCGGTTTTTTGTCGAGTCGGCAGCCGACTGTGTCGCCGAGTCATACATCTTTCTTATACTTTGGTATTGCGTAAAACACACAGTGCGGTGGGCAGCGTCACAATGTTTTGAATCCGATTAGACACATCCTCTGATGCATGCACTGCTACATGTTTTATTGCTGCAGTCGGTCTTTACCTTACATAGTGTTAGAGTGATGATACACACAGCAGTTTTAGTCGAGTCGGCTGCCGAGTCATCACATATTTCTGTACTTTGGTATTGTATAAAACACACAGAGCGGGGACAGTGTTGAAGCGGACTTGACACATTGTCTGATGCATGCGCCGCCAGCTCTTTTATTGCTTTGGGCGGCTTTACTTTACAAAGTTATATGAGTCTGGTCAGACACGGCGGTATTCACAGCGGTTTTAATGACGATCAATTATTTGGCAATTTGTTTAAAAATGGATGAAAAAATTGACGTGGAATATTAATAAGTGCCGGTATTGTGGGACATGACACAGATTGAAAAGAAAGGAATGTTTTTTTTTTCTTCCATACTAAAACACTGTTTTTCAAAACTTTAGTTCAAGAGGCAAAACGTACACAAGCACAGTTTAATTTGTAGTCTTGTTCTGCCGCTTTCTTTGCAGCAGAGTGTGATTTACTATTAGTTGCGGCCCAGTCGGCAGCCGACTCAACCAAACCCGCTGTGTGTGACATCACTCTAATATGTTATATGGAACTGATAAGCGGTAGTCCCGGCCGTTCTGACGGATTTGTGTGAAAATGTATGACACAATTGAATATAATTAAGTGAGGTTGAAGCTCGACCGGCATTATGGAACATGACACAGTCCGATTATAGTGATAGATTGAAAAGTTGCGGCTACCTCGGAAGCTGAGTCGGCAAAAACCGCTGTGTGTGTCATCGCTTAAAGACGCCAAGAAATTACCAACTAAATTTTGCCCGTTCAGAAAAATCGCTCGGTTAAAATCTTACCGATCGGTAAGTCGGTGTGTTTGTAGATTGTGTAACTTTTTCCCAGCTAAAAATTTGGATTGTAACACTACTCCATATTTACCTAGAGCTGGCCCTGTACTCTTTGAAAGATAGTGACAGTGACTTTTTTCGTTAAACTTAATCTAATATAGTGTAGTGTAAAATTCACGTAATAAAATATGAATGTTGATGTTAGTTTGCTTCTAATTGCCCTCATCCCGAGAATATTGCTTCTCTGGCGCCTAGCCGAGCCCAGCCCCGTATAGAATATAAATTCTTCCACAGGCACATTATCACCTACAGTTTATTATTATGTAATTTTTTAAAGATGTTAGCGTTAATAAAGTTAGGCTTCAATTTCCTCGTCGCATCATTTACTTTTACATGCTCAATAAAATAATTTACCCCCCCTGTAGCAACAGAGACATCAGTGGTAATGGAACTTTTCATGTTGCGATGAGGTCGAAAATCCTACTATTAAAGAAAACATACTGACTTCGGCGGACCCATATAATGGAAAATAATAATGTCGAATCTTTATTTACATAAATATAATTTATTAAGCTTCTAATGACAAGTATATTTTAGCCACTATATATAACAATTATTTTTCAGATGAAGCTATAATTGTGGCAAGGCTATTAATAATACTTAATATATCTTCAACGTATCTATCTGAAATCAAAATTCATTAATTTCTAAGTTTTCGACGTGAGCTTAACTGGAACAGTAGACTACTTAGCACTTGATGCTGCTGATGCTGTAAAATCAATGCGTTGCTTAGAGCAAAATAGACTAATTTAACTTTTACCTCACTTCGATAATTTATCTCTATAACAAGTTAATAGTTTACAAGTTCATAAGGAGTTTAAATATATAAAGCGGTTATAGTTAAGAAACTGATTATCAACGAATTTATTATAGATTCTACATTGCCAATTTTATATTTTTTTTACCATTATATTCTTAAAACCGCTGAGAGCGAGTCAATTTTGAAATGAATGGTCGCAGTTGTCTTTAGAACTTCGATTCGATCAAATTATTAAATACAAGTTGAGATCTTTTAACGTCAGGCTTGGTGAAATAAAATTATGTGACAAAAAGAGACCTGACAGAATTGAATCTTTCGGCGTGAGGCCAATAGTGAACTAGTTTTCAGTAACAGAAAAATACTGAACATTGTGCTTAAATATCTAGTTTTGGAGTTTGTGGAAAGTGCTAAATAAAGGTTCATATAAATTTTACGTGCATTTGTAATATAAGTGATGTTTTTCAAAATTAATTTAATAGTCTGATCTGTAATACACAATGGGGTTTGTTAACAAACCTTCTAGAGTTTGTACAACTAATGTACAAACTTTAGAATGTGGTTTCATCATGGATGTTCCCGGACTTTATGTGACTGAAAATGATGCGATCATAATGAAAATAGTTTTATCTGAAAACACGGTTCGAGAAACATTTTTAAAGAATGTGGTTTTTATATTGCTAATCGAAAATTTTGAAATTTTAAGATTTAGAGATCTTAAAATACAGAGTTCTTATGCCCGCCTTAAGGGCAATGCCTCAACTTGTAGTAAAACCTCAAATCGAAGCTGACCATTGTATGACTTGATAGAAGTTTACTTTACTACACAATCAACTAGATAATAAAATTCTTCCTGCTGTCGGCATGTGCCCTAGTATAGCGTGTCATTTAAATAACACGTGTGTTAATAAAACACGTCAAATTGTTAACCAGATATTACTACATAATGTAGTAAACAACGTTACACTAGATCTAGTATTGTCAAACAAAGACTGCCGTGTTACGAGATTTCTAGAGTGTTTACTGACTGAAGATTTATGAAGATTTACATCATCCACCTTTGGATATATCAATAACAATAAATACCTCCCAATCTGAAAATCTTCCTTGTAACTCAACAGGAAGCTATAATTTAAAAAAATCAGATATTCCTCAACTATAAGGGGTTTTATTCAAAACAGGCCGGTCCTTCTTAAATGATCTAAAAGATGTTAACATTGCATGTTCTGAATTTTACTCAAAATTGACTGAAATTGTTGATAAAACTGTTCCCAAATATGTTCCCAGACAATCTAAATATCCACCATGGTACACAAATAGCATAAGTACAAGACATAAAGAAAAACTTATTCTCTGGAAAAAATATAAACAAACAAAGAATACCAATATCTACAGGGAGTTCAGTGACATAAGAAAAAAGATAAAGGATGAGTTAAGGCAGGCGCATGAAAACTATCTGCAGAAAATACAAGAAAACATAAAAGCGATCTGCAAAAGTTCTGGTCTTACATTAACGGTAAAAGAGGTAGCAGTTCCATTCCCGATAATATTACATATACTGATACTCTATGTACGAATCCCCTTCGCTACCTTTTTCAAACTGCATATTTAAAACCCAACAATAACGAAGATAAATATATTTCCTACGAAAACATCAGTAGTAATAGCACCAATTTGTCTCCAACGTCATTTTCTGAAACAGAAGTATTTAAGTCATTGAATAAAATCAAGCCTAAGCTTATTAAAGGATCTGACAACATTCCTGCATTTATCGTCAAAGACTGCGTTTCGCCGGTCTTCTCACAACAATATCTAGTTTCCTATATGTGGAAATATTCGCGCTTATGTCCTGTTTTTAAAAAAGACTAGTGCGTGGAAGAAAATTATAAAAACATTACAATTATCTGCAATTCTGCTAAAGTATTTGAGATAATTTTGCCTATGCCACTATCCAGTCATGTACATAACCAAATTTAACCAACACGGATTTGTTCCCGGTAGATCTACTGAAACTTAACTTGTATGTATCACTCAATTCATATCGAAGGAATTGGATGCAAACAGGCAAGTCGATATTTTATACACTGATTATTCCAAGGCCTTTGATCGCTTGGATCACCGTACTCTATTAGAAACATTGGGTAAGTTTGGATTGTAAGGGATGCAGTTACAATTCTTACAATAGGCGTCAGTATGTAAAATACCGTAGTTACAAGTCGTTTGACATCTTAGCCACCTCCAGTGTACCCCACAGATCTGTACCGGGCCCGCTTATGTTTGTTGTTTTTGTAAATGATATTGCAGATAATCTTAATATAAAGAGTCTCTTATATGCCGATGATTTGAAAACATATTGTGTAATAGAAAGCGAAAAAGAAAATTTTCAGAATAACTTATACAAGTAAATAACTGGTGCGTTTCTAATGACTTGCCTCTCAACATATCTAAATGTAACTCATTCGCATTCTCTAAAATGCGTAACCTTATCAATTACGATTATCATATAAACGATCAAATTTTACAGAAAGCTGATACATTAAAGGAGCTTGGAGTTAGTTTTAAGGAACATATTATTTTCACCATCGCATCGGCTTTAAAAAGTTTAGGTTTTACAATTAGAAATTGCTAAGAGTTCAATGGTACTGATATTATGAAACTGCTGTACTATTTCATTTGTACGTTCAAAATTGGAATACTCGTTGATATGATCCCCACGATATGCTGTTTACATAAATAGTGTTGAGAATATTCAGCGCCGTTTTGTTAAATATTTGTGCTTTATTGAAGATAAAATTTATCCAATAATAATTATTGGATATCCAATTATTGGGTATCTGCAAAATGATATGTTGGAAAGATTTCATATGTCTAATTTGGAAAATAGAAGAATAGTACATTCAATAATTTTTATACTTTATAAGTTTCGCTTTCTATACTAGTCTGTTCTGTTTTAATGTGTTTTTTATTTTATTTTTTTATTATTGTAATGTATGTTGCTATCCTGTAGTACTTGTTTATTATAATGTTTACATATTTTTCACTCTAATGTTTCCACCCTGTAAATGGTTACCTATTGGGTGGTAGTATCCAAATAAATTAGTTTAGAACACCCTAACTAAAAAAAATTAATCAGATTTTCCGGAAATGACTGAGGAAACCTAAAAATGTTCTTTTCTGGCACGTAACTGCTGGCAATTTCGTTCTTAGCCAAGGTGTTCGATAGACAATAATCTTGAACTGCAATATCTTATATTAGAACCAAATATAATAACATTCATGGTACAATAAGTACATCTCAAGAAAAACGTACAAGGGATTTATACAGTACAAACCTGATGACAGTGATGAAGATTAAATTATTACTATTAGTTCTATTAATGTAATTAAAAATTATTTATAAATTTTATATTTCCTTTATAGTACCATATTTTATCTACTTGTTTAAACGATTAAGAAATATTGTTACTATCGCAAAAATTTATAACAGGTGGTTTTTAGTTAATTTTTTAAGTTAAAATTACAATGTTTTTATTGTTCTTTCTTTTATAAAATATTTGTTATAATACTTCCGCAAGTGTAGACACCCATATACAAACACTGACAAATATATGTATAGAAATAAATCGAAAAAATAGATTCATTTACTTATTTAACTTAAACTAATTAAATTTTTATAAAAAACGTTTACTTGGTCCATTTCTTTACAAAAAGTTTTGAAAGGCAATTTTTTAAAGCAATTATAAGTAAATAATATCTTAATTGACGAGAAATGGGTATGAATAGCTGAAAAATGTTATTTTGTCGCATCACTCGTGTGTCAATAAACTGCGTGCTTTAAAATTTGCTTCATTAGTGTATGGCACATAGATCAAGAAACCCGGTCGGGTTTCGCAGTTAATTTTCTCTCTCTCGCGCATGCGAAAGCGAAACGAGACAGAGCTTCATATACAGCAAAATATTGCTTTCTGCGCCATCTGGATATTTCTTCTTTCATAAAAAAACAATCATTTAACATTATCTTATTAACCTATCTTAATAGCTAATTGTGAAACCACGTACTGTTTCATACCTGAAAAATATGTGAAATCATGCCCCCCCCCCAACACTGCCAATGTCTACAACAATCTAATGTTTTATGTGGATTCTCCGCACCAATTCAATTCAATTCAATATAACTTTAATTGCCTCCCCAGAACCCACTCCGGGTCCGGTCGTGCAACCACCGCGCGATTCGCGGTGGCTGATTGCAGGGCCGGGCGGATTGGGTCTGGTTTGTCTAAAAAACAGTTAAAACTTAAAACCTATACTCCTTCTGCAACAGATTAAAAAAGTTATTAAAATTACATATATCTAAAAAAACAGATTTTATAAAACTTAAGAACTACACATTTTTAAAAATTTTCACTTTTCACCAAGTAATTTTGACACTGACGCTGACACCTCAACATAAACGAGGAGCTTTCCGAGGGGTGTGAAATCGCCGGGCTGCGCATAGGCTGGCCTGTGGTTTTTTAAAATTTTGGTTTTTCGAGAGTTTTGGTTTTTGTTGAAACTTTTTGAACGGAAATGAATTTAAACAAAAATGTACAAAAAGAATAGAATAAATAAACGGGATAAAAGGAAACAAACAGAAAAGAAGAAGGGGACAGGAAAGATTTAAAGACTCAAAAGGTATGAAATATCAATAAAGGTGGATAGGATAAGCGGAAGTTATAGTTGGTGAAGTTTGGCTAAAGAGGTTGCCGGAAGATCGATAACGTCTGGTATGGTAGGGTGTGTTTTATCCGAAATGGAGCATTATGCTCTCTAATCTGTGTTATGTTTCTTGTTAGCGGACTGTCGCCCAGTTTGAAAGAATAAAATTTTTGTGAGATATTCGTGGCAAAGTGCGTATAAGTCTCTGAGGGAGGTGTACCTTCCAGAATTAGAGATGAGGCGCATAAATTTGTGCTCAAACACTTTTAGTTTTCTCATTGTCGTGACCGGTATGCCGCACCACACCGGCGCTGCGTATGTGATGGACGGCCTGATCACCATTGTGTACAACTATTTTTTATTTTGTCTGCTACCCCTGACCATGAGTGGATACAGACTCCTGGACAGGGAGTAAACCGTTCGTATTGTCTCATTTATATGCGTGTTAAACGTCAGTCGCTGGTCCAGTCTGACCCCCAAGTACTTCACGCACCTTTTAGTTGGAATTTTGTTTCCCCGGATCGAGATTGGTGTTAGGATTTTGTTTTCAGTGAAACGGCGTGTGAAGACTATCGCCTCCGACTTTTCAGCATTTACCCAAATCTTCCACTGATCGTAATACGCCGTGGCACGAGCCATGTACGCCTTCAGCAGCATGTTCGCTGCTTGGGCGTTATGCGAATGCGCGTACATGGCCGTGTCGTCGGCGTACTTGGCCAGCTTCGTATTCGGGAACTCTGGGAAGTCGGAGACGTACAAGTTGTATAATTTTGGTGACAGACACGATCTTTGCGGGACTCCCGCGCGAATGTCCCGCCGTGTTGAGAGTTTGTTATTCACTCGAACCTGCAGGGTTCTACCCGTCAAGAACGAGTGAATGAGTTTGATGAAATAAGTCGGAAAGTTGTAGTCGTGCATTTTGTACAGTAATCCCGGGATCCATACGGTATCGAACGCCTTCTCAATATCGAGGAGCACCATAGTGGTGTTCTTCCCGAGGTTGTATTGTACTTTGACATCGTTAACTATCCTAACGCCTTGTTGTACCGTGCCCCTGCCCTTTCTGAATCCAAACTGGGACTCATCGTCGATGTGAAGCTCCCTCTGGTCAGGATGAGCTTCTCCACCAACTTGGAGATCGCCTACAGTAACGAGATGGGCCTGTAGCTGCCGGCGAACTTCGCGTTCTTACTTGGCTTAAGGATTGACACGACCACGGCGCATTTCCACTGGCTAGGCCAGTGTTGCAGCCGCAGGATCGCGTTAACGATATACGTCAATTGCACAATACCTTTCCTCGGGAGATATTTGAGTTTGTATTCGAAGCCGTCTTTTCCCAGGGCTTTGTTGTTTGACAATATCTACTATTTCCGAGGGCTTGGTCATGACCTTCAGAGATTCTCTTCTTGTCAGTTGTGCGTCATGACCAATGATTTCGTTTATATCATTTTCGATGCGGTCGTGCTCTAAATTATTTGGTATATTGTTATTATGTATGCTTTCGAAATGTGAAGCTAGGTCGCTCGCTTTTTGCGCGTCTGCCATCGCTGTCTGTCCGTTCACGTGTGTCAGCGCGGGTATGGCACCCCTTAACCATCCATCACCATGTTTACCTTTTTGACTATATCAACATAACTTTTGCTTAAACCAAACTGGACGGCAATAACAAAACCGTTTTACCGTTATCGTAGTCCCCTGAACCTTCTGACCAGCTTCACTTTCTGATACAGATTAAAAATTCATGAAGTCGCGTAAAGCTCATTTTTACCCTTATTTTTTTTTTTCCAGACTAACATTTCTCCTATTAATATGCATTGATGGTAGAGAATAAAATATAACAAAAATCGCTTTACTGTTACTATAACAAAATACAGATTAGAAATTTATGAAATCGTGTAGAGCTAATTTTTAGCCTTATTCATTTTAACAGACTAAGTTCTTTTATATTTTTCCTATTCATATACACTGATTGATAGTAAGGAATGAAGTTTAAACCTGGACTATTTTGAAATATATTTTTAAAATACATAATGATAGTCAAAATATTACAGGTTATAATTTGTTGATATCATGTACAGTTAATGTTTCACCATTGTTTTCAAATTAGCGCTACGCATTTTCTCCACGTAGAAACAATTCCAAAGTATTTCCTTCACATACAGGAATACAATACATATAGTGTAATACATGTGCAATCGAACGCAATAATACCTGATACTTTCGATATCTTCCGTCCTTTTCTACAATTTAATGAATCTTTATATCAGAAGAGGAAAGAAAATATCGATACTAGGCATTACTGCACGGGAAAAACTAAACTAGTGCAATCGGTTAAAAAATAGGGGAGGAAGAGAGTATTTTTGAGGTTGTGACTAGTGATGAGATGGGACTCCGAAATTTACAAGGAAAGTTCTTCGCAACAATACTTTTATTTGAACCGGTTCCTATGCCAATTTTACTATCTTATTCGGATAGACCTTTACATTTTATTATACAGTGAGGTCCATACTTAACGGATAAATTCATTATCTACGTAATTAACAATTTATGAGTAAAATCCTACAACAAACACGTCAATTTTTAAAATGACATTTTATTCCCTTATCGTGAACTTATGAAACGGGAGCTACTATTCTCACGTTTCTTATCTTATTCGTGCGAATCTAATTAATGCAAGGTATTCAAAATGTGAACCCCTCGGGTCTAGAATATGCTTATTTGTACGTTTGAATAGATTCATCGGAGTTCATTAATTTGGTTTTCTCTAGTTACCGCAGTTTAAATTCTCGAACGCTGTTCTAATTCAAATATCTAATGAAAATAAGACACAAATGAGAGTGAATTCGAGTGACATTTCAACAGATGTACTTCAATAAATTCACGGCGGTAACTGAAGTACTAGCCGACTATTTAAAGTTGGCACTTGAGTTGCATACAAAAGGATAAATGGTGTTAGGGAACAAATGCCGGCTCTTTGATTCACTTAGAAGGTATATTCGGAGTAAGAGATGCAGAAAATTGAAACTTGGCAAATATTTAATTGTAAACGAGTAATGAAAATGCGACGGAACAAATAAAAATTTTATGCCTCACGTTACTTCTGAAAGTTGTGTGAAACGAGTAGAGTGATGATGATTTTAGGTAAACAGAAAATCACAAAAGTGACTTAGCTTAGAGATTTATTCCCTTTCATATCGTTCACCAGTTTTTAAGATTCCTAAATTCGAACGCCATCTATGGCTTTGTTTGTGTATATTATTGTATGAAAGTTATTTGTGGTATTCTACGAATATTCTTTCCTTTTATTTGAGTTTTCTACCACATGTATTATCCTCTCCAGAAACAAATCACCGAATCTATAAAATAATAGAATTATTGGAAAAAAGGATCTACGCCTGTGACATTTACTTCAAAGGAACAGTCAGAGGTTTCTTTTACAAATAATATAAATCGGAATAAACACAGAAATAATGTATTTTGCTGAAGTTTCGGAAAGTAGTCTCTTTCCGTTTTCAAAACTTTTTTCGAAGAATTCTTATTTGTTGCGTATGTTAAATACACAGCTTTAACATTCTGTTTATGTTATTTCCACAGATACTTACTACTTACACAGAACTGATTATATTTTCTGTTAGATAATGTTGAGTTTGTTAAGTTCTTCTTTTAACATTGGTCGCCAGGTTGTATAAATATCTAAAGAACAATTCGATACGCATTTATCTTAATTTAATAAGATTATTGCCAATTCTTTAATTTCTCTTTTTTTGTTATCTGCCTCTTTTGTTAAAATTTTTGCCGAGTCCCAGTTTATTCTATATCCGTTTTCCCAACCATGTTCACAAATCTTTGGTTTCGGAATTTCATTATTTCTAATTTTTGTGCTCATCCAACCTCAAACTGAAAGGTCTGGATGACTCACCCACATAACATTTATCACATTCGCCCGGGATATTGTAAATACAGTTTTTTTAATTCTGCTCCCGGTTTATCGGTTTTGTTTTTATTAAAATAGATCTCAAAGTGTTCCCCGTTTGAAATACCGTTCTAACATCAAATTTATCACTTATACGGCGTAGCTTCTCCGATAGTCCTTATACATAAGGAATTGTTGCTGTATAATGTACTTAGCATTAATCAACACGGATTTATGCCAAGTCGTTCTACTTCAGCCAACCTGTTTTATTTAACGCAGTACTTCGCTGGAGTGTTAGATAAGGGAGGACAAGTTGATATCATTTACACAGATTTTTCTAAAGCGTTCGACCGTCTAAACCATGACATATTGCTTAAAAAGCTAAGTTTCTTTGGTTTTGCTCCCAGTTTGATTGAATTTTTTAAATCATATCTGACTGAAAGGCATCAATTTGTACTTTATAGGGGCTAAAAGTCCAACGTAATCCATGCAAAATTTGGTATACCTCAAGGTTCGGTGCTTGGACCTTTACCTTTTAACGTATTTGTTAACGATATCGTCTTCCAACTTAATTGCAATTCATTGTTGTACGCAGATGACATGAAAATTGTTACTAGTATTAATAGCGCGGACGACATCAAGAGATTACAAGATGACTTAGCTAACCTTCACGCATGGTGTGACAAATTCGAGTTACCCCTTAATATAGACAAATGCTATACAGTGACTTTTACCAGGAAACATAATCTTTCATTAAATGTATATGATATCAATAATACGATAAAACAGAGGTGCGAGAAACTGAAAGACCTTGGCGTTACTTTTGACACTAAACTTACACTTATTGATCATATCACTGAAACTACAGCTAGTGCATATAAAAAATTAGGTTTCATTATAAGGCATTCTAAAGGTTTTGAGAACTACAACATTTTATTTCTCCTATGTAATGCCTTTGTTAGATCTAAATTGGAATACGCGTCGGTCATCTGGAATCCAGCTTACCTAGTACACAAAAACAACATTGAAAGTATTCAAAGGCGCTTTCTAAAATATTTGTATCGAGAAGAAGGTATATATCCACCTAGGGGTTTTCCTCATGAGGAATTGCTCTCTAAATTTCATGCGCCTGACTTAAATACCCGTAGAATATTTAGTTCCTCGGTATTTTTACATAAACTTATTAATTTCAAATTTGATTCGCCCCAAATTTTAGAAATGATTAGGTTTCATATACCAACTTTCCAGACTAGATCATATAGTTTATTTTACTTAAACACTCTCCCCTGCATGTAATGTGTTCTAATTTTAACTCTCTACCCTGTAATATTGACATATTCAATTGTAAAATTAAAGATCCTAAGCAAGCAATTTTAAATAACTGAAATTTATTTTGTTACTACTACTATTACTAAGTAGATATTCTCTTTTCTTCTTTTAAGTATTGTATTGAACTTAGATATTATATATATTATTATATGTGTTAATGTTTTGTATTCGTATATATATGTGTATGTTCGTATGTATATATTTATATACATTTAATTGTATATTCCTGCCCTATAATTGTTTTTTCTGTTGAGCAGTGTATCAATAAATAAACAAATAAATAAAATATTTGATATTTCATTATTAGATGAAATTATTTTGGCCCTATCGTATTAATATTTTGCAACACACCTTTTAACTTTTATTGATTGATTGAGTTAAAATTTAGATATCTATTAGTATGTGTTAGTGTTCTATAACCGCTTGTTTCAATTGTATTATTTACCCTTTTAATTGAAACATCTAAAAGCGGTAGTTCATAGCTACTTTCTACTTTTAATGTAAATTTAATAGACAGTTCCTTACTATTTATATTTTCTAAAAAAAACTATCTAGTACCATCTGTACCATGAGGCCAAATTGCAAAGATGTTGTCAACATATCTCCACCAGACAACCGGTTTGTTTATATAATTTTGAACATGTGTGTTCTCAAAGTTCTCCATCAATATGTTGCTTAAAATTGGTGATAATGGAGACCCCATTGCCATACCAAAAATCTGCTGATAGAACTCATTTTCCAATTGAAAATAGGTTGTTTTTATACACATTGTTAATAGTTCCATTATGCTATTTACACTTAATTTAATTCTAGTTTCCAAATTATTATTATTCAACAACCTCTCTTTAACTATTTTTAAGGTTTCATCTACCGGAACATTGGTAAGATCAACTACATCAAAACTATCAGGTGTGATTCACGAATATCGTTTTCATACTTTTTTTCTATAAAATGTTTACTATTTTTAATATATGAATCGGTATTTCCAGATAATGGATCAATAATTTTAAGTAAAAATATTGCCAAATTATGACATGGTGAATTAATAGAACTAACAATTGGTCTTAAGGGTATATTTTGTTTATGTGTCATAAATATGAGGAGGCTTACTATGATGTGGTGTAAGGTTTCTTCGTTCAAAATCATTAAATTCGTGTTGGTATTTAAACTAAGTTCTGTAAATTTTGCTCTCTATTGATTTTTTTGGATCTTTGTTTAGCTTTGAGTCCCTCATTTACAAGAGTCATGATTTTTGTGTCACATATATCTTTATCTATAATGGCTTTATATATAATAAAAGAGGAGGAAAAACGGACAAAATATCGAGATTTGCTCTTCGAACTCCGCAGGTTTTATCCAGGCCATTCTGTTAAAATAGTGGTACTGATTATAGGAGCCCTCGGTGGAATGAGGCAGACGCTGCTTTCAGAACTAAAGATCATACCGGCATGCCGAGATTCGGCAGAGATCTTAGCCGGCAGAATGCAGAAGGCTGTCATCCTCGGTTCATTGCGTCTACTCAGGGCACACGATTCTCGGACCCGGTAGTCACTCACCCCACGGGCGTGGGGAGTGGCTATTGGTATTACCAGCTTCCCTCTGTGAGGGTCGGAGCCACAGAGTAGGGTGACTGGTTTTTTGTAAAAAAAAAAAAAATAAAAAAAATAAGGAAAATAAGAACCACTCTGACAAAACACCGTATGCATCACCCAAGAAGTTCTACTGAGCGTCTCTATCTCTCACGAAATCTAGGAGGCAGGGGATTACTTAATATGGAAGTGATGTGTAGACAGGAGGAAGAGCGACTAAGGAAGTACTTCCTAGAGAATCACAGCTATTTCCACAGAACTATCTCCACTGTTGACAAAAATTACAGCCCACTCTGTCTGGCCCAACAAAATCACATACCTCGATATGCTACGCCACAACACCGTATAGCCGCTTGGAGACAAAAAGAACTGTACGGAAGATACGCCGAAATGGTTATGTCTGACCACGTTGACTCCAAAAGCTCCACTGAGTGGCTTAGAACGGCAGGTCTATATGGTGAAACGGAAGGTTCTATCTTTGCTATCCAAGACCAAGTAGTCAACACTAGAGCTTACAGAAAGTACATACTAGGTCAAAACGTTGATAGTAGGTGTCGACTTTGCAAACAAACCAACGAATCCATCCAACATGTGTGCTGCGGGTGCCCAGCGTTGGCACAGACTGAATATTTGCAGCGACATAACAACGTAGCGAAGGTTGTTCACCAAGCGCTTGCTAAAAGATACGAATTTGCAGATGCAGAGATACCCTACTACAAATGTAAACCAGACCAAATACTCAGCAACGATAGGGCCAAAATCTTATGGGATACTGCCATTAACACCGACAGAGCAGTAGAAGCAAACAAACCTGATATCATTTTGTTTGACAATAGAGCTCGTAAGGCAGTGATCATCGACATCGCAGTTCCCTCAGACCAAAACCTAGTTTCGACCATCGCTGAAAAGAAAAGAAAGTACCAACCACTTGCTGTAGAACTGAAAGACATATATCAGTTACAACATGTTGAGATAGTTCCAGTTGTAATTTCTGCGAATGGCCTTGTTACCAAAGATTGGATAGAAGCAAAGCAAAAGCTCCAGCTGCAGGACTGGCACTTGAGAACGATGCAGAAAGCAGCGTTGCTAGGCACCGCAAATATTGTACGTAAGTTCCTAACATTTTAATGAAAAACCATGTCATTGACCTCCCTAACTGTGCCCCCAAACTAGTCTTGGGTGAGAGAACTCCGGCTAGTAATTGAGGAAAAATAGAAAAAAAAAAAGAATGTAATAATAATAGTAACAAATATATATGTAAGTAAAAGTAATGTTAGTTATAATGAGTACCTACAATATATAACATCATAATGTTACAATACATTACCATATATTTTGTGAAACCCAAAGTACAGGGAAGATCACCTAAGCACTGTACGGGGTTTGTTTTGTGTAGTCTTCCAGGTTCCTTTTAGGGAATTTAATTATGTACATATTATGAACATGTAGACAGGTGCAAAGAAGAACGTAAAAAGAAAGTTAGATATATATACACAAGTATATATATGTACATACATACAGATATTTATTGCCTACACAACTACACATATAAACAATATATGATATAACATGCACAATGAGGAAGAGGAGAAAGAGGAGGTACGTTTGACTGACAATTTGTATAGCGTGGGATTAAAACATATTGTTAAGTGTGTTCTCATTTTCTCTGATATATAGTTTTGTATTACTTAATATACCTAAAGATTGTTTATATTTAAAACAAAAGTCAAATATTTCGTTTGGGTTACAGGCAAATGACACACCTTGTATATTAACCCTATCAGATACTATATCTCATCTTTACAACGAAACAAGATATGGGAGATATCAAATGTTATATAAATTACACTAATGGCATGTATATGCGAAGATATTTACTAAGTTTGTTATAACTTATCTATTTTAAATTAAACTTTTCTTATAGCCATGGTAGACCAGGGCCAAACCGTTTAAAATATCGTAATAGACGATAAATTCTTAGCAGCATACGAATGGTCGGGAAATGTAGTTAATGGTGTAAATAATTAAGGAAAAATCGTCCAGACTGAGTAAAAGTTCTGGAAGGGGGGTTGGGTTGGTAATATATACGTTTTTAGGGGTTGGTACCCGTTTTTTGCGATTTGCGGCTAAACTATGCATTCTGTCGAAAAATGTTGAATATAAAAGTTGTAGATAATGGAAAAATCTAAAACTTTCTGATTGATCATTATTGACCATAACCTCAAAATTATCGAGAAAAATGCAAAAAACCGTTTTTTCGGTTTTTAATTTACAACTATCGCAAAAATGTTAATATTTTCATGAAATTGGTGAAAATGTTCTTTTTTGTGTTTCAAATAAGCCCAAATTTTTAATATTTAATTTTCGATGTTTTATGAAGAAAATAAAAAAAGACCTAATTTTCAATCGAAAAATTTGGTTAGCAAATTTTCGATTAATGAACTTTACTAGTGCTCATTTTTTTCGTTGAAATCTCAACTTTAATATAGAATTAAAATATAATATTGCTTATATACAAAAATATCGTTAAAAAAGCGAAAAACCGAACAAACTACTTTTTAAAAATCGAGTTTTCGGTGAAAATCATGAATTTATTTTTCTTTATTGTAAATAAACGTTCACATTCATAAAAAGCGTTAATTCTCAGACAATACTATGTTATACAAGTAATTTACATGCACCTAACTATTCTCGGCTTCCAAAGTCTCGAAAACATTGTTTAAACTGCAATGGGAATGTTAAACAATTTTGTCTGCAAACAAGCCGAAGAAGATGCAGATTTCCTAATTATCAATACATCCCTTGAAGTAGCAAAAAACTCCGATAAAATAGTGGTAGTTGTTGGTCAAGGCATAGATCTTTTAGTTCTTTTAAATCAGATCAGTTCACATGAATTAAATATCTATTTCCACAAACCTGATGCAGGAAATATTAATGATACTTATTACACCTCTAATAGTTTTTAACATAAATCACATAAACATATTGTAGCATTTTTGCATTGTTTTTCTGGCTGCGATACAGCTTCCAGTTTTGCTGGGAAAGGAAAAAAAAAACAATTATAAAATCATTATTGGCCGATAAACATTTACCTAATCTTGCAGAAATTTTTTACAATACAAATGCAGACAAACAAACGATTACCGAAAATGGATTAAAAATAATAGCTTCTATTTACAAAAGTAAAAATATATAAATATACATCTCTACACGATTTAAGATTTGAACTCTACCGAACAGCTACTGCTAAATCCTCATTTCATTTGAAAAAAATTACCTCCAGCTGAAGGGGCAGCTAAGCAAAATTGTTACAGGGTGTATTTTCAAATACAAAGTTGGCTTGGTAATCAATTAACAGCTACGGATTGGGGATGGAAACATCACGTTAATGGCATCGTACCTATATTTACAGAACAAGAATTAATTCCTGAAAATGTATTGAAAATTATCTGCTGCAGCTGCGAAACAGGATGCGGTAATAACAAATGTGGGTGCCACAAGCATGGCTTAAAGTGCACAAATTTGTCCTCAAATTGTCACGGTTCTGATAAATGTTCTAATGCCGAAAAATCGTTGTACGAAAAAAATTGTAATCTGGAGGACATCGAAGACGAAGACAGTACCCACTGTCTAATAATTAAAAATGAAAATAACGATACTGAACTCGACAATCCAGAAGAACTCCAAGAAATTGAAGATATAGAAAATGAACGTGAAGAAATCGAAAGTTTGATCGATTCTGGCGATGAAGAATTGCCCACGAAGAGAAAAAGATTTCAATAAAATTATTTTGCATTTAATTTTTGTATTTTATAATCAAATATAAGACTTTGACGTGATAATTTGTAAATACGTACGAATCACAAGAAATAATTGACAAATTTTCTCAGTTCACAGCCCTTGTGTTTTTTGAATTTTTACCTATTTAATGCAGTTTAAATAATGTTTTCGGGACTTTGAAAACCGAGAATAGTTAGGTACATGTACACTACTTGTATAACATAATATTGTATGAGAATTAACGCTTTTTATGAATGTAAACGTTTATTTACAATAAAGTAAAAGAAATTCATGATTTTCACCGAAAATTCGATTTTTAAAAAGTAGTTTTTTCGATTTTTCACTTTTTTAACGTTATTTTTGTATATAAACAATATCATATTTTAATTCTATCTTAACGTTGAGATTTCAACGAAAACAATGAGCACTAGTAAAATTCATTAATCGAAAATTTGCTAACCAAATTTTTCGATTGAAAATTAGGTCTTTTTTTCTCATTTTCTTCATAGAACATCGAAAATTAAATATCTCGCTTTGAAAAAATTTGGGCTTGTTTGAAACACAAAAAAGAACATTTTTGCCGATTTTCATGAAAATATAAAAAATTTTGCGATAGTTATAAATTAAAAACCGAAAAAACGGTTTTTTGCATTTTTATCGATAATTTTGAGGTTATGGTCAATAATGTTTAATAAGTAAGTTTTAGATTTTTTTATTAACTGCAACTTTTACGTTCAACATTTTTTGATAGGATGCATAGTTTAGCCGCAAATCGCAAAAAACAGGTACCAACCCACGTATATATTACCACCCCAACCCCCCTTCCAGAACTTTTACTCAGTCTGGACGATTTTTCCTTAATTATTTACACCATTAACTACATTTTCCGATCATTCGTATACTGCTAAGAATTTTTATTGCCTTTAACGGGATTGGCCCTGGTTTATGGATGCATATATAAAGAAAAATGAATTATTTTAGATTTTCTGTATAAACAACTTTGGAATTACGTGCACAGAACGTATGTACGTATGTAAAATAGAGACATGACTGTCTCCACAATATGTAAACATGTTTCCTCAAGGGATATATATCAGATAGAAAATATGGGAAAACAGAAACAAAAATATACATTTAAATTGTATATTATAAGAAAAAATACTATAGTATATCATATTATGACGTACCTATTATACTGTTTCGTTGAAATAATAATATGTCGAAATAGAAACAATAAAGTGGTTAAGATTAAAATTGCTCTTTCAATGCTTTCCTCCATTAAAATCCAACCCAAGTGTCTTAATATATTCGAAATAAGTGTACATCTACCACAATATAATAACTACGCATGCGTTTATTATGTAACACTTGTTATCCCTTAAGATATGATATGCTACATGATATTAATAAGGAAAAGCAATAATTAAAATATGGATTGTAGATTGTTTTACGGAGTCGTTTGGCTTCGAACAGCCTTACTTCACTTCGACCTAAAAGATCTTTTGTGATTTACCCTACATCTAGTGGTTATCCCAGGATTCCCAGACTTTTTACAAAGCTTGTGATTTTCCTGGGGGCTAATTTCCCTATGTCTTCCGGCGTTAATTCCGCCTGTTCTAGGAATTTTAGCCTAGTGCGGACTAACACCTTGCATTCACAAGTACGTGTTCCGCAGTTTCAATTGCAGTATCGCAATATCTGCATTTATTATCTACCGCCTTGCCCATATTCTTGAGATGGTATCTCAAGGGGCAGTGGCCAGTTAGAAGGCCTGTGATTAGCCTTAATTCGGACTTTTCCAGTTCGAGAAGCCTTGTGGCATTCTTTGTCGAATAAGTTATAAACTTTTTCGCTTGTCTTTGGCCTGGAGTATTCCTCCAGTAGGACTTTTTCTGATCCTTTTCCCATTCTTGGATCTCCTCCGCTATGTGTCCCTTGGCTAGGCCACAAAACGGTTCGGGTCCAATGAACGGTGCTTCAGCTCCTTTTTTTGCAAGGCTATCAGCAAGTTCGTTTCCTTGTATTCCCTCATGCCCTGACACCCACATCAAGGTAACCCTGTTGTTAATAGCCAGTTGCTTCAGGGATTGTCTGCATTCCCAGGCAATTTTAGATTCAAAGGTATAGGACCTTAGAGCCTTTAGTGCTGCCTGGCTGTCTGATAGTATATAGATCTTTGCCCTTCTGATGCCTTTATTTAGGCATACCTGGGCACACAGGTCTATGGCATAAATTTCTGCCTGAAAGATGGTTGGGGTGTTTCCGAGGGCTTTGGATAGCCTACAATTCGGCCCTGCTACTCCCACTCCTACCCCTTCAGCCATCTTGGATCCATCTGTATACCAGATAAGTGACCCCTGCTCCAGTCGCAGTGACTCCATCTTGCTTGTCTGACGACTTTCAATTAGCACGTCAAACGGGCAATCAAAGTCTTGTTTGACTGGCATTGAGTCAGTGGGTTTGGTCATGGACTTCAGATGGACTTCCTCCAGAATCCTTAAGTGACCAACCAGATCACCTGGTTTGAATTTATGTGCTTGGTGCAGTCGTAAGGCACTGAGTGCCGCCTCCTTCCTTACATGTAAGTGCAAGGGAAGTAGGTCAAGCATAGCCTCCATAGCTGCTGTGGGACACGAGTGCATTGCTCCTGTAGTCCCTAAACAGGGAAGGCGTTGCAGTTTCTGCAACTTTCCCTGTGCTGTTTTTTCTTCTGTTTTTGGCCACCATACGCATGATGCGTAGGTTACCATAGGTCTGACAACCGAAAGATAAGACCAATGTGTCATTTTCGGTCTTAGACCCCAAGTCTTACCAAACAACCTACGGCACGTCCATATTGCCGCTGTTGCTTTAGTAAGAGTCCGTTCCAGATGAGAGTTCCAGGTAAGTTTTTGATCCAGGATTACTCCTAGATACTTAACTTCACTGGAAAAATGTATTATCGTTCCATTCAGTACAGGAGTTCTAAGATTGAGGCTTCTCCTTTTAGTGAACGGGACAATAGTTGTTTTGCTCGGATTGACATTGAATCCCTCTGACGAGCACCATTTGGATATTATATATAAGGCAATTTGCATGAGGTTGGAAATCATGACCTCATTTTTGCCTCTCACAGTGACGACCAGGTCATCTGCGTATCCCTGGACGTTAAAGCCTGAATTACTCATTTTATATAGGAGATCATCGACCACCATTGACCACAGCAAGGGTGATAGGACTCCACCTTGTGGACAACCCCTGACTGCAGTCACCGTAGCCGACTCATCCCCCACACTTGTGGTAATAATTCTGCTTTTGAGCATGGATTGTATCCATTTAATTGTAGGTGACTGTATTCCCCTTTTTTCCGCGGCTTTTTGTATGGATTCATAGGAGGTGTTGTCAAAAGCACCCTCTATATCTATGAAAGCACACATAGCCACTTCTTTTGCTGTAAATGTCTTTTCAATGCCTTGAACCAGGCAATGTAGAGCATTTACTGTCGATTTGCCAGGTTGATAGGCAAATTGTTTTGTGTGAAGCAGTGTTCCTGTAAGGATTTCGCTTCTAATATGTTGGTCTAAAAGTTTCTCCATTGTTTTTAGGAGAAATGAGGTTAAGCTGATGGGGCGATACGACTTAGGCTCGTCTGGTGTACGTCTGCCTATTTTCGGAATAAACGCCACCTTAACTTCGCTCCAAGCTTGGGGAATATACCCCAGTGTATAGCTTGCTATAAATATACTTCTCAGGCATGGGACAAGCTCCTCAATTCCGTATTGAAGTAGGGCAGGGAAGATGCCATCTCTGCCCGGTGATTTAAAGGGTTTAAAGGTTGATACCGCCCATTTAATTTTGTTATGGGTGAATATTTTTCTAGCCAGGCGTCTTCCTTCTCTAGTAGGACGATGAACATCCTCATCCAAGTAGTCGTGTAGAAATTCACCCTGAATTATGCGAGAGCCTGGGAAATGAGTGTCTAAAAGCACCCTTATGTTTTCCTGCTGACTCTCGGTGTGCTTACCGTCGGGCTTTTTGAGTAGCCCTATTCCATTTGAGTGGTCTTTTGCAAGGACTTTTTGTAGGCGTACTGCTGGGGCTAGTTCATCTATCCCTTCGCAGAACCGTCTCCATGATCTTCTTTTAGAACTTCTCAATTCTGTGTTGTACTCCGTAAGGGCTTTCCTGTAGTCCTCCCAGTTTCCAGTGTTTTTAGCTCTGTTAAAAGCTTTCCTAGTCTCAGCTCTGAGACGGCTGAGATCCCTATTCCACCAGGGCACATCTCTTTGGACTGCCCGTTGTTTAATGGGACAACTTTTTTCATAACATGATGTCATGATATTTTGTAGTTGATATGAGGCTATATCTAATTCCTCTGTTGTATCGATGGAATGTGTTACGCCTTCGACCTCCGCCCTCAAGTGTTCTTTATAAACACTCCAGTCCGTCAGTCTGGGTATTCTACATTCCCCGAGGCTTGTTACAGCCGCCTCCAAGTCGAATCGTATGTGTTTGTGATCCGACATGGAGGGCTCGTCTGAGACATGCCAGTTTTTTATTAAATCAGTTATGAGTGGATCCGCGAAAGTTATATCTAGAACCTCTTTCCTGACCGCATTCATAAAGGTGGGTACATTACCTTTGTTGATGATGTCGATGTTGTTAGCGAACAAATATTCAAATAGATACTCACCTCTAATGTTAGTATCCGTGCTACCCCACATATGGTGATGTGCATTAGCATCACCGCCTATTATGTAGGGTTTTTTCTTTCTCTTGCACCAGCTGATAAGGCTTCTTACTTCCTCTGGGGGTGGATTTCCTTCCTCGCCGGGAAAGTAGGCCGATGCCACTACGACTTGCCTTTTTCCCCTTTCTGTAGGCACTTCCACTGCTGCTGCTATCAGATCCCTTGTTAGGAATTCTGAAAGGAGAACAAAATTAATATTTTTATCGAACAACAAGGCTGTTCTAGGATAGTCATGCAAGGTAGAATAAATTAACTTACATGATAAATATAATATGGATAAATTATAGTAATATATACAGAATGAAAAGGTGATCATTTCAACTTGTTATAAATCGGGAAATATACATTTTCCATATAAAAAAAAATGGAAATAGAAAGTTCTTATTTTTAATCAAATTACGCGATTATGCCATTCAATTTATATTTACTCAAAATTTTATTTGGTCTTGAACTAAACGTCTGAATATTTCCAGATTTTTAAAATGCTTATTTTTCAAAGTATTTAATTATTCAGAAACCCATGATTTCTCATGTTTTCTAGGAATTTATTGAAAAATAAACACTTTAGGGGAAAGTTGCAAAGAAAGAAAAGTCTTGTATCTTCATGATAAGTTCAAGTTTTCGTCTCCCCTTCCCCATTTGGAAAATTTCAACCCTCGATATCACGGAAAATAGGGAACAAATAAAAAAATTCACAAAGTTGGTTATTTACGAAGAAAATTCAATTTCTAACAACTTTCTCTTATAGCTATAAACCATTTTATTAATATGTTGGCTATATATATAGATACACGAAAGTAATGGCGGCAACACAAGGTGGTTCTGCTGCTCTCTCCTGCAAAAAATGCAAATCAAACGTAGTAAATGGTTTGAAATGCAAAAATTGTGAGAGTATGTTTCACACTAGTTGTGCCAAATTATGTAGTAATGTAAATTTCATCAATAATAATGAAATAACCTGTTGTGACAATGTGATAGTATCCAGTGAAAGTGACAACGCATTTTTCGATGCCGTGGAGGAACTGTCAGGTAGTAATAAAAAGATAGACATACACATTTTTAACTACATTATTAAGCAAAAAAACTTAATAATTCAGGAATTACGAGATAAAGTCGTTTTATTAAATAACCAAATTAAATTATTTCAAAATGAACATAAATCGAATCAAGAACAAAAACCAGTTAATACTATAAATGATAAGGACTTAAAAAATAAACAGAATAAAAGTGAAGATAAAAACTTACAAATAAAGAAAGTAAACACCGTGACTAATCCAAGTGAAAATAAAAAAGGGGAATCCAAATTAACAAAAAAAGATGTGTCACTAGGCCTTATGAGGGTGGAAACGGAAAATAAGTTAAATAAATATATAAATTTAACAAATGATTGTATTGCACAACCTTCTACATCCCAACCCAGTGAAACGGGTAAAAGTGATTGGAAGGAAGTAACTCGAAGGAAAAGAAATAGACATGTTATAGTAGGTAATAATAAAGAATCAAACAACGTTAAAGTTGTTCCAAAATTAGCCGTATTGCATGTCTACAGGGTAGGTACATCAGCTGAGCAACTCGCAGCACTTTTAAAAGATAATTTTCCGGAAGTAAAATGTGAGTCAATAAATCCAAAACATCCTGAGCTTTATTCTTCATTCAGGGTAACAATCCTTGAGGACAATTTCAAGAAAGCAATGAACCCTAAATTGTAGCCGTATGGGGCGTGTATTAGCCGTTTTTTAGAATTTCGAAAGAAAATGGCAGAGCCAGTGAACTAATTTTTAACCCTTGTATGCTTCTCTTAAATGTGCAGTGTTTAAATATTGGGAAACTAAATAATTTGTACATGGATAGCTGTAGTTATGATTTAAATTTTATATGCTTGACAGAAACTTGGGCTAATCCAGTTTCAATAAACACTTTTAATTTGACTGGTTTTGTACTAGGAAGCAGTTACTGCAGAAATATATTTAAGGGCGGAGGCGTCGCCATATTAGTAAAACACGATTTAGTATTTAAGGAAATCGATTTAAAAAGTTATTGTCTAGACAAACATATAGAAATATGTGCTATATCTTGTAAAATAAATAAGATAGGTAAGAAGGTTGTAATTTTGACTTGTTACAGGTCTCCCTCTGGAGACATCAATATGTTTTTTGATGGACTTATGAATGTCTTGAATTTTATTTATAAACCAAATATTAATATTTTACTTTGTGGTGATTTTAATCTTGATTCTTACAGTAGCTCGAATGATTTTAAAAAAATGTGTAATTTGTTGCAGTGTTTTAATCTAGCTAGTATGGTAGGGTGGCCTACTCGAGTAACGGATACGAGTCTATCCGGAATTGACCATATATTTAGTAATTTTACCGGTAATGGTATTTCTTGTGTTGTGGATAATAATATTTCTGATCATAGAACTGTTTTGTTTGACTTATGTCTAGATAAAGCTAGTGAAAATTCTAATATGTGTTATGTAAAACGATCTTTTAATGATAAAAGTATATGCAACTTTCAGTCTGATATTCGAAAAGAAAAGTGGTATGAAATCTATCACATTAATGATGTAAATTTAGCATTTGAATATTTTCTGAATACATTTCTGTTTCATTTCAATAAACATTTTCCCAAACGTAAGTATTACGTGAATAAAAGCAAAAATAAAAAATGGGTTAATAATGAAGTTCAGATATCGAGTCTTAAACTAAAGGACTTATATGTTTTAAAAAATGTATACCCCGAATTGAATTCTTCTTACAACAGAGAAAAGAAAAAACACAATATTTTAGTTAAAAATACAAAAAAAGAATTATTATCAAAATAAAATTGATAACTCTGACAACCCTACAAGATCGGCGTGGAATATTGTTTCAGAATTATCTAATAAAGAAAAACAAAACAAGAACATCATAATACAAGAAAATAATGAAAAAATCGATGATCAGACTGATATTGCTAATGCATTTAACATTTTTTTTTTAAATGCTCCACTAGATATTATTAACAAAATATCCCATACCTCAGTTGGCGATAACATTTGCTTTACTAATAACATAATTAATCATCATAACACAATATTTTTAGAACCGTATTCAGAACCAGAAATGTGTAATATTATAAGAAATAAATTAAAGAATAAACACTCATCAGGACATGACGATGTACCTGCTTTTCTTATTAAAAGGATAATGATGGAAATAATAAAACCCTTAGTTTACATTGTAAATTTATCATTTTCTGTTGGAGAATTTCCAGAAATTTTAAAAATTGGGAAAGTTATTCCTGTTCATAAAAAAAAACAACACACAGGACTTAAAAAACTACAGACCAGTTACCATACCTTCAGGATTTTCAAAAATAATTGAATATTGCTATTTAAACCGATTAATTAATAAAGATAATATCATATATTGAAGCAGGTGAATGCCCTGTTGGTATCTTTTGTGATTTAAGCAGGGCATTTGACTGCGTCGACCATAAAAAATTGATCTCGAAACTTTATAAGTATGGGGTAAGGGGTCTACCTTTAGACTGGGTTGAAAGCTATTTGTCAAGTCGTAAACAGTATGTATCAGTTACTAACACTACGTGCAATACAATCAATTCTGTTAATTCAGCTTCTGTTGAAATTAATATGGGCGTACCGCAAGGATCGGTATTAGGTCCCATATTATTTTTATTATATATCAATGATCTTGATAGTTTGAATACATTAGCAGACTTTACTTTTTATGCCGATGACACCTCGATTGTGTTGTCTGATAAAAGTGTTGATACTTTGGAGACCCAAAGTGATATTTTATTGAAGACTCTTAGTAACTGGTTCTGTGAAAATTCTCTTTACTTTAATGTTGAGAAAACGCAGGCATTAATATTTCACAATAGGCAAAAGAAATGTGATTATCCAAATATACAACTTGATAATACATCAATATCAACAAGAATGTCCAATGTAAAATTCTTGGGTATAAATATAGACAGTAGCTTAAACTGGAAAGTTCATTGTGAATCACTGATAGCTAAATTACATTCGGTAGTTTACCAGTTCAAAAATATAAAGAATGTACTAAATATGACTCAGCTTAGGAATTTATATTATGCTGAGGTTGATTCTCGGTTAAGATATGGTGTTTGTTTTTGGGGTGCTTCCACCCTATCAAATAATGTATTCTTAGCTCAAAAGCGTGTAATAAGATGTATGGTAGGCTTAACGACAAGAGACACTTGTAAAAATGCATTCAAGGAATATAATATACTAACACTTCCGTCACTTCTCATTTTTGAACTGTGTTTATATGTCTTCAAAAATAAGAGTAAATTTGTCTGTAATAAGGATTTACATAAAATAAATACCAGGCAAAAATATGACCTCCATGTACCCTTCAATAAATTCAATGTATCTGTAAAATCACCCAGTTGCCTAGGACCAAGAGTTTTTAATCACCTTCCTATAGATATAAAAAATTGTAACGAATTACCGCTATTTAGAAAACAACTTAAATTATTTTTAGTAAGTAAAACCTTCTATAACTTAGACGAATATTTTAATATGTAAAATGTGTGTTTTGTACCTTATTTCTTTTAGATGTTAAGTATGACTATTCCTATACAATATTTATATCATATTGTCACAAAAGGAAAATAAAGTTTATTATTATACGCGTTCTTCCGCTCTAGTAGAAAATCAGGTAAAAATTGTTTATTCTAACTTATCATTTTGAAGGAAATTCAATTTTTAACAACTTTTTTATTACAGTTTATCTTTAAAACTTAAACCTTCCTTCCTAGTTATGAACCATTTTATTAATACGTTGGCATACATAGATACGTGTTTCTCCGCTCTAGCGGAAAATAGGGTGAAAATGTTTTATTATAACTGGTCGCATTTTCAAGAAATTAAATTTTTAACAACTTTCTCTTTTACACTTTTTCTCTAAAACATAAACCTTCCGAGTTAAAAACCATTTTATTAATATGTAGGCATATATGTATAGATACGAGTTTTTCCACTCTAGAGAAAAATCGGGTGAAAATTTTTCATTCTAACTGGCCTTATTTTGAAAAATATATTTTAAACAACTTTCTTTTCTACGGTTTTTCTCTAAAACCTATATCTTTTGAAATATAAGTATTGCTTAAAAAAGTTTTGCCAAAAAAATATATACAGAGTGTAGGCAACTTAACCGAAAAATTTTAACCATACATACACCAACACATAAGAGTTCGATTTCTTAAAAAGCTTTTTAATAAAGCCCAACACAGTAAAATATACAAATCGTTAAAGCTACAAATTAATGAAAATGTTAAAATAACATTAATCGTTTCAAATTAGCTAATGTCAATAAACAATTAATGTACCATTAATTAATAAATAAATAAAGGTCCAAATTTAAAAATTAAAAATGGCGGATCCAATATGGCCGACTTTAAAGTTAGATTGACATTTTTGTTAATGAATAACCTCAAAATTGAACATAAATCTATACTCGGGGATTTTCGAGGTCGCTGAACACGAATCCGAGGTCCAAATTTAAAAATTCAAAATGACGGATCCATTATGGCCGACTTTTAAGGTTAGATTTCCATTGTTGTTAAAGACAAATCACGAAATTGAACAAAAATATACAGTCTGAGGTTTTGCAATTCACTTATGATGATTTGGTTATACAAAGCAAACGATGTATAATATAGAAAATGTATAGGTTTAATGTCGATAGTAAAACAATTAGCAATAAAATCTTGCATTTTAATATATTTATAATAATTATGATATTTATATAATATTTTTTATAATTATATTATAAATGCCTAATGAATAATTTTCTTGATTTTAAATATAATAAAATATATTATATTTTTGTTAATAAATAAAGAAAAAAGTAATTGTTACAAATTCATATTTTTTATTTGCGATTTATATATATTTTTTAAATAAATATATGTAATAGGAGTAAGTGAAATAATTATAAAAATAATATTTTTAAATTGTATTGTATTACACTTTTATTTCACAAACCTGCTGTTTTCCATAATTATTTGTTTAGCTAAATAGAATAATAATAAAGTAAGTAAATTAATTTGAGATTTAAATAATGCCAAATTTACATTCACTTAAAATGATATTAAATATTTTATATTTCATTCTTTCTCATCAAAAATCATAAAGTTAAAAAACCTCAAAGACCGCTATATACATATTTTTGTTCAATTTCGTGATTTGTCTTTAAAAAAAAAATGAAAATATAAACCCGCCATTTTGAATTTTTAAATTTGGACTTCGGATTCGTGTTCAGCGACCTCGAAAACCCTCGAGTATAGATTTTAGGTCCATTGCGTGAGATATTTTCTGAGATAAAAACATTTGCACACACTCAGACCATATAACACTTGATCAATAAGTGGTTCTGAATACTTTCCAAAAAAAAATTAGGCAATTTGGTTCTACTTCAAAAAAGTAGGTACTTCTACACTAAATCATGCTAATTTGACACGATTATATACTATTTTTACAAAAACTGTTCAAAGTTCGGCCCATTAACATTCAAGCACGCCTGGGACCGTCTAATCCAATTTTGTCGCACTAGCTTAAGCGTTTCCTCTTCCTGCTTTTCCCGAAGACGCTGATTAGGGACAGTCGTTGTGATGTGTTCACGTAATTTCTATCTAATTTCTGTGGTGTCTATTATTATTATTATATATTATTAAATACACCGGCATTGTCTATTTCGGTTTGATACACTTCATTCTTTAAATATGTCCACAAAAAGAAGTCAAGAGGATTTAGATCCGGAGATTACGGAGGCCAAGCTACGGGTCCACCCCGTCGGATCCAACGCATTCTATTTAATTTGGTCCAATACTCTCGCGCTACTAAGTGATAATGTGGGGGAGTACCATAGTGTACAAACTACATCCGACTTTGGACCTCCAAGGGCACATCTTCAAGAAGATCAGGAAGGTCATTACGGAGAAACTGCAGATATTGCAGACCATCCATCTGATTTTGCAATATGAACGGACCAATTAGGCGTTCATCGGCAAGCCCTGCCCACGCGTTTAAAGTGAACCGATGTTGAAAGTGATGCCGAACTGCTGCATGAGGATGACCCAAACGGCTATAAATCTGGCATTTTGAGAATTTGTTTGCAACAACCATTCACAAAATGGGCTGGTCTGTAGGCAATAATGCTTGGACCTTCTGGACGTGATAAGGGTATGCCTCACTGCTACAACGCGTTTTGGACGAACTCGACCCCCCTTGTCCACGGTTGGGCGTAAATTTCCACTTGCACGTCCACGTAAAACCACTGCTGTAAATGTCTCGTGATGAGAGCAGTCTTTATTGGGACATCGCTGGGCATAAAGGAGAGAAGCTGCTAACGAGTTTTGCCCTGCTTCTCCATACACTAACACAACGTTCATCCACTACTATCACTTAATTACTAACAATTAGCACACAAGATGACATGACCGTTATCCACTCACGATAAAATCTACATTGGAGCTCTAATGATAGTGACAACATGTTCAATAAGCACAGTGAACTTGGATCTTTTTTGTCAGTTGTTTATTTTAAACTAGTCTACCAGATAGTCCAGATACAATAGTCCCTCAATTGAGTAGAGGCCAATAAATTCCCATTACACTTTTTTTAAGATATCGACTAAAGATGCATGTGTAGGTAAAATTTTTGGGGTAAGTTGCATTACACGCCGTGTATCTATCTAACAATGTTGCTACGATGAACGTTTTTTCTAATAGTCAAAGAAATAACCTTTTCCATCTTTTTATGCAAAAAAGCTATACTAAAAAATGTCAAAATAATTTTTTACTTGTACGTATCTTGACTGAACTACTTAATAAAATTCATATTTTACAATCTGTTTACATCGACGCGGCGCCGATGAGCTGACGATATGCTACAATGAGAAGGACATATTTCATGTTCTCGAAAATTTTAAACGCACCTTAGATAGACAGGTTGCTGACTGTTTTATGGATCCGCTATTTTATGACCACTTTAAAATAAAAGTTTAAAGATATTTTGCTTGTGCAATCGTAAACTGAATATTTGTCAGCTGCCATAAAATCCTTACACTAAGCAAATAAAACAACTACGTTTTTATATACAAAATTGAGGATTTTGTAGAATTTGAACTGTAGACAGGTAAAAACTAACTAGGAAGTGTAAATATTACATAGTATTGCATCTGTGACGTAAACGTAACTGCAGCAAAGTCTGCTTATGTGTGCAATTGGAGTTTGAAACTTTGGCCTGACTGCACTTTTAATGCACTGTTTCTGAAGTGAACTTGGTATGCGGTAGACTATATTGTACATTCTGTAGTTTCTATAAACATGTGCCTATGCTTAGCTTCTGGGCCAGATGCTGTCTTTAACTTTCAGCAACCCCACTTTGTCTGAAAGATGGATACTTGTTTATGTTAAAATTGTTCGTGTATTTGTTTAGATAATCAGATCCATTAGGAAAGTGTGAATCATTAAATGAACAGTCGAAGTAAATATTCTAATATGTTATTCATAAGATGTCAAAAAATATCGACATTGGAAATTTATAAATATTGGAAACTGAAGAAAATCATTTTATATTAGGTAAATTTAGTCCTTCATTCTCTTTCGGACGAAAATAAATTAATATAATAATAGAGAAGAATAGAAATCTAAATTATCTCCAATGACGGCGTAATAAACCAAAACGCAAAAAGAAAAATATTAATAACCTTTACCCAGAAAACGCAAGAATGGTTATAATTAGACATACCTCCAACAGTAAGGAATATCACTAAAAAAATCACAAATGCAGCTTTCCACTAACTAAATAGCGGTATAGATTAGGCGGTATGGGCGCTGCCCTTTCGAGTTAAATTCGGATTCGATTTTTTTGATTATGAAAATGTATGTTACCAGACGGTAACCTGGGTGGTTATTAAGTAGATTTCTCATCTACCTATTGCAGAGTGCAGCGTGTCACGACTTCGGGAAAATTTCACTATAGTTTCTTCGATTATGTCCCCAAACCCCAAAAATGCCCCCCGTTCAAAAGTTTATATATACATATATTAAAACATATTTCAGTCGCAAGCTCCTCTATAAAATCCTTATTTTACCATAAGGAATGTAACCAGACTGCAACCAATAGCTACTCTCCGGGCTATGTGCCCCGCCGAGCGCTGAATTACAAGTCGCAAGCCTGGCGCGTTAAGTGTAATAATCGCATATTAACAACAAAACGCTAATGCTTCGATTGCAATAAACACCAGCCGAAAGACTGATCTTACTTAAAGGAGCTCTCATGCCAGTCGTTCCATACCACTTGCAGACTGCAATTTCGAGCTTTTGGCTCTCGTCAGTGCAAGGTAGGCATGTTACGAACGACAGGTGGATCCCTTGACTATTTGGTACATCTCAGTATTTTTATGATAGCGAGATGTAAAATAGTAAGCAGGCGCTGTCTAGCGGTCCAGTGTCTGTTGCAATCGAAAAATAAATAGCCTGACTGGGCTTAGCATAGATCAAGTGTGCTTCTAGAGGGCAGAAATATTAAAACATAATATTTCAGTCGCAAGCTCCTCTATAAAATCCTATTTTACTATAAGCAATGTAACCAGACTGCAACCAACAGCTTCTCTCCGGGTTATGTGCCCCGCCGAGCACTGAATTACAAGTTACAAGCCTGGCGCGTTAAGTGTTATAATCGCATATTAACAACAAAACGCTAATGCTTCGATTGCAACAAACACCAGCCGAAAGACTGATCTTACTTAAAGGAGCTCTCATGCCAGTCGTTCCATACCACTTGCAGACTGCAATTTCGAGCTTTTGGCTCTCGTCAGTGCAAGGTAGGCATGTGACGAACGACACGAGGATCCCTTGACTATTTGGTACATCTCGATATTTTATGATCCGCTAGATGGCGCCTGCTTACTATTTTACATCTCGCTATCATAAAAATACCCAGATGTACCAAATAGTCAAGGGATCCTCGTGTCGTTCGTCACATGCCTACCTTGCACTGACGAGAGCCAAAAGCTCGAAATTGCAGTCTGCAAGTGGTATGGGACGACTGGCACGAGAGCTCCTTTAAGTAGTATCAGGAAACCGCCAATTTCTCGTTTTGACGTTCTAAAAATGTAATAAAAAGTTTTTTACAATACATAATTTTTTATAATATCTTTAGACTTTGTATATTAACTTCCAATAAAGAAAATTGTCGATTTTTAATTCGTTATATACGTACAAATTATTTGCTTTTACCAGCGCGCACGTGCGGAAGGAAGGTAATTATGCAGATGAAGCCAGAGCTATTATTTTGTTTTAATATTTTGGGATATAGGGATAAATTTATCAAAAATTCCATGCACTTCTAATACCTTGCGTTTGCATGCGTTACGGGCTTCTATACAAACATACATTTGGAAGAATGCAATATATCCCATTATCAAATTCTATATTATACACGCTTTGGTTACAAAATCGAAAAAGGTGCATTATTACCTTTATTCCTGACTAAATCTGCATTGCCTGGAAACTTGCTAAAACCATGTAATTGCCAGAAAGCTTGTAAGACAAAAGCATGTTTTCGTAAGAAGAATAATATCAGTTGCATTCCTTTATGCACCTGTAATTCACAAGACTGTACCAATATGTATATTACCTGACTTTGTTTTGGAGTGTAAAGAAAATAATATAAAATGATTCGGTTTGTTTTCATGTTTAATTCTTTATATGTTGTAGAACTAAATGTATGGCTTTAAATTGCATTGTGTTCTCCACTTTTTTATTAAAATTAGTTATAGCTGCTCTAGCTTAGAATTATATTTATATATGTATATTTAAAAATAAAAAACTACTATTGCACGTATTCTCATAATATTTATGTATTAAAAACTAATAAATATGTATGCATAAATAATTTAAATCAATAAATAATTTTTAAAAATTTCACGAAGAGAGTAATAATTTAACGAAAAATCTATATTAAATTAATAATAATAATAATAATAATAATTTATTTGCCAGAATCAGATACAAATATGTACATATGGCACGTCAAATACATTATCAGCAAATAAACAAATGTAATATATATACACGAAATACAAACAAACACATAATATAAATATACACACACAAACACATAATTTAAATATACACACATAAATGTATGCATAATTTAATTGTCGAGCAAGATAAAATCAATATAAGGATAAAACTAAAATAAAATAGTGAATATTTAAAAAGAAAGATCACATGAAACATAAAAGATCACAAATTAAATACTTAATTAATTAAATCAATTTATAATAGTTAATTAATAATACTAGAATTAATAATAAATTAATGATCAGGATAAGTAATAAACAACAGAAATCGCACTATACGCATAAGACAGCAACGCAGTACTTGGAGCGAATTAGGACGGCTGACACGTGCGCGCGGGTAAAAACAAATAGTTTTTACGTATATATCGAATTAAAAATCGACAATTTTCTTTATTGAAAGTTAATATACAAAGTCTAGAGATGCTATAAAAAGTTAGGTATTGTAAAAAACAAATTTTTATTACACTTTTAGGTCATCAAAAAACGAAAAATTAGCGATTTTTCAATTTTTAAAAATTAATAACACTGGAAGTATCGAATTTACGGAAAAAAGTTATTGAATATTTCTGGTTGAAAATCGATCATCTATTTGTCATAAATAAAATTCTTTTAAAAAATAACGACCCAGGTTACCATCTGGTAACATGAAAAAAAAAAAACAAATCCGAATTTAATTCGAAACGACAGCGCCTATAGCGTCTAGTCTAATAGTCTGCTATTCGTAATAAAAAGTATTAAAATGAAAGCAATGAAAATGGAATTAGAAGTAAACATACAGAGTAAGAATACTGCTATTTTCTTTAAACCCAGGGAAGCATCAGATGATGGTTACGCTTCTTGCTCTGTTATTTAAAAAGAAACAAGACGTTTTTGTCTCTTAATAAAGTTTAATTTGCACAATTGTGAGGCTTTTCACCGCAGTAGAAAGCAAATATACTGGCATCTTGAATATTTATATTAGATTCTACTGGATTGCTGTGCGACGACAAGCACTTTCAGGGGAATCTTGTGAAGAAATATATTTGGTTGTGGAAAAGCTACACGTCCTTTATCCATAATATGTTCCAGGAGCTGCTAGGACTGACTGTGTCGTTTCGATATATTCACTTAGGAATGATAAATTATTGAAATTATTTAGACCTAATTGTATTTATGATATTTAATGGTTCGTAAAAATATATTTACCTGTGTAAATCAAATCATTTATTTGACATTATAAAAACAGTGGTTCACAGAAGCTTTGAAACAAGGTAAAATAAAAAATATGAAAGTTGACGTTCATATAGTCGGGTGTATATTTACTGGACAGTCAAAAAATGCGACAAAAACTTTACGACGTCATTAAAGTATTGTTATTATCTGTACTATCTCGCCTGCAAATTGAATCACTTATTTTTATAGCTTCTTAATGTACATCGGCTTATTTGATAAGACCATGCCGAATGGTTCACCGGTGTTAATAATAATAATAATAAACTTTATTGATCCTTTGTATACTACAAACATTGCAAATAGGATACTCAAAACGATATACAGAAAATGCACAAACTATAATACAAAAAAGAAACATCGTAGAGATATACATACATATATAAAATCGGAAAAAATACCACACTATCAGGAGACTTTGTTTTTTAAAAATGCTATAAATTCAGTAATTTAATAAAATGGTTCGTTGATGAACAGTTGTTTTAAACGTCTTTTAAAAATTATTAATATAACACTGTTTCGAATATCTTCAGGTAGTACATTAAAAGGATAAGATCCTGCATCAGAGGTGATTTTTTGTAGGATTCGTGATCGTGTTTTAATGACGTAATGTTGTCTTTGCCTCGGGTGTTGTATGAGTGGATATCACTATTAATAATAAAATTGTTTTTTTTTCATGTATATAAAAGTTAGCAGTTCCCAGAGATATATAGAAGTAGTTGTGAATATTGTGTTGATTGTAGAACGAGAACTCTACTAACATCTACTAACTGTCCCCACAAGACAATGTTGTAAGCGGGCGCCGAATAGACAGATGCGTAATAAAAGTTTAACAATATTGATTTATCCATTGAGTTTTTTATTTGGATTAATAAAAAAAAGCGTTTATTTAGTTTGTTGCATACGGTCTCAATATGCAGGTCCCAGGTAAAATGTTTGTCGATAAGAACGCCTAAAAGTTTAGCTAATGTACTTGAGGACAATTCGCATTCATTAAAATTGAAACTAAAATTATGGTCAACTTGATATTTATTATGAATTGGGAAGCATATTGTTTCAGTATTTACTTTAATATGAACATTTTCTGGTTTTGGGTCTGATATGAGAATAGTCGTATCTGGAATCTGGAATTGGTTGGGAGGGTGGTCAATAAAATTATTGAACCACAGCACTTAGGCCCCATTGGGCTCCTTGTACATCCTCCATGTAGGCAGACCCTCGCCTAGGCCTCCAGCCAACCTAATCTTGCGAAATAGGTGGTGATGCTGCCTAGGGGCATCTCCCTTACATCGGACATAGTAGGCTAACGTTCTCCAAAATTGGATTATCTGATTGATGAGATAGCAAAACAGTCACAAAGTACATGTTGAACCATCTCATCTTCTTGTTCACAATCTCTACAGAGAGGTGTTTCGCTTAATCTCATATTATGGAGATGTTTTCTTAGCGGACAGTGTCCAGTCTGGATTCCCGTTATAAAACGTAGGTTCCTTCTGAACATTGCCAGGTAGTCCATTGCTGTACTCTTGTTGGGATATTTTAATAGTTCCCTAGCAAGCTGACAACTGTTTGTTTCATCCCACAATTTCTTGAATTCATTGTGGGTGTTCTCTTTAATTATTTGTATTATCGCCGTAATCGGTAACAGACTGGCCGGGCCTGGTCCAAAAATATTTAGGCCTGCTGCCCTCTTAGCAAGTCTGTCGGCTACTTTGTTGTCACTACACTGTGTATGTCCTTTCACCCAGCACACTAGTATGTTATTCATGCTGGAGGCACCCACAAGTGCTTGGTGACATTCCCATACTGCTTCTGTGGTAATTTTGTAATTTCTCAGGGCTAGTAATGATTGTCTACAATCAATCAATCAATCAATCAATTAATCAATACTACTTTATTAATAATTAAAATTTACATCTGCCTCCCCAGAATCCACCCGGGGACCGACCGTGCAACCACCGCGTTGTTCGTGATGGCGGATTGTCTACAATATGTGTAGATCCAAAATCCCCTATACACGATTGATAGCACAACTACTCTAGAATACTCACCAAAAAAGAGAATGAAAAAATTCTTACTTTGTGAGAGTGGCATACAAAATAATGTCCTAGAGTAGAAATTGTCAAAATTTCGAAAAAGTGCCCATGTCTCGAAAACCGTAGGGTATTCGATAAGATCAAGTTGTAATATTCTGATAGATTTTGGACTGGCCTATTACCATTTTCAGGATTACTCACTGTTTACGGGACACCCTGTATAAATAAGTACCAAGATAAAAATGTATGATAGTCTGAGAGCATTTATTTGCAGGCCTTTCTAAGAGTCTGTTTATCTAAAATTTCTGTACTATGGGAAGTATCTTTTACTGATTACTTCAATAGGAATTAATCATTTGCGATTTAATTCTTGTATATTGCTTCATCTTCGTTAGCTAACTCAACATAGAAACCACGTAACATGGTACTCTGAGATGTATGTGCACAGTTGGACATTCTAAACTAAAACTACTAACCACTAGAGACAAAATATATATTTAAATTATCAATAAACCCCCAATTTGTGAAAACTGTGCTACCTGATGCTATCATATTAAAGAGTAATGCATGTTTTTTTAAACTCTAGATTGATTAAAAATGTATACAATTATTTTTCGATTAATCTATTTCTTTTTTTGTATTTGTTTAATCTCTCACTTTGTGATAACTTTGCATTTTAGCACATTTTTACAAATCTAAAAAGTTTTTCCATTGTTGAAAAGCACGTAAAAGGCAACAATGAAAAAAAAATTATCCGATCTTGCATCCTACGCAAGTGTCTTTAGGCATATTGAAAATACCAGACATAACTTTTTGGTTACTGAAGTACAGTGCTTGATTAGTTAGAAATGATCGGTCTGGCACAACTCAGACAAATTTTCCCATAAGTATTTGACTACTTTATTAGTGTGACCAGATTGAGATACCGATACACAGAAAGTATTCAATTTTGTATTAAATAAAAGGGTTGTGATTTACTTAATGCATAAATAAGGTGACCATTTATATTTGAGTGAAATACGGAACACAGCAATAGAAGCGGTGGTAGAGTGATAGAAACTGGAAAAAATAATTCTTAAAACCTATATGCCTATTTTCATATCATAACAATAGCAAAACTACAAAACACCAAATGTGCCGAGCGCTCAACATATACTTTATTTGCTACTGCTTATGTGCTAATATTAACTGCAAATGAGAGACAGGCGACAGATAAATCATTACATAGTTTCATTTTCTTAACGTTAGCGGTAGCAAGTTCCTAAGTTTATCGATCATGATTCATCTAATCTAGCCCTGTCGTTGGACGCTGAATTAGAATTGGTACTGTTATGTGCTGCCCTCTAACGAGGAAAGATGTGATTAAGTACCTGTTATTCTGTTACTCCCTGACTAGTAGGGTGGCGCTATCTATGAGCCAATTGACGAACAGTCATCTGTCACATGAGAGAAAACTCTGTAGGGTTCCAGAAAATTATGGAATGATATTCTGGACATTCCAAATGGGTATATAAAGAGGTGAAGCCAGCAGATGGGAGAACAGTACAGTTTAGTGAAGAATAAGGAACAGTTCAGTATCCAGTTCAGTTCTGGGTAATCTGTGGGTCTGGTTACAAAGACAGTTTGTAGAAGAAGATTTCAGTTGAGTGAAGTAGGCAATATAGTTCAGTTCAGTGAAGTAAACAAACAGAGAGTTTTTAGGTTAGACAAGAGTTGACAAGTTTAAGAAGACAAGTAAAGTACATAGTGTATTAAAAGTAGTGAATTTATATTGGAGCAAGTTATTATTAGTTGTGTAATTTTTAAGTATTTACTAGTGTAATTTTAGTGATTAAATAAAATAGTGGTTTGTGAAAATTCTTGTTGCAAGTTATTCGAATCCACGGAGTGTTTACTGAAAATTGTAAGCACGTAACAGTACAAACATATAGATAACAACGACAGAGAAAAACGAGTAATGTAATGATAATGTGTAAAATTAAAGCCATGTGTATCCTAATATGAAAAACTTGAATGAAATTTAGGTTATATATAAAATTAAATGAAAAACGGGACTTTTACAGGACAACTTGTTTAAAGAGGAGACAATTTCATTATTTTAAAATTTACAGAGCACGACACTGAAATTCGAAACTATTCCATTAAGAACGGGACGCATAAATAATGTTTCCTCACTTTACTGCTCGAGGCTTTAAAGCACGTTGGCGCAATATTAAGCGTTTTGCTTTGTAATACTTACCAACGTTACCAATCTTTCGACAACTACTATAGCCAAACCTTCACCTACTATAACTCCCGCTTACCCTATCCGCCTTTACTGAGATTTCATGCTTTACGTATCTTTAAATCTTTCCTGTTCCTCTCTTCTTTTCAGTTTCTCCATTTTGTTTCGTGTTCTTGATCTCTCTTTGTGCAATTCTTCACTCAAAATTAGCTTCACTAAAAAATTTCTAAGAAACTCAAAATTTCGATAAACCACAGTTTAGACGGCCTTGCGTAGCCCTGCAGTACTTCATGTCGATGAAGGTTCTTCGTTTGGGTACCTTTGTCAGCAGCAAAAATTTGTTCAATGCAGTGCGACACTTCGAGTTTGTGTTTAGTTTTAAGCTTTGTTAAATTTTGTTTTTAAAATATTATTTAATTATATTGTCCTTTTTAATTTGTTTTTAGCAAAAGAGTCAGGACTTCTCCCCCAATTTTCATTTAGTCGAACCGGAGCCGCCCCTCCCGGCCATGCAACCCGCCACCGCCGTGGTTGCACGGTCGGTCGCAAGGCAATATTACGTATTAATTTTAATAAAGTCTGCTTGCTTGCGTACTTTGCTTGCTTGCTTGCTTTGTAATACTAAGTTCGTGGGTTCGAAACCGGAAGAGGTAGAATTTCTTTTTTACCTTCTTTTTACATTATGAAATCGAAAAACAGATTAAATATTAAGTAGAGTTAGGAGGTAACCATATGTTAAATTTGATCAAAATCGTTACAGCCGCTTTAAAAAAAAAAAATTAAATTCTTTAAAACTCACTCCCTGTAGCATCCCTGTTTGCATTTTCTGGGAGCAACTGATTATGCCATCTTATGCTGGTACTAAGGAACTATTTATGTGCCAAATGTAATTAGAACCGTTTTAGAGAAAAAATTATTTTCTATTCTTCCTGTTTTTATGGGTTTACTCCCCCCAAATTTGAACAAAAACGATTCAGTAGTTTGGGCTCTAGGTGCGACCACAGATGGCAGACGACAGACAGACATTTTTCAAAAATCACTTTTTTGGGTTTAGGGGACTTGAAAATCCATCAAAAACTCAAACTCAAATTTTTGCACGATCACCATACTTTCCTTATATACTACGTATATGGGAAATTAAAAAGAGAAACGCAGTACACACGAAGAACCATGAATTGCGCATAAGTAGTACTCCTCCCATTATTTCAGATTAAGCCAATACTACAAAGAAATAACTTTGCAATTGTTTAAATTTATTTGCCATTGTGTATTTATTTTATATTCACTATAAGTAATTTATATACATTATTCTCCGTTTATTTTTTTATTCATTATTATTATATGTAAAACAGATTTTGTTGTTAAGTATTTTATATATTATAATTAGTTATATGTCTTAAGCACCACTCAGTATATTACTCTATATTTAGCAACTGTTTATTCGAATATTGTTTGCAGTAAATACGCACCTAATATTATTTTATTTCACAGTCAGCGTTTAAAATTTCCATCCTATAAATAACTTTATCCTCCATATTCCGTGACCTTGTCTGCCGACCGACCCATATACACATCATACGCATCAAAGTATTTTCCATACTAAAATTTATGTTAATTAGAATCCGAGAAGAATTTTTACGAATCCTAATGTTTTGATTTGCTTGGAAAGTTGGCTCAGTTGCATCAGCAAAATGAATTAAAACTATAAAAACTATTTAAAACCACCATAATTGTTTTAATTCTTACTTTGTTATAAATATGCAACAGTGCGACACGAAAATAAATATAGTGGTTTGCACGACGATCTCACTCGTCACTATCTGTTTGATTTGTGTAAATGCAGTATCCTGTTAAAACTACAAAGACGTCCAATTTATCTGAGTGTAGCTGTTTGTCTTTTTAGGTGAACTTCAAATAGATCGCGACACGGAACTTACAAATGTGATACTGCGGGTTTATATCATTTCCTTTGATACAATTTTTGTACCAATGCGATATATTTACCAAGCTCTACCGGCGTGTAGTAAACTAATCTAACTTTTAACCTTTATACAGGATAAATCAATCGAAAATGTTTCAAATGCAATACCGTAGTTCATTGAGTGAGATAGAGTGTAGCTTGTTGGAAAAATAAAATAAAAAAAAATCACTCATTAAGTGATAAATTGCCCTTTTCTCAGTAACCGATTTGGTGGTTTTTGTATTTCGGATATTTAAACACTAAACTTAGGACAAAGGGCAATGCTATATATTATTTAAGTATCAGCTTCAGGAAAAAATACATGTTGATTAAAATTCTAGCTATATTTAATTGCAGAATTGTGATATTTTTGTAAACAGTTTAATTTAGTTTGATGTCGACATAGTTCACGAGTTCATAATAGAATGCCTGGGTGACGCTGCTGCGGTTTCATTGGTATACCTTGGCGTGTCAAATGAGAAGTCTAGGTATGCCGTTCATGTTCCTTTAACAAGGATCTGTCTACATGTTCCGCTCTTCACATATCAAGCAGGAATTGAAATGTTAGATGAAATGTTTGATAAAAACTGCATGCATTCAACCTCCTATCTAGAAGACTAGAAAATATATAATGTAAAAAAACTTGACAACTGTCGTTGCAATATTGTTGATTTATAATGTATTTAATAATAATAATAATAATAATAATAATAATAATAATAATAATAATAATAATAATAATAATAATAATAATAATAATAATAATAATAATAATAATAATAATAATAATAATAATAATAATAATAATAATAATAAATAAGCAGGAGGGGCTAGCTTCCATCTATTAAGCCTTTGGTGAGTAGCGCCACCACTTACTCCAGCTAGGGGTGCAAAACCGAACCGGCAGCCCTAGTGCACCCGGGAGGGGAAAGCATCTTCCCCTCTGGTGTCGGTCGTGGGCCTGCAGGGCTAACCACCCACAGGCTCTAACCTTTGGTTCCGGCAGGCCGAAGACTGGGCCCCCACGATCGACCCCGTTCGGATAGGGGTCAAGGGCAAGGTGGTGGGGCCCAACCGGATAGACCGCCCGATGACGACGTACGCAATGAACAAGGACGCTTTGAGTGGACAGATGAACTGAGGGATGAGCTTCTGCATTGTTATGAAAGCAGTGAGCCCGCGCGGAGGGGGTACATGGCGCGGATGCATGCTCTGTGGTGTGAGAGGCTACCAGAGCATAGCGCCTTCACGCCACAAAATCTGCGTGACTATGTATCCCACCTTCGTAGTAGGGGCTACGTGAGGGCTGCTCCTGGGCCGGTGAATGAGGTGGCCGAAGAGCCGCCACATTCACCGGTTGAGGACGTGGCTCTCCTCGTTCCGCCAATTCCAGAGGGCCTCAGTACCAGAAGGGGGTTACACCGTCTGAAAACCCCCGGGCCACAAGACCTGGCCAGAGTGGACGCTGAACTTCGTACAGCGCTACCAGAAGAGGCTGACATCTGGCACATAAATTGTGCCGTGTATGCCGCTGCTCAACGCTCGTCTCAGGTGGAGAGGCGAAATACCTCTTCCCCACAGGAGAGAGCGCAGCGGCGCATACAAAAGATGGAAGCCAAGATCCAGTCGGCGAGGCAACACGCATCCCGTATCCAATGTGTGATGGACTATACGGCGGCCAACAGGCCGTTCACGCCTAAAGTGCGTCGATTAGCCGCCAACTTAAGACGCGTCCATCACACACTCAATGAGGCAGTGCTGCGAACCACCAAACAGCACTGTCTCGACAGGATACGGATGCTAGTGACTTGCAAAAAGTCATTAGTGAGGCGGGCGAGGGGGCTTGCGGAAAATAAACTGTTCCGCGAGAAGCCCTCGCGCCTTTTCCAACCGCCTCCGCGTGTTGTAGACAATCCGCCGACTGCAGATCAGGTGGAGAACTTCTGGAAAACGCTGTACGAGGAGAGGCCTCCACTCAACCGAGATTCTCCTGCCCTTGCACACTTTGAAGCCTTTTGTCAAAGGCTTCAGCAACCACAGGAAGTGTGCGAACCAATAACCCCAGAAGAGGTTCGTAGGGCTCTTGATGGCTCTAAGAACTTTGCTGCTCCAGGTCCCGATGGGATAAATAACTTTTGGTGGAAAAAGTTATCGAGCACCCACCACCATTTGGCCAGAATATTTAATTCCTGGTTAAATGGGGAGCAGCAAATCCCTTCTTGGGTTGTTGAGGGGCGGACAGTGCTGATCCCCAAGAACGGAGATTTGTCCAACCCAAAGAATTACAGACCGATAACCTGTCTAAACGCATGTTACAAGGTGTTTACACGCATTTTGTACATGCGGGTGCTCCACGCAGTTGAACCGGTTTACGAACGGATATATGAGCAACGAGGGTCGAAGAGAGGTGTCGCTGGCTGCAAGGAGAACCTGTTGATTGACAGATGTGTCACGCAGGACTCCATGCAGTATAAGCGGAACCTCTCTATGGCCTGGATCGACTACCGCAAGGCATTCGACATGACATCGCATGAGCTCATTGTTCACTTGCTCCGATGTCTTGTGGTTCCCGGTCCCGTAGTGAGATGTATTGAAGAACTGATGCCGCTCTGGAGGACTCGCTTTACCATAACATCGGGTAACGATAGAGTCCAAACAGAGTCGGTAACATTCAGAAGAGGAGTATTTCAGGGAGATTCCCTCAGCCCCCTTCTGTTTTGCATCTCACTACTGCCATTATCCGTCTCGCTCCGGAAAACCCGCGGCTACAACTGCGGTACCCCCGGCGACAGGAGGCATAAGGTCACCCATCTATTTTATATGGATGACCTTAAACTTTATGCCTCTGGAGAGAGGGATCTCCAACAGTCCCTTAGGGTGGTACAGGAGTATACGCAGGCTGTCGGTATGCAGTTCGGGTTGGACAAATGCGCACTGATCCATCTCAAGAGAGGACGATGCGGTGACTATGGAGAGGACGCGCAGCTCGTGGACGGAAGCATCTTACACCATCTAGATGCCGGAGAGTCGTACACTTACTTGGGTGTCGAGCAACGCTCCACCCAAGAAGTGAGTGTAGTGAAAAACGCTCTCCGCGGCAAGTATCAGCACCTACTCCGACAGATCTGGTCTTCAGAACTGTCGGGGAAGAACAAGGTGTCTGCTACAAATATGCTTGCCGTTCCGATCCTTCTCTACTCTTTCGGAGTAGTGAAGTGGACTAGAGAAGAGCTGCGTCAACTCGATGTAGTAACCCGCAAGAAGATGCATCTCAATAGGAGCTTGCATCCTAAATCGTCCGTCCCACGGTTATATCTCCCACGACATCGGGGAGGCCGTGGACTCTTGAGCTTGGAGAGTCTCCATAGCAGGATGGTTCTGGAGGGAGCATGTAAGGTCATCGGGAGTTCGGATCCCCTCCTCTGCATGGTCCGAGACCATGAAAATGCAGAGGTAGGAGCTTTTCTCTTTAAGGCAGCACGCAGAGCAGCCGATGAACTTGGTCTCATCTTCGACGTCGAGCGGGTAAACCCCGACTCTGTCACCGAGTTGGAACCCGTTCGACTAAAAGCCCACATTAGAGCTGCAGAACACAACATCCTTCTGCAGCTCCATAAGGATAAGCCATTGCACGGGATCTTCTATAAAAATATAGAAGATCTCGGCTTATCCGAAAGGCTGACCTTCGCCTTCTTAAGGTCAGCTGGGCTGAAGTCTGAGACCGAGGGATTCATAATGGCTTGCCAGGATGGTGTATTTAACACTCTCGTCTATCGACGTCGTGTCATGGGTATGGAGGTCCCTGATGTCAGCTGCAGGGCCTGCCGCAGGGCGCCGGAGACTGTAATGCACTTACTGTCGGCTTGCCCGACTTACGCAGTCTCGGCCTATATTCATAGACACAACGCAGCATTACGAGTGCTTTACTATCATCTAAGGCACTCGTATGGGATAGACGAAACACCAGTGCTGCCTTACGTTCCGGGGGATATTGAGTCCGTTGTGGGGAATGAGAAGTGCCTAATTTATTGGAACTACTCGTTTCCCACCGTCAGGCAAATACAAGCCAACAAGCCTGACATAGTACTCCTCGACCACCAACTCAAGACAATGTATGTCGTGGAATTCTCAGCTCCCGCTGAGAGCAACATTGTCTTGAAAGAGGAGGAAAAACGGACAAAATATCGAGATTTGCTCTTCGAACTCCGCAGGCTTTATCCAGGCCATTCTGTTAAAATAGTGGTACTGATTATAGGAGCCCTCGGTGGAATGAGACAGACGCTGCTTTCAGAACTAAAGATCATACCGGCATGCCGAGATTCGGCAGAGATCTTAGCCGGCAGAATGCAGAAGGCTGTCATCCTCGGTTCATTACGTCTACTCAGGGCACACGATTCGCGGACCCGGTAGTCACTCACCCCACGGGCGTGGGGAGTGGCTATTGGTATTACCAGCTCCCCTCTGTGAGGGTCGGAGCCACAGAGTAGGGTGACTGGTTTTTTGTAAAAAAAAAAAAAAAAAAAAAAAAAAAAAAAAAAAAAAAAAATAATAATAATAATAATAATAATAATAATAAGTCAATGAGGCAGTGCTGCGAACCACCAAACAGCACTGTCTCGACAGGATACGGATGCTAGTGACTTGCAAAAAGTCATTAGTGAGGCGGGCGAGGGGGCTTGCGGAAAATAAACTGTTCCGCGAGAAGCCCTCGCGCCTTTTCCAACCGCCTCCGCGTGTTGTAGACAATCCGCCGACTGCAGATCAGGTGGAGAACTTCTGGAAAACGCTGTACGAGGAGAGGCTTCCACTCAACCGAGATTCTCCGGCCCTTGCACACTTTGAAGCCTTTTGTCAAAGGCTTCAGCAACCACAGGAAGTGTGCGAACCAATAACCCCAGAAGAGGTTCGTAGGGCTCTTGATGGCTCTAAGAACTTTGCTGCTCCAGGTCCCGATGGGATAAATAACTTTTGGTGGAAAAAGTTATCGAGCACCCACCACCATTTGGCCAGAATTTTTAATTCCTGGTTAAATGGGGAGCAGCAAATCCCTTCTTGGGTTGTTGAGGGGCGGACAGTGCTGATCCCCAAGAACGGAGATTTGTCCAACCCAAAGAATTACAGACCGATAACCTGTCTAAACGCATGTTACAAGGTGTTTACACGCATTTTGTACATGCGGGTGCTCCACGCAGTTGAACCGGTTTACGAACGGATATATGAGCAACGAGGGTCGAAGAGAGGTGTCGCTGGCTGCAAGGAGAACCTGTTGATTGATAGATGTGTCACGCAGGACTCCATGCAGTATAAGCGGAACCTCTCTATGGCCTGGATCGACTACCGCAAGGCATTCGACATGACATCGCATGAGCTCATTGTTCACTTGCTCCGATGTCTTGTGGTACCCGGTCCCGTAGTGAGATGTATTGAAGAACTGATGCCGCTCTGGAGGACTCGCTTTACCATAACATCGGGTAACGATAGAGTCCAAACAGAGTCGGTAACATTCAGAAGAGGAGTATTTCAGGGAGATTCCCTCAGCCCCCTTCTGTTTTGCATCTCACTACTGCCATTATCCGTCTCGCTCCGGAAAACCCGTGGCTACAACTGCGGTACCCCCGGCGACAGGAGGCATAAGGTCACCCATCTATTTTATATGGATGACCTTAAACTTTATGCCTCTGGAGAGAGGGATCTCCAACAGTCCCTTAGGGTGGTACAGGAGTATACGCAGGCTGTCGGTATGCAGTTTGGGTTGGACAAATGCGCACTGATCCATCTCAAGAGAGGACGATGCGGTGACTATGGAGAGGACGCGCAGCTCGTGGACGGAAGCATCTTACACCATCTAGATGCCGGAGAGTCGTACACTTACTTGGGTGTCGAGCAACGCTCCACCCAAGAAGTGAGTGTAGTGAAAAACGCTCTCCGCGGCAAGTATCAGCACCTACTCCGACAGATCTGGTCTTCAGAACTGTCGGGGAAGAACAAGGTGTCTGCTACAAATATGCTTGCCGTTCCGATCCTTCTCTACTCTTTCGGAGTAGTGAAGTGGACTAGAGAAGAGCTGCGTCAACTCGATGTAGTAACCCGCAAGAAGATGCATCTCAATAGGAGCTTGCATCCTAAATCGTCCGTTCCACGGTTATATCTCCCACGACATCGGGGAGGCCGTGGACTCTTGAGCTTGGAGAGTCTCCATAGCAGGATGGTTCTGGAGGGAGCATGTAAGGTCATCAGGAGTTCGGATCCCCTCCTCTGCATGGTCCGAGACCATGAAAATGCAGAGGTAGGAGCTTTTCTCTTTAAGGCAGCACGCAGAGCAGCCGATGAACTTGGTCTCATCTTCGACGTCGAGCGGGTAAACCCCGACTCTGTCACCGAGTTGGAACCCGTTCGACTAAAAGCCCACATTAGAGCTGCAGAACACAACATCCTTCTGCAGCTCCATAAGGATAAGCCATTGCACGGGATCTTCTATAAAAATATAGAAGACCTCGGCTTATCCGAAAGGCTGACCTTCGCCTTCTTAAGGTCAGCTGGGCTGAAGTCTGAGACCGAGGGATTCATAATGGCTTGCCAGGATGGTGTATTTAACACTCTCGTCTATCGACGTCGTGTCATGGGTATGGAGGTCCCTGATGTCAGCTGCAGGGCCTGCCGCAGGGCGCCGGAGACTGTAATGCACTTACTGTCGGCTTGCCCGACTTACGCAGTCTCGGCCTATATTCATAGACACAACGCAGCATTACGAGTGCTTTACTATCATCTAAGGCACTCGTATGGGATAGACGAAACACCAGTGCTGCCTTACGTTCCGGGGGATATTGAGTCCGTTGTGGGGAATGAGAAGTGCCTAATTTATTGGAACTACTCGTTTCCCACCGTCAGGCAAATACAAGCCAACAAGCCTGACATAGTACTCCTCGACCACCAACTCAAGACAATGTATGTCGTGGAATTCTCAGCTCCCGCTGAGAGCAACATTGTCTTGAAAGAGGAGGAAAAACGGACAAAATATCGAGATTTGCTCTTCGAACTCCGCAGGCTTTATCCAGGCCATTCTGTTAAAATAGTGGTACTGATTATAGGAGCCCTCGGTGGAATGAGACAGACGCTGCTTTCAGAACTAAAGATCATACCGGCATGCCGAGATTCGGCAGAGATCTTAGCCGGCAGAATGCAGAAGGCTGTCATCCTCGGTTCATTACGTCTACTCAGGGCACACGATTCGCGGACCCGGTAGTCACTCACCCCACGGGCGTGGGGAGTGGCTATTGGTATTACCAGCTCCCCTCTGTGAGGGTCGGAGCCACAGAGTAGGGTGACTGGTTTTTTGTAAAAAAAAAAAAAAAAAAAAAAAAAAAAAAAAAAAAAAAAAAAAATAATAATAATAATCATCAGGAGTTCGGATCCCCTCCTCTGCATGGTCCGAGACCATGAAAATGCAGAGGTAGGAGCTTTTCTCTTTAAGGCAGCACGGAGAGCAGCCGATGAACTTGGTCTCATCTTCGACGTCGAGCGGGTAAACCCCGACTCTGTCACCGAGTTGGAACCCGTTCGACTAAAAGCCCACATTAGAGCTGCAGAACACAACATCCTTCTGCAGCTCCATAAGGATAAGCCATTGCACGGGATCTTCTATAAAAATATAGAAGACCTCGGCTTATCCGAAAGGCTGACCTTCGCCTTCTTAAGGTCAGCTGGGCTGAAGTCTGAGACCGAGGGATTCATAATGGCTTGCCAGGATGGTGTATTTAACACTCTCGTCTATCGACGTCGTGTCATGGGTATGGAGGTCCCTGATGTCAGCTGCAGGGCCTGCCGCAGGGCGCCGGAGACTGTAATGCACTTACTGTCGGCTTGCCCGACATACGCAGTCTCGGCCTATATTCATAGACACAACGCAGCATTACGAGTGCTTTACTATCATCCTCGTATGGGATAGACGAAACACCAGTGCTGCCTTACGTTCCGGGGGATATTGAGTCCGTTGTGGGGAATGAGAAGTGCCTAATTTATTGGAACTACTCGTTTCCCACCGTCAGGCAAATACAAGCCAACAAGCCTGACATAGTACTCCTCGACCACCAACTCAAGACAATGTATGTCGTGGAATTCTCGGCTCCCGCTGAGAGCAACATTGTCTTGAAAGAGGAGGAAAAACGGACAAAATATCGAGATTTGCTCTTCGAACTCCGCAGGCTTTATCCAGGCCATTCTGTTAAAATAGTGGTACTAATTATAGGAGCCCTCGGTGGAATGAGACAGACGCTGCTTTCAGAACTAAAGATCATACCGGCATGCCGAGATTCGGCAGAGATCTTAGCCGGCAGAATGCAGAAGGCTGTCATCCTCGGTTCATTACGTCTACTCAGGGCACACGATTCGCGGACCCGGTAGTCACTCACCCCACGGGCGTGGGGAGTGGCTATTGGTATTACCAGCTCCCCTCTGTGAGGGTCGGAGCCACAGAGTAGGGTGACTGGTTTTTTGTAAAAAAAAAAAAAAAAAAAAAAAAAAAAAAAAAAAAAAAAAAAAAAATAATAATAATAATAATAATAATAACCGCCCGATAGACCGCCCGTTGACGACGTACGCAACGAACAAGGACGCTTTGAGTGGACAGATGAACTGAGGGATGAGCTTCTGCATTGTTATGAAAGCAGTGAGCCCGCGCGGAGGGGGTACATGGCGCGGATGCATGCTCTGTGGTGTGAGAGGCTACCAGAGCATAGCGCCTTCACGCCACAAAATCTGCGTGACTATGTATCCCACCTTCGTAGTAGGGGCTACGTGAGGGCTGCTCCTGGGCCGGTGAATGAGGTGGCCGAAGAGCCGCCACATTCACCGGTTGAGGACGTGGCTCTCCTCGTTCCGCCAATACCAGAGGGCCTCAGTACCAGAAGGGGGTTACACCGTCTAAAAACCCCCGGGCCACAAGACCTGGCCAGAGTGGACGCTGAACTTCGTACAGCGCTACCAGAAGAGGCTGACATCTGGCACATAAATTGTGCCGTGTATGCCGCTGCTCAACGCTCGTCTCAGGTGGAGAGGCGAAATACCTCTTCCCCACAGGAGAGAGCGCAGCGGCGCATACAAAAGATGGAAGCCAAGATCCAGTCGGCGAGGCAACACGCATCCCGTATCCAATGTGTGATGGACTATATGGCGGCCAACAGGCCGTTCACGCCTAAAGTGCGTCGATTAGCCGCCAACTTAAGACGCGTCCATCACACACTCAATGAGGCAGTGCTGCGAACCACCAAACAGCACTGTCTCGACAGGATACGGATGCTAGTGACTTGCAAAAAGTCATTAGTGAGGCGGGCGAGGGGGCTTGCGGAAAATAAACTGTTCCGCGAGAAGCCCTCGCGCCTTTTCCAACCGCCTCCGCGTGTTGTAGACAATCCGCCGACTGCAGATCAGGTGGAGAACTTCTGGAAAACGCTGTACGAGGAGAGGCTTCCACTCAACCGAGATTCTCCTGCCCTTGCACACTTTGAAGCCTTTTGTCAAAGGCTTCAGCAACCACAGGAAGTGTGCGAACCAATAACCCCAGAAGAGGTTCGTAGGGCTCTTGATGGCTCTAAGAACTTTGCTGCTCCAGGTCCCGATGGGATAAATAACTTTTGGTGGAAAAAGTTATCGAGCACCCACCACCATTTGGCCAGAATATTTAATTCCTGGTTAAATGGGGAGCAGCAAATCCCTTCTTGGGTTGTTGAGGGGCGGACAGTGCTGATCCCCAAGAACGGAGATTTGTCCAACCCAAAGAATTACAGACCGATAACCTGTCTAAACGCATGTTACAAAGTGTTTACACGCATTTTGTACATGCGGGTGCTCCACGCAGTTGAACCGGTTTACGAACGGATATATGAGCAACGAGGGTCGAAGAGAGGTGTCGCTGGCTGCAAGGAGAACCTGTTGATTGACAGATGTGTCACGCAGGACTCCATGCAGTATAAGCGGAACCTCTCTATGGCCTGGATCGACTACCGCAAGGCATTCGACATGACATCGCATGAGCTCATTGTTCACTTGCTCCGATGTCTTGTGGTACCCGGTCCCGTAGTGAGATGTATTGAAGAACTGATGCCGCTCTGGAGGACTCGCTTTACCATAACATCGGGTAACGATAGAGTCCAAACAGAGTCGGTAACATTCAGAAGAGGAGTATTTCAGGGAGATTCCCTCAGCCCCCTTCTGTTTTGCATCTCACTACTGCCATTATCCGTCTCGCTCCGGAAAACCCGTGGCTACAACTGCGGTACCCCCGGCGACAGGAGGCATAAGGTCACCCATCTATTTTATATGGATGACCTTAAACTTTATGCCTCTGGAGAGAGGGATCTCCAACAGTCCCTTAGGGTGGTACAGGAGTATACGCAGGCTGTCGGTATGCAGTTCGGGTTGGACAAATGCGCACTGATCCATCTCAAGAGAGGACGATGCGGTGACTATGGAGAGGACGCGCAGCTCGTGGACGGAAGCATCTTACACCATCTAGATGCCGGAGAGTCGTACACTTACTTGGGTGTCGAGCAACGCTCCACCCAAGAAGTGAGTGTAGTGAAAAACGCTCTCCGCGGCAAGTATCAGCACCTACTCCGACAGATCTGGTCTTCAGAACTGTCGGGGAAGAACAAGGTGTCTGCTACAAATATGCTTGCCGTTCCGATCCTTCTCTACTCTTTCGGAGTAGTGAAGTGGACTAGAGAAGAGCTGCGTCAACTCGATGTAGTAACCCGCAAGAAGATGCATCTCAATAGGAGCTTGCATCCTAAATCGTCCGTTCCACGGTTATATCTCCCACGACATCGGGGAGGCCGTGGACTCTTGAGCTTGGAGAGTCTCCATAGCAGGATGGTTCTGGAGGGAGCATGTAAGGTCATCAGGAGTTCGGATCCCGTCCTCTGCATGGTCCGAGACCATGAAAATGCAGAGGTAGGAGCTTTTCTCTTTAAGGCAGCACGGAGAGCAGCCGATGAACTTGGTCTCATCTTCGACGTCGAGCGGGTAAACCCCGACTCTGTCACCGAGTTGGAACCCGTTCGACTAAAAGCCCACATTAGAGCTGCAGAACACAACATCCTTCTGCAGCTCCATAAGGATAAGCCATTGCACGGGATCTTCTATAAAAATATAGAAGACCTCGGCTTATCCGAAAGGCTGACCTTCGCCTTCTTAAGGTCAGCTGGGCTGAAGTCTGAGACCGAGGGATTCATAATGGCTTGCCAGGATGGTGTATTTAACACTCTCGTCTATCGACGTCGTGTCATGGGTATGGAGGTCCCTGATGTCAGCTGCAGGGCCTGCCGCAGGGCGCCGGAGACTGTAATGCACTTACTGTCGGCTTGCCCGACATACGCAGTCTCGGCCTATATTCATAGACACAACGCAGCATTACGAGTGCTTTTACTATCATCTAAGGCACTCGTATGGGATAGACGAAACACCAGTGCTGCCTTACGTTCCGGGGGATATTGAGTCCGTTGTGGGGAATGAGAAGTGCCTAATTTATTGGAACTACTCGTTTCCCACCGTCAGGCAAATACAAGCCAACAAGCCTGACATAGTACTCCTCGACCACCAACTCAAGACAATGTATGTCGTGGAATTCTCAGCTCCCGCTGAGAGCAACATTGTCTTGAAAGAGGAGGAAAAACGGACAAAATATCGAGATTTGCTCTTCGAACTCCGCAGGCTTTATCCAGGCCATTCTGTTAAAATAGTGGTACTGATTATAGGAGCCCTCGGTGGAATGAGACAGACGCTGCTTTCAGAACTAAAGATCATACCGGCATGCCGAGATTCGGCAGAGATCTTAGCCGGCAGAATGCAGAAGGCTGTCATCCTCGGTTCATTACGTCTACTCAGGGCACACGATTCGCGGACCCGGTAGTCACTCACCCCACGGGCGTGGGGAGTGGCTATTGGTATTACCAGCTCCCCTCTGTGAGGGTCGGAGCCACAGAGTAGGGTGACTGGTTTTTTGTAAAAAAAAAAAAAAAAAAAAAAAAAAAAAAAAAAAAAAAAATAATAATAATATCCTTTTATCCTATCGTACCAACTACCTGATAAAAAATCCATAAGCCTTTCCTAAATCCTCAGTCCTAACCTCCCCGGGGGGCTCTTTCGCTTAATTTCTCTACCTCAAGTCCAAATCGAGAAAAGAGCAACACCCGTCATGTGATGGAGAAAAAAAAATAGCCTCGGAAAAAAGCCGCTGTCTGGGGGTAATCGCCAGAGCACGTCTGGAGCTGGTGCTGGGCGTGGCAGCACACGGGACACCAGCAACGAATCAGAAAAAGAAGTGGGAATGTCCAACAATTCTGTTAGTTCGCAACCAGATGAAAATGTCACAAGGGAAGCTGCTAATGGAACAAACACTATAAGAAGCAACCGTTTAAAATGGAGCAGAGAAAAGAACATAGAAATAGTAAAATGTTACCTGCTGACGAACGAGTGCCATGATGACCCACTTCCGGGCTGGAGACAAAAGCTCCATAGCGAGTACTTAAAGCTCTATCCACAAACACAATTAACAGAGCAAAACCTCAGTGATAGGTTAAGGTATATATATAGAAAGAAAGTTGTTTCGCAGACTGAAATTGATGAGTTAAGAAGAAACATAGGTCGGCAAATCCATAATATACAAGAGACAGAAGAAATACAGCTACTGGACCCCAGGCAAACACAGATAGAGCCACTTACCATAGAAGAACAGACAGAAGATGAGAATATAAAACAAAAACTAAAGGATAATATAAAGCTATTCGAGAGCACTGACCCCCTGAAAAGACCATGTATTCCTAAGCTCATATTTAAGAAAAACACCCAGCAGATCATCAGGGTAGTAAACACAGAAGTGGAGGGACTGTTAGGAGATACGGAAGACCTGAATCTAGTCCATTTAACCTTATACGCAGCTATTATAACTGTAGTGGAGGTTAATAACCAACAGCCGTATATCCGGCGTAAACAGCAAATGACACATAAAGGCAAGGAACCCGCGTGGAAACGAAGAATTATCGGAAAAATTGAACAACTAAGGTCAAAATCTGACATAATCGGAGAATATTTAAAGGGAAATACCAGCAGAAAAGTAATAAAAAAGGTGCAAAACATAACAAGATCTATTAAACTACAAGCAGGTGACCCCCACCTCATAGATAAAGTAAAGGTATACAGAGATACATTAATACAATCGTACAAGGCCAAGGGAGCCCGACTGAAAAAGTACAACTTAATGAATAAAAGAAAACAACAGAATAAGCAATTCGCAAAATGCCAGAAAGCCTTTTACAGAGAGCTGGAAAAGAAGGATGATAATGAAGGGAACAGAATAGAAGTAGAGAAGGACAAATTCACTAGATATTGGCGAGGTATATGGACTACAGCAGAAAAATATAACACAAATGCCAAGTGGATACAAAGAATAACAAAAAAGGCGGAAAGCATCCAACCTATGGAGGGGATAGAGATTAAGGAAGAAAACATCAGGAATATCCTTAAGTCACTACTAAACTGGAAAGCACCAGGACCTGATCAAATCCAAAATTACTGGTTGAAGGCTTTTCCGTGCCTGCCAAAAATCTGTGCTAGGTGCTTCAATCGGACACTCAACCACCCAGAAGAGTTCCCATTATACCTAACCAGAGGAAATACATTCCTCCTGTATAAGAAAGGAGAGCGAACAGATCCCAGTAACTTTCGGCCAATCACTTGTCTTTCTGTGATATACAAACTCCTGACATCAGCTGTACACTCCTTGATCTACGAGCACTGTACAAACAACAATCTTATAGCCATAGAACAAAAGGGATACATCAAGAAGAGTCTGGGATGCAAGGAACAGTTGATTATAGACGCCGTAGTGATGAAACAGTCGCAAATAAAGAACAGAAATTTGAATATGTGTTTCATCGATTATTCAAAAGCATACGATTCTGTTCCTCATGATTGGCTGCGAAAAGTGCTAGAGATTTATAAGGTACACCACAAAATCAGATCATTGCTGGAAACACTGATGGAAAATTGGAACACAGAGCTCCATCTCAATGGAGACGCAATAGAGCAGGTAAAAATAGGACGTGGAATCTTTCAAGGAGATGCGCTGAGTCCTTTGTGGTTTGTTTTAGCCTTGAACCCCCTGTCAACACTATTAAATGAATCAGAGAAAGGATACCGCTTAGACATGCAGAACAACACCCGATTAAATCATCTCATGTTTATGGATGACATAAAACTCTACGGGGAAAATAAGAGAGAACTTCAATCCTTGATAAACACAGCTAGAATATTTACAAAGGATATCAAAATGAGTTTTGGATTAGACAAATGCGCAACAGTAACAATTTGCCGAGGAAAAATTACAGCCGAAAATATCGAGACGGAAATACAGCCCTTACAACCCGATCAAAGATATAAATACCTTGGAATTAAACAACACGGGCCTATCGAACATGGAGAATTAAAAAAAGAAGCGAAAGAAAAATACCGGCAAAGATTAACTAAGTTACTGAACACTCAGCTAGACGCACGAAAGTTAACCACGGCTATAAATACATGGGCAGTGTCAGTATTAACGTATTATTTTGGAGTCCTGAAATATACAGAATCTGATCTTAAAGAACTGGATCGACTCACACGGAAATTGCTAACAAAATTCAGAATGCATCATCCAAAAGCAGCGATAGAGCGGATTTACCTACAAAGAAACGAAGGGGGAAGAGGATTAAGTAATATAGAAGAACTGTGCCGGGGACAAGAACACTCTATGAGGCAGTATTTTCAGAACTCAGAAAACCCACTGATACAAGAGGTAGTGGCTGCAGATAGAAATTACACCCCCTTAAATCTTGCTGAAGGAAATCCAGCCGTAAGACCACGCACCGAGATGGCTCTAACCTGGAGAGAAAAGGTACTGCACGGGAAGTTTCCAGCAGCATTAGCTAGACCAACTACGGACAAAGAGGGTTCCCTGTCCTGGCTTAAAAAAGGCTTCCTACACCCGGAAACTGAAGGTTTCTTGGTAGCCATCCAGGATGAATGCATCAGAACGAAGAATTATGAAAGGCATATATTAAAATTAGAAGTCGAAGATAAATGCAGGAAGTGCCAAACCACAAGTGAAACAATTGAACATATAATAGCAGGGTGCCCAGCATTGTCCAACACCGCGTACCTAGGAAGACACAACCAGATTGCAAAAATTATCCATCGGCAATTGGCAAAAAATTACGACCTAATTAAAGATCCTCCACCATACTACAAGTACCAGCCCAAACCAGTAACTGAATCCGCTGATATTGTTTTATATTGGGACAGACCTATTACCACCAATAACACGGTAGACTTTAACAGACCAGACATCGTCGTCATAGATAGAATAAAAGCGAATGCAACCATTATCGATATTGCATGCCCCCTAACTAATAATATTACGAGAACAGAAGGGGAAAAAACAACCAAATATGAAAATCTAGCAATAGAAATAAGAAATATGTGGAAGCTGAAGGACGTACAAATAATACCTATAGTAATTTCCGCTACTGGAGTGATGACTTCCAACCTAAAGAAAAATTTAAATAAGTTAAATATTCCTGTAAACATGTTAGTCACCATACAAAAGGCAGCAATATTACAAACATGCCATATTACCAGGAAATTCTTAGGCGTATCCTGAGATGAGACGAATATCTCCTTCAGGAGCATAATAACCAGCTAGCTTTTGGACAGAAAATCAGTCCGCGCCATGCCCTGACGAAGGACCCCAGGGTACTGGTGAAAAGAACCCAGCTGGCTAGCTGAGGTCGTGTGACAAGGCATAAATAATAATAATAATAATAATAATAATAATAATAATAATAATAATTAAGCAGGAGGGGCTAACTTCCATCTGTTAAGCCTTTGGTGAGTAGCGCCACCACTTACTCCAGCTAGGGGTGCAAAACCGAACCGGCAGCCCTAGTGCACCCGGGAGGGGAAAGCATCTTCCCCTCTGGTGTCGGTCGTGGGCCTGCTGGGCTAACCACCCACAGGCTCTAACCTTTGGTTCCAGCAGGCCGAAGACTGGGCCCCCACGATCGACCCCGTTCGGATAGGGGTCAAGGGCAAGGTGGTGGGGCCCAACCGGATAGACCGCCCGTTGACGACGTACGCAATGAACAAGGACGCTTTGAGTGGACAGATGAACTGAGGGATGAGCTTCTGCATTGTTATGAAAGCAGTGAGCCCGCGCGGAGGGGGTACATGGCGCGGATGCATGCTCTGTGGTGTGAGAGGCTACCAGAGCATAGCGCCTTCACGCCACAAAATCTGCGTGACTATGTATCCCACCTTCGTAGTAGGGGCTACGTGAGGGCTGCTCCTGGGCCGGTGAATGAGGTGGCCGAAGAGCCGCCACATTCACCGGTTGAGGACGTGGCTCTCCTCGTTCCACCAATACCAGAGGGCCTCAGTACCAGAAGGGGGTTACACCGTCTGAAAACCCCCGGGCCACAAGACCTGGCCAGAGTGGACGCTGAACTTCGTATAGCGCTACCAGAAGAGGCTGACATCTGGCACATAAATTGTGCCGTGTATGCCGCTGCTCAACGCTCGTCTCAGGTGGAGAGGCGAAATACCTCTTCCCCACAGGAGAGAGCGCAGCGGCGCATACAAAAGATGGAAGCCAAGATCCAGTCGGCGAGGCAACACGCATCCCGTATCCAATGTGTGATGGACTATATGGCGGCCAACAGGCCGTTCACGCCTAAAGTGCGTCGATTAGCCGCCAACTTAAGACGCGTCCATCACACACTCAATGAGGCAGTGCTGCGAACCACCAAACAGCACTGTCTCGACAGGATACGGATGCTAGTGACTTGCAAAAAGTCATTAGTGAGGCGGGCGAGGGGGCTTGCGGAAAATAAACTGTTCCGCGAGAAGCCCTCGCGCCTTTTCCAACCGCCTCCGCGTGTTGTAGACAATCCGCCGACTGCAGATCAGGTGGAGAACTTCTGGAAAACGCTGTACGAGGAGAGGCTTCCACTCAACCGAGATTCTCCGGCCCTTGCACACTTTGAAGCCTTTTGTCAAAGGCTTCAGCAACCACAGGAAGTGTGCGAACCAATAACCCCAGAAGAGGTTCGTAGGGCTCTTGATGGCTCTAAGAACTTTGCTGCTCCAGGTCCCGATGGGATAAATAACTTTTGGTGGAAAAAGTTATCGAGCACCCACCACCATTTGGCCAGAATTTTTAATTCCTGGTTAAATGGGGAGCAGCAAATCCCTTCTTGGGTTGTTGAGGGGCGGACAGTGCTGATCCCCAAGAACGGAGATTTGTCCAACCCAAAGAATTACAGACCGATAACCTGTCTAAACGCATGTTACAAGGTGTTTACACGCATTTTGTACATGCGGGTGCTCCACGCAGTTGAACCGGTTTACGAACGGATATATGAGCAACGAGGGTCGAAGAGAGGTGTCGCTGGCTGCAAGGAGAACCTGTTGATTGACAGATGTGTCACGCAGGACTCCATGCAGTATAAGCGGAACCTCTCTATGGCCTGGATCGACTACCGCAAGGCATTCGACATGACATCGCATGAGCTCATTGTTCACTTGCTCCGATGTCTTGTGGTACCCGGTCCCGTAGTGAGATGTATTGAAGAACTGATGCCGCTCTGGAGGACTCGCTTTACCATAACATCGGGTAACGATAGAGTCCAAACAGAGTCGGTAACATTCAGAAGAGGAGTATTTCAGGGAGATTCCCTCAGCCCCCTTCTGTTTTGCATCTCACTACTGCCATTATCCGTCTCGCTCCGGAAAACCCGTGGCTACAACTGCGGTACCCCCGGCGACAGGAGGCATAAGGTCACCCATCTATTTTATATGGATGACCTTAAACTTTATGCCTCTGGAGAGAGGGATCTCCAACAGTCCCTTAGGGTGGTACAGGAGTATACGCAGGCTGTCGGTATGCAGTTCGGGTTGGACAAATGCGCACTGATCCATCTCAAGAGAGGACGATGCGGTGACTATGGAGAGGACGCGCAGCTCGTGGACGGAAGCATCTTACACCATCTAGATGCCGGAGAGTCGTACACTTATTTGGGTGTCGAGCAACGCTCCACCCAAGAAGTGAGTGTAGTGAAAAACGCTCTCCGCGGCAAGTATCAGCACCTACTCCGACAGATCTGGTCTTCAGAACTGTCGGGGAAGAACAAGGTGTCTGCTACAAATATGCTTGCCGTTCCGATCCTTCTCTACTCTTTCGGAGTAGTGAAGTGGACTAGAGAAGAGCTGCGTCAACTCGATGTAGTAACCCGCAAGAAGATGCATCTCAATAGGAGCTTGCATCCTAAATCGTCCGTTCCACGGTTATATCTCCCACGACATCGGGGAGGCCGTGGACTCTTGAGCTTGGAGAGTCTCCATAGCAGGATGGTTCTGGAGGGAGCATGTAAGGTCATCAGGAGTTCGGATCCCCTCCTCTGCATGGTCCGAGACCATGAAAATGCAGAGGTAGGAGCTTTTCTCTTTAAGGCAGCACGCAGAGCAGCCGATGAACTTGGTCTCATCTTCGACGTCGAGCGGGTAAACCCCGACTCTGTCACCGAGTTGGAACCCGTTCGACTAAAAGCCCATATTAGAGCTGCAGAACACAACATCCTTCTGCAGCTCCATAAGGATAAGCCATTGCACGGGATCTTCTATAAAAATATAGAAGACCTCGGCTTATCCGAAAGGCTGACCTTCGCCTTCTTAAGGTCAGCTGGGCTGAAGTCTGAGACCGAGGGATTCATAATGGCTTGCCAGGATGGTGTATTTAACACTCTCGTCTATCGACGTCGTGTCATGGGTATGGAGGTCCCTGATGTCAGCTGCAGGGCCTGCCGCAGGGCGCCGGAGACTGTAATGCACTTACTGTCGGCTTACCCGACATACGCAGTCTCGGCCTATATTCATAGACACAACGCAGCATTACGAGTGCTTTACTATCATCTAAGGCACTCGTATGGGATAGACGAAACACCAGTGCTGCCTTACGTTCCGGGGGATATTGAGTCCGTTGTGGGGAATGAGAAGTGCCTAATTTATTGGAACTACTCGTTTCCCACCGTCAGGCAAATACAAGCCAACAAGCCTGACATAGTACTCCTCGACCACCAACTCAAGACAATGTATGTCGTGGAATTCTCGGCTCCCGCTGAGAGCAACATTGTCTTGAAAGAGGAGGAAAAACGGACAAAATATCGAGATTTGCTCTTCGAACTCCGCAGGCTTTATCCAGGCCATTCTGTTAAAATAGTGGTACTGATTATAGGAGCCCTCGGCGGAATGAGACAGACGCTGCTTTCAGAACTAAAGATCATACCGGCATGCCGAGATTCGGCAGAGATCTTAGCCGGCAGAATGCAGAAGGCTGTCATCCTCGGTTCATTACGTCTACTCAGGGCACACGATTCGCGGACCCGGTAGTCACTCACCCCACGGGCGTGGGGAGTGGCTATTGGTATTACAAGCTCCCCTCTGTGAGGGTCGGAGCCACAGAGTAGGGTGACTGGTTTTTTGTAAAAAAAAAAAAAAAAAAATAATAATAATAATAATAATAATAAGGGGGGCGAAAACGGATCGGCAACCTCCTCGTGGTGCACCCCGGGCAACAGGCAGAGGAAACTCTGCTTGGCTGATGTCGGACGTGGATCCCAGGGCTAACCACCCTGTGATCCACGACTCTGGTTCCAACGGGCAGAGAAAGGGCCCTTCACAATCGACCCCATTCGGATGGGGGTCGGAGACAAGTTGGAGGGGCCCAACAGGACCGTCTCAATGGTAACGACCCTGGCAATGGACATGGACGCTTTAAGTGGACGAGGGAATACCGGGATGATTTGCTGACCTGCTACGAGAGCAGTGAGCCTGCGCGCAGGGGGTACATGGTGCGATTGCGCCATATCTGGTGCGACATGCACCCAGAACTTGCCACCTTCTCTGAGCAACAGCTCAGAGATCAAGTATCTTTCCTGCGCAGGTCAGGCTATGTAAGGGCACCCCGTCAGCAGGAAGAAGTGCCAGCCGCACTTCTACCGCGGCAAATACCAGCTGACGAGGAACATCCCAGAGAGAACACCGATGTTGACTTAAGGACGAGGGTTAGCCTTAACACCAGGGCTACCCTAAATCCACAAGACCTGGCACGAATGGACGCGGTCATCGAAGAGGAACTTCTGGAAGATGCCGACATCTGGCAGATCAACACTGCCGTGTACAACGCCGCCAGCCAACTCGTTCTCCGCACGAGGGAGTCTACTGCCTCGAGCGGAATCGAGAAAGCTAAGCGGCGCGTACAAAAAATCGAAGGCAAAATACAGTCGGCCAGACAGCACGCCTCTCGAATCCAGAGTGTGGTGGAATACATAACAACTAATAAGGCATTTACGCCGAAAGTCCGGCGTATAGCAGCCGGAGTAAGACGCCAACACCACACTCTAAATCTAACAGTGTTGCTTACAATCAAGCACCACTGTTCAGATCGGATTCGAGCACTTATGGCAATTAAGAAGACTCTAAGAAAGCGGTTGAGGAGTATGGAGCAAAATACACTGTTCCGTACGAGTCCCTCCCGCCTATTTCAAGAGCCACCGCGTGTTGTCAACAATCCGCCGACTGTAGCAGATGTTGAAGTTTTCTGGAAGGGAATTTACGAAACGACGCGTCCGTTCAATAGCAACACTCCAGCAATCGCACACTTTCGGGCTCTGTGCCACAGAACTTTAGGAGAGCCAGAGGAAGTGTGTCCGGCAATCAGTACGGAGGAAGTCCAGCAAGCACTTGTTGGCACCAAGAACTTCGCTGCTCCGGGTCCAGACGGCATAAACAACTGGTGGTGGAAGAAATTTCCTTCCACTCACCGCCATCTGGCCCGAGTTTTCAACTCATGGTTGAACGAGGGGCAGCAAATTCCGGACTGGTTTGTCGAGGGACGTACTGTGCTTATCCCCAAAAAAGGGGATCTGTCCGACCCAAGGAATTATAGACCAATCACCTGTCTGAACTCCTGCTACAAGATATTTACGCGTATTTTGTATGCTAGGACACTACGGCAGGTTGATCCGGTCTTCCAGCAGATTTACGAGCAACGTGGTGCCAAGAAGAGCATGGCAGGTTGTAAGGACAGCCTTCTGATAGATCGTTGTGTCACACAGGATTCTGTGCAACGCAAACGAAATCTGTCGATGGCCTGGATAGACTACCGCAAGGCATTTGACACAACATCTCATGGGCTACTTTTACACTTGCTCCAATATCTTGCGGTAGCAGCACCACTAGTGAGATGCATAGAACAACTGCTGCCACTCTGGAGAACCCGCTTCACCATAACATCAGGTGCGCAGCGGGTTACGACAGATCTGGTGGCTTTTAGGAGAGGAGTTTTCCAGGGAGATTCTCTGAGTCCTCTCCTCTTCTGCATCTCACTACTGCCGTTATCTGTTGAGCTCCGCCAAACTTCCGGATACCATTGTGGACCACCCAGCAACCGGAGGCATAAGGTCACCCATCTGTTCTATATGGATGACCTCAAACTGTATGCCTCCGGAGAGCGCGAACTTCAAAATGCTCTTAGGGTGGTCGAAGAGTACACGGGGGCCATTGGTATGGAGTTTGGGTTGGATAAATGCGCAGTCGTCCACCTCAAGAGAGGGCGGTGCAGGGAATTCTCTGAAGAGGCGCAGCTAGCAGATGGAAGCATTCTACGACATCTGGATGCCGGAGAGACCTATACATATCTGGGTGTGCAACAGCATCACATCCAAGATGTGAAACAGATAAAGGGGTCTCTCCGCGGCAAGTACAGACACCTACTTCGAAAGATTTGGTCTTCCGAGCTTTCGGGGAAGAACAAGGTGTCTGCTACGAATATGCTTGCCGTTCCTGTTCTTCTCTACTCCTTTGGAGTTGTGAAGTGGACGGTAGATGAGCTGCGCCAGTTAGATAGAGATACCCGCAAGATGATGAATATTCACCGTAGCATTCATCCTAAATCGTCCGTTCCTCGAGTTTACCTCCCACGTCAACGGGGGGGCCGAGGACTCTTGGGCCTGGAGTGTATGCATGGCCGGGTAGTACTGAGTATGGCATGCAATATCCTTAGGAGCTCTAACCCGCTCCTGCATCTAGTGAGGGATCACGAAAATGCAGGTGTGGGAGCAGGCTTATTCAAGGCAGCAAAAAGAGCCGCAGATGAACTTGGTCTCATATTCGACATCAGGCGAGGAGGCCGGCGAGGTGCCGACCCAGAGTCAGTCACTGAGCTTCCGCCAAATCGTCTGAAAGCCCAGGTTAAAACTGCCGAGCAGGCAAATTTGCTTAGGCAGCATGTCGATAAATCCCTGCACGGTGTTTTCTATAAGAACATAGAAACACTGGGTTTATCGACTAAGCTGACATTTGCCTTTTTGAAGTCAGCTGGGCTTAAGTCGGAGACCGAGGGATTCATTGTGGCCTGCCAAGATGGTGTTATTAATACCTTGGTCTACCGAAGCCGTGTGATGAGTGTAGGGGTTCCTGATGTCAGCTGCAGGACCTGCCGTCAGGCGCCGGAATCGCTCATGCATTTATTGTCTGCATGCCCAGTATACGCGATTTCGGCCTACATCCACCGCCATAACGCGGCATTACGAGTACTCTATTACTATCTACGGCACTCGTACGGGGTAGACCTAACACCAGTGCTGCCTTACGTCCCCGGAGATATTGAGTCCGTTGTCGAGAACGAGAGGTGCAGGATATACTGGAACTACTCATTCCCGACCGTCAGGCTAATTCAAGCCAACAAGCCTGACATAGTACTCCTCGACCACCAAACCAAGGCGATGTACGTCATCGAGTTTTCGGCACCCGCTGAAACAAACATCGCCTTGAAAGAGGGGGAAAAACGGACTAAATATCGTGATCTCCGGTACGAGCTCCTAGTGCTGTACCCAGGCTACTCAGTCAAGATGGTCGTCCTCATAATCGGTGTACTCGGAGGTATGAAGCCCACGCTGCTCTCGCAATTGAAGACCATACCGGCCTGTCAGAAATCTGCCGAATGGCTAGCAGGCCAAATGCAGAAAGCAGTTATCCTGGGGTCCCTTCGTCTACTTAGGGCACACGATTCGGGTGTTTACAGTCACTGACCCCACAGGTGTGGGGAGTGGCTGTGATTTTAATCGTCGGCGCGATTTCCGTGTGGTGTCGGAGGCCACGGAAGTTCTGTCCGGTATCGGGAAACCGCAAAAAAAAAATAATAATAATAACAGCAGGAGGGGCTAACTTCCATCTATTAAGCCTTTGGTGAGTAGCGCCACCACTTACTCCAGCTAGGGGTGCAAAACCGAACCGGCAGCCCTAGTGCACCCGGGAGGGGAAAGCATCTTCCCCTCTGGTGTCGGTCGTGGGCCTGCTGGGCTAACCACCCGCAGGCTCTAACCTTTGGTTCCGGCAGGCCGAAGACTGGGCCCCCACGATCGACCCCGTTCGGATAGGGGTCAAGGGCAAGGTGGTAGGGCCCAACCGGATAGACCGCCCGTTGACGACGTACGCAATGAACAAGGACGCTTTGAGTGGACAGATGAACTGAGGGATGAGCTTCTGCATTGTTATGAAAGCAGTGAGCCCGCGCGGAGGGGGTACATGGCGCGGATGCATGCTCTGTGGTGTGAGAGGCTACCAGAGCATAGCGCCTTCACGCCACAAAATCTGCGTGACTATGTATCCCACCTTCGTAGTAGGGGCTACGTGAGGGCTGCTCCTGGGCCGGTGAATGAGGTGGCCGAAGAGCCGCCACATTCACCGGTTGAGGACGTGGCTCTCCTCGTTCCGCCAATACCAGAGGGCCTCAGTACCAGAAGGGGGTTACACCGTCTGAAAACCCCCGGGCCACAAGACCTGGCCAGAGTGGACACTGAACTTCGTACAGCGCTACCAGAAGAGGCTGACATCTGGCACATAAATTGTGCCGTGTATGCCGCTGCTCAACGCTCGTCTCAGGTGGAGAGGCGAAATACCTCTTCCCCACAGGAGAGAGCGCAGCGGCGCATACAAAAGATGGAAGCCAAGATCCAGTCGGCGAGGCAACACGCATCCCGTATCCAATGTGTGATGGACTATATGGTGGCCAACAAGCCGTTCATGCCTAAAGTGTGTCGATTAGCCGCCAACTTAAGACGCGTCCATCACACACTCAATGAGGCAGTGCTGCGAACCACCAAACAGCGCTGTCTCGACAGGATACGGATGCTAGTGACTTGCAAAAAGTCATTAGTGAGGCGGGCGAGGGGGCTTGCGGAAAATAAACTGTTCCGCGAGAAGCCCTCGCGCCTTTTCCAACCGCCTCCGCGTGTTGTAGACAATCCGCCGACTGCAGATCAGGTGGAGAACTTCTGGAAAACGCTGTACGAGGAGAGGCTTCCACTCAACCGAGATTCTCCTGCCCTTGCACACTTTGAAGCCTTTTGTCAAAGGCTTCAGCAACCACAGGAAGTGTGCGAACCAATAACCCCAGAAGAGGTTCGTAGGGCTCTTGATGGCTCTAAGAACTTTGCTGCTCCAGGTCCCGATGGGATAAATAACTTTTGGTGGAAAAAGTTATCGAGCACCCACCACCATTTGGCCAGAATATTTAATTCCTGGTTAAATGGGGAGCAGCAAATCCCTTCTTGGGTTGTTGAGGGGCGGACAGTGCTGATCCCCAAGAACGGAGATTTGTCCAACCCAAAGAATTACAGACCGATAACCTGTCTAAACGCATGTTACAAGGTGTTTACACGCATTTTGTACATGCGGGTGCTCCACGCAGTTGAACCGGTTTACGAACGGATATATGAGCAACGAGGGTCGAAGAGAGGTGTCGCTGGCTGCAAGGAGAACCTGTTGATTGACAGATGTGTCACGCAGGACTCCATGCAGTATAAGCGGAACCTCTCTATGGCCTCGATCGACTACCGCAAGGCATTCGACATGACATCGCATGTGCTCATTGTTCACTTGCTCCGATGTCTTGTGGTGCCCGGTCCCGTAGTGAGATGTATTGAAGAACTGATGCCGCTCTGGAGGACTCGCTTTACCATAACATCGGGTAACGATAGAGTCCAAACAGAGTCGGTAACATTCAGAAGAGGAGTATTTCAGGGAGATTCCCTCAGCCCCCTTCTGTTTTGCATCTCACTACTGCCATTATCCGTCTCGCTCCGGAAAACCCGTGGCTACAACTGCGGTACCCCCGGCGACAGGAGGCATAAGGTCACCCATCTATTTTATATGGATGACCTTAAACTTTATGCCTCTGGAGAGAGGGATCTCCAACAGTCCCTTAGGGTGGTATAGGAGTATACGCAGGCTGTCGGTATGCAGTTCGGGTTGTACAAATGCGCACTGATCCATCTCAAGAGAGGACGATGCGGTGACTATGGAGAGGACGCGCAGCTCGTGGACGGAAGCATCTTACACCATCTAGATGCCGGGGAGTCGTACACTTACATGGGTGTCGAGCAATGCTCCACCCAAGAAGTGAGTGTAGTGAAAAACGCTCTCCGCGGCAAGTATCAGCACCTACTCCGACAGATCTGGTCTTCAGAACTGTCGGGGAAGAACAAGGTGTCTGCTACAAATATGCTTGCCGTTCCAATCCTTCTCTACTCTTTCGGAATAGTGAAGTGGACTAGAGAAGAGCTGCGTCAACTCGATGTAGTAACCCGCAAGAAGATGCATCTCAATAGGAGCTTGCATCTTAAATCGTCCGTTCCACGGTTATATCTCCCACGACATCGGGGAGGCCGTGGACTCTTGAGCTTGGAGAGTCTCCATAGCAGGATGGTTCTGGAGGGAGCATGTAAGGTCATCAGGAGTTCGGATCCCCTCCTCTGCATGGTCGGAGACCATGAAAATGCAGAGGTAGGAGCTTTTCTCTTTAAGGCAGCACGGAGAGCAGCCGTTGAACTTGGTCTCATCTTCGACGTCGAGCGGGTAAACCCCGACTCTGTCACCGAGTTGGAACCCGTTCGACTAAAAGCCCACATTAGAGCTGCAGAACACAACATCCTTCTGCAACTCCATAAGGATAAGCCATTGCACGGGATCTTCTATAAAAATATAGAAGACCTCGGCTTATCCGAAAGGCTGACCTTCGCCTTCTTAAGGTCAGCTGGGCTGAAGTCTGAGACCGAGGGATTCATAATGGCTTGCCAGGATGGTGTATTTAACACTCTCGTCTATCGACGTCGTGTCATGGGTATGGAGGTCCCTGATGTCAGCTGCAGGGCCTGCCGCAGGGCGCCGGAGACTGTAATGCACTTACTGTCGGCTTGCCCGACATACGCAGTCTCGGCCTATATTCATAGACACAACGCAGCATTACGAGTGCTTTACTATCATCTAAGGCACTCGTATGGGATAGACGAAACACCAGTGCTGCCTTACGTTCCGGGGGATATTGAGTCCGTTGTGGGGAATGAGAAGTGCCTAATTTATTGGAACTACTCGTTTCCCACCGTCAGGCAAATACAAGCCAACAAGCCTGACATAGTACTCCTCGACCACCAACTCAAGACAATGTATGTCGTGGAATTCTCGGCTCCCGCTGAGAGCAACATTGTCTTGAAAGAGGAGGAAAAACGGACAAAATATCGAGATTTGCTCTTCGAACTCCGCAGGCTTTATCCAGGCCATTCTGTTAAATTAGTGGTACTGATTATAGGAGCCCTCGGCGGAATGAGACAGACGCTGCTTTCAGAACTAAAGATCATACCGGCATGCCGAGATTCGGCAGAGATCTTAGCCGGCAGAATGCAGAAGGCTGTCATCCTCGGTTCATTACGTCTACTCAGGGCACACGATTCGCGGACCCGGTAGTCACTCACCCCACGGGCGTGGGGAGTGGCTATTGGTATTTCCAGCTCTCCTCTGTGAGGGTCGGAGCCACAGAGTAGGGTGACTGGTTTTTTACCAATCACCTGTCTGAACTCGTGCTACAAGATTTTTACACGTATTTTGTATGCTAGGACACTTCGGCAGGTTGATCCGGTCTTCCAGCAGATCTACGAGCAACGTGGTGCCAAGAAGGGCATGGCAGGGTGCAAGGACAGCCTGCTGATAAATCGCTGTGTCACACAGGATTCTGTGCAACGCAAGCGAAATCTATCGGTGTCCTGGATAGACTACCGTAAGGCATTCGACACAACATCTCATGAGCTACTTTTACACTTGCTCCAATGTCTTGCGGTAGCAGCACCACTAGTGAGATGCATAGAACAACTGCTGCCACTCTGGAGAAACCGCTTCACCATAACATCAGGTGCGCAGCGGGTTACGACAGACTTGGTGGCTTTTAGGAGAGGAGTTTTCCAGGGAGATTCTCTGAGTCCTCTCCTCGTCTGCATCTCACTGTTGCCGTTATCTGTTGAGCTCCGCCAAATTTCCGGATACCGCTGTGGGCCACCCAGCAACCGGAGGCACAAGGTCACCCATCTGTTCTATATGGATGACCTCAAACTGTATGCCTCCGGAGAGCGCGAACTCCAAAACGCTCTTAGGGTGGTTGAAGAGTACACGAGAGCCATTGGTATGGAGTTTGGGTTGGACAAATGCGCAGTCGTCCACCTCAAGAGAGGACGATGCGGGAATTCTCTGAAGAGGCGCTAGCAGACGGAAGCCGGATATCTGGATGCCGGAGAGACCTATACATATCTGGGTGTGCAACAACATCACATCCAAGATGTGCAACAGATAAAGGGATCTCTCCGCGGCAAGTACAGACACCTACTCCGAAAGATTTGGTCTTCCGAGCTTTCGGGGAAAAACAAGGTGTCTGCTACGAATATGCTTGCCGTTCCTGCTCTTCTCTACTCCTTTGGAGTAGTGAAGTGGACGGTAGATGAGCTGCACCAGTTAGATAGAGATACCCGCAAGATGATGAATATTCATCGTAGTATTCATCCTAAATCGTCCGTTCCTCGAGTTTACCTCCCACGTCAACGGGGGGGCCGAGGACTCTTGGGCCTGGAGTGTATGCATGGCCGGGTAGTACTGAGTATAGCCTGTAACATCCTTAGGAGCTCAGACCCGCTCCTGCAATTAGTGAGAGATCACGAAAATGCAGATGTGGGTGCAGGATTATTTAAGGCAGCAAAAAGAGCCGCAGATGAACTCGGTCTCATATTCGACATCAGGCGAGGAGGCCGGCGAGGTGTCGACCCAGAGTCGGCCACTGGGCTTCCGCCAAATCGTCTGAAAGCCCAGATTAAAGCTGCCGAGCAGGCAAATTTGCTTAGGCAGCATGTCGATAAATCCCTGCACGGTGTTTTCTATAAGAACATAGAAACACTGGGTTTATCGACTAAGCTGACATTTGCCTTTTTGAAGTCAGCTGGGCTTGAGTCGGAGACTGAGGGATTCATTGTGGCCTGCCAAGATGGTGTTATTTATTAATACCTTGGTCTACCGAAGCCGTGTGATGGGTGTAGGGGTTCCTGATATCAGCTTCAGGACCTGCCGTCAGGCGCCGGAATCGCTCATGCATTTACTGTCTGCATGCCCAGTATACGCGATTTCGGCCTACATCACCGCCATCGCGGCATTACGAGTGCTCTACTACCACCTACGGCACTCGTACGGGGTAGATCAAATACCAGTGCTGCCTTACGTCCCCGGAGATATTGAGTCCGTTGTCGAGAAAGAGTGGTGCAGGATATACTGGAACTACTCGTTCCCGACCGTCAGGCTAATTCAAGCCAACAAGCCTGACATAGTACTCCTAATAATATAATAATAATTAGTAAGTGCCAAGTACCAAGACCTAGCCAACGAGCTCAAAGCTATTTACATACTTGAGAAGGTTTCCATAATTTCCATAATAATATCGGCAAGTGGCCTGGTCGATAAAAAGCTGCCTAGAGCACTAAATCAGACCATCGGAGATTGATTTTCTCAAAGAGCAAGAGAGAGTGGTATAGTATCAAAATGTGCACATTTAAATTTTTTTTTTAAATATACAGGGTGGCTCGCTACAGCGGAACATTTTCGAGGTCATTTTTTTTAAATGGAACACCCTATATATTTAATATTTATATTTAAATATATTATGAATTCGGCGTAAAATTGCCTTTCCAACGACCTCCAGAATTTTCGTCTTTAACGTGGCGTTGTCGAGTTATTCGAAAAAATACGAAAATGTTGACAGAACAAGGTTTAACAAATTAATTCGCTGTGTGTGTATTACTATCAATTAGGAAGATTTACTTTGCAATTATGTAAACAAGGGATGTACTACAAGACACAATCACCAAATATTGATTATAATTATATAGGGTGTATTCTATACTAGCGCTAATTCAGAACATTTCAAAGTGAATGTTATCAATTTTTTCAAATAGAACACTCTGTATGTTATTGTATTTTTGAATGCCGATTCAAAAATATAATAATATACACAGTGAAAGAGAAAATTGAGAAAATTCAGCTTGAAATGTCATTCTTGAAAGCCTATCGACATGGCGACCTGCGGTTTGCGTCATTCGATTCGCCTTGTCGTCCTCCGTAACTGTGAATTTTCTGAGAATTCTTGAAGAAAGGTTACACTCTCACCATGTAACCCTCCCCATCTTTCGATTTTTTTCATAAAATATCGAAAGTGCTCATATGGTTACTTATCTGGTATACAGATGGATCTAAGATGGTTGAAGGGGTAGGTATGGGCCTAAACGTTGGCTATCCAGAGCTCTTGAAAATGTCAACAGGTCTGGCTTTGGGCTGATCTAGATTTCGTTCTTATGGCGGACGTCGTCAGGAGCTCGATACAAATTTCTTAGAAAGGTATGGAGTATGGGAGCTAGTACCGACTCGAGGGATTTGCAGAAGCACCAGTGTCGAGCTGCGTTGTATCTCAAGGTGTTTTCCCTTTGGATCGGGTTCGTGAGGGAGACCAGGGATTTGCTTTGTGTAGAGTGTCAATGAATGAAAGTAATTTTTTCCAAAAACTAACACTCTATTTTAAATATTTAGAAAACGGAAAAACGATTTATTTTGTTTACATAGTTTACAGTTGGATTTTAGCAAACACTTTTTTGTAGCAAGACGTGTTACTACTTAGGATGTTGTGGTTAAATGGTCGCGGAGGACTGAGTAATAGTAGGTTAAGTCATCAGGGACAGAAGTTAATAAGTTAAACGAGCGCAATAGACTGTTCGAACTGCACTTTTTGTTAAATGCGCGATGGCAAAAACGGTTTAGAGCTTTTTTGGTTGGTACAGCTAAAGAAGCAGCTGCTGTGGGACGGTTATAGAGATAACATTCGCGATGCACGTATCGCACTGAGCTCTTTCTTGAACTTTCTTTCAGCACGCCGAGGTTGGCCTTTTATGTTTCGTCAGAAACTTAAGTTCGCGCATGTCTGGAGAGGTCCCCCGACATTCATCTCGGCTCGATTGCACAACATTGCGCAATATTGCATCAGAAAATGTAAAAACTTAGAAATGAAAATTATATGACTGTTTCGACCTTAAAATGAAGAATTGTTAGATGTATGAACGGAGTTTGAATCGATTTGATTTTTGAAGTTATCGACGATAATTGTCCGAATAAATTAATTAATATTGAAACGGACCCGTAAAGTTGTCCCGAAAGTTTTGCGCGTAATGTTGATATGATATGAGAATGTTCCGATAGGCCCGCGGTGAACAAAATGGAAGTAAGTTTTGATGACAATGAGGAATGAAAGTACGAAAGTACCGGTACTCTGTTGAAATATTATGAATGGAGATAGATTGTATTTTGATATCTAAGACTCGAAATCGAATGAACGGTGGAATCGAAAGGAACGATAATTTATAAAAAAAATTGTGAGCGAAATAAAATATTTTGACTGCAATTATGGAAAGTAGTGCTGATGTATTTTAAGCTCATTTGGGGGGAGTATTTTTTAGAACGTTATTTGATAATGTTTGTGCTGTAGAATAATTGGTTTGATAGTTTGAGCGATGTTATTGATTGATTTGGGTTATTTGAGAATTAACGGTGATTTGTGAACTTTTTCTAGATACAAAATAAATAATGTTTATTGACAACAATACCACAATCATCTTTCAGGCATAAATTTACGCTATTGATCTGTGTGTCTAGGAATACCTAAATCGGCGCATTCGAAGTGAAAAAATCTATACACTTTCAGTTAGCCAGGATACATTAAAGGCTCTAAGGTCCTACCTATACCTTTGTGTCTAAAATTATCTGGGAATGTAGACAATCCCTGAAACAACTGGCCAATAGCAACAATGTTACCTTGATGTGAGTGCTAAGCATGAGGAAATAGAAAGTAAATGAATGAACTGATAACCTTGTTGAAGCGTAATTTTTTGGACTCAAACCATTTTGTGGCCTTTCCAAGGGATACATAACGAAGAGATCTTCCAAAAATTGGAAAAGGAATAGAAAAAGTCCTACTGGAGGAATACTTCAAACTAAAGACAAACTAAAAGTGTATAACTTATTCGATAAGGGACTCGAAACTTGAACTCGAAAAGTCCGGATTAAGGCTGATTAAAAGCATATTAACAAACCACTACCCTTGAGATACTATCTGAAGAACATTGGGCAACTGGGATACTGCAACTGATACTGCTACTACTGATTATTATTGCAAGGCATTAATCCAGATTAGGCTGGAATAACTAGAACAGGCGAAATTAACACCTGAAGATATCACAAAACTAGCTCCCAGGAAAATTACATGCTTTGCAAAAAGTCTTGGAAACCTGGGCAACAATTGGTTTTAAGGTAATTCACAAAAGATCTTTTAGGTCGAATTGAAGTAGCGCCAAGCAACCCCCTAAACAATCTGCAATCTATAAGTTTATGACACTTTCCAGTCCAGCCAGGAGATATTCATTTTCACTCTATCGTAGACCAAAAACGGTCCTTACAAATGCAGGCACTTTCTCTTCAAAAATCTATTGCCAGATTTAAAATCGCTTCATAAATAGCATGTTCCTTTAAGACAATTATGAAGCGAATAATAAGGTACAAAATAAATAAAATAATGGTCAATCATCGTGTTGAGTTAGGGGTCGTAAATCACCTACTGCGTGCCTTGATAGCACTCCAAATAATATTTCGTAATGGAAGTATAATAATTTATTCCAGGAAGAATACAGCTTACGACAATTGAACAGAAATTATTTACTCGAGTCTCAGATCTCCAAATACTCAGCAGCCTCAGTTCACCTGTAACTTTTTCCGAACAAAGGAATCCAAAGGAGCTAATTGCTCGTATTTAATTTTAAATGGACAGAAATACATTTCCGCCTCTACCTTTTATGATAAATGTCAACATTGACAGCCACTAATATGATTATTTTTTCACTAACTTATATTGGCCTAAACCTTCATGGCAAACCGATGCTGCCGGTCATTTTACATACGTTTGTTGATAATCGAATGAAAAATACAATAAATACAAAATAGTTGAAGTTTTCCCAACATATCGACTTAAATTTCTCATTAAATTTCAATTGTCTTGCAAGTCGTTAACAACCTTAAATATAATCGTTTGGATTTGAACGTTTCAACTTTAATTCACCTCATGCTGCCATAAGTCGTGCACTCGCCTATTTTATAAACCACCCTGTACATTTGTACTTATCCTTTCTGATTATATACGTACTTGTTATAATTTGAATTATTATAATTAATGAGCAATATTGATAACATTTACTTATTACAAAAGGGTAGAAATAGCTTCAGACATATTAATATTGCATATCTTCATTAATTGAACCAAATCATTGTTGATAAGCTTTTTATTCGATCTACCGTTCTATATATCAAACGGCTCTAGTTAACTACTAGCAATTTATATGTTTGATATCAAATTAACAATGTAATTTTACCTAGTGACAACATAATGTGATTCGGGAATTACGTACAAAAAAGCAGTGGGCATATAAATCTAGATCTGATATATGGCGTAGGTCTTTGGTTCACATTTTTCGAGTAAAATTGCCAACCCTATCACGTCGTAGGACTAAAACTAATAAATTTTCACTTCACACTCTTTGCTGTAATAAAAACGTTCTCTCAGGGTATGTAGCAAACAGGAGGCCATGCTTAGTGGTATAATGCACATCACGAACACAACAATTTATTATGCTTATTTAGAAAACTCGCATGATGTACCCCTTGTCTGGAGTTCATTTTTTAATATAAAGTATAGATAAAATATGATGTGATGGGTGTCATTGTCAGTTTGTTTCGCGAGCAATTTGTACGTTTTGGTTTTACGCACCTCTGAAATATGTATATTCATCAAATCTTACGCCAATTGCACACGATTTCTATGAACTTGATGTATATTTTATAAAGAAAAAATTTACATCCTTTATAGGTAACCGCTTTCCTGCACACAAAAAATACCAAACCGTTCGGTAATAATGGCTAAAGATCTAAAATTCATATTTGGAATAGTATTATACAGTTTATTCCTTAATGCGTGCTAATATTTCAGGGTGTGATTCCTTAGATTATTTTGTGAAGAAAAGTTCACATAGATACTTCTTATCTGTTTATTCAGATGTTACATAAATGGACTATGATATGTCAATAAAAAAATTAAAACCCCACGTACTTCGGGATCTGACGGTATACCACTTTATATATTAAAAGGCTGCGCTGAATACTTTAAAAGACCACTCCTACATATTTACAACCTACTCCTGAAAAATAATACATTTCCTAGCCTGTGGATAACATCACTAATAAGTACGATTCATAAGTCAGGCGATAAATCAATAATTGTACAAAATTATAGGCCCATAGCTGTACTTCCAGCACCCGCTAAAGTACTCGGGCAAATACTATATAACTTTTTATGGAATCATCTCAGTAAATTTGTCAGTGATAACCAGCATGATTTTGTTCCCAAATGATCGACTGTTATTAACCTAATTACCTGTAGCCATCATATCCTCCGGGCTTTTGAATTTGGCGTTCAGGTGGATGCAGTATATACGGACTTTCGAAAGGCTTTTGATAAAGTCGATCATGATGTATTGCTTAGAAAATTATGTATATATTCTGTAGCTGACTCTGTACTTAAGTTAATCGCCTCATATTTAGTAGATCGGAAGTATATTGTTAAATATAATGGCATGTTTTCTGATACATACAGCGCTCACTCAGGGGTACCCCAAGGCTCGAACCTGAGACCTTTGCTATTTCTTTATTTTATTAACGACTTGCCGGACTCGATATCTAATTCTAAATGCCTATTGTTTGCGGATGATTTAAAACTGTATAAAGAAATCGAATTCCAAGACGATTGAGAGTTATTACAACTTGATATAGAAGCCGCATATGGGTGGAGCAAGTTAAATAAGCTTGACTTTAATATAGAAAAGTGTCATATCATTACATTAACTCGTAATAAACAACCAATAATGTACTCCTATAGAATGATTCACATATTTCTGGATAGAGTCGAGTGCTTTAAAGATCTAGGTGTAACAATTGATTCCAAATTCTCATTTAAATTACACTTTGAAAATATAATCTCATCGGCATATAAGTCTCTGGGTTTTGTAATTAGGGAATCTAAAAATTTCAATAACTTAAATGCAATTACCCCACTATATTACACACTGGTAAATCCAAGACTTGAATATTGTTCTATATTGTGGCATTCACAACCACATATGTATGTTGAAAGTGTTGAAAAGTCCAAAAAAACTTTTTGAGATTCTTGTATTTTAAAAAATATAATAGACCACCCGACTATAATACTGTCCGAACTAAACACTTATGTGCAGAATTCGAAATAAGTACTTTATATAATCGGCGCAGTATTTCAATCTTGTTGTTTGGTTACAAAATATTAAATTATCTTATTAATGACTCCAAATTATTGTCACTATTTCACTTTAATATTGCCCCTAGAAATACTCGATTGCGACAGCTATTATTTATTCCTACAAGCAGAATGACTTATTATGCTCCACTTATTTTTATGTTTCGTTTAATCAACCAAGTTTCGTCTAACAATTATATCGATTTTTGATGACCAATCAAGTTATTTATTAAAATGATTAAAAATATTTTTGATTCTGTTACTCAAACAGGTTAGGTTAGGTTATAGAAGTATAATACATTTAAACGTTAAGTTACTGAGCATATTAAATTCCGTTTATATGTTATTGTTCTTTAAATGTACATTGTATTTCCCTGTAATTAGGCACTTGTACCTGTTTGGAAATAAATAAATAAATGAACATGTCCGGAACGGCTTACATTTTTTGCTGCAGGGTGTTGATTTTTTTTAATCATTATTTTTTAATAGGTACCTCAGAAAGTACTTTAGATATTATTTTCAATTTTGGTATGTCTTAATAAGATGTAAAACCACATATTTTAGATAGAAAAGTTATTTTAGCGCTCTACCAGTGGCGTTCCTGCAAACGGGTGGTACGCCACTGACATTTTTCCATGTGGATATTTTTCATGAAAAGGGTAACTCGCATTTTTTCATCAGACAAAGTCCTTGATTAAAATAAATCAATTCCAATTGAAACTAATTATTATCAATTATTATTATAGTAATGAACTTTGTTTTATAAAAATCGTTGAATCTCCGCGTATTCCGTATTGTTTCACACGAGGCAACTGCTACTGGTTTTTTTCTCCCCTTACTGTGAGGCGGTAGGAGTTGCAAGATAATACAAAAAGAAAACACACTTGAGCTGCTGTGAGTAGCAGATCGTGGACACTACCTAGTCCGGATAAGTGATGTAATCACTGAGGTTTCCATTCTTAGTGGTCACAGACGAAATAATGACACACTCTCTCTCTTTCTTTCTCTACGTAAAATGGACTATATTACATTGTTTACAACTTATGGTTCTCTAACATGAACCTGGCGATGTGTAGTTATATTCTGATAAATATATTACAAAATAAGTAAGGATAAATTACCCTAGTGTAGGTACACTTTGTTTACAAACGTGAGGAATGTCTATAATAAATATGGCCGCAATAGGTTACATTAGAGAACGTACTTAATTAATAATAAATGAGTAAAATCTTTGTAACCACTGACGTAGAGGAAACTATAACACTTATCTTGATGGTACGATATCCAAACGTCAACAAGTGATGAGGCTGGAGCATTAAGGTGGTGACTTCGGAGGGGGGGGGGTTGATGGTAGACGTTGGTTGTTGGTTTATAACCTCCCTAAACCGTGTAACGTTTCAGCCTAGCCCGTGGACCCTCTTCTCGAGGGTTCAATCCACATAGAATTCTGGTAGAATGCTGCAGCTCAATTAACAGGGTCGAGTCCGTCAAGATACTTGCAAACGAAAGTGGTCAACCAGCCTGTACACCTAAATCCCGCTAAAATGCTGATAAATTCTCTCCGTTACAACAAAATACCAAATCCACTAAGGTGACTTAAATAATTAAGTTTTAGGAATTTACGACAGCGTACACGCACAAGAGCCCTTTTACCTTTCGACAAGACGGAAGTCACGTTACCATTCCTAGTAGTTCCTAGCGGACCGAAGCCAAATCTCTGGCACCCACGGCTCGCGGCTTGATGATATCTGTGGCTCGCGGTTTGGCCCTCGATATACAAATGTGTGTTGCGGGTCGCATATGCATTAAGCCTGTAACACAACTATTCTCTCTCTTAAATCTTTTAAAGTGTTAATGGAAACAACACTAGGGTTTTAAGATGACTCTTCAAAAAAGCATCCAAACTGTTGAGATCGGGGGATCTTGCATTGCTGAGGTCCTCCGCGACCTATCCAACGATTAGGATAAACCACATGTATATGATCACGAAAAATTACACTGAAATGAGCAAGAGCTCCATCGTGCATGTATCACATTTGGTTTCTTTACGCAATTAGTACATTTTCAAGCAACTCAAGTAGTTCTTCTTGGAGAAAATGCATGTTGTTCATTAAGGTGTCTTGGCAGAAAAAATTGGCCTATAAGATTATTCCCAATAATAATTTCTAACCATACATTAATCGAAAATTGCTCTTGGAAATGGGTATCGGTTATGGCGTGGTGGTTTTCGTCCGCCCATACTTGATTATTATGGAAATTTTGGATAGCATTCCTAGAAAAATTTTCTTCGCCTCTGAACATAATTTGTGACTCAAACTGCGGATTTCGTGTAACATTTTGAAGGTACCACTGACAGAACTTCTCACAGTATGGAAAATCCCTGGGAAGTAATGTCTATACTCTTAAAAATATGGTGCAGATACAACAAAAAATCAAATAATCATAGCTCTAGCGGTCTTCCTCATACTGACCTCAGGATGTTCATCGATTTCCTGCAGTACTGCTTCCTCAATTTCGGATGTCTTAACAGTTCGAGATCTACCTTCTAAATATCTTTTCGGAAACTATCAATTACACATAGGCGGCGATGAATAGTCGAAAACAATCGGCTATCTGGCTAGGCACGATTAAGATACCTTTCCTCATGCATACTTCTTCATTTTGTTGCATTATCATCTGCGGGACCATATACGTAATACATTGTCTCCATTCCCGCAAAGAAATAATACAATGAGATGGTTTTGATTACCAATAACTACTCTATGTCAACAAATATTGTGCTGAAAATGATGTTTGTAAAAACGTCAATTATTCGAGGATAACTCGTTAACTAGATTTATGTATTAAACAATTATTAATCACTACTGCTAAATGAAGCAATTTGAATGTAATCGTTTTAGTCAAGAACTGTGAGTCTAAAGAGAAAAAAGCAAGAGGCCGTTTTCATGTAGAATCGACCAGACTAATCAAAAAAAAATATCCGCATAGAAAATATCAGTGTCGTACTACTTTTTGGTAAAAAATATCAGAGGATATGACGTTTGTAGGAACCCACTGATGGAACGATAAAGTAATTTTTCTAACTAAAATATGTGGTTTTATATCATATTAACACATGCCAAAACTGAAAATAATATCTAAAAAACTTTCTGAAATATTAAAAAATAACGATTAAAAAAAATTCAACAACCTGCAGCAAAAAAATTATAGTCCGATCATTTAAGGTTCAAAAACGCCGTTTTCAGGAAAAAAATGTAGAAGTTCTATCTACATGTTTTTTGGGTGTAGAATCTGAATATGAGGTTTACCACCTCGCCAGGTGACGGCTTCACAATGAAAATCGAAAAAAACCTCAATTCCTTGGCACTTTTTTCAGTTTTTTTTTCCGTAACTCGAAAACTAAACGTTCTTCAAAAATGCTTATGACAACATATTAAAGTAGACAAAATTTCTTACAAAAAGAATATATTAACTTTTAGTCTTGGACATCCATAACGCCGCTAGTACGTGTTGAAAAGGGCCGTTTTCTGGGTCTCTGTAAAAAAAGTTAAAAACGCTATTCTAAATGCCCCATGCTGACCTACTATCAACCTCATACACCTGAAACCAATTTTTATTTATGATAACCTGAATTTGTCAAGTACAAATATCAAAAATTTCATTGCACTTTCTCCTTAATCAATTAATTAGGTAAAAATCCCATGAGTCCCAAAAAGTTGGTTTGGACGCAAGACGATAGCATAATATTCTCCTCTTTATCTACGCTAGCTGGCATTACCAGCTCTTTTTGCTATATGTGTCTATATATGCGTATATTATATATTATTTATTTATTTATTTATTTACATAAACTGGTTTATTTGTATTACTGTATTTATTGTACTTGTATACATATTTTATGAGACAACCTTTATATATTTGACTTACCTAAATATTATTAGTTTTGTAATGATCTAAATGGATGAATAAAGATTATTATACCTGAGTAGGTCCCCTCACATTTTTGTGACCCTTTCGCCCTTCTCCGGCGCGAACTCGGACAGGTCTCTCTCGTCTTTCAGTTGGCTTCCGATAGCAATCGCAGGTTGTTCCATATTTTTATTCAACAAGTATTGTATGCAAAATGTCTCGGCAGGTTATCAAATGCGACGGATCGTTAGATGATGGAATTGAGACGTATACAGTGAAGGAAAAAGGGTTGAACAGTTTCACTGATGCAAGTAAAAAGCGAGAGGATGGTAAGTCCGTTTTTTAAAAAGACATTTGATTGATAAACAAGTTGTGGTTCACGAAAAATGCAGAAGGAGATACACCAACGAAAAATGTATTAAACCATAAGCGGAATAGATAAAGTAGGGAGGATTTACATACACTTCGTTCAAATGTTCCTCAGTTCTCATTCGAAACACACTGCTTTATATGCTGTGCTGAAGTGCCAGCTGATTATTCGAACAAACAAACCCAAAAGCCACCACAACACCGCAATCCTGTATCCCGTGACTGATAAATCTAATGTAGCAAAAAACATGCTGAGGTTGCTCAAGACCCTCAAGCCTCCAGCCTCCAGCCCCAGAGAAGCTTCTGAAAATCATTGCTTGTAAGTGCCAGAAGGGCTGCAAGGGCAACTGCGGATGCAGAATGCTTCGGGCTATACTGCTCAACGTTATGTTTGGAGTGCGAATGAAGGTGCTCGAACATAGAAGTACTGCTCAGTGATGACGAAGAAGATCAATACTTTTCATCTGAGCCGATGGAAGATAATTCATAGCATTAAAATTGATTCTAATCTTTATAGCGTAATTTTTTCCGCAGTGGTGAGACCAGTGACCATCCTCCAAATGCAGGCCAGTGCCCGAAGAGGACTTAATAGAAAGGGCAAAGACACGCTGGATGTCCAACCTGGTACTTCTTCCACTTACTGATTACTTAATGGCACTTTCTCTGGCTTTTCTTTTTTTAAAATAATTATTTTCATCTAAAACCTCCATTCTCTCTGTTCCAAGTAATGCTTCTGATTCTGAACATTAAGAAGATTTTATTATGTGGAATGTAAATGTTGTTGTAAATACAATTCTTTTCCATATACGTTTCCCTTCATCAACACCTACTTCCCCTACGAATGAAATATAACATAATTTTCTTTGAACTAGAGGCGCGTCGATCACTGACGTTAATTAATTCCATAAATGTGACGAGGGCATACCAAGTATTTGTAAAAAATTAGTTTTACGTATATGAGGTTGATAGTAGGGCAGCATCGAGCATTTAGAATAGCGTTATTAACTTTTTTTAGCGGAGATTCAGAAAACGGCCTTTTTTCAACACGCGCTAGCGGCGTTATGGATTTCCAAGATTAAAAGTTAATATGTGCTTTTTGTAAGAAACTTTATCTTTAACTTTAGCATTTTTGAAAAACGCTTCGTTTTCGAGTTACAGTCAAAAACTGAAAAAAGTGCCAAAAAATTGAGGTTTTGCGATTTTCGTTATGAAGCCGACACCTGGTGAGGTGGCAAACCTCATATTCGGATTCAGCACTCCCAAAAACATAGATCCGGTGAGAAAAAAACTTCTACATTTTTCTCCTGGAAAAGACCCCTGCTTACTGGACTATTAAACCGTTACGGAGATACGTTCATATGAACTTTTCTTCATAAAACGACCTGAGGGATCACTCCTTGAAATATTAGTACGCCAAAAAGGAACACCATGTATAACACTCGGGGGTATAAAAAGTTATCATTATTCACAACATTTTATAAGGTAAAGGATAACGATAATCAAAGTAACACAAGTGCCCAGCTCATCCGCGCGTATTGTCTAAGATATGTGCACTGCATCTTGTTTCTGTGTGTGTTGTTTTCAAGAAATTTTATAAATTCAAAACTGTTTAAGATATCGGGATGGAATCCAATTGAGTTGGTACAAGCAATGTAGTCTTAAAACTATACAAGTTTCACTAATATTGATCCAGGAGTGTCTGAGTTAAAGCAGGATGCACAGACAGACATTTTATTTTGGGCTTAACTGTCATGAAAAGTATGAATGTTTAGTAAATTTTTTATTGATGGCTACGCATAATTTTATAATGCATGTAACGATTTTGACGATTCTTCTTTTGTTTCATATAGGAAGCTATTCTGGTCGTCCCAGAAATCCAGTATTTGACGAATATATACCTTCATAATAGTGAATTAGATCTTATTATAGTCAATAAGGAAAATCTTCGGAGCAGGCTACCCTTTCCTTAACTTGTTGTAAACACTAAAGACAATAAAAAAATGCGTTTTCTCAAAATCTAATTGTCCAACTGATTTGGCCTTGTGACCTAGTGTTGATATTGGAATTGATGTAAAAATGAACAAAGAAAAAACGAAAAGATTTTTTAATTGTCGTCAATTTGGACATAACGTCCAAATGACCGGCCAATTAGGATTTTATTTAATATTTTTAGTTTTCTTTGAAGGCGGCTTAATTTATCAATTTTAAAAACAAATAACACTGGCAAATTTTAGTAGCACTGGATATGGAGTATTTGAACCCAGATCACTTCCTTTTAAAACTACTTAAAGTCATCTGCACTCTGCGCACAAATAATTAATTTAAATACCCTCTTTCAAGCTGTAAATCTTTTGATCTTAAGAATTGCATTATACTTACGAAATATCTATATGCGCCGCTTAAAGTCTCCATTCCTTGCAATATGTATTCAAAGAAATATAATTTAATATGAAGTTCTCGAATTCTTAGAAGTTCTTCAAAGCAATTATTACTATACAAAAAAAATATTTTAAATGAAATATCTACAATGCAATACCATCAATTGTAAGTTAAATATTTGGCTCATTTCTAAGGGCCATTCATTCGAACAAATTATATTTATTAATTGAGTTGATGGAATCTAAACAAACGGAAGTCATGTAGTTCAGAATATGTAGAATAAAATAATATTATGAACAAAAAAACATGAAATATTTGATCATCAAACACTTGGCTTGGCTTTTCATTTTTCATAAATTGAACATAATTATTTATTTGGCTTCTTATATCAATTTACCTTTCTTTACGATGTCAGCGAATGAAATTCATTAGTGTTGAAAAATGAATGCTAAATCATGTGTAACGTGAATGTAAAGGAATTGACTTTAGGTATCAGAAACAATAATAAATAAGATATAAAAATTTTCTCATTTTGTATCCCTTGACAAAAAGTCACTCAAAACATTTTTAGTTTACATTATACAGAGTACCAGCCTTGTTAACTGTAGAACCACGTAGTAAAAAAATAAATAAACATGAAGAAAAAATAATTTTGCTATATTTTACTTATTATTAGTTAAATTGTCAGTGTTTCTTTTACATGATTATTTCGTCAAAGGCGAATTAATATTTTTACAACATAGTGGAACAGATCTGGAGGAAAACCAGGCTCGAACAAGGAAACATCCGATTAAAACGACATATTAAATGTATGTGAAAATGGTTTTTCGAAGATAACTCGGCGGATTTTGATCTGATAAAAAAAATCTTCATGAAGAGCTCATGAAAATCAGCAAATTTTGTTCCCAACCTCATCGACGTCAGACCATTGATTCGCAAAATATCGCGAATCCAAAGTGCTACAATTAAAAAATTGAATTAATTTTTTAGCATGAAGGAATGGAGTTGAGGACTCATTTTTATTTCTTAAATAGAAGAGTATTGGTAGATATTTTGTTGGTCCGGAGGCTGTGGGATAATTAGAAGGGGGGGGGGAGAGGAGGAAAATGAGAATATTTCACATACTTGTAACTCTCCATGTAATTGAACTATCGCCATCAGACGGACGTACATTTTTTTATTTGCTACGAGATAACACTCGCATAAAACGAACGCTTGGTGCGCAAAATAAAAATTGCAGGTTTCTTCAAACAGTTTTTTTGGCACGAAGGGAAAGGAGGGGCCCTTTTTGCTACGAGAGTCCGTGGCACCTATACACTCCTCACGTGCGCGAGTTAAGAAAGAGCAAACGGAATGGAGACAGGCGAGCGAGTCAGTTGAGCGGCCGGGGGCGCAGCCTACTCTTTCTCTCTCTCTCCTCTCGAACACACACACGGTGAATACGCGTCTTCTGAAATACTTTAGAATGCTGGATCGCCCGTATCTCGCTTGATTATGAACCGATTTGGGAAAATCTTTCTTCCTCTTGAACCTTGAATGCTCGGAAATGAAAAAACATATTGCGCTCTCTGTCTTCATGCGGTGGCTGGTCGATTTTTAATACACCGTAACCATCATTGATCTGATCTGATACAGCTTGGCTGCCGCTTTACTCTGCTTTCCGGGGATGCCGCACCAGCCGGCGCTTGTTTGGAAAAACAAAGAAAATCCCTGAGAGGCCGGAAGGAAATTAAACATTAATAAAAAGCTATCAAGTGACGAAAAGTATTTTTCCTCCACCCTTTCTGTTCGTGCCAAAAAAATTTTTATTTCGCACACCAAGCGTTTTTTTTGCGAAAAAAATCATTTTATGCGAGTGCTAGCTTGTAACAAATAAAAAAATATACGTCGGTCTGATTGCGATAGGTCAATTACACGGGGAATTATCAGCATCTGAAATATGTTCATTTTGCTTATTTTCCTCAACTCTATTGGCAAAAAAAAACAAATCATAATCGAACGCTTCCTGATCCCAAAGCCAGATCTGCTCCACTAATAATTTTTTTAAATATATATTTTATATTTATTATTTCCTTATTTCACTTGTTTTTGAGAGTCGTTAAAATTAAAAAAATTGCAAATAATTGTTCCCTGGAATTTTTCGTATTTAAGCTTTTCTTCATAATTGAAAAATTTTGGTATATATAAATTTCATTAAGAATGTAAAAAGATAGTTTGCTTAAAATCGATTTCATATTTTCTCTTTTTAGAATACCCTGTATAATTTATCTTAAGCTTGACAGCTCTTTATGATTTGCTAAAATACGCAATACTTTTTATAAAGAATGGCCTTTTCTCGGCAAATCAAAAATAATAAAGTTAAAAATCCGGCGATATATTCAACTATGTCCAAAAAATTTCTTTATCGCTTATTCTATGCCTTTTAGAAAATTATTTTTGAATTTTTATGTACATCAACTTGGGAATCGCCCTGTATATGTAGTATTTCTTTAACAAGATGCTGTAAACAAGTTTAATTATACCAAGAAAATATGAGATAAAAAATGTGAAAATATTCAAAATATACCATCTATTCACTGGAAAAATTTTTAAAATATATTTTGTTTCATGTAATAATAATTTATTATATATCTCATTATCGACTGTAATAAGCTGAACATCTACCAAACTTAGGTAGCTATTACCATTTTACCATCTCATATTTAAAACAATTAAATATAGTAGTATCAAATACAGTTTTTCACCCAAGTTATCACAGCACATTCATTCGATAAATTGAAATGTTAACTTTCGCAAAAGCTATGCTGTGACATTGATGAATTTTTCATTGATTCGAAGGGTCTTTAACCTAACATCAGATAGCAAAAATGCATACAAAAGAGGTGAAAGGCTTTAAAATGTCATTTTGTATGGATCCCAGTATTCAAAGTTGTCAATAGTGACTGGAAAGATGGAAAAGAAAATGTAAATTAGGGATACCGTAAGAATATTATATCGATCGTATATGTTTGAGTCCATTTCCATATTCAAAATGTCTCTGTTATTCATAATAATAAATTCCAACACAATGAATTTATACCACTATAAAAAATATTATATTTGCATATGTTAATATTTATTTAAACAAGTTGAATAGATAATCACAATTTAAAATTAACGAATGTAAATGTAAAATAGGCTAATTTTTGCTTTGGAATATTGTTCCAAATTAATTAAACCGTTTATGTTCCCATAGAAATAATGTCTTTAAATGTAAAAATTGACCCTACCTAATCACATATCAGAATAAATAGAATATGACTGTTATAAGAAATAATATGAATTTGGGGCTAATATGATGGTGGGAAGATAATCAGGTCATTGGGAAGGGGCCTACTCTTTAGAGAGCAGTCGCTGATAATGTGTGATGAAGTGCTATTTATATTATTAGTGTCTGTGAAAGGGGTAGTGGTGAGGGATCGAATGGTTTTCAATAGGTGGGGTATTGCGGGGTCTGGATGAAAGTTTTGTGATTATTCTGGAGGTCAATGAGTTCTAAGCAACAAGAACTCGCTGAGCGTCATCCCTCTTATTTAGGATGTTTTTTTAAGTTTGATTGCCTCGTAAATTTACAAACCCACAAGAAAGTTGTCTGAGGTATGGATTAGAGCATTGGATTCTATGTATTTTAATCTACTGAAACCGAATATGACATCTGTTTTGCCCTTATACGTCAGGATTTTTTGCTTCGATCAAAAACATCGTGGGAAATCCATTATATCTTAGATCTCACAATTTAAAATCCTTAGCTCACTCAACTGCAAACAGCCAAATTAAGAATCTCATAACCCTATATCTATCCTAAAGAACGATATATAATAGCATACGTAATATAACTCTACAAATTCATAATTCTGAAATGCTTGAGCACCAAATATTCTATTTCGGAAAGCGCTTAGACAGCATAATCGTCTGTGTTTTCATACTCTTATCTTCAAGTGATCTGTGGAATGGGTTTCGTTTACGTTTCCTTCCTTTCACAATATTTTTTTCTCCAGAATACAACGGAAGTCACTCATCAGATTTACATCCCATCTATCCTGACAATGACGTTCTGTTTATTTGAGATGTTGGTGAAATCGTTCTCCTTGTGCTTCGCTGTAATCTCCAAGATTTTTTACGAAGTTATCAAGATATGAATAGAGGAAGTGTAACTTATAATTCATCGGTCAACCCAATTCTGGTATTTTTTAGACATTCTGGAACAATGCAACTATGGGATAACTAAATAATATGTATAAATTCGATGGTATTCCGTTTCAGTACTTTTGATCCGAATTAGTGAAACTCATCATTTTGTTCCTGTGGAAACAGGGAACTATTTATAAGTTCGCTTCATCAATTGACAAATATGCACAGAACTCTACAAGACATATATTGCTACTGTCCTCAGAGCAGATGGACAAAGGAATTGGTCAGAACGTTTGTTCAAAACTAATTTCCAATATAGTGGGGTCGACTTGGCATTAAGGATGGCTTGAAACGGACTCGTTTTTTTCGAATGTTATGAAATCAGATCCCCTCTATCATCTGGAAAATTTTCCGGTCGAGCTTTTTACGACTAGGGGGAGAAATTTACATGTAAAGATAGGGAATCAGTTTCTCGGACAGAACTCATTTAGTTTGATTCGGATCGAAAAAGTGTATAGAGATAAAATGAAGGTCTCGCGAATGCGCATAAAGTGATTTTAGACTCGTCGAAATCGGTCCAGCGGTTACCGAGATATTGCGATTTGCAAGTACGGATTTGTATATGGATTTTTCGCCGGTATCAGTTGGCACTGCACAGAGAATTAGCTTACTATGCCTCTCCTTCTTTCTAACTGCCGGTGATTCCTGTATTGCTAACTAACCTGCTGAACAGTTTCATCACCGGTAGGTGTCCTAGTGTTTTTGTGTCCATTTTTGTGACCCCAAAAATATTTAGCCTCTGGCAATATTCAGTGCCTCACATTGACAGAGTATATGGTCTACTGTCTCAGATACCTCTCCGCAGAGTCTGCAGTTTAGGTTGCCCTCATGCAGTCCTATTTTATGCAGGTGCTTTCTTCACGGGTTTGCATCCTATAAGGAGCCCTGTTACTGCTCTCAGCTGATTTTTGCTTAACATAAGCAGTTGCTCAGTTCGTTTTGTACACGGTTTGGTCATGAAATCCTTACCGTGTCTGAGTCCTGGCATGTTCTGCTAGTATCTGATACGCTCTTCCTTGACCCAGTCTGTTATGTAACTCCTTGTAGTATACTATGGCACTGCGTGGGCCAGTTCTTGACGAAGAAATTCTGTAGCCGATCTTTGTTTGACAAGTTCGTTAGCTTTTCCATTTAATAGGGCCCCACTATGTTCTGGCACCCAGATCAGTTTTACTGAATTCTGCTCTGCCAGTAGCCTGAGTTCTTCTAGGCATTCCCGACATCACTTTATGGCTCATTAGTGCCTTCAGTGCCGCCTGACTGTCTGAGACGATATAGATCTGCTAATTTGCGTAAGCTCTCCTTGTAATTTCACGAATATATTCGAGTATCGCGTGAATTTCTACCTGACATACAGTACTGTAGTTCCCAAGAGCAAAGCTGAGGCCTGTCCTTGGGTTTTCTTCATATATTCCAGATCCTGTTCCTGTGTTAGTTCTGGACCCGTCTGTGTACCAGGTCAGTCCTTTATGTAGGAATTTTGGGGTCCCTCCCTTCCATTGCTCTCGATCCGGTATAACCAGCTCAAAAGGTCTATGGAGGAAGCATATGTAGTCTGACGCCAGCTCAAGGATGGGGTGTATCCAAATTTGTCTTATTCTCTCGTAGCCTAAGCGTGGGCAGTGGTGTGTCAGTTCCCCAGAGCTTTGCAGCCTAAGGAATCCCAACCTAGCCTCCCCCTGTATCACTATGTGAAGTGGGGAAAGGCTAAGCAGAACTCTCATTGCTGCAGTGGGAGCCAACCGTTATGCCTAAGCATGCCAGCCTTTATATCTGGCTTAGCTTGTTCGAGGCTCTCCGCAGCACTTTTGGTCACTACACCAAAGCTGCATAAGTAATGGAGGGTCTTATAACCATGGTATAGAGTCACCGAATCATGCCAGGCTTAGGTCCTCAGGTTTTTTCACAGATTCCTCGAATTACTGTTAGGGTAATTTCCTGTTTCCGTTTTATCGTTTCAATGTGCTGGTTTCAGATAAGTTTGGAATCGATTATAATTCCAAGGTACTTCACCTCCCCTGACACTGTTAATTCTTCACCTGAGAATCTTAAAGTTGTTACTCCCTCCAAGTTTCTTCTCCTGGTGAATGGGATGATGTTGATTTTATGAGGGCTAAATTTTAGTCCCTTTTCCTCGACCTATGATTGCGTGACGTTCAGGGCTTTCTGTATGAGATCCCTGACCATACTGTTAAATTTATCCCATACTGTAATGACTACGTCACCAGCATGGCCTTGTAAATGCTTTATAAATCCTAAATAATTTGAGCAGGTCAATTATACTTTATGTTAACAAAAATCACCACGATTTTTTAAAATTATCTTTCTACGACCAATCGCAGTAGGGAAACCTTACACATTTTGTAGTAACATTACTTTTAAAACCAATTTGGAAACTAGCATATGAGTCAGGTATTTTCTTCAATACGCATACGATACCTTGCGTAAGATGCAAGGTGAGTTTTTTATTTCTGAAGAGAATCCCGACTCCTGTTCATATGAAAACCTTACAAGTCACACCCTAAACGACGCTAACTGTTTTACCAACCCAACCCAAGTTACAAATTAATTTCATCTGTGGTTGGTTACTCTCGCCGCAATACTAGCGTATATTTGGCATGTTGGTAATGAAACAAAAATTGTTACCGACTACTGTGACAGTAACAGGCACCACTAAGTTTCGCGTGACTAATATTTTCTTTCCATTTAGTTTGAGGATGCTGTTAACTTGTGGTGTGGTATTAAAAATATATAAAAAAATAAATGCAAGAACGCTTTGCGTGCAGTTTAAAAAATATCAGTAGATACAGTGTTTTTATAGAACCAGCCGTATTAAAATATCATTTATTACCTATTTTGTCCCTTTAAAGTTCTGTGCAAGTCTCATCTCTGATTAAATAAAAATTAAATGATGTTAAGGCGTGTTTGCAATATAGTACAATAAATCTAGACCAATTTTTCACATCTTTTGGATTTTATTTCTCAGGGGATAATTTTATGATCAATCGATGGGGAGAAATGTCAGGAATGACATATTGAAATGTTTAAGACTTGGGTTTTATAGCAATTTTGGAAATAAATAAAAACTATCAACAAATTGGCCTTGCTCGACTTTAACGCGGTACAATGGCCATAAAACACTTCTAATAATTAAAAAAGAAATATCACGTTGTAGAGTAAGAAATTCTCTACAATTTTGATACGGGAAATAACCCTTTACGATGCTTAATTTTTTTAAATCAATTTTTAAGATTTTTTTGCCAAGTTGTTTTTGTTTGGTCAGCTGACCTTTGTCGCCACGGCGACATGGTGGAACTGTGCGTGCTGCACTTGGCAAAACAACTTGGCAAAACAGCTTGGCAAAAAAATCTTTAAAAATTCATTTAAAAAAAATTAAGCATCGTATGGGTATTTCCTATATCAAAATTGTAGAGAATTTCTTGCTCTACAACATAATATATTTTTTTTAGTTATTAGAATCATTGTATGCCCGTCGTACCGTGTTCAATTCGAGGCCAATTTCTTGATAGTTTTTATTTATTTACAAAATTGCTACAACACCCAAGTCTTCAACATTTTAATATGTTATTCCTGACATTTTTCCCCATCGATTGATCATAAAATTGTCCCCTGAAAAATAAAATCCAAACGATAAATTAATTTTATTGTGCACTTATTTTACAAAATATTTCTTATAAATATAATGTATCTTTTAAATAAAACTGCAATTGCACTTGAAACTGATTTTAACTTAACAAAAAACTTAACAATAATTGTGAGTTGGTTGTGATAATCTTTTACAACATGCAATAAATACAGTTTTTGCTCTTCATTTTTTGTAATAAGTGAGTATACCTCCATTAGTAGACACACCTCTTTCTGCAATATCATTTACTACTCTAAGGTTTCGAACAATGACTTCAGAATAGGATAGACAAAGCATCCTCTTGGTATGTTGTGTATCATTTATTTGTTTACATTGCTTTAAAAATAAATACTGCTACTCGGCATTCTATTGGCTAAAGGCGCGTGGGTATATGCGCACGCAGTCCCTCTCAACACGTTTTGTTTACAATTCAGTTGCAGCGTTGGCCGCCATTAAAGTGTTTGAGATAAACCGAAGTTAAACGTTGTAATTACAGTGGTTTTGTAGTGTCTTTGAAGACAGAATTTGTTATTGTGAATAAACAATGGGAAAATATTGTGTTGTATGTAGATGTCTCTTTAAAATTGGAGTTAATCGATCTTTTCACAGGTAGGTGAAATTATCGCATAAGCGTAACCTCGGGTTGGAACGACAAATAACCAAAATTGTAAATGTTCAGTGCAATAATATTGGAAGTATAGAAAATGTTTTTGGTAATTCTAAAGGAGAACGGAAACCTCGAATTTTTGCGTGGTTTTTTCAAGATACCCTATTTTGGGGTCGTAGAACACGAATCTGAAATTAGTTTTGCGTGCATACGAACGAAAAACGAACGAAAAAATTTTTGAAATTTTTTCTTATGACACATACGTTTTCATCCACCTATTTATACACCAACAGCACTTGTATATCGCCTTTTTCTTTATTAAGATCACACTATGGCCTTTATAGAACAATAAACCCTTCAGTTATGGCAGAAAACTCGCTTTCATTTGCATAAAAATCAGAACTTTATTCGCTGAAATTGTATTAGATGAACGTCCATCTGTCATTTGATTACATATATTTGCATGCGTTATTTGCGCATGTGTGCAATATTAAGGCTTGGTGTCTAAAGGCACGACGGGTTTGGTTATACGACGTCATTTTTCCAAACACATTCCGCGACCGGTCGACGCTTAGCAAGAGATTTCGAAGCGTCGATGGACGCGAATCTGTCTTGAAGGGCAAGGGATATATAATAGTACTTAGCACCTTATTAAATCTGGGACAGACGGGGTTAAGTATTATTTATAAACTTATATATCCCTTGCCCTTCCGTTGACGGGCGCGAACGTGTCTTGAAGGGCAAATGATATATGATAGTACTTAGCACCTTATTAAATCTGGGGCAGACGGCGTTAAAGTATTATTTATAAACATAAATCAAGACACGTTCGCGGCCGGTCGACGTTTCGAAATCCGCGTCGTTTAGTATTTCTGTTTTTTCAGCAGAAGAGAGGGGGTGGTGGGGTGTTCTATAGAATGACCCATACCGGTTTCAAACGGAATATTAATTTAACATTGAAAATGTGAAAAATCGCCTCATAATATTGGTCAGTGTCGGTACTTTAGACACAAATTTGTAAATGCATGCGCATCGGGTTGGCAGTTGTACAGTTTTCAGTTAGTAGCTGTCTTATGATGTGTTACAAACTATCTGTGTTTTTTTTTATTAAAGGAAAATAAGTTTTCTGCCATAAGTGAAGGGTTTATTATTCTATAAAGGCCATAATGTGATCTTAATAAGGAAAAAGACGATATATAAGTGCTCTTGGTGTATAAATAGGTGCATGAAAAAGTGCGTTATAAGAAAAATATTTAAAAAAAAATTTTTGACAAACGGTTCATATGCACGCAAAACTAATTTCAGATTCGTGTTCTACGACCCCAAAATAGGGTATCCTGAAAAAATCACGCAAAAATTCGAGGTTTCCGTTACCTTAATTATACGAAATAATCACCCTCTTTAGCATATACGCCACTGGCAACGAGTTCCAAAACATAAACAAAACTATCTCCATCCTTTTTTAATAATAGAATGTATGAGATCGTAGGGAAACACAACAACTCATGTGTTAATGTATAGGACATGCTTTGTCTATCTGTCATTGGTTTCGAACAAGTGACAAGTTGGAAGTTGTCCCCTGAAGACCATGTTAGGGGATCATCTTCAAGAAATTCATTTTCATTCAAATCGTTCGAAAAACTTGAAAGTGTTTTTTGATTAAAGTGATGTAGTTCTTTAGCTCTATATTACTTTATTTCTTTCGGCTGTTTATGCTCTTAATTATTATACATTTAATGTCACAATTTTCAGGTTCCCTTTTATTAAAAGGCTTAGCCATGTTTAGTTTTGTATCGTATGAAATTAAATTGTGAAAAAACGCTAAAGCTACAGCTTCTTCAGTAAGATATCATACTTAAATGGCCACAAAATTTCTTTGTGGTAACTTGAGAAATTTGTTTCTCTACTTCTCTGCGAGGATGGAGATTACACTTGAACATTTTAAATCTTGATATGGAGCTTTGGAAGCTAAAAGGACGTTGTACCATGTCTTTATATATAAGCGAATAATAAAAATACAAATTTCCCTTAGACCTTCTAATTCTAGTCTTGTCAATTTAAATTCGTTTCTGAATATAAAAATTTTGAGACATCAAATCGCTTTAGCCATCAATCTTGCGTGGAGAAAGGCGCCCAGGATCCAAAAATTAACTCCCCTTGACAGCTTGCCTCCTAAAAATATGAGAACTAACTCTGAAATCTCTCTATAGTCCTTCCTTGTGTTCTGTAGTTTCAACTGTAATAGTGAAAACTGGAGAACTTCCTGACTACAGTTTTGAATACCAGTCATAATAAATTCATCTTCTATTCCAGTTACATACTAGCTTCAGCCCAGGCCCGCTGAAAGTGTTTAAACAAACCTACATCAAGTCTAGATGTTGCAGCAATACACACTTTAAATACAGATTTTAATATTAACTCAAAATGTGGTATCTGCAATGTAAATGAAATAGGTCTTTCTCTAACATTCGTTCTAAAATTACATAAGCGCTATATATTCTTCCTTTATTTGAAGCAGTGGTAAATCACAAGGACCCGAATGAATCTTAAAGACGATTTTCCTCAAGCAAGTTGTGAATAGCTGTTGCCTTTTCATCCTCTGTTCCAGAAGTAAGTAGTGGAATACCCAAAATTTGCTCTTTACCATTGATTGTTACAATTACTGGAAATCGATAAACTTTTTCATTCCCAATGAATGCTGGAAGCAGTTATCCATCCCAATCAGTGACAACATCCCTCAATTGTAAACTTAGAAATTCAATTTTTAATATGAAAGTACGCTTTGCACGTAGTTTTTGGCGACACCGACGAATTGAGGATCGGTTTATCACATACGCGCAATCTATCGTGCTCTTTCGATAATATTTGATATCGGGATTATTTAAAATGCTATTCCAATGCATATTCTTTTGTTTTGCGAAAGAAATAATTAACGAAACATTCATATTTATATTTTAAAGAATTTTTTGAATTTTACTAGAAATATCAATGTTGGCACCCCTCGGGTTGTTCAAATCAGTTAATTATTCGGTGGTGTAAGTTTCAATCAAATAAATAAAGAATAGATGGTGAGACCGTCAAAAATTTAAAGCTGAAAAATAACAACCACCCTTTTACAAATAAGTAATTCCAAAATATTTTTTATGGTGAGATAAATTAATTTCCTACAGGTTTGATAAATTTTAACTCATTAGTTTGTCAGAATCTTTAATCCACCATAAAATAACTTGTTCTTTAAATTTTATTACAAATGGTTAATTTAAAACAAATGGCATTCTTAAATAGACAAACATACCCTATATTTTAAAAAGTCTTATGCTTTCGACTCGCTTTTAGGCAATGAAAAGGAAATAAATATCCTGGGGAATTGTTTACCTTCTGGCCAGCTTATTGTCCCAGAAGCAATTTCGCTAAGCCTTAACTGGTATGCAGTTAAGATGCCCAATCTTATTCGCTTAAAGCCAGCATTTACATATTACTTCATGCACCGCAAATCTACGAATTGGTTTTATTCGAAGTTTTTTGTAATTTATCTACATGCGGATGGCTTAGCCTAATAAAACGGTGAAATATTTCCGCGCTGTAATCGACATTAAATAACTGGATGTAAGCATTATCCCTGAAGTTACTGAATTGTCTAATATTCTGTATGACACTTTTCGTAGTTTTTTGAAAATAAGCTAGTTTCTTTTTAGATATATTCAGTATACTTGTCAGTCTAATAATTTTCTGGTGATGCCAGCTTGGTTCCAATAATAATAAATGCTTTTATTCATATACTATGACAAATACAAGTAGCAAGAATACATAATATATAAGACACATATAATATAGCACATGAAAAAGTAAAGTTCAGGCAAGCCTGCTCTTCCACTTAACCTAAGAAACATGTCAGTATATGGGACAACAAATATGACAAAGTTAGGATGAAATTGCCAGCAACTACACTGATATCGTATGACAAATACCTAAAGGGTAAGAACTTACAGGCGAATACACACGAGTGGGGAAGTTAGATAGAAAATAAGAATTTTTTTAATTCCCGCTTATATCTGGCTCTGGAGTAGTCTTTAACATTGCAAGATATTATGTTATACTGTTTCAACACAAAAATAAGGCTGATATGTGTTTTGGTACAGTGATGGTATTCTTATGACGAATGTTTAAGTTGTGGACATCAGTCCGAAAGCGTATTTTTTTATAGAGATAAGGAGGTGTTTTAAAAGTAATAATTTTATGAAATAGGCAGCAGCTATGGTGAGTCAGCCTTTGATGTATGTTAAGCCAGCCCAAATTCCTCAAGTGATGCGAGACAGAGTTATACTTTCTTACGTTTTCGATTAACCTTACACAAGAGTTTTGAATTCTTTGAAGTCTGTACAAATCGACCTCTCTGAGAAAGGAATGGAAAACAACATCACCAAAGTTTAGATGAGATAGCACCAATGCCTAACACAAAGTAATTTTTGTTTGTTTGTTGAGAGACTCTCTGTTAGCATAAAAGCATGTATAATTATTAGATTTACGTGATTAGAGAATTGAAGGGAACTATCAATGGCTAGACCTAGATTTTTTGTTACATTTGATATTTTTAGGCATTGATCAGATATTTTAATATTAATTAGATCAAGACACTTACTTCGGGCTGCCGAATTACCGAATAACATTACTTGCGATTTAGAGGGATTTATTGAGAGAAACAATTTTGTAGATATACTTATCATTGCACACAGGTGCTCATTTACTGCATCATTAGCTATTTGGACGTGTTCTTCCTTAAATGAATAATATAGTTGTGTATTATCTGCGTAAAAATGTGATTTGTATTTTATCAACACTTTTTTAAATTCTGAAGTGTAAATCGTAAATAGCAGTGGCCCTAGTATAGAACCTTGTGACACGCCATGATCTATTGATAAGTAAGTGGACAATTGGTCTCCATATTTGACACATTGAAGCCTTTGAGAGAGATATTGGGTTATAAGATCTACAGAATTTTCACTGAACTTTATGAAATGTAGGATCGCAAGAAGCAAACGGTGATTTATTCTATCGAATGCTTTGCTATAATCTATTAGAGATAGCACCGAAAGATTTTTGTCATCACATGCAGATACAATGTCGTCGGTAACTTCTAGCAATGCTGTTGTGCAACTGTAATTTGGTCGAAAACCTGATTGTTGCTCTGGAAGAATGTTATATTCGTCTAAATGCTGTTTAATCTGAATGTAAATTATATTTTCTCAAGCAACTTCGATAATACAGGCAGTATGCTTATAGGTCTTAAGTCACTGAAATCACCTACTTCCTTACATTTAGGTAAAGGTATAACTTTTGCACTTTTCCATTGAGAGGGAAAACATTTTTTTTCCAGACAGAAATTTACTATATGGACTAGCAGTGGTATTATCTCAGGACAAAGTTGTAAAATAAGGTTAATGCCAATTTTATCAGACCCGACAGCCTTTGTCTTTACGGATAATAAGTTTTTATAGATATAGACCTCATCTTCAGACACATGGTGAAAATTAAATTCATTGATGCTAGGTATAGTGCCAATCAAGTAGTTTTGAATAGTGTCCTGGTCAACAGTTGTGAGGGGCTTACTTGTATTAATGAAATATTTGTTAATTTCATTTACATCAGAAAGATGGTCAGGTTCTATGCCGTAAATTTGATCAAAGAGCAAACCACGAAAATCAAATAATAAATCGTCCCCAGGAAAATTCTTTCAAATCTCTAAATGTATACATAAAAAGATCGGAGCGCTCGTCAGTACCGCCAAGACTACAACATACTAAATTATGATCGGCAATGTTATGTATATTGTTAACAGAAGATTTTTTAATGTTGAGATTTTCAGAACATATTATGTGGTCTATTAAGATAAATGAGGTATCAGTAACCTGAGTTGGTTCGATAATTATTTGTTTGAGATCATAGCTGATAAAAATATTCTGTAGGAGCTTAGCACCGCAACTTTCAGTTTTCAGCAAATCGAGATTTAAATCGCCCCCACATATAAGAAAATCGAAATTTGGGAAAATGTCATTTAAGCAGTCCTCAATATTGGTTAAAAACTGAGGTATTGAGCAAATGGGTGCCCTGTATATAACTCCCACAGCATATTTCTTATGGTTAAGGTTTAGTTCCATCCACAACTGCTCGACCCCCTCCATGTCATTATTAGTTAAAGAGAACTGCAATAACTTCATTCTGTACGCATTTCTAACATAAATGGCCACACCACCACCTCTGGTCACTCGATTTTTGGTGAACAGCTTGTAACCATTAACATGAACTGTATTCAAATCCATATCATCAGAGAGCCAAGTCTCTGTGACAACAAAGATATCGTATTTATATTCGCCTATAAGTTCCCTAAATCCAACAAAATTACTAGTTAATGATCTTACATTAAGGTGTGCAAAAGTTAGTGATTGCTGCATTATAAAGAAGTAGAATTATACAAGGTTCAATTAACATTAGATATAATATATAAATAATATGTATAAAGATTGGATGCTTACAATATAACAAAATAAAAATAGAAGAATTAAACTTGAATGTTTATTTAGGTTTAGATGAAACTGAATTAGAACGTGTTTGAATAGGCTTTGTATTTATATTCTTTCCAGTTTTTGAAGTTTGAGCTTTTCCTGTCTGTTTTGTTTTCTTTTGTTCCTGTTCCTATTGTAATTGTTCGAGAACTTCGTTATCTTATTTATCTTTATCTTCGTTGTGGAAACCAGGCTCGTGGTATAATCGTTTTGGACTGATTGATGAATTTGGTGTTGATGGAGCACTCGCTGATTTGTTAGTATCTCGAGTGTTAATCAGTTGGGTACTATTTTCTAGATCCTCAGCAGTATAAATTTTCTTCCCAGTTACAATCTTGTCGCTTTTAATATATGCCTGAGTTCTGCAGGATTTTCCTCCTTAAGGTGCTTAACTAGAATTTTGTTATTGACACGGTCTTCAAAACACAGATCCTGTCTAATAAACAAGGTTTTGCCTTTGATTTTTTTTGCGTTTTTCAATATCAATAATTTTTTCTGGTAGGATATGAACTCAATAATTACAGGTTGCGTAGATTTGTCCGCAGGCCCGGTTCTATATATATATATATGTTATATTAGAAATATACTATGATATATAATATCACCGAGACAGGCTTAACCTTCTCAAACATATCATGTTACAAATTGCGCAACAGCTCTTCTCTAATAACCGCTCACGTTGGCTGAGCTTAATGTTTCTTTCGTGGTAATCCCTTATCATGCTGAATTGCCAATTTAATGTTCTTTGTTCTCTTATGTTATAAATACAACCAACAAACATTTGTACCTTCAGTCATATACTCATTTTCGACCTAATACATTCTAAATTTATTATTGTTCATTATTGTACCTAGAGTCAAGCTTGACTCCCAAGTAAATAAAGTTTTTAAAAAGTGATTTCAACAATCGATTATCTAACATTGGCGCAGTCGGTAGGATCTGAAAAACACCCTGTAACCCAGAGGTGGTGGATTTCAATCCTTCAATCAGAAAAGAATCTACGAGAAACAAGAAAAACACAATTTAAGCAGACAAGCAACGTCTCAACAAGCTCACAAGAAGCATTATATACACATCGAGAAATAATTAGCAAGTAAGAAACATTCCTGGCCCCTGAAAGTCGGTGTCTTCGGCACTTGGAACACGTCACCGTGGATAGGAACACCTAGTGATACCCCTGACGGTACATCCCAGTGTAGCAACGCTTACGAAACCGCATTCGACCTTCCATCTGGACCCCAAGCATGAAGATAGTAATGTAAGTAATTTAAGAATCATCTCGATTTATTTTCTATTTCAAACTGCACTAAACATTTATATTTTATCATTCGTACATTGCATTCACATTTGCATTAAACCCACGACAGTTCTGCAATCTAATTTAGTTGAATATATTATCTAAATATCGTATTACTTTAGCCGATATTTTATTTTATTTTAACACATAAATATTTTCATTGCAATCAATATATTAATTTGACATATATCAAGTTTAATCTTTATCTTGTAACGTTTTTATTGCAATTTAATACTACTACTACTAATAAAGGTTAACGTATTGTTTATACCATATGACTATAATATCTGAATAAGTGCAAATACCATCGCAAAAATAATTTGTTACATACTTTATACAGAAAAGAATACAATTTCGTTTCCTTTTATTCATTATTATTGCCAGTGGCGTACTCTTGCACCTTTTACAATTAATTTTTATTATTTTTTGTGTGTACCAAATTAATTTTTGTTTGTTTATCTGAAATTTATATACAAATCTTAATAATACAAAATGGCGAACCAACCAAATACTACAGCAAATAATACCAATAACGCTGGCGAAACCCTTACCATAGAACCCTACAGGTTAAGTGAGATTTTCTCAATAGTTCCAGAGTTCGACGGGAACCCCATTTTCCTACAAACCTTTATTTCCGCGTGTGTTTTCGCGAACGGAATGTCTATAGAGGACCAGCGTATTTTACTTACTCTACACATAAATAATAAACTTCGGGGAAAAGCTGCCGAATTAACAAATTCGAGGAACCCTGCCACTTGGGCAGAAATTAAAAGCCTACTTGAGGCCCACTTCGGTGATTCACGCGACTTGACAGCCCTTATACAGGACTTACAACGGATTCACCAACTACCTAATGAAACTGCCTTGACATTCGTATCTCGTTTACAAACACATAATGCCAAAATGCACGCTGCTGTGCAAAAACAGACTTTGACGTTGGAAGAAAAGACAGCCCAATCATCCCTAATTGAAACCATGACTCTAACAACACTACTTACCGGACTAGAACCCAAACTTGGACAAATAATCCGTGCCGGAAATCCCAGCGACATGCTAGAAGCAATCAATAGAATCAAACGCGAACTCCAACTGTCCTACTTCGAGTCACAAAAATTCCCAAAACAAACTATCAACAAAAACCCCATCCAGAACCAACAGAGGCGTCCCAACTCCCAACAATTCTGTAATTTTTGCAAACGTAACGGGCACAATTTTAATGAATGCCGTACAAGACTACAATTCTCACAACAAAATCAGAACTTTAGACAAAACAATTTTGCCAGTCCTCCACAATTTTCTAGACCGAATTTCCAAAATTCTCCCAACCAGCAATATCAAAGAAATTTCACGCCGCAACAAGATTTTCAACAGAATAGGCCTTCTGTAATAAGACCTAATCCGAACTTTCAGAGATCCCCAAATCAACAAAATTCAAATTTCAATCCTAACTTTAACAGACAAAACCCGCAGAGAACACATCACGTTAATTTTGACAATCATTTCGACTTTCAAAATTATGATACTAATTTTTACAATGAAACTGATAATTTCAGTGACCCGCAATTCCATAACTTCGGAAACTATCAAACTAATTCTAGCCTTGATAATATGGCAAACATGCCACAAATAAATTATGAAGATTACCCCCATTTTCCGGAAAATAACGACGATAACATGCCATACCAAAATGAGAATTATACAGCTAATTCTCAGATGTCGCAGGATTATACTGCTAATCCTCAGGATTTTCCATTAGGCCCGGAGTATTCAATGAATACTCCAACCCAAGAAATAAATTTCGAAGTGGACCAAATGTCCAACCAAATCCAAACATTAAACCTGAACGACAATTACAACCCCCTACTGAATTTCTCAGATCAGAACTTCGCTTAAATTGGCCTACACACACACTATTGACCGTGAATTCTAGTAATCTTTATTTCATAAATGACATTTCGAACAAATTTAAACTCTTAATTGATACTGGCGCAGGTATTTCGATTTTTAAGCATAAGACAGCGGAAAATTTTAAAAATAGATCTCCAGAAAACGCGATTATACAAGGCATAACCGACGAAAAAATTAAAATTAGCGAATCTGTTCTTATACCATTTAACGCACGCGACCCGCACAGAGTCTATATTCACGACTTGGACATAGACTTTGACGGATTATTAGGTGCCGATTTCATGGAACACTACGAATGTAGAATAGATTTCAAAACCAGGCAACTAATTACAAATTTTAAAACATTGCCCATCTTCAAAGTAACTGACGATTCTCCAACACCCGAAATCAACAAAATCCGACAAAATTATAATTCTAGCCAAAATACTATCCAAATTGACGGTCGCACGGAAAAGGTTTACAAACTAAAATGCAATCTTAGAAACACTGACGCTGTACTGTCAGCGCAGGAAAACGAAAAAGTTCGTTTGCCTAATGCTCTTGTTAGGGTAAACGAAAATGGAGAATTTTTAACAACCGTAATTAATGCAAACGCCATTCCGAAAATTATAAATTTTTCTAATCTAAAATTAGAACCATTGCAAAAATTTAAATCGATTTTTAATTTAAATGTTCAAAATTCCGACTCACACATACAGACCGACAGATCATCTGAAATTATTAACCAGTTACGTTTAGATCATCTAAACTACGAGGAAAGTGAACTAATTACACAACTTTGCCTAGACTTTTCTGAAATATTTTACCTGGAAGGAGACAACTTGACTTTCACTAACGAGATTAAACATTCAATCGACACTAATAATTCTAAACCTGTATTTACAAAATCGTATCGCTACCCTCAATGCCATAAACAAGAAGTCAAAACACAAGTTTCTAAAATGCTGGACCAAGGCATAATCAGACCTTCAATTTCTCCCTGGTCATCTCCCGTTTGGGTTGTACCCAAAAAACTCGATGCCTCTGGCAAACAAAAATGGCGAGTCGTAGTAGATTACAGGAAATTAAACGAATTGACTATTGACGATAAATACCCTCTCCCAAATATTTCTGACCTTTTAGACCAACTAGGCAAATGCCAATATTTTACCACACTAGACTTAGCTTCCGGATTCCACCAAATAGAAATTGACGCGAAAGACATTCAAAAGACTGCTTTCACAGTCGAAAACGGTCATTTCGAATTCGTTAGAATGCCATTCGGTTTAAAGAATGCTCCATCAACGTTTCAAAGAGTGATGGATAATATCTTGTTAGGAATCCAGAATGAACGCTGCCTTGTTTACATGGACGACATTATCATTTACTCCCCTACTATTCACGATCATATTTCCCGACTGACAGAAGTATTCAAACGCCTAAGGAAAGCTAACCTCAAAATTCAACCCGACAAGTGCGAGTTTCTACGCAAAGAAGTCGCTTATCTAGGACATCTTATAACAAAAGACGGTGTCAAGCCAAATCCCAGTAAAGTAGAAGCCATTTTAAACTTTCCTCATCCCAAAAATCAAAAGGACATTAAATCTTTCTTAGGTTTAGCGGGCTATTATAGACGCTTTATTCCAAATTTCTCTAAGATTTCAAAGCCCCTGACCAAGCTACTACAAAAAGACACTCCCTTTAACTTTGACAATGATTGTATGAATTCGTTCGACAACTTAAAGCAAACATTGACGACGACTCCGATATTAATATATCCTAATTTTGATGAGCCTTTCATCCTAACTACCGACGCGAGCGCATTCGCTATCGGATCGGTACTCTCTCAGGGAAATATAGGCAAAGATCTACCAATTGCATACGCTTCCCGAACTTTATGCGGTGCGGAAACAAAGTATTCCACCATTGAAAGGGAATTATTGGCCATAGTATGGTCGGTAAAACACTTTAGACCATATTTATTCGGTAGAAAGTTCAAACTAGTCACCGACCACTTACCTGGTTATTCTCAATAAAAGACCCAGGAAGTAGACTTGCCCGCTAGCGACTTAAACTGGAGGAATACGACTACGAAATCGTTTACAAGCCCGGAAAAATCAATAAAAATGCCGATGCCCTCTCTAGAATCAAAATAAACCATTTTTCCAAATGTTCTAAATTCCATTCCAAAATCTTAGCCGCGAATGAGGACACAGACGATGACGGAAATCCAGACAATGACGATGAAATCACAAACGAACAAATAATTCAAGAATTTAATACTTTCTCCCGACTATACAAGACCAAATCTTTAATTGACTACTCTAAAATTCAAACTTCGAATAAACAACTCCTGGACCGAGAAAACAAACACATCATAACTTTCTTTCAACAAAATAACCTAAGAGATTTTCATCACCAAATTATTGACGACATTTTCGAGGAAAACCCTGAATTTTACGACGACAAAATAAATATTCTCTCTAGTAAATCGGTTAGACATAGGAAATACTATATCATTCCTCTACCCTTTGACCCTGAATCTGTAGTAGAACATTTGTTCTTAGCAATATACAAAAATCAAAATGAATTAGATCTTTCTAATACTTATCATGTCGAAAATAACTTAGACTCCCCATACTCGAAATTCTGTCATTTATCTTCGCAGAAAAGGACCTAAAGCTCATTATCTGTCAAAACTTAGTACAAATACCTGACGAAGACCAAAGACCGATAATTCTTGACCAAAACCATACCGGCCAAAACAACCTACATCGCGGAATAAACGAGACTATGCGTAGGATCAAAAATAAATACAATTGGCAAGGACTAACCAAAGATGTTGAAAATTTCATAAAAAATTGCGAAATTTGTCAACGGACTAAAGTTTGCCGAAAAAATCTTAACAACCCTCTAGTAATCACTGAAACTCCGAGGACGCCTTTCGAAAGAATTAACATCGACCTATTCGAATTTCCTACACGAAATTACGCTCTAACTATCCGCGACGAACTTACAAAATTCACACAAGCCTATGCAGTACCGGATAAAAGCGCAAAATCTGTGGTAAATACCCTATTGTTATATTTTCAACATTACGGTACCCCACTGAGGATTCACTGTGATTACGGCGGTGAATTCGACAACAACTTACTAAAAGACCTCTGTACCCTCTACGATATAAAATTGACATATTCTAGCGTAGGACATCCCCAATCTAACGGTTCTATAGAACGCTTTCATGCTACCTTAGCCGAAATGATCAGAATTCACAAAACCGAAAACCCAAATGAACATCCTTTTACCATATTGCCGTATGCAGTAATATGCTACAATAATTCGGTTAATAAAACGCATGGTTTTACGCCATACGAACTGATCTTTGGACACACAGCTAATAGACCACCAGAGACCCTGTACAACCAAAAAGACCTAATAACTAAATATGTTAGGGACTTAAATAATAGGATATCCCACTATTACCAAATTGCACGCAGTCGGACTGAAGCGCAAAAACAAAAAGCTAAAGTCAGATTCGACAGAAATATCCCAGAAAATCGCCCCACGTATAACGTTGGAGACGAAGTATATGTAAAGGAATCCCAAATCAAAAGCAAGTCACAAAATAAATTCAACGACCCTTTCGAGATCAAAGAAATTTTCCAAAATTCTGCCACTTTGTTAAATCCCGAGACAAATCAAACAAGTAAAGTAAATTTTGATAGAATGAAACCATATACTGAAGATTAAAATTTATTTTCAGGTTTCTACTGCTGTTCGGATCAGCATTTTCTCAATACGAAATAACACCAATAAACAATACTATCGGTGTTTACTATCACAAAGACACGGACATTGTCATCTCACACAAGAAATGGACATTACTCGTACATAAAAATATATCGACCTTTAAGACAGCTCTTGACAGAAACGACAAAATTTTACAGACAATCCTTACTACCCTTGACCCAGCATACAAAAACATGAACGAATTCGCGAGTGAGGTTAAAACGCATTTAAGCCTCCTAAGACAAATCTCAAAATCCATACAAACTAAATTTGACGAAATACATCTCGACACGAAACGCTACAAACGCGGAATCATAAACGGAATTGGTTCAATATTCAAAGCAATTACCGGAAATTTAGACGCAGAAGACGGTAAATACTACTCTGACTGTATCAATAAATTAAATCAAGACGAACGTCAGATAGAAAATTTGATGAAAAATCAAATATCAGTTACAAATTCAGTTATTAAAAATTTTAACACGACAATTCAAAAACTACTAATAGACGAGGAGACATTCAACAAAGACATAAAAGAAATCGAATACGCAATCTTAGACATTACGTATAACGTACGAGCAGTTGAAACAAAATTAAAATTCTTGGAAATTTGTGAACAACTCATGGCGAGCTACCTATTTATAGAGGACAACCTCAACTATATTTTAAATTCGATCACTTTCGCGAGACTCAAAGTAATTCATACGTCTATCATTAATCCCCAAGATTTGGTAAACTCATTGCAGGAAATTTCACAAAACCTACAAAAGAACAATTTGCCACTCCCAATTAAACTTTCAAAAATTGCACAGTATTTAGATATTATTGAATTAAAAGCTTTCCAAATGAACTCAGAATTAGTATTTGTATTAGACATACCCCTAGTAGACCCTCAAACGTACTCCGTTTTCCAATTATACCCCATTCCTATCTTAGATAGTAGAACTGGTCTGTATCATATTTTGTCAACTTCTCAAAAATATATCGCGAGAGATGATGATTCTTTGATGTACATACCCATTGCTGACCTCAGAGAATGCAAGCCACTCCATACCAATACTAAATTATGTCCAAATTTGTTTGCATATCCAATTGACAACAACGCCATATGCGAAGCCCGCCTTTTCAAGGATCTACAAACTCTACCAGAAAACTGTCAAACGTCAACTATCATCGGCCAAGGATACAACATCCAAAAACTAGACGAAAACGTGTGGATGATCGTCAATACAGAGCCACTAAAGATGACTATCAATTGCCCGAAAGAGACCCCAAAAACCGACACCATCCTCAAAAATTGTATAATTAAATTACAACCAAATTGCTACGCCTTCATAGGTATCACGAAGATCCAAGCCAGCTCAGGCGAAACGACAGACGTGAAGAACGACGCTCACCCTATACAAGTCCCGTTCGAGTGTTGCAACCAAGTTCCGGACAAAGTTCGAGTGCCCAACCTGAAACCACTAAAACTAAGTGATCTGAACACCGAAGACCTCGATGTCGCCAGACACCAACTAGACCAATATTCAAAAGACTTAGACGACCTAATCAAGGAACCTTTCATCACGAGACACATTTCTTGGTTTACCTATCTTACCATAGTGCTAATTTTCGGACTCTTATTCTTGTATCTATTCTGTAAGTGTAAAGCAAGAAGACGAAGACTAGCCATCAACGTTTCCACGACTCCTCCATCTCCACCAAGGCCTAGTGAACCCCTCAGGACAATCACTAGCCTGTTTCATCAACGAAGACGACCTACCTTAAGAAGAGAAGACAACGAAGCCGAAGACATAGAACTTAACTAAAGACAAACTGTTTTGTGCCTTTTTACTGACTTTTAGTGCTAGACTCTTCAGTGAATTTCATTTCATTTGTTTAATCATTATACTTCATTATTTTTCTATCCTTTGTTAATTTCAATTTTATTAACATTTTTACGTTATTTTCATTTAAACTTATCATACTCATATTTTATGCTTTTATATTAAAGCTATATTTTAACCTTGGGAATATTTTACCCCATTTTAAGACAAACTTATTATGTTTGTATTTTACGCTTTCTTGCTAAAGCTATACTTTAACTCTAACATTTTTATGTTATTTTACTTTATGAATCAAGCTTATTATGCTTGCATTTCATATTTTAGACACTAAGGTTATACTCTGTATTTTAAACTTTACGACTTAACATTTTTGTACTCTTTATATTTTTCCAAATTGTACCATTACCTTTTATATACATTTTATATTCATTTCAAAAGTTGCTGCATAAAACACCAACTTTTTTTATAAGGGGGAAGCTGTTATATTAGAAATATACTATGATATATAATATCACCGAGACAGGCTTAACCTTCTCAAACATATCATGTTACAAATTGCGCAACAGCTCTTCTCTAATAACCGCTCACGTTGGCTGAGCTTAATGTTTCTTTCTTGGTAATCCCTTATCATGCTGAATTGCCAATTTAATGTTCTTTGTTCCCTTATGTTATAAATACAACCAACAAACATTTGTACCTTCAGTCATATACTCATTTTCGACCTAATACATTCTAAATTTATTATTGTTCATTATTGTACCTAGAGTCAAGCTTGACTCCCAAGTAAATAAAGTTTTTAAAAAGTGATTTCAACAATCGATTATCTAACATATATATATCAATTATTTCGTGATTAAGTATTTCTACTTCAAGAATTTCGTTGAATATTTTTATAATATGTTCCAATAAATTTGGTTCAATTTTATTGATACCAAATATCATTGTCAAAATACTTCAGATCATTTAAATCATTTAAAAAAGATAATAGAACATATATATAATTATTTTTTGTACCGTTGTATTTGTATTAAAGAACTGAGTTATTTCATTTCATTAATTATTATAATTAATTATGGACGTTAGTTTTCATACCACACTTTATTGATCAGTCAAGGAATATGATAATTAGAATAGTCTATGAATTACGGTTCTAGGCGTTGCTATGACCCAATCGCTCAGTTTTTTCTTAAATAATTTAATAAAATTTAGAACTATTAAATAATTCGGTATAGCATTATAAACCTTGGGGCACAGAAAAGTGAAGCTTTTTTGGCAAATTGTTTTTTCCATTTTCGGTATTGCGATAGAATTTGAATCGAGTGCTATGAGAGTGGTCAACTATTTGGTTTTGCAAATATGAATCTTTTGATATAATATCAGAGTTTGGCAAAAAAACTGTCTTATGTCAAGAATTCCTGTACCTAGATACAAGTCACAACTGGGAAAAAGGTAAGGTTTATTGAATATAACTTTCAAAATCCATCTTTGCATTACCTCTCGGCTGTTTTAGGTAGCAGTTCAATACACCTCCCCAAATGAGGATACCGTACTGTAAGTGAGTTTGAACCAAGGCGTTGTATTTAAATTTTGGAATTAGACCACGTATTATTCCTAAAAATATCACAAATTTTAAATATATTGATCGATTTTGTCAAAAACAATAGGGTTTTTCCTTTCACTAACACTAACTAATTTTGAACATTTCAATACAACCGTATATTTGGATCCTCAGTTCGCGTTTCCAAGAAACGGGATGGATGGGTGGGCAGACAGCCGGAGGGACATACGGTCATGTTGATAGTTGGCCAATAACAAAATCATATTAATTTTTATTCTCTACGAGCGACATTTGCGGTTTAAAAGATTCAACGTAATATGCTCTTGCTAATACCGGGTGATTTTTTTAACCTGAAAGTTTCAAATATCTCGAATAATAGCCACTCTATTCAGGGACTACTTACACCCCTCTCCGTCAGAGGGCAGCACATAACAATATAATTCAATATCCATATAACTACTACCAAGTATTATTGTAATGTATTAATTGCATGCGATTAATTATTGCACATTTATAAAATTATTTTAAAGACGAATATTCTTTCCTATTATTTGGGTTTTCTACCACATGTACTATTATCCTCTTCAAAACAAATCACCGAATCTACAAAATAATAGAATTATTGGATTATTTTTCCAATAATTCTATTATTTTGTAGATTCGGTGATTTGTTTTGAAGAGGATAATAGTACATGTGGTAGAAAACCCAAATAATAGGAAAGAATATTCGTAGAATGCCACAAATAACTTTCAGACAATAAGACGAAGAATATTTACTATAATCGGTTGCTATTTCTCCCTTCCTCAAAGCTTGTTAAATGCGATACATATTCATGCATAATAATTATCACTACTGAATATTGGTCAAAGACTAAGGCATAAAACCGCATAATAATCTACAAAAATAACCACTTTTTAATTTTAGTATTATCTACATAGTCTTGCACGTCTTGAAGTATACCTGGTGGAGCATTAAAATGATTTCAGTTACTTAGTAAGTGAACAGGGAACGGCACATATTATTAATAAACCGGCAGAGTATTCGTATAGATAGGATAGAGTAAGAAGTGAGGTACCCTAGAGATCAGGCCTAGGCTTATTTCTGTTTTTATTCTACAGAAACTATCTGCTGCCGGTTTGTGTACCGAATTCATCGGCAACGATTTTCGCTCACAAAACAGCATTTGGCAAAACACGACAGGTACACTAATATGGGGGGCGAGTAGCGCTGCGTACTGCATGTAAGATACTGAGGAGCTGGGACCCACTAATGCGGTTTGTGAGAGACAATGAGTCGGAGCATTTTTGTTTAACGTAGCACGAAGAGCCACAGAAGATCTCGGTCTTGTGTTCGACTACAACAAACGAGGAGCTCAGTGAGATGCGATACCAGAATCAGTCATCAAACTGCCCAACAGAGAAAAATGTTCAGGCTGCACGTCGATATACCTATGAACGTTGTGTTCTATGGAACAACTTTTCTATATTGTGTATTTCTCTAAAAGGCATTTGAATATGAGGGCTAAAATTAGAAAATTATTAATGTGACAACATATATTTCAAATCATGAATGTCGTTCACGTTATCATCCTTTAATTTCCTAATCAAATCATCTCAAGGTCAAACAGAATGGCACGGATGTTCGTACCAACGAATGCAAAAGACAAATATTTTCTGATTAAAATATCTGGACAATAGCAGCATATAATTTTACAATTCACTTCATAGATTTCTTGCAAAGATAAAAGGGAACATTCGCTACTTTTTTCCTGATTAAAACATTTGTTTAATTTCACCACCATGTCTCTAGCTACTGCATTCAGTCTTTTATTCACCGTACGCTACTGAATTGACAGAGAACTGACAAAATGCTCAACGTTGGTTGCGGCTACGACTTGTAATATTCATTTGTAAAACGAATCGTTACGCTCGGAACTTCTGTCGTAGCCCTCAGCAGACGTGACTTTCTGTTATTCACATCCTATGCGCTATACATTCGTGATTTCAACTATAGCAAAAATCAAATCCAACACACAAAATTTTAAAACATTCGCCATTTTGTTTCTAATTGATATTAAGAGCTCGGATGAAGCTTAATATTTCGATACTCACTTAAATTCAATTGTATTAAAAGGCCAAATCGATAACTACAAAATTTCAAGATATGGCGAGATAAATTCTGTTTAAACAATGTATTAAAAAAATGCATCTCTTATCGATTGCAATTAGTTTGAACTGGTTACCTCAACCTCATCACTTTTTCATTTCTAAAGCAGTTTTCAGGGGTGGGCTGCAGTTCTAATATGCAGAAGGTAGTTATCCTGAGGTCCCTATGGCTGCTTATGGCGCACGATTTAGTTATTTAATCACTAACCCCGGGGGAGTGGCTGTATTAACCGTCGGCCAGGCCGGCTCGATATCCGTGTGGTCTAGGAAGCTACGGAAATCCTATTAGGCATCGGGTAACCGAAAAAAAAAAAATGTTTATTTAGTATAATTTCTAATTTCCATCCAAATTACCACCTAAATTTGAGCTTTCCGCCAACAGATGGCTCTCATGGAAAATATAACAATTTGTAGAATAGATGGGTATACCAGAAAATAATAAATATAAACTATTATTATAATTAGTGTATAAAAATTGTTTACAAGATAGATTGATCGAAAAGTCTATAACAATCGTTTTAGTTTATAAAATTTCTCAATTTGGTACTATGACAGTCGATTGCCAAACTGTCAGTTTAGGTCATTTCCTCGTGTTTTTGCGAATTAGAGTGGTTATATATATCACTCAAGTCTCTTTAAACTTCCTTTTTGATCAAGAAATTAAGCTGAAAACTTTGCTGAGTAATTAATTTAGTTTAAAAGGCACGTTGTTGCTACTCGGTTTGGTACCGGATCATAAACTAGATTTCACATATTTTCAATTAATATTTTGAATTATTTTCGAGATTATTTTAATTGAAATTTCGATTAATTCGGATTTAATTACCGAATATCGTCCAGAGAGTTGGAGTGGCAAAAACATGAGACAACCGCATCGACAGTTTTCGATAAAAAAATCGGAAACCTTCGTTATTTTGCTCTTTGTTGCAAGACAACAACGAGGCGACAGGGACGTGCACAAAATATGTCATTTTTGATGTTTATGTTTATTGGTTGGATTTATATCTCAAGTAGTATTAACATATCTGTGTATTTATTTTTTATAATAATTGACTGTTTAAATTTAGTTTGTCGTGGTTAGTTTTGCGTTTTTGCATTATATTATTCTCAAAAATAACGTTCTTTGTTCAATTTCTTGTGGAGAATTTTTCGGAAAAGGAAATTACTCAACTTGTACGGTCTTTTCGAAGAATGTCACTATAAATAAAGAGTGCCTGTTTTACCGGCAGTGTTTAATGCTTGAAAATATAACTGTATCTAAGTACATAGTTATTTATATAAATTAGTTGACAAATTTTAGAGGTGTCAGTAAATTATCAAATGAAATAAAAACATTTTTTGGTAAACAAAATTTTTCAAAGAATACATTCAGCGAAGCCCTAATGATAGATTCATTTAGGAGTTCTGAAATATACCCTATGACTAACACTTTATTTTTGGAAAAGTAGAACTCACAATGAATATAAATCTTTGAAATCATTTTGAATTATATGGTATTAATTTATTTACGTACAATAAATTGATCATATTACATAATGCTTTCATTGTGAAATCAGTATAAAAATAATTGTAAGTAATTCAACAGAACATGTACATTTTTATACGTTGTGACGACTTATGAAAATATTTGTTTAAATTATAAATATCTATTTTTAAATCACCACACCATCATTGACCAGTTATTTTTATATACAATTGTTGTAAATATTGATATCCCTAATTTCACCTGCCACTGAGCAACCGGGGAAGTTGTTATATACAGATTTCTAGGCATGCCCACGGATGTAATGGTCCCCAGGTATAACTTCAACAAGAACGTTCAGACTGTTATACCAGAGAGGGAGGATTGGAAAAATGGTCCTCCCATAACAGCACAAACAGTCTGGTACACTGACGGCTCCAAGATAGAACAAGGAGTCGGAGCCGGGATTTACGGGACAAGATCAAAAGCCAATATCCCGATAAGTCTAGGGAAATACGCAACGGTGTTTCAGGCTGAAGTGATCGCCATACACTGTTGCGCAAGGGAGATAATAGGACAAGGTACTGTTAACCGGTCGATTGCCATTTTCTCTGATAGCCAAGCGGCAATAAAAGCAATCAGTTCCATGAAAATCAACTGAAGACTGGTGTGGGACTGCTTGACGGCCCTTACAGAGCTGGGAAGTCAGAACAGAGTGACCCTAGCATGGGTACCAGGACACGAGGGACACCGAGGAAACGAAAAGGCCGACCAACTGGCCAAGGAAGGCACACTTGAAGCCCCAATAGGACCCGAGCCCTTTTGTGGCGTGGCAAAGCCATGCATACGAGCAGCCATTAAGGAATGGGTGCAAAATAAATCTCTGGAATGGTGGAGGAATCTCCCAAGGCAGAGACAGGCCAAGGAATTCATTAAAGAACGTTCGGCCAAATTTACGGAAGACCTACTAAGCCAGAATAGGAAGGCCATCAGAGTAATAGTAGGCCTTCTAACTGGCCACTGCCGGCTCAATATACACATGAGTCTAATGGGGCTGGCAGAGGACGAGACATGCAGATTCTGCCAAGAGGAAGAGGAAACCTCAGTTCACGTATTGTGCCACTGTGAAGGTCTGGTGACGCTGAGATTCCAAGTATTCGGTGAAGAAAAACCAAGGGCGGGCAGCTATATAAAAGGGCCTTTATCAAAGCTATGGAGTCTAGTACAAAGGACAAAGCTGGATGAGGTACTATAAGGAAGATATCCTGGAAGCATCGCAATAGACCTGAAAAGGTCGCGGTGGTAAAGGTTAAACAACCAGCTCCTCTGCTAATCTAATCTACATACAGATTATTTCTCTGTTCTATTTCAACTCTCTGGTATCGTCCAGAAGTATTATTCTGAGTAAGTTTTAATACCTTAGATTTATTATAGCCACGTGCTCACGTTAGAGGTTAATTTTGAGAATAATTTTGTAAATTCAATTATGATTTTGGTATGGTTACATTTCGATTAGGTACAACTAAATTTTGAACACAGAACTTGCCAACTATTCTATATTTGGACTTTTGGATCATTTGCTATTCTTTAGTACACGATTTTTGTTATACCATTTTGCTCTCTACGTTAGAGAAACTCTATCTAATTTGAAGATTTCTGAAAAGCCTTATTAAATATTGGTGAAGATTTCTGAAAAACCCTATTCAAATTTTTGTGAAGGACCTCTACCAACAACCTTCAAGTTTGGAGCGCCTGGAAACTCTCCAAATTATTTTAAAGCTAAGTAATTCAAAGATATATTATTTTTTTCATTGTAACATTGTTTAAATTAATAATTATTTTACCTAGCGTTAGCTTAACAACCCTAGACTGATATATCTTGGTATATTGTATTGTAAGATTTTTTTGCCTTTAAATTTTTGCACTGTACTTTGCTTATTACTCCTACATCCAGTGGGAGTATAGTAACGCAAACAAATTTTTTTTTTTTGTTGAAATAGGATAAAATGTCATGAAACGTCGAGATTTTAAATTTGAGCAAAACAAATTTCTGTCTGTCGTTCTGTAACTTTTTTGTGCGCACGTCTGGAAGCGCTTATGATATGACTTGAAATTTAGTACACTTATGTATTATAACCCAAAGGTTCCGGGTTCGATTTCCGGTCGTGGCAGTGGAAAATATTGTGAGAGGGATTTTTTCACTATATACGGATATTGGGTGTGTGTCCTTTGTCCCTAAATGTATAGCCCTCTCCCACACAAGGCTCTTTTAGGGCCTTCCGGGATAAAAGGGGGGTCGTAATTACCTGTGGTGTTATTTATTTATTGTAACGAGATCTAGAACTAGATTATATTTTGATCTAATTCCATTGAAAGGGTACGGGGGTAAATAAAGGTAAGCAAGCAGGTAAGAGTCCATAAAATTGCAATTTAGGCCATCTGCGAAAAGTCAAGGTCTCAATTTTTTTTGCATCAGCCACCCTCCACTATCCCCCCAATGCCACCCCCACATTATTATGACAGAGAGTAAATAAAATTAAAATGTGATTTAGTGTGTATGCAAGAACGAAACGTCTCAAAATTTCTTCGGCGTGAGCTACCCCCTCTACCACTCCTATTGCCACCCGCACCCTATTATTAAAGGGAGTAAAAAATTAAATTGGGATTTGGTGTGTGTGTATGAGAACCAAGGGCCTTTAAAATTTATTTTAGCTTTAGCCACCCCCTCTACCACCCCCACTCTATTATTAAAGGGAGTAAAATATTAAATTGGGATTTAGTGTGTATAAGACTTGGATACAATAATGTGGATGTGGAAGTAGTGATTACTTGGGCAGCGGTTTTTTTATAATACATTGCATTTGTGTTTACTTGTTCTTTTTATTGTTCGCTCTCACTACAAGGACTCATAAGATCCGGGACCTCGTTTGCTTGATCTGACTTTAGGTCGCAATAATTTACACAAAATCAGAGGAAGTACGAATTTACACTACGAATTAAATAGTATGTAATTTAATTTACAGTCTTCTTTCATAACTGAGATAAGCCACTAATATTGGTCACCCACAAGGTTATAGATAATATCGATTACAAGCTAAATGTAGCAGATATATAATCCTTAGACATTCTCACAAGAGAATCATCGAATTCTCTTGCATTCCTTCATAAAAACCTCACTACAGAATGGACAAATTACAGATAATAGTTTTCTAGCAACTGTAATTGAAAAATACTTCTGCACACGTATAAAATATATAAGAGAAATAAAAATAAAAATAACTTCTTCTTTTTCTTAGAACCTGTGCAGGAAACAAATATCCTCACCAATTTTTTTCTGAGACAAAAATATAAATTATGGATCCTTAAATAACCAAAAACAGAAATTTACATTTCTTGTTACCTTCATTTAAACAAATAATATCTAACATACTTCTGCTGCTGGAAATTTATTTTCATCTTATTCAAGTCCTTTCACAACCTAGAAATTGCAAATATAGAAATGTTATAAATGGAAACTAGAAAAGGTAAAACTACTTTTGTGAACGGAAAATTCTAAATACGTCGAAATTTTATGCGAGAAATTCCAGGCGACGGCAACTAAATTACGGTTTTGCTGAATTGTATACTAAGTGGCACAATATATTTGGTCGATTTGTGGCGCCATCTTACACCAACTGGCGGCGACTAAATGTCCAAAAACGCTCACCTTATTCGTTACGATCACATAAAGTCATGTTGATATGCACCCTGCTGGTTCAAATAGCTCCTTTGCCAATAATCTACACGTTTCTCCAAGAAGGAAGTTGATGTTTTTATTAGGCGACCATTTGTGCCCGAGTAAATCGAAGTTTATGCTGAGGCTGGGCTGCGAGAGAAAAATTATAGTCTTAGATTTGGGTGTTTACATATCACTTGATAATAATTCGTGATAATTATACAATGAAACCGAAAAAGTGCCTTGTTAAGTAAATGCTGCTTTTAGATATTTTTTTATTCTATTTATTTTTTATTTTGGTTACGACGGTCCAGACAGAAATCCAATTATAGTGCAGGAATTTTAAAAACATAAAAAAATAATTAAAAATTAAATAACTTAACTAAAGTCAACAATTAAATGATATAGAGACGAGTGCGAGCGAGTCTGTAAATTAGGAACATGAAATCTAATGCAACTAAGAATTTCAGGGCACCGAACAGTGCCATTTAAAGTCTTAAAAAGGAGTACAAGAGAGTGATATACACGACGTTGAAAATCACTTATAATATAAGTTACAATGTGGAAAACTTCTCTCTGATGGGTAATTTCCAAAACTTTTGAATTAAATACATTTAAGAAAACGTCCCTGAGGTTTTTCAATGGCTTATGTCCATTTAACAATTTTGTATAATAACTGGAATTTTACTTATATTTAGCACAATCTGTGTAGCATTTTGATTCAGTTTTTGTACATTGAGAAAAAAATTTTAGCGGTGGCAAGTGAAAATTTAATTATACTAGATAATAAGTTGCATACTATATGTGGCAGGTAAACGGGTTAATTGTGGTAGGTAAATGAAGATTTCTAAAACTGATGACTTGCCACAGGTCAACAACTTTAATGGGAAATAATTTGAGAAATTTAGTAGTGATAAGTGAAGTTTATTGCTGGAGGCACTAAACTATGTTTTAGTGGTATTAAACTTTTCAGCTAGGGTAATTAAATTGTTTTCCGAGGTAAGTAGCAGTAAGTAAGCATTGCAGCCGCTATGATTAAACTTCACTTGCGAATATTAAAATATTCTAATTAAAAATAAGAAGCAAATATACAGTTTACTTACCTTTATTGAACTAATTCACTTGTGACTAGTGATAAACTACCTAGAATGCGTAATTCAGTCAATTGGTGATGATACCATCACGCGAGTTACCTTTGAAGTCCTGGCAACGGGCAAATTGTTTTAAATGGAAGCTCGCCCACCAAAGCAATAGTTGTCTTAGTAAGTGAGCCTCTAATAATATGCCGAGACTTCAATGGCATCTCACATCATGGTATCGTTACTGCAGCATAGTATGCTGGGTATGTGCAGTTAGCCTAAAATCCAGCTGTTGATGCAAAATTTTAGGGTATAATGTAATTTAACTTTTGGAGAATGAGCCAATGTAGATTTTGTCTGTAAAATATTTATCTTATCAGTCCATTTACCTTTGAAAAATATATGAATATTTCTTACGTTCTAAATGTAAAGAGAAATTGAAAAAGACCACGTAGTAACAGGAACTTTTTAATAAAAGTTGTAGATAATTTTACTTGGCGTTTAGGAAAAATTACTTTGCATGTTTAAAATAGAGGTTAGTAGAAAGTATTTTGTCTCGAATTTCAGTTATTGAGTCTTATTTAACAAAGTGAAGATGCGGACAACTTAATAACTTACAGGGTACAGGAAAAATGATTCAATATATATGTATAATAGATTTGTTGAGTCTCAAATATAATAATCGACATAATTATCATGGCGAACTAAGACAGCTTAGCAAATAAGCAAATACTGCAACAGAAAATATAAATAAGATAATAATTATCTACCTTCAAATCTGTCTGTATAGTTTGGTAAATTCCACTCAATTTAACAATTTGTGAAAATCCATTTTATAGGTATACTTAAATAATCAAACTAAGGCACAAAGCACATACACCATACACCCAGCGTATTACAAAAACAGCTAATGGCGTGGCGTTATAGCGGAGTATTTTGGGACGCCGAGATTGGATTTAATTGGCGAATTCATTTGCAGCAGGTAATCATTAGTTTGTCATAAAACAAGAGTGCAATTGTGGTAGATATATCTTCACTTACCGGAGTAAAATTTTTTCAGAAATGTTAGTGTGACTGTTTTGCTATATCAGGCGTATTAGCAACTCACTGCAAGTGAACTTCAAAATCTGGCGTACTAATTTATTAATGATAGAAAAATTGTTCATTTGTGACAGCATGTCATGTTCAGAAATCTCGATTTATTTGTCATTATTGTTAGAGATACCCAGCAGCAGACCAAAAAGCACTTGTACTAATTAAACTTTTTTCAGCAACATAGTTTAATTGGACGAGTTTTCTCAGTGTATATGAGACTGTTTCAACTATCAGAAATTTTCTCTGTATAACTGCTAAATTATTTAACAATATTTTGTGTACTTATTTTTGTATATTAGGAATTCAGTCATGTTTTTTTAACACTATTATGTATCTCTGTTGCAGCACTTTAGAAACAATTGCTTATATCAAAACTGCAAAATATTTACATTCATTTATATGTCATTTTTATACTTTGTTTACTATGTACATGTAGTTATTTTCTTTACCTCTAAAACTTTTTCATTCACCTGTTATATAGTACATCTTATATAACGTAATGTATTTTCTGGATCCTCACAAAACAGTTCGCTCTTAGGTTATATGAAATAAATGCCATTTATTCAATATCAAGTTTTTATGTAGATATTATAGATTCTCTTTGTCGATTCTATTAACCGATCTTGTAATTTGCTTGAGTAAGGCAATCTAACTAGAAAAGAAACCAGGTTGTGCGCTTAAGTCGCCCATCAACAGATGGCAACACTCGTACAATTTTGCAGCTTTCAACTTTATTAATAAAATATATTTTTCAAGTTTGTATATTGGTACCATATTTTAGATTGTAATATAAAAAGTTTACCTCATTAGTGAAAATCACGAAGTGATCATTTGTCTGCTGAATTTGATTTGATTCACCTCACAAACGTTCAACTGTGAGATCCTCAGTAATTTATATTACATTCATATCCAAGTTTCCTTGTGTTTAACACTACCAGGTAACTTTATTAGTCACTTAATTTTTAATAATTTTCAATTACGCCTTTAATGTAATTTCATTTTTTTAAATAAATTAAACTCAATTTTTTTTAATTCAATAAGTAATTAAAATACCACATGGTAATAAAATATTATTTTCTGTGTCATTTTTGGCAATTCATAGTTTGCAAATCAGCATTTACTTTTACGTATTTAGCAGCCTTTAAGCAGTCTTACTAGCAGTTTTTTTGGCAGCACTTAGCAGTCTTTTAGCATTTATGTTTACTTGTACGTAATTTTGCGTTTACATTTGCGACTATTACTACATTTTAAAGGCGATTTTTATTCATTTAAAATCAAAATTAAAATTTAATCAAGCCGCATGGTTTGATAATATTTCTCTGTTTTTGTTAAGGTGTTTAAGCCTTCGAGTTATTCTACAATCTTTACACATAAACTTCTTTTGAATCAAATGCCGTCTTGCAGGTATAAATTACCAGATATCTAAATTGGATGCTCTACGAGACAATTAGGATATAAACTGCAATACCAGAGTTTTTCCACCTTCAACCATAGATAGTCTGGAATTCTAGGAGATTGATATCATATTCACTATTATTTTTTTATATTAAATTATTTTTCGCTGACACAATTTTATTAACATAAAATTTCACCTAAAATTATATTTCAAAAAACATACATATTTTATTAAGGATCTACTGTTGAAATCCGATTTTACAATTTAGATTTATCTAGATTGTGCCCAAACAACATAAATTTTTTATTATCTCCTTTTTTTTAAGTAAAACAAAATTTGTCTTTATGTCACACATTCAAAGCGGGTAAGTTTCACATCTCTTGCAAGTTCTCCGAATCCACGACACTTTGCTCCGGATAAAGCCAGCTAACTGTCTGTATATGTTGCCTTAATTATTTCCCAAAAATAAACAAAAAGGAAAAGTAAGTAACAAATACTATATTTATGATTTTCATAACCAGGACTCCATACTATTGAAGCATATGCAAGTCTTGACCTCACAAACGAATTAAAGACAAGTTTTAGTGCATTGCAATTTTTTACAATTATGGATAATGTAGCCTAAATTTTTAAAAGAATTGGGGCGATTTGATTGATATGGCTTTGGGTTGAATATAACTCCTAAATCTTTGAGATGACTAAAGCTCTTTAGTTCTTCATTATTAACTGTATACATAAATTTTATTGGATTTTGTGCACGAGAGTATCTCATGGAGCTATACTTTGAGATATTTAACTGTAAGTTGTTTACGCTACACCAAGACCATAGCTGTACAAGATTGTTTTGCAAATCAGCGCAGTCTTCTACATTAGTGATAGATGTAAAACAAATTTAGGTATCGGCATAAAGTAATGTTTTGCAATGTAAGCCATAACCATGCCATGTAACGATATCATTTATAAAAATGTTAAATAGCAAAAGCCTAAGCACAGAACCGTGGGGAACACCTGATGTCGCTGAGATATCTATAAGCTAAAGGCGACGGTATTGCACATTCAGTCGTCTGTTTATTATGTAGGATTCAAAATAGCTTAGGAATTGTTCAGGTAATCCGAATTCGAATAATTTGTTTGTTCATTTGGTAGTGTAAGTTTTAATCCTTTATTTTCTAAATTTTCGTTGACTGGTATAACTATGAGAAGTAACCATCTTCGTAACTAGAATATATTTTTTTTATATTCAATATTATTTTCATGTTCTATTATTCTCTTCTTGAAATTTCTATCTGTTTGTCCTATCTATATGTTAAGCAAAGACCCAAATCTTAGCTTATAGACTTCTGATAGGTTGTGTTTTATCTATGCGTATTATTAATTTTTCAAGTGAAATTGAATTGTTATAGGCGACACCACTATTTTGTTTTTCAATTTTTGGCAACTTGTTCTGTGATTTTTCGAATATATGTCGGGGTCTTATATTTTAACGTATTTATTTATGAGAAGTAAATATACAAGTTTTATGGCTTTTTAAAACATTTTTGAATTGAGAATACTATTATTTTATAATTATATGTTCAAAGTAATTTATTTTATTAAATTTAATTCTCCGTTAAAATTTTCGCCTTAGACATAGATACATGAATTAATAGGTACGTCATGATACTGTAAACTGCTTGTTTAGGCTTTGTAAGATGTTTAGATGTATGTTAGATCTGATAATCACTGTTTGTGTTTTTAAAAACTATTTTATTGATTAAAATCACAATTGTTATATTAGTTATATTTATACAATAATCACTTAGAATTACTTGTTGAAATTGGAAGCGTATAGCTTATGAGGCTTAAAACAATAGAAGTTAACTAAAATATTTGTGAAGCTCGTATGAGATAAACACTGAGTTATACAATAATATGCAGACTGAAAAGCGTATGCTATTCAGTCCTATTTATAATATCTTGGGATGCTGATTTGACATTAGTGTTGATAAAACTGAATTTTGATTTTATCTGCAGTTCTCACAGTAATCCGAGACTCGTACGTGACGTTGGAGAGTTAAAATATCATATTAAAATGATAATAAAAGAGATGATACAATTTATAATTTTATCACTGACGGTGTCGTATTACCTGTGAGACTTTACTGATTAGACTTAACAATACTAAGATATGTACATGATTATAATATAACATGTATTATGAGTGGTCGTATGTGAAGTTTTATGATGAACTGAAAATTCGTGTAAATTATTACTTTCTGAAATAGATAAATTCTACAGTTTATATTAGGTATTTTCTTTTTATAATTCTAAAGTGAACCTTAAATTAGGGTGCAAATTATTGTTGAAATCTAAGATCATATACCAGGAAAGATATTATACGTAAAATATAAGCATGGAATCGTAACAAATCTCTATGCAGAGATAGTAGCTGGTGTGATACAGTAACAGAAAATAGAAACCGAGTAATTAATTTAACGATATATAATACAAGTAAAGGAATCCACGTAGGCAATTCTATTTAGTGCAAGTACTTGAGCACGTACTTTGATGCATTAGTTGTAATATAAGCTAGTTAAAAGTCACTAGTTATGCAAAACAGCTTGAAATTATCTTACTGCTACTTCATTATAAGGTCGGAAGTGGCAATTTCTCCTAGTTCATGGAAATTGTTTGAAAGAAACCTCATACAAAGTAAAATTCAATATTTAATGCTAATGTCGCAAAATACTTCTGCAAGAATTTAATACCTTCCTCTTTATTTATTTAGATAAAAAGAGATAAAAAGCCAATAATGGGAAATACGAGGTACAAAAAGAAAATGATAAAAATATTATTTTAATGTAGTATACCGGATATGTCACCCTTCAGAATATTTATGCATTATTTGACATAATAGCAAGTGGTATACAAAGGATAGAATGATTCGTTTAACAAAGTGTAAGTAAATATAAAACGAAATGAAGTGATTTGGTTATTTATTAAGAATTTCTGGGCAACTTATTCGTTCAGGGGCTTTCTTTGGCATTAACAGGTACAAACAATTTTATAATCATTTTAGATGTATCTTCTTCCGCTGAATTGATTGACATAAATCCCAGGTCCCAAAAGTGGTGCAATCTCCAGTTATTCATGAGACAATGGTGTCTTTCCGCGTATTTTCTTGAGGTGCAGAGAACTATTAATATATTAATGTTCATTTTTATGTATTCTGATACGCCGAATCGAATGTCATAAGTTTCATATAAAAAAAGTGGTCAAATTTCGAATTATTCAACGAAAACTGCCAAATGCAATATTTTTTTTACACTGTCTTTTAACGTATACAATAGTTGTTTTTATACCTAGGCTGCGAAATTTCTTTTTAACGTACCAAGGGGAAAATTATCGCCTAGGCCGCCTGCGGTCGGGGCAAGATAATCTCAAGGGCGCTAAAAAATTTCGCGGCCATAGTATAAACACTATTTTTTGTGCAACCGTAAACCATTGTTACAATTATGGTGAAAATGATACCACCGTTTATAATATATTTAGCAGTGGCCTTAAAGTTACAGCGTTTCTATGGAAATGGTATATTCTGTATGTGTACAAAAGATTTTGAGAGGTCTTAAAAAAATATCAAAATGTCTAACAGCGACAGCGATATTTCGATTTCCTGCACTCCTCCAGAACTAAGAAGTATCGTAAATTCGGCGCTTTCGGAAATTTTTAATGATAATTTTTCCTAATGAATTATTAAAATTACTAAAAAATAATACCGTAATATCAAAAATTAAGGTCAAAATTGGTTATGGATTCTAGAATATTTTTTTACAAAATTTGGGATTTACCCATTTGAAAGGTTTCTGAATCCAGTGGTATAATTATATTTTCAATAGAGAATCAAATTTGTCAATTTTTTGACATAGTAGGCCTCGAAACTTGAAACTAATCTCAAAATTCTTGCCACAAGTAAAGGTTCTATATTTAAAAAAAAGTGTTGTTAAGATTGCAACACAATTTTTATAGGAATTTTTCCATTCAAAATGGATCACGCTATATACTGGCTAGCACTTCCAAGCAGAGATGAAATTAGTCTGCAAAAAATACAAACCTTATCTATCAATTATAATAAACACAATTTTTATAGGGGTGTTTTTATTCAAAATAGATCACACTATATACTGGCTAGCACTTCCATGCAGAGATGAAATTAATCTGCAAAAAAATACAAACCTCATCTATCAATTACAGTTTCAATCTTAGGAAATATGATCACATCAGTGATAACTTTGGGAGTCAATTTGATTATTGTCATAAATGTCGTGCCTTATTTTTAAAATTAACAGAGCTCAATAATTATTTAGATATTTATTTGATGAATTGATCAAGGGGTCGGATATACATGCCCGCCAGATGCGCACCTGAAATCTTTATATCTGGTGCCTACGATATTACTAACTACCCTATAAATTTGTTGCGTAAAAGATATGGATTTAAAATTTTGAGGAGTTGTATAATTAAATTAGATGCATATTTTGGTTGTTCTCACATCAGAATTTTATTTATGGTTTAGCCGAAAATGGTATAAACTTTGTTAATTTTAATAGCCCACCCTATATATTATTAAAAATTTTGATTTTTCAGAAAAATTTAAGTACGCAACATGTAACATACCCTATCTCTTTAATAGTTTGGAGAAAATGGCGATTAAAAATTGGGGGACGGTAACACAGTGGTTAGCGCATCTAGCTTTCACTCTGAGCATACCTAGCGAGGTGGGTTCGAGTCCATCTACTGCAAAGCAATTTTCAATTCCGAATTATCCCCCAATAAGTGATTCGGATCCCACTATATACTGTAGGGCCCCATCTCCTGCACTCACACAAGTCTAGGCTTAAGATTCTCATTGAATTGATCTGGAAGACGGTTAAAAAAATGTTATATCGATCATAAATTATTCCATTTTGACAAAAAATAAATGAAAGTAGGTTAAATCTATTAGTTATTTAAGCCTCTTCGCAAGTAGAATTTGATAGTCACGAAAATTTTATGTCCGATTGAACCGCAAGTACAAGTGACTTTCAGGCTCAAATTACTTTGATACTTTTAATGGAACACCCTGTATTGAATCTTAAATTTAAATTTACATATTTAGATATTTTCGTTTCTAGTGTCCTGTTTCTAAACTTTACTGTTTTTGAGATATCGGCAACTGAGAGGTCACCTGCACTGTAAATATGAGGCTAATTAATATCAAACACACAAACATCAATCAGGAAATTGATTCAAATTAATGATCCTTAGGATATCAAAACATAAAGATTTGTTAATTTTGTATTATGATCTTTTCTCATGTTGTCCTTAGGCTGAAATGAACAGTAATTATTACTTAAATCGGTTGCTAACATTTGGAAAATATGAGAAGTTTCTGTTTTATATGGGACACCGTGATGTTTGTAGGCTTCACAGAGAAATTTACGGTTGTCAAGAATTAAGTAGATTATTTTAATTAATTAAATTTTGCCCAAAACGGTTCTCTAACGGAGTTACAGCTTTTATTAGGTGGGGTATGAAATATAACTTTCTGTTGAACTGAAAGTTTTATAAGCTACAGAGCGAAGTCCGATAATTTATTTTTATTAATAGAGAGACACCGAAATATAATCTTAGTTTGATTACAAAGGGTTTATTGAGAGTGGAATTTCTTCTTAGTTCATGACTGTTTCATAAACTTAGATAATTTAACTATGTTTTGTACTGTTTTAATTAATTTCGAACATTTTTCCAAGCATGTTTGTCTACTGTTAGTATATTCATTGTCGTTGTTTGAATATTTACGACTGAAAAAGTTTCCATAGAAACTTAATCAGTTGGAGTACACACACATCACAGGGCATAATTTTCGTCTACCTGAGTATTATTCTTCAAGACACTTAAGTTTTCCATGTACAATTAATTGTAACTTTATCCTATGATGCTATCATAGTATTATAACTTTATTCTATTAAATTTTACTAAACGATAGCATGAAGTAAACACTGGCGTTAAAACTAGTTTTTCGCCTTATCGAAAAATGTTTAAGAAATGTAAAACGAAGAATAACGCACGAAGTAAAGTATTATCGAACACTGATCCAAGAGCGACGAACGCAGATCCTCTTTCGATAACCCCTTGTATAATAATACCCTTAAATTTAAAATGTACATGTAAAGTATAAATCTACATTTAGTAAAAATCAGTACATCCCTTGCTAAATACTACGACGAGCAACTCCTCGCACAATATCGCACAATTAATCTACTCAAGTAATTGTTTCGTTCCTATTTCCTACCTGTTATTTGTGATACCATCTTTGTAATGCCACGGTGGTGTTCGTGCTTGCTTGTAACTTGCGGTAAGTGGTTTATTGGGCTTATGCTTCTAAATATATATACACAAAATACGTTGCATATCTTCAAACGGTATATGCATGAGCTTTGTAATTTAACTACCCCCAATGTCTTTATCGACATTCTCCTCCATTCTGTATTAACTAATTAATAATTAGCGTCGAAATTTCGATATATACGTTAAAGACGCATAGTTCTCTGTTTATTTCCTGTGTGTAATTTGGAGTACCGGTTGCTTACGAACCTATGGTGTTAAATTCAATGGGGAATAGTATATAAGATGTATGGAATGATCAAAATATGTCATATTATAGTACATACATTAAATCGTATGAAATTTCGTATTTTCCAGAATACTTAGTTGTCCTCAAGCGCGGAATTTGCATTAAAGACACACAGGGTCACATCAAGATCTATAAAAATGTATTTCATACGCCTATACAGGGTGTTTCACGAGAAAAGTAAGTAAGGTTTATTTTAGCAAAAATAGCTATTACAATTTTACAATAATGTTTACAAAATACTATAGCTATAAGTTTTCAGTTAATTTTTACGTAAATGAGATATTACCTTCCTATTAAATAATGCCAAGTTTGGAGCCTCTTTTATGCTATTCGGCAGAGCATTGAAGAGGCGTAACCCTTCGTAAAATAATGTTTTCTGGAATGATGTTGTTTTAACTGAAACTATATTATAATCATTTTTTGATCTGATGTTATAGTTATGAAAATTAGATCTGGTTTGTACAAAGTTTTGAAGATGCATGGGTATTTGATTATTTCCGATCTTGTATATCAATTAGATATTAGCCTCTTCTATACTTTGCTCCACTGTGAACCGCCCTAGCTGATTTAACATATTATTTATAGGACAGTATATATTACAATTTAATATTGCTCTCATGGACTTTTTTTTTTACATTTATTTAATGTCGGCCTATTTCCGCTACTGAGGCCTAACACCGACGCCTGTAGATGAGCTACCCCGAACCAGGAATTTTGCCGAACCTCTTCCCTTAAGAAGAGTAGGGATCTTTTACTTGCCTAACATTTAATAGACAAGGGACCGACGGCTTTACATCCCCACCGAAGGATGGTATATCTCCTATACAACCCTCGCCTAAGGTTGTATAGCTTCCGCGCATACACTGATATACAAGCCGTTGGAAGATGTGTGAGGCGAGAACACGGTTTCCGTTGGAATGGTCACCCATCCAAGTACTAACTGCGCCTGTCGTTGCTTTACATCGCATACCGAAGTATGTACATAGTAAAGACACACCTACGCTCGCCCCTCTCATGGACTTATTTTGTAACATCTGTAGCCTATTTATTTCTGTTTTGTTACATGATATTAAGAGTGAAATAGGGATTGATAAGGTTATATATTAACACTTTACACCATTTTGATAAGTGACATGATCCAGAGATGCGTCGGAAGTACCCTACTTTTTTCCCTATTTTCCTACAAATATAGTCAATATGATAATTGAAAATTAGTTGTGGATTTAAATACACTCCCGAGTATTTAAACTAACTAACATACTCAATATTTACTTTATTGATTTTTAAAGCTAAATTTTCTGCCAAATATTTTTGGCAGTTACCTTTGGATCCTAATACCATATATATAGTTTTTGAACTATTTAATTTTAATTTATTTATGCATAACCATTCATATAAGATAGCGAGTTCACTGTTTAATGTATTTGTTGTATCCGCAACGTCTTTTCCAGCAAGAGAAATTAATGTGTCATCAGGAAATAAACGAACAAATGAATTTTTTAACGGCATGTGAATATCATTTACATACACAACAAACAGCAACGGGCCCAGTACACTCCCTTGCGGAACCCCAAATATACTTGTCATCTTCTTTGATGCTTTCTTATTCACCTTAGTGCTATGATGCCTATTTGTCAAGTAATCCCTCAACCAGTCCAATGCTCTCGCTTTAACACCGTAAACTTCTAACTTTTGCATTAAAATTTCTCGATCGATTTTTTCAAAAGCTCTCTGTAAGTTAACAAACACACTCAATATTATCTTACCATCGTTAATGTACTTTCTTCAAGTCGCAGACACATATTGTAGAGCCGAATGCTTTTTCCTCAAACCCGACTGCCCAGTAAAGATGATTTGATTGTTTTCTAGATAACTTCTAAGCTGTTCGCATACTATTATTTCTATTATCTTGTCTATAACAGGCAGCAAATTTATTGGCCTAAGTTCAGACGGTAAGTTTGGTGACTGCACTTTTGGGACCGGTATTATCACACCTATTTTCAATTCAGAAGGCATTTGACCAGATTCTAGAGATGTGTTTACTAAATATAGTAACGGATAACTTATAACACAGAACAAATCCTTATTAGTTGTACACTTAGAGTCTCATCACTGGTTGACTTATTTTTTAAATTATACACGACACTTTTCAGTTTGGCTAAATTTATGGCGTCATAGCCTAAAAATTCAGATTCAATAAGTTGCACTTCAAATTGGCTTTGGAGATCTATCTTCAATACTTCCTACAATGTCCTTTATACTGTTTGAATAGAAGTTATTGAGGTTTTCTTCCACAGTGTTATTATAGTTTACAAAGTTTATTTTTACTTTGTTGTTATTTCCACTTTTGTTTCCAATCAAGTCTTTTATCGTTGCCCACATTTTTTTTTGAGTTTCCTTTGCACGTGTCAATATTTTTTTCATAGTAGCTTTCCTTTTCGTATAATTGATGTAACCAAATTTCTTTTTAGTTTATAATCCTTCCAGTCGTCCTCTTCCTTGGTCAAAGTAAACTTTTTTTGAGCAATATCTCTTTCTTTCTGTGCCTCTTGTTCATCCAGGGATTGTTTTTGACTTTGCACTTTTTAATTGGCGCCGCCTTATCTACTGACTCTGTGATGATATTTATAAAATCCTTATGTATACTATTTACATCAGTAGAAGTATAATTCCAGTCTTTTCCTACAAGTTCTTGAATAATTTTGTTAATATTTTCACGGTGCAAATCCCTTTTATAGAAGTATTTCTCTTCTCTAACTTCTGTCATACTATATAATTTTATTCCAAGTGTATAATGTTCACTGATATTTGGAAAATTTCTAGGTACTTCTTTTATATTGAAATTATTTGTTATTCTGTGATTTATTAATGATGAAGACATATTTGTTACTCTGGTATCTTCCATAACGATTTGCTTAAATCCGGCTGCTTGTTTAATATTATGGGCATGGCCTAATGGGGACAGACGGCACCGAAGGTAATCAGAATTACCCATAGAAAAAGCTGGTTGGACACCCGTTGATGGAATATAGAGGGCTTTATGTATTTTTGCCAAAAATTGTTTTGTCATTACTTTGTAATGGAGTAGAATAATCAGTTCATATTTGGCACATGTAATACACCAGTGATCCTGAATAAATACATATACGACAAAGAAAATATCCAGGTCCGGAATTGACAAAAACTTGTTTTTGTTGTTTTTCAAAGAAACAACACCCTGTATATGTTTCTTTTAAATTTCGAAACAACAACATAACATATCTATCAACAACAAAAATAACGGTAGCAACAAAATAGCATATCAATAATGCACATAACAGAATAATAACAAACTATGAGCGGATCAATATGTATGAAAAACAAAAATGCAAATATTATGATAAAAGTTATTTACGATTAAATTTTATTTTCAAAATATCCTCACTCGGCTCGAAATATTGTGAAAATTGTCTCTTCAAAAAAAATAGTCTTAGTAGGCTATCGTTTACAAATCCACTAATTAAACTATGTCTTTAAACTTTAAATGAGTTAGCTTTTATACTATTGATCATAGTAGCCTGGCCTCAAAATGACAACTATTAGAAAACAAATGATTAGTAGATATACTTATTTGACATTTTATTTGATGATAATTTGTGTTGAGTTTTATTGTATTAGCTAAGACGATTAATTACTAATTTAATGTTTTCAAAATGCCGTACCAATTTTCTAACAAAGAATATACTGACATCATTTTTATCTACGGATATTGTAATGAAAATAGTAGAGCAGTAGGGAGGGAATATCGAGGACATTTTCCTAATAGACGACAGACAACCTGACAATAAAACTTTCGGGTTCGCATATCAGTATTCCAGAGAACATGGAAAGTTCTCCACTAGTGCAGTTGTGGAACGCAATATAGGACAAGAGGTAAACTTAGAAAACAATATTTTACATATGGTTCACGAAAATCCAAGTTTGACTACACGAAAAATTAACACTCTGATTGGTGTTTGTCACACTAGAATATGGAGGACATTGAGTAAAGTAAAGAAAATTTTTACCCATACCACATTCAATTAGTACAACGTCTCAAACCAGGCCCCTCCCACACAAGGCTCTTCTAGAGCCTTAAGGAATAAAGGGGGGACGTAATTACCTGTGTGTTATTTATTATTCATTTATTTATTTGTTATTATTTATGTTTTTATTTAATTCTCTCCCTCCCTAACATCACACAAGTGATTAATGTTGAACATTATTAATTACATCAAAATATTCACTGTTGAAAAAAAAAGTAAATGAATAGTTTGACATCATTACATATTGAAATTTGAAAAAACATATACAGGGTGCTGTTTCTTTGAAAAACAACAAAAACACCTTTTTGTCAAGTCCGGACCTGAATATTTTCTTTGTCAATATATGTATTTATTCAGGGTCACTGGCGTATTACATGAGTCAAATATGAAGTAGTTATTCCATTCCATTACAAAGTAATGACCAAAAGAAATTTTGGCACAAATACGGGTGATTTTGATTACCTTTGGTGTCTCTCTCCCATTAATCCAATGTCCATGTAGCGTAATAGTTAGCACGCACTAATACCGCCCCATAGCCATCTTAAAGAAATGGAGTTCGAGATGGATATGGGGCGGTATTAGTGCGTGCTAACTAATACGCTACAGTCCACTTTCTCGTGAAACACCCTGTATATTCAGTGAGGTTCATAAGTAACGGATAAATTAATTATCTACGTAAGTAGCAATTTATGAATAAAATCCTAAAACACGTCAACTCTTTATTGTAAAATGACATTTTTTGAGCATAATTTTATATCCCCCTTCAGTCCACTTGAAATGGCAGCTACCCCTTTAAAATTTTTAAATGGAACGAGGGTGCGTGTGATAGCTTATTTTCAAATGTGATAAATATTCCTAAATCTGGTTGGAAATGCATTTTAGACGATGAAGAGAAATTGGATGTATTGTTAGATATTCAAGATAATCCACATAAACCTACAAGACAAGTTGCCGCCGATAATGATGTTAATATGACGTCCATATTGCGTCTTCTAAAAAATGAAAAATACCATGCACCCGTATAAAATTCTAGAACTTATCGACGATGACCCTGATCGCAGATTGGAATTTTGCGAACTCACGGAAACAGATGCCAAGATAATACGTTATTTATAAAAAAACATTTTTTTTCTGATGAAGCAACATTCATCTTAAATGGAACAGTCAATAAACAGAACTGCAGATACTGAACTACAGAAAATTCACATTGGATAATGGAGGATAATACTCAATATCCCGAGAAGGTGAACGTTTGGGTTGGAATTATAAATTCTCAAATTATCGGACCATATTTTTTGATATCACATTAACTGGCACGTGTTACTTGAATTTCTTCCAAATTTCTTAGTTCCAGAGTTAAGAATAATTTTCCCGGATGATGACAATCCTAATGAAATTGATAGAAATATTTGGTATCAGCAGAACGGAGCTACACACATTTTGCATCGAAAGTAAGAGCCTATATCAATCAACTTTTTCCAATAGGTGGATCGGCAGACGCGATGAAATTGAGTGGCCTGCTCGTTCTCCCGATTTGATCCTGCTTAAATATGTTTTATGAGGTTACTTAAAATCGAAAGTTTATTTCAGCGGATCAAATAACATCGATGATATAAAAAGCAGAATAAGGCAAGAACTTCATAAAATCACCCCGGAAACGATACAAAATGTTTTAGAAGAATTTCAGCAACTGTCAAGAAACTACAAGCGCCCAGTTTGAACATTTGATTTAATCTGTTTCATGTTCTTTTGTTTACTTAGTAACATTAAGAATATAATATTTTTCAATAAGAAAATTTGAGAAATTCAAAAAATCGTACACTGCTGGATAGAGAATTAAAGACTCTTTCAAATGAGCTATGACACGCATCCAAATTTTAAAGGGGTGGCTGTCACTCCAAGGGGAGGTATAAAATTAAGCTCAAAAAAATGTCATTTTAGAATAAAAAATTAGGTAGATAATGAATTTTTCCGTTACTTATGGACCTTACTGTATATAAAGTGGTGTTATATTTACGGGTGCTCTCCCGCGTCGATCATCGGCTCCTCCCGGGTGTCTAAACGGCATTTCAGCAGAATCTCATCTGCCATCTTGAGGTTCTCGCTGAAAGCTGTCTACTGCTGCTCCTCTAGTCCAGTTCGAGCAACGATCATTTATTACTTGCTCTTCTTTAAGAGTTGTCCGGAGTGTATTAGTCATCCATGCTTCCAACTTTAATTGTAAATGACTTCACGTCAATAAAATGATGCAGCCGAATGTACGGTGTGCTTAGAAAGAGAGAGATAGAGATGTAATAGAATGTGACATAATACAAATTTATTGTACCTAATCTTTAAATCTCTCTTTACTCCTGAAGACATTAGGGCTAATTTTATTTTAATTCTACAAAAGGGAAAACGTTTATTTTAATAATACCTATGTGGGATGATAAAAATTATTTTTGCAAATCGAAATAGAAGAAAAAAATTATATTTTTTTATATATGCTTTTTTTTCACTCATCATTGTAACATGTTTTTAATGTATTTTAACGAAAGCCGTTTTTTAAAATAAGGATTTATCTGAGAGTATATCGAAGCGTCTTGCCGGCTTATATCCGGAGTGCTCTTAACTCACAATGCATGCACAATGTTTCTATTCAAATCTTGCATCATTTATTTAACACACTTCCTGACATAATCAGTTGATGAAATTTTGCGTAATTACTAAGATCGGATGACAATACAGTATTCCACCATTACTTTTGGAAATATCCGTATGTAAGGGTCGCGGGGTGAAAATTGTCTTTAAATCTTGCATCTCTAACACACTTTCTGACGTAATCAATTGATGAAATTTTGCACAGTTACCAAGATCGGATGGCAATATAGTATTTTACCGTTACTTTTGTAAACACTCGCACATAGGGGGTGCGGGGGTGAAAATTAAAAAATTTGCAAATTGAAGGAGGTTGAAACCAAGGTTGAGAGCAATAAATCAAAACAAATCGTCGACGAATTCTTGTTGAGCACTCTCTGGAGGGTAAACCCCCCAAAAAGTATAACTAAAAAAATTAAAAAATTTAAAAATTTAAAAACTTGCTTTTCTGTAAAAAGTTATACTAAAACGTAAAAGATAAAAAATACCGATGTATGACTGCAAGAAAAGCAAGGCGTACGCACTTTGAATATAATCATCATCTTCATGTATGCTTGAATGAAGGCACTATGTGTACAACTATTCCACCCCTTTCATACAATCACGCGTACAATCATACAAAGTTCGCACGCCTTGCTTTTCTTGCAGTCGTATATTAATGTTTTTTTATATTTTTTTACTTTTTAGTATGACTTTTTACAGAAAAGCATGTTTTAACTTTTTTTAAACAAATTTATTATAATCTGCCATTTAGCTTATTAATATAGGATCGTAAACGCACTGTATGGAACTAGGCAAGGTACCCATACAAAGTTTATGATATAAACTTAGACAAAACTGTCAAACAATAAACTATCTATTGCGCTCTGTTCCAAGTTTTCCGTGATTAGATAATTAGAGGAGCGAGACTTTACATAACTAAAATGGGAGCAGTAAGAAGTTTTCATCAACTGACAATTTATATTGAGAAATATGGATTCAACATTAAGAAATTGGTCACATGCATTAAATCCAAAATTCCTCCTATAAATTGACAAGCTATCAAGAACAATGTTGCTAATCAGGAAAAATAATTATATTATTTATTTTGATATAGTCAAGTGACATGTTCTATTATGTAAAAATCTATATAACGAAACCTGTGAAGACTTTATTAGGTCGGTCAAGAAGAGTGCATGTGCAGGTATGACGATTCCAACAAATTAAATCATACGGATTAATAATATAATAAATTTTGGTATAAAGTAAATATTTTAGAAGCAAAGCGTAGTGGAAAATAGTTGACTTATGATTTAAAGTCGCGTTCCAATCAAGTATTTAACGATAATCCTATATACAATGTGTTTCAGTTTCCACCACTATACCCCAATATTTCTTCCATTTGTTGGTCGATTTAGATCAAATTAGGTATACTTCTCATGTTTCAAATTGTGATTAAAAAGTTATTTAAAATTTCTTTTTTTGAAATTAAATACGCCTACTATGATAATCAAAACAAATTGGCAAAAATTAGGAAATTATATTAGCGATTGAGATAAGGTTTTTCTTTTTACAGAATCTTGTGACGCGTTTTTCTCCATCTCGCACGTTGACGCGGAGAAAAGGGCGCGGCCACTCTTTGACACACGAGCTTCGGAAACGAATTTTCGAATTACTCGGGCGCCAGTCCTAGTTTAAGTGATAGGACACACTACCCTCAAGCCGAGTATGCGAGGCTGAGCAGCTCAAGTGGAGAAAGTTTAATCCAGTGGGTCAATGTATGGGAAATTAGACGTTCACACACAGACAGACAATTTCAATAAATTCAGTATATTACCATAAACCTATATGTACTACTTCAACTACTAAAGTCTATAAGTTACTTAGACCGGGAGGAGCAAGCAAAGTTCTAGTACCAAATGACCCAGGTGGCAGGGACAGCAAGCACAAAACTACTATTAAATTATTAGCATCAAGTAGCAAAGCGTTAGCACAAAGTGAGCGGGGTCACGTGGGCAACTATTAAGGCGATAACAAGGTGAAGTTTACATGCGGATACCAGGCAAATGAAGCAAGACCACAATATATACACTTTTGAAAAAAAACTACAGTGCAACAGTTTATAGAATACTTGGCTAGTGTTGTCATTAATGTGTCCTGAAAAGATAAGGCATGATTACTACAGTTATACTGCAACTTTTCAGTACCCTGAGAACCCCAGCGGGTGGTATCGAGAGTACCTACAAGATGCAGTTCCTCCTGGCAGCGGCTGAAAAGACAAGATATGATTAGTAAACACAAATGCAACTTTTCAGTACTCTGAGAACCCCAGCGGGTGGTATCGAGAGTACCTACAAGATGCGAAAAGGCTGAAAAGGTAAATTATGATTAGTCCCTGGTGTTGCAACTTTTCTATACTCTGAGAACCCCACCGGTGGTATCGAGAGTATCTACGAGATGCAGTTCCTCCTGGCAACGGCTGAAAAGACAAGGTATGATTAGTAAATACAAATGCAACTTTTCAGTACTCTGAGAGCCCCAGCGGGTGGTATCGAGAGTACCTACAAGATGCGAAAAGGCTGAAAAGGTAAAGTATGATTAGTCCCTGGTGTTGCAACTTTTCTATACTCTGAGAACCCCACCGGTGTTATCGAGAGTATCTACGAGATGCAGTTCCTCCTGGCAGCGGCTGAAAAGACAAGGTATGATTAGTAAATATAAATGCAACTTTTCAGTACTCTGAGAACCCCAGCGGGTGGTATCGAGAGTACCTACAAGATGCGAAGTGGCTGAAAAGGTAAAGTATGATTAGTTCCTGGTGTTGCAACTTTTCAATACTCTGTGAACCCCAGCGGGTGGTATCGAAGGTATCTACGAGATGCAATTCCTCGCGGCAGTGGCTGAAAAAGACAAGGTATGATTATTAAACACAGTTTGCACTAGCTAAGTTTTCCTACTCCGTTGACTCTCTTCCCTTTGGTCTTACTTACTTCTTGGTCTGGACTCAGGCACGTCTGCTTGCGAGAACGGTCAAAGCGGACTGACACACTTGCTTGGTGTACCGGGACTTTTCTATAATCAAACAACTTATTAGAGTAGCGGGAGGGATGCGCCAAACAGATGCGTGGTTTATTCAATGACAAAATATCGACAAAAAATTCCACGGTTCGGAAGGAATATGTGTCAAGTATTATTATCTGAGGCTTGATTTTCGGAGGAAACACATCTACTTGCTTTGAGTCAACCAGGCTTGACTGCCAATACGGTGTGAATTTAATTATTCCCTTCAGATATGAAGGAGTGAGAGAAACAGCAGAAAACAGATGCGTGATGGATCACGGTGACGTAAGACGGACTTGACAAAATATTTGAACGATTTTGGGGACTTAGACAAATAACTCAGAATCAGATTTGGACTTGGAAAATAATTCAAATATGTATTTGTGGACTTACTATATTTTTGTTGAAACGCCGGAGCAAGCAGCAAACACGTGTACCTCGTAGGATGGCAGCCAGAAGACCCACTGCGGAATAATTAAATTATTCCCATAAACTGAAATGGTGACGTCACACGGGTGACGTCAAATGGACGAATGGATGAAAATATTTTAAAATATTTTCGGACTAATGCCACGATGAATTTGTGGACTTAGCAAATTTACCTTACTCTGGTACCACAGGATGGAGAGCTCTGCACATCTAATGTGGTCAGTCGCTGTTAAGGCACTGACTCGTGCGTGGTTTGGCGTGTCTGAAATGTAAAAACTCTTCTCGTCGCTTCCCCACCCAAGTTCATCTGTACTTTACAATCTGATATACCTACTCGGGGTTTCTAGAAATTAATAAACTTCAAACGAATTCGCCTACGGCGGTACAGTATATTTATAAATATATATATATAAGAGAACTATAAAATATTTTCCAGAAAATAACGATATTTTATACATATTTCGGTAACGAAAAATACTTCGTTACAATCTTGTTCGGCATGACCTAAAACACCTGTGTTAAAAAATATTTATTCCTTTACAAAAAAAATCATAACTAAGATTTCAATAATAATCACCCTACTATTCGAGTTATTTATTATCGGATATTTACATAACTTGGTAGTCGTGTAATAATGACGCTAATTAAGGATTAGGGCACATTTTTTGTATCCAAAACACTATTACGAAATGAATATTTGAAAATTGGTAGCTATACTTTTTTAACCCATTAAGGACCACTACTAAAAAAAATAGCAAAAATGCAGAATTCTTTAATGAAAAGTGTTTATTTAGGCATATATAAACATACTTTAAAGTGAAAAAAAAAAAAAAATTTTTTCATTTTTTTTTTGTCGTTGCCTTAACGCAACATTGGGAAGTAATGTATACATGTACATAAATAGAAAATATTAATTGTGGTAGTCTTTAAAGCAATGTGAGTGCAATGGGATTCTACATTTATTACACATAAATACTGTTGTACTTTTGCATACACTGCAACTTTTGGTATCTTTAGGTTGTTTTCCACCATAAGGCATAAATTGATATAAATATCCATAGCTGGATGCCAGGCACCACATTTTGAATCCAAAACGTACTGGTCTTCCTTTCAAAAACATTTTCGCCGAATGACGTCCAAAGTATGGTACCATTTGTTCATCAATAATTGATAAATGATAACTAAAAACACCAAACTTTAGAAAATTTCTATTCAACATGTCAACCATTGGTCGCACTTTCGCAAATTTGTCTTCCTTGTCTAACTGACTGTTATCTGCAAGATGAAGGTTCTCTTTTATTTCGAGAAATCTATTTCGAGACATCGCGATTTTTACGAATTGAACACCTTTATCCTCTTGTGATGACCAATAAAGTTTTACTTGTGGGATAGTGTGATCCACTCAAAATTAATATTCCCAAAAAAATTTCCAAGTCATTTTTGTCTATACTAAACTGAGAACGGTTACCATCTCTCGCATATTTTATGGAGTCGGAAATAATAGACTGCATGATATGTTCATCGAAAAATTGCATAAAAAATTCAAACACAAACTTTCCATGCAGCACTTCAATAATATTCTTTACATCATTTTCCTCATTTGACGTAGCACCATTTTCGTAACATCTTCAGTTTTGCGAATTTGCTTGGCCGAGATAAGGCCTACTCTTGCTCTATTTCTATTTCGTTATCCGCAAGCAATATTTCAAAAGTTCCCGCCTTATTTGAAGGAAAGTTTTCCAGTTCACCCATAACATCCTCATCAATGTCCTCCTCATCCGTTAGATTATCCACATCAGGTGGTACATAACAAATATCAATTTCCTCATTGACATCAAGGTCTTCAACAATTGCCTCAAGTTCTTTTAGAGTAAGAGGTCTTTTATTGAAATCATTCCCATGTTTTGCGTTACTATATAACAATAAATATAATTATTACAAACCAGCCGTACTTTATAAACTTTTGCACTTACCATATAATATAAAACTTGTGGAATCTTCAATAGAAAATATATCAAATGAATACTAAGCTACAATCTTTCTATATCACAGAGTAAAGCCCAATGAGTCACCACATAGTGGATTTACAAGAAACAGCTGACACGAAAAGACAAGTTTACACAGGAATATTATGCCATATTACAATTTCACTGACCGTCCCAATGTTGCGTTTTCGCATCGTTATATTTTAAAGTAGTTTGGAAACTATTTCCTGACAATTTAAAAAAAAAATTGTTAACAGTGTTGTAATATCAAGTATGTTTTATATGAAACCTTTTGCGGATAACGAAATAAGTGAATCATATTTTATACAATAAGTATTTTATTATTCGATTTTTTTTTTCGGAAGATTAATAGTTTTTCTGTTTTTATGTTAAAACTTATAGTGAGAATATCCATTCAGAAAAAAAATTATTGGCATGTTCAGATATTTGTTAATGCAATACCATCGATCGCACATTAAAAAAAAATTTCACGACGTTGCGTTAATGAAACCATGTGAGTTAATGGGTTAACATGGACTGCTTTGAAATGGATTTGACAATTGTATTGAATGTCAAACTTAAACATGGCTGCACAACAATTAAGAATTGCTGATAAAATTGAAATAATAAGAATTGTTGGTGATAGTGTGCACTCTTATCGAAATGCAGCCAATATCTCCTATTTGAGAAATCCAGAACGCCCACAGATTCACTGCACCATGGTTGGTTCAATTAATAGAATATTTATTAGAACTGGAGATATATTCAAACTTAGAGCCAAAAAATACGTTTTGCCGATCGTCCATTGAATCAAGTAATATTAAATGCTGTTAATGCTGAACCACGTGTTAGTGTCAGAGATTTATCTCTAAACTTAAATGTAGACAGAAATACAGTTTGGAGGTGCCTTAAATTTAAAACCATATAAGCCCAAGTTCTTACACACTATGGAAGAAAGAGACGCAGAGAGGAGGTTGGAATATTGATTCTGGGCAAAGGGTTTGTTTTTAAGTGACGCAAATTTTTTGAAAAAAATTATTTTCAGTGGTGAGGCTACTTTTACAACAAATGGCCCTGGTCTCATCGTAAAATTCAAGGCATTGGTCAACGGTAAACCCACACTGGGTTATAAATTGTAAACGGCAATACTCCGAAATAGTAAATATCTGGTGTGGAGTTTTAAATGAGATCTTGATTGGACCATTTTTCTTTGATGACACTTTAAATAGTGTGAGATTCCTACATTTTTTAACACATGAACTTCGAGGTGCCGTTCAAAATTTACCTTTAGACGTACAACAAAACCTCTAGTTTCAAGTAGATGGGGCTTCCCTACATAATGCAGTAATAGTTAAAAATTGGCTGAATCACAACTTCCCTATGCGTTTGGTTGGAAGAAATAGTCCTTTAATTGCGTGGCCACCTATATCACCAGACATCACCCCTATGGGTTTTTATTTTTGGGGTACCATAAAAAATAAAATTTATAAAAATAGGACACGAAATATAGCGAAACTATGTGACAGAATTAGAGAAGCATGTAATGAAATAACAGTTCAATCAAGAAAAGTTGTTAAAAATAATACGAAAAGAATTGAAAAATGTATCAGAATTGGTGGAGGACTAGTAGAAAAAGATTATATTTAATATTTGCTTTTTAGAATTATATTTTTGTTTAAGTGTTGTTTAAGTTACAGTACCCATAGATGTATTTGAGCAATCAACCCATACAGTTACACCTTCATTGTAATTAGGATGAGAGAAAACTGTCGTATTTACTATAAATATGTTTATCCTTAATAAAATTATTAGTGCGGTCCGCTGGCCAGGAACTTATAGCTTTAATTTTATCTTGGGCTAATTGAATACTGAAAATGTGTAGAGGAATTAAAATGTCTGCAAAATTAGGAGCAATATTGTAATAGAAATTCACCATTCCTATGAATCGTTGAAGCTGTTTAAGAGTTGAAAGTTTTGGAAAATCATTAATAATGCTAATGAGTTCATTGGTAGATGAAATGCCATCAGCGGAGGTATGATGACCGAGAAAATTAAAAGAATTCTTACCAAAAACATACTTTGTTTAATATTGATTCCTAGGCGAAAAACTGTATGCAAGTGCAATGAATGTTCTTGTTGATTCTAACTTGCGATTAAAATGTCATCCATGTATACAAAAATATAAGGTAAGTCTTTGAGAACATCATTCATGAAACGTTGAAACGTTTGTCCGGCTATTCGTAAACCAAAAGGCATTCGTAGAAACTACAAAAATAAAAGTTCAGGTATTTGATTTTTTTTTTAAGAAAAATGGGTCCTAATGGTTAACTAGCGTAATTATTACATGGCTACCATACCGAACAAAATTCTGTAAAAACAAAAACCCTGTCTCAATCGCTAATATAAATTCATAATTTTTGCCAAATTCTTTTGATAATAGTAGGCGTATTTAATTCGAAAAAAAAAATTAATAACTTTTTAATCACAATCTAAAATAAAAAAAGTATACCAAATTTGATCTAAATCGATCAACAAATGGCCGAGATATTTGGGTGTAGTGGTGAAAAGTGAGACACTGTATAAAGTATAAAAATTATATACTTTTAAAATTATACAACTAAGTGACATAATATGCTATGAAATCTATCGAGATATGACCAGCAGTTTTATAGAAGGCGTTAAAAATCAGTAGCTAATTAAAGTTTCTATAATGAAATTGCGATTTAAGACAATAAAAGAAATAAAAAATAACAAGCCATCAGAGATGCGTTTTCCAACCTTTTATTAATATTGTTAATAGGTAAATATTTTGATGTATTGCATGTAATAAAGTTTTGGATTTGTATTATATAGTAATATTTGTTAGCCTCGTATAGTCTAATTCTCTCAAGTCTAATTTTATTGGAGCATTATTTAATAATGTAAGGAAGAACAGCCAACGAAAGATGTACCTTTAATAAATAAAAGGCATCTAATGCCCATTAAATGAGTCTGCTAGCTACATTCAATAAAACGTGGCCTATGGTCGTTACCGAATTTTCTGGGATCCTAAAACTAGACCTATGGGTATTAAATTGTTTCCTCCGTTCCAATTACGGACATAATCTTAATTGCTAAAAAAACAAAGACCTTAGTAAGATTAATATTATCCATTTTAGGTTTCGGAAGACAAATGACGTGCAGGACGAGTCCTTTGTGAAATTAAATTGTTTAGTAAATTTTCTACAAAAGAATACCAAATAAAACATTGGGATGTTTAAAATATATATCAACAAATGCGATTTTGTTGCTTCGCATATAATTTTAAATAATAAAAGGATCAAATCTAATTTCTGTGGAGTTTATTTATTATTATTATAATAAAAAAAAAAATCAGAAGCAATCAAGATGCTTTGTATGCCTTAAAGTCATTATAATAATCTTAATTTAAGAAGAAATTATATGTAACTTATAAACTATTGCATAATATTACACAAATATGAAGATTTATGAAAGCGATATTCTAAGTTAACAAACTGTGTCATTTATTCTGATTTAGAGAAATTTAGTCTTTAGTAAATTTAACGCTCTAAGTCGTAGATTATGATGATTTTCTGGGTGAGTGGAATTTGAAAATGATACCTTTCAGAAAAAGTAGTCCTGTGATACCACTCTGCAATAAAACATTATTATTTATTGTTACTACGGTGTTTAAAAACGGGAGTTTGTGGTTAAAGGCAATATTTTTTTTCCGATACTGTTAATACTAAAAGCATTGTTGAGATATTCCTTACGAAATATAAAAGCTTCAATATAAAAACTCCTCATCAGAGGGAATTGGTAAATAATAAATGTTTTATATAAATGAGTGAGTAGGCTTGGCTTTGTAAATAACATTTGTAATAAATATTTGCAAAGAATGGTAAAATTGGGCAGAGATTGAGTGACGTAATAAGTATAGGATACAATCTGAAACATAGTAAACAAAAATGCTTTCAAATAAAGCTTAAATGGCCATGTACAAGAATAAACTCTGGCTCCTCAACCCTATTTAAATGAAATATTAATTTTACAGCCGAAGTTCTATTCGGGACATTTTTAAACATTTAACTCTGTAATAAAAATATGAAAGCTTAATTAGGAAACCCAATTTGTTTGAAGCAATGTGGATTATATTGGTTTCTCGATCATGTTCTATGGTACAGAAATTAATTAACTCAGTTTCTTGTTTATTAATTACTCATTTATTTTTAATCCATCATCTTCTACAACTTATTCCTTATATTTGTTCAGAAAAGTTATATTGCTGATATTTAAAAATATATGGGTATCATAATAAAAAGTTAAATTCAGCTGCTATAAAAATTGTAAAATATGTTTTGCAAAAAATTTTAACACCTTTTAAAAGAGAACACTAAATATTATGAAATAAATTTTTTATTCAAAAATAGTCTGAAGTAGTCTTTCCAGATGAATTCGATGCAGCTAATAAAAATCCAAGTGAACAGCAAAGAGCAAAGTATTGATCGAAAAAACAATTATTATATTAAATAATTTTATATTGTTTTATACACATATACAGGGAGGACCATTAATATTAGGCCATAGTTCAGGGGTAGATTCTTTGGGTCAAAATATGAGAATATAACCAAATATGCTTTAGTAAAATGTTGCTGTGGAAAAAGGGTGTCAAAGTTTAAATATTTTTTCGTTTTTTTTTTGCAATAACTCAACAGCCTCTTGACTGATCTTCGTTAAATTTGCTAGAGGATTTTTTTTATTCTAAGAAGCAATAATTTATGTATTACATCACGTTAGATCATAGAGGGCGCCGCAGGACCTGTATCTGATGATGGATTTTTTTCATATTTTTTTTTACGAAACGTTGTGGTACTTCTGACCATAAAATCTGATGAGGGCGTCATTTCCACGTATAAAAGGTACACTTGGTAGAACTTGATAACTCCAACCGTTTTCGAGGAAAGGGCCTTTAACATTTCAATAATTTTTTTAAGACAAATTCAAATTTAATGACGTCCTCGCCTCACGCATCTTCCAGCGGCTTGTATATCAGTGTATGCGCGGAAGCTATACAACCTTAGGCGAGGGTTGTATAGTAGATATACCATCCTTCGGAGGGGATGTAAAGCCGTCGGTCCCTTGTCTATTAAATATTAGGCAAGTAAAAGATCTTCTTAAGGGAATAGGTTCGGCAAAATTCCTTGTTGGGGGTAGCTCGTCTACAGGCGTCGGTGTTAGGCATCAGTAGCGGAAATAGGCCGACGTTAAATAAATGTATTAAAAAAAAAATTAATGAAATAAAGTGTATTTATTGAAGAAAGTATAAAATGTAAGGGAAAACAAAATCGTAGTAACAGCGTAAACTATCTCACTTTCTTATGAACTAATAGATTATTTTCATAGTATTGAGATAAATACATAAATCAAAAGATTGTCTAAAATAAGGATCTATTCTTATTAGAAGACCAAAAAATAATGTAAAAGTTGACTTAATAACATTATGCATTAATGAGAAAATGCAAAAACTTCATTGCTGTGACTTAGAGTAAATGTTGATATGGTCTCCACCTACTTCTATGCCTTTTCTAATTCTGTTCATAAAAGATTTTCTTACATTGAAAAAAAATACATTTTCCTGTCCTCTAATAAAATTCGCTGCGTTTTCATTTGTCCCACAGTTCTTCTCTTGAGTTGATAGTATTTGCATAAACATTTAGAATATGTGTGGGGACTTCATATGTCCCCACACATAATAGTCCAAAGGATTATTTATAATCAGGACTCCTTGGTGGCCAAGCAAACTCACTTCATCGACCGATCCATCTGCGTGGGCAAGTCTCATTAAGATAATTCCTGACTTCGATGGAGAAATGAGGGGGAGCTCCATCTTTCATGAACCACATTCTGTTCCGTATGTCCGTATGTCTAGCATGAAAGCAAGTAATATGTCAGCATGAGAATTTTGAAGAAAAAACAGATAAGATTGTCCATTTAAACTTGGAGGGAGGACAAATTGTCCCAATCATTGATCGCCGATGATACCACACCAAACGTTAATCTTAAATTCTTGCTGAAAATGCATTTCTTTAACGACATGAGGTATTTCTACTTCCCAGTAATGGGTATTTCTCAAGTTAAAAACACCTCGGCGAGTAAAAGTAGCTTCGTCGGTAAATACAGTGTTCTTAACACAATTTTGATCCCTGATGTGTTTATTTAGAACAAATTGACAAACGTGTAGATTTTGTGGAAGATCCCTTTGAAGTAAGTTGTGCACAGGAGTGAGATGATACGGGTAGAAGCGTTCTTTACATAAGACTCTTAGGACAGATTGTTTACTCACCCCTGCCCCTGTTGCCGCTGCTAAACGACTTGAGCTGACTTGAGGATCTTCATCCACACGAACTAAAGTTTCCAGTTCTTCGTTTTTATGGCGAAATGAACCCGTTTCTCCCAAACGACGAAACAGATCTTTGAACATGTTATGATCTGACTGTATTCTATTGTCATTTGTCAACCACTATCATATTTAATAAATTTGTCATTTGAACAATGAGTGTTCCCAGAAAAATTAAAACTCTCCATAGTATGTCCACTATATAAAAAAGGTGACTCAAATGCGTACGGCAATTACAGAGTTATTACATTATTGTCTAGCTTCTCTAAGCTCTATGAATCGGCATTAAATGACCAGTTACAAACATTCTGTATCCGTACTACTATAATTTCTCCAGCCCAACATGGTTTTGTAAAAAATAGAGGAGTGGATACAGCTTTAAATAACTTTGATGTTGAAATTACAAATGCCCTTGACAAAAAAATGTGCCCATATGGTCTATTTTTCTCGCGCATTTGACTTCGTAGATCATCAGTTACTATTAGAGAAACTTTGTAGATATGGAATTAGAGGAACACCATTAGACTTCATAAAGTCATATTTAAGTAACCGACAGCAAGTTGTACTAATAAACCACACCACAAGTAGTCCTAGGAAGGTGACTCAAGGTGTCCCACAAGGGTCTATTTTGGGTCCCCTGCTATATATAATCTTCGCCAATGATTTAGTTTTTTATTGAAAGACATTAATAATTTGCGGACTGTATGCTATGCCTATGACACAAATTTCTTAATTTCAGAAACTAACACCAGTTTAGCAATAAATTCGGTCGAAAATGTTTACAAAAAATGTGTACTTTGGTCTGAAAAAATTTTTATAAACTTAAATAAAAAAAAATATATTTCGATACTTTTTAAAAACCGTAATTACCAAAGTGAATTAGACACTCGACCTTCGGATTACTTTAATGTTTATGACTCAGGCAAAATATTAGGAATCACCTTCGACTGCGCTTTAAAGTGGAATATCCACATAGATAAACTTTGTGTCAAACTTCGGACCTGTTGTTACGCACTACGGTCACTGACAAACTACTGCAATCAGTACATTCTCATTAGTTTGTATTACGCAAATTTTCACTCTCATATGCGATATGGAATTACTAACTGGGGTACTAGTAGTCATTGTCAACGCGTTTTTATTCTACAAAAGTATGATTTGAGAATTTTAGCTAAACTACCAAGAAGAGAATCTTGTAGACCAACTTTCAAAAACTTAAAAATCTTAACATTATCTGGCACTTACATTTATGAACTTAGTTGCTTTGTTTATAAGAACTTGAATATGTTTAAAAAAAATATAGTTGATTACAGTTTTGAAACAAGATTTAAACATAACTTTAATCCGGACCAACATTCCACGGCGGGATATCAAAAAGGTCTTTATTTTAATGGTTGCAAAATATGGAATGCTCTTCCATCTGATATAAAAGAATCCAAAAACATCCAAATTTTTAAAAAAAGACAAGACTTTTCTTATTGATAAAACCTGTTACTCACTCGATGATTTCTTTTTATGACTAATTTTACTGGAATATATAAAGACTTTTATTCTTTTTATCTTTTATATATTTTTACTTATTTTTAATTGTTAGTTTTTTAGTACTTTGACGCTCTCTACAATAACTTGTTTATACAACTAGTTGAGAAATGAAGTATGTTATTATTATTATTATTATTTGAATATTGCACTGAGTATCTCCTCGCTGCAGCTCGTCCGCTAAAATTATTTTGTGGGTAAACACATATATCCCTCATTTCCCTATTTGAAAAATTATTATGTCTAATGTCTATGCATTGTAAATAAGTAAGTTAAAGAAATTAGCTCGAGGAACACAAAAACAAAATAAAACGATTAAATGACGTAAATGACAGAACTAAAACGTAACCAAAGTACACTTTTCAATAAATACACTTTGTTTCATTAAATTTGATTTTTTCTTTAAAAAAAATATTGAAATGATTAACGGCACTTTCGTCGAAAACGGTTGGAGTTATCAAGTTCTACCAAATGTACCTTTTATACGTGGAAATGACGCCCTCATCAGATTTTCTGGTCAGAAGTACCACAACGTTTCGTAAAAAAAAATATGAAAAAAATTCATCATCAGATACAGGTCCTGCGGCGCCCTCTGTGATCTAACGTGATGTAATACATAAATTATTGTTCCTTAGAATACAAAAAGTTCTATATAGTATCTATAACTAGACTGAGGACAAGATTATGGTGTAAAAATTTACAAAGCCCGATAACAGAAAAATTACTTTCTACCTTTAATCTTTATATGTGGAAGGCAACAGTGTATCAGTCAACTTTCCTAGGTCTATTCTTAATTTTAAGAGAGGGCAAATAAAATTTTACTCTACATTTATATATCTAGAGTGTAAATAAAAATAGTATCAATCGTATTTACTGTCTTTATACCTATAAAGCATTTACCGGTATATAACTTACTTTCAATTTCATAACATCCGGTAGGTATGCAATTAGTTTTCTGTTTATTTTTTCATGCGAACAATTTATTAGTACATCAATGTTCTCTGTGAACCCAGTCCATATCATTAAATTTTTCTGGCATCGAAATGGCAAAGATCGCTATATATCCAATGGGCAATCATTACTTAGATTAAATTATATATTAGACAAGCGTCTTAAGGTTCCCGAAAATCTCTGTTGTAAACACGTGCCTTGTTCAAGAATGCATGACAACGCGTTGGCCCAGAGGTGTTCTTCCTTGACCTTATATTCCGACTCCTCCAACAACCCTTAATACTGACGCCTTCGCGCCCCGTTGCTTAGGTATAAAATTTTTAGGGAATATAAAATATTTCACCGGTACTTATGAGCTATGTATTTCCGATATAATTTATATCTTGCACGCAGTGACGAATTTCTTACGTGTCTCGTTGATAATTACTTCATTGCTTACAGTGTTATAGTATATACTCCGTACATTTGAAAAATTAACTCGAAAAAATAACAAAATTTGCCAAATTAATCTATCTTTCAACACGCAGTGTCAAACTACAAAAAAAGTGCCCGCATATTTTGGATTACCAAAAAATTACAATTTTCAAAAATAAATTCCGAAATAATTCGCTACAATCCGGTAATTCCCAAAGATGCCTAAACTATCGTCGAAATATTCAATTTATTCAATTTGTCCATTTTACAGCTCAACCTTCCTAAAATACTAAACTTAAAATTATAGCCCCCGTATATTTTCAAACCACTCATAAGACTCTTCACATACTTCACATATCAAAATTTAGTTTATTTAAATAACATTTTTACAAGCATTTATTCGTACAATCTACATTCCTATTCGTTATTGCGTCTTAAATTAATAAATGATCATGTATCTTTCCACACGTCCTTCTACAGCTCTTTATCAATATTTACTTCCGCTTCTTAAACATTCATCTGCACAAATATTTTATATAAAATCTACATTCCGCAGCACTTATAATTATAATTATAATTATAATTTACCTCCGTTTAGATCGCGCCAATCGCGGCACTTAATTTATAAGCTCTGTCCTGGGAAAAAGTGTTACGAGGGTGAGTTGAAAATTAATCTAATAAATTCAGACAATTTTTCAAATACCTTCCAAAGTAAAGCAGACACAAAGTTCATTCAAAAAACAAAAGATTTATAATTTCGAGCACTATACAACGGTATAATTTTCAATATAAATTTCAATCAACTTCAGTTATTGTGCAGTTAGTGCACGCACTGACTGGCTGAGGCAAATATCCAGACTTAGACCAAGCCCTCACGGAGTACGGACATCTTCCAGACAACAAAAAAACGATCGTGCCTGACTCAATGGGGCACGAAAAACGCAACGACAACGATATAATAAAAGATCGAGCGCTACGACTCTCGAATAAGTCAATTCCGATCCGCGTTCTACAAACGATCTCGAATTCTTCATTGGTAGCTCCAAGCAAAAACATCTAATCTCTTTGCCCTCGTGAATCTAATTTATAAGTGACAATTTTTATACTAATAACCGGCACCTTCGCCCAAAAGTGAATTTTAAATCTACACATCTACCAATCGAGTTAATTTTTCTATTTTAGGACAAAATTTTCACTGTTAAAAAGTTACCATTTTTGATATCCATTTCAAGTTAATTTTAAACTCTGTGAACTGTTACCTAAATAAATATTTTAATTTTCGTTTTATACTAGTGAATCAATTTTTATTTTTTCATCTCGAGGGCCATATTCGTGTTCAACATACAATGTGTGCGCGGTATCGCACTCTTGTAAACCTTCTTATTTCTGATTTTCCATGAAAAGTAATTCTTTATAATAAGTTTGCTTATCTCAGGAAGTCAAAAACAGTTGTCAAACTTAAGATAAATTATACAGAGTATTTTAAAAATAAGAAAATATCAATTAAACTTTAAGCAAACAACATTTTTTACATTTTTAATGCAAACTTTATTGAACAAAGTTCTTTCAATTATGGGAAAAAGCTTAAACGACACTTAGTCGCTCAGGGAATCGTGGGTTTCCTGGGTCTATATAAAGTCACAAAAAAGTTACCTTTAAATTTATTTATTAATTCTTAATTAGTTGTATACCCAAAATATTGCTTGAACCTTTGTCTATTGTTTAATTAGTTGCATAACCGTTATATTCAATCCAACAAATAATAAATTTTTATCAACTAGTACGTATATAGTTTTTATTTTAATAAGAATGATTAAATGTTACAACAATATGCGTCAACGTGTAAAACGATCCTTAAAATTATCCCTACCTTGCGATAGCTACCTTACATTCTAAAATGATTTTATCTGAAGTTACTTTGATTAAAAATTTATGTTGGCGATGATATTAATTAGTTACTTAAGGAAATAAATAACATAGGACTCTTTTCCAAAAAAATTACAAAATATATAACTGAAAAAGCATCCAAATTTTTAAACACTTTATCAAGTTGAAATCGCAAACCCTCTTTACATATTTATACTTTAGTTTTTATTAGGCTAATAATATTTTTTTATTTGTTTATTAATTAAAAATTCATATTTTGCTGCTGTTATTGGCCATGTAATATCTCAACACTAAAATTGTATAAAATAATAACAATCGGCATGTACTCACACAGGTTTAGACTTAGGAGTATATGAAAACATGTAATCGTTATTAAAATATTAATGTATAACATTTTTAATAAAGTTTACTTACTTACCTATTTACTTACTTTTATTTTCCTAAATTGTTATACTTGACTGTTTATTATAGAACTAAAAATGGCGTCGAAGCTACTTCAGATAAACATTCTAATTAAAAAACGAAAAAATGGCATGGTATAATTAATAAAAGTCTCGATTAAACCTGTGTTTACATCCTCTGCGAAGTGTGTGTCCCACGATGTATTCCTCCTTCAACTGCTTTAAAAATGATCAGCCTGGTTTCGTCTGATATCCTGAAACGTGATGACTATATTGTTTATTTATACTTTTTTTAATATAGTTATCTCCTTTCCCTTATTATATATTTTTGGGAAAGAATTGAGGCAACATATGCGGAAGATTAGCTGGTTTAAGCCGGAGCAAAGAGCCGTGGATCCGGAGTGTTCGTAAGAGTGGCGAAACTTACCCTTTTCGAATGTACAGAATAAATAACAAATTCTTGATTAGTTCGAGAAAAGGAGACAAAGAGAAATTTATGTTAAATTGGGCGCCATCTATAGTGAAAATAAATAGAGTTGTCTCTTTTTCTTGAATAACCAGTCTCCTATAGATTAGTCTAAAATTGTTGGTAAGAGAAATAAAGGATTTTGTAAAATGAATGATAAAATGCATTACATGTTTTCTTAAAAGAAAAATGTTTTCTTAACCGCCTCTCAAGTTACCGAAGTAACCCCCTGGAAGATCTCAAGGATCTTGTGCTAGGCAAAGAGAGACGAGGCCCTACAGTTTAATGTGGACTCCGAACCACTCTTGGGGCAATTTTTTTTTAATGAAAAATTGTTTCGCCTTGCGGGAATCGAACCTACTTCGCTAGGCAACTCAGTTTGCTAGCCAGTCGCTTTAACACACTGAGCTAACATGAATAAATAAATCAATTTGTATAATGTGAAGTGTGAAACTTTCAAGTTAATTACTGATATCGGCTAACAAAGACTAATTAAAAAGTAATAACAAATTTATACCAGCATCCTAGATTCCGGGATTGAGTATCGTTGAAGTGAATGGTTCCAGAACAGCAATTCAGGCCCACAATTGTCTCTTGCAAAAAATGGAAGAGTTTTCTTGGCAAATCAGTTTACGTCTCTCAATTAAATAAAGTTTGAAGATTGTAGAAGAATATATATTTATAATTAATATAAATTCGTGAGAAGCTCACATTTTAATTTGAAGAAGCTCAAATTTTCAATATACAATATAAAGCTTAATTATAAATCATAAGTTTAAAGCATAAGCATAAAGTGTATATAGTTGAATTTCAATTTTCCAAGAAACTCAAATTTTCAATATGCAGAAGAATTTTGACGAAGTTCGAATTATCAACATGCAGAACTTGTAGAAGCTTGAAATTATCAATATGCAGAAAATCAAGTTTTTAAAATGAAGAAAATATAGAGAATCAATATGCAAAAAAATAAGCTGATTTGTCTATAAATTGCCAAGAAATGAAAAAGAAATAAAAAAATATTTTATAACCATGTGGTACACATGTATTTTAATTACTTATTAAATTAAAAGGAATTGAATTTGAATTTAAATTTATTTTAAAAATATTAAAATTACATGAAAGACAAAAATTCAAGATTACTGAAATTTTTAATTACTAATAAATGAAATTTACCTGATTGTTAAACACTTGTTAACGCGGATATAAAAATATAATATTAATTACTGGTGTCACATGGCTAAGTTTGTTTGTTAAGGTCGGAATCAGTACAAAAGCTGCAGGCAAATGATTTCTTGATGAGTTTTACTAATAAGGTAAACTTTATTTATCCCACGTTCTGTAAAATAATACCAATCCAAAAACTTGAAAAAAGATATGTTAACTAATAAAATAGAAAGCTGTAAAATGTAGAAAATGGTACAGGTATCGCCATCTGTCAATTGTTGAGTAAAGCGCACAACCTGGATGTCGCCTTATGTAGATTTCCGTACTCAAGAAAATTACAGAATCGATAAAAGGAATCTATAATTAATAATAGTTTGTTATTAGTTCAATACCACAGCTGATTTACTTTACAATTTGTAATTTTTATACATAACCAAAAATATGAACTGCCGTAATAAATAGTAAAACGTATTGTGATAATTCAGCAAATATATTACATATTACAGGTTAAGGTAAGAAAAATAACCATATGTACTTACATGGTAAACAAAAATGTGGAAATTGAAATATAGGTAGGTATATGAATATAAATAAATGTTTTGTAGACTTCAAATCGGCAATTGTTTCCTGAGATACTGTAACAGAATAGAACAGATACATAAGTTAATGTTAAACAAAAACATGTACATAAAGCACTGTGAAATGATTTAGCAGTTATACAAAGAAAATTCTGATAGTTGGAAACAGTTTCACTTACAAAAACTGAATCAAAATGCTATACAGATCGTGCTAAATATAAATAGAATACTTTATATAAAATTGTTAAATGGACGTAGGCCGTCTAACAATACAATACAATATCCTGTATTATTATAAGGTAAGTTCATTACATTTATTATTTAAAATTTTCTAATTTGAAATTGTGACATTGGCACTTGACTGCCTATTTTCAAACTGTCAAAAATCGATTTTAGGGTTATAATTTTTTAATAGATGTTGCTAGGGTTCGCGTAAATAAAATATTTATCCCCCTGATGCTGATTTTGACGTTTCTTTTATAGTTTTTCTTCCGGATATGCTGTTTGCGTCATTTACATACTAGTGTCAAAATCTACTCATACTTCTACTCATACATTATAGTCGCTTGCCTTTTTCTTTATTTTTCTTGTTCCTCAATTTCTGCTGATTCTTTTGCTATCACTTCTCACACAAAATTTAATCCTTTTACTAATTTTTTTTTAAAGTTTCAGGTTAAACTTAATTGTTTGTCATTCGTTTATGCACTTTCACTTTTAAGAACCAATTTCTATATTATACAATTTTGATTGATTTTTTTTCAAAATCCTTACATTGTCCCTTTTGGGGCCTTTATTTTATGAGTATATGCTCTCATCCTTATTTAATTGATTGAGTTATGACTGTGACTAGCTACTCTACTGTTCTGCTATGTTTTCTATATACATTTTATTTACTTATTGCGATATTACTGCACATATATTGCTAATCTATTATTAAATTTTGTTTTAATTTGTTTTTAAAGTAATTCTATGATTATTATTATAAATATATATATATATATATATATATATATAGTTATTATATATGATTTGCAGGAAACAACTACTCAGCGGGCAAATACCCCGACCTGCATTGAATTACACCTTACAAATCATGAAAAATTGGTAGCCAATGTCATTTGTCAACTCCCTGACCAGACATAGACCGGTTTCGAACTTATTAGTTCTCCTCAGTATGCCATAGGTCATGGAGCAGACAAATGACAGTGGCCAACCTGTTAGTTTTATACAAACTTAAGTAAATGGTGTACCGGTGAGAGGTAAGTGAATACCCTCATGTGGTTAAATGCTACTATACACCAGACATCATAGATGTCTCCATGGTGTATAGCGACTTGCTATTTTGCAAAACAAGACAAAATAAGCATACATATGAGTGTACAAGACTCAACTGGGCATCACAAATTAGGGAAAGCAGTTGAAGTAAGAAATTAATTAATTTAAATTAATTGTTAAATATTTGTTAATAGTTTTAGTTCAAAAGAATAAAAAGAGACATTTGTACTTACAAAAATCTGTAACTATACTGTAAAGTATACTAAGTTCTTCAATATAAAACTGTAATAAACTTCCGCATAGTGGAAGAACATTGTTTCAAAAACAGAGTTCTAAAACCCCAGTGGAAAGAAGATAAAACTGCCCAATAGTGATAAAACTTATATATTTGACCGGAAAAAGTTAATAAATTAATAATTTATAAGTGTAGATGTAGTAAAAGTAAATCTAAAATAATAAAAGAGACTAATTATAACTTAAGGAACAATTCAAGTGCAATATAAACAATGAAATTAGCAAAGTTGTGAAAACTGTAGAAAGTCAGAACGGCTTACGATACTAAAAAACACTAAACTTAAAATAAGTACAAAACTCTAACGTAATGATGAAAATAGTGAATAAAAGTTAAAATTCTTGCAAAATAATCAAACATCTGGTGTAATCACAAAATTAAATATAGAAAAAGGACTAAAAGAGATGGTATAGGTGTCACAGTTGGCGTTGAATGCACAGAACTTTTATAAAAGCTTTTAGTGTAGTATAAATTCAACCCATGGTCAAACTAGTGTTCATGACAAACAATTAATGATAGATTTAAACTAGGTAAGCTTTTCAATAAAGTCTGGAGACACCAATGTTCAGGAAGTGTCATCTAAAAAAAAAATTTATAATTATTAATTTATAATTGAAAATTGAAAGCGAAGTTGTATTATATTTAGTATTAAGTGATCAGAGAAATATTTAAATGGTAAAATATATAGAAAAGAGCTAATTATAAAGAAATTTGTAAATTTATCTCGGATAATTTAATGTTTAAAAAATTATTTAAAAACCTAACAAATATCACATCAAATTATAGTAAAAATAAAAAGAAACATATTGATAATATTTATTTTCACAAAAAGTCAATAATAGATGCAAAAAGTTGAAATGCAGAAAAATTAATTATAAAAATTTCATATTGAGCATTCGGATTTGATTAGAAACGACAAATTCAGACGATTTTAGACATAGATCGACAATTTTAGCGTAAATTTAAACACACTACAAATTTGACAAAGACAAAGTAAATGTCAAGCCGTTATAACGAAATATTATTGAATTTAATCAAATAATATAAAATATACCTAATTAAGTGGAAAATCAACAATAAATAATAATCCGAAACAAATATAAATCGTTGATTATACAAGTCGGTCTACGCTTGTATAGTCTAATATTATGTAAAAATTATAAATAAATAGAAAAATTTAACTTCCTTACATATAAAATAAAGTGCTTCGAATAACCCACTAAATCCAGAAGATTAATTTCAACATTTCCAATAAGAAATAGAAAAGTAAGCATCGTTTAAACACAAATTTTCACTTCGCAAGCTGGCAGATGAAATTGATATAGGTTGAAGCCAGTCTATGCTGAATCGTAGTACAAAGCGAGTGAGGCGATTTTCCACGAGACAACGAGGGAGCATACCACCGACCGGATGGTTATAAAAGGTATAATTATTCGTTTCATACGAGCTCTTTAATAAAATATTCTATGCATAAAACATTTATTCAATTCGTCAATTTACAAAATAAAAAGACCTAATTGCTATTAAGATTCGTTATTGTTATAAACCCATTTAAATCCAAAGTATAGTCATTTATACTTCACTGTACTGTTGAAAAACCATTTAAATATTCAATATAGTTATGTCTTATCTCAACTTGTGATATAATAATATACAGGGTGTTCCATTTAAAAATAATAAATTGGGGTCATTTCAGAAGTGATAAAATATAACAGTTATGCCATAAAGTGTCTTCTTGGTAATATAATACATCTACCAAGTCCAATATTCTCAAAAATAAGGAAAAAAGGGGGTCTACCATGATCCGTTGACACCCGACATATTATAACAATTCGATCTGATACATTAACTGTATAAACATTGATATTGGACAATATAACAAACAAACATAAATATAGGGGCGAGCGTAGGTGCGTCTTTACTATGTACATACTTCGGTATGCGATGTAAAGCAACGACAGGCGCGGTTAGTACTTGGATTGGTGACCATTCCAACGGAAACCGCGTTCTCGCCTCACACATCTTCCAGCGGCTTGTATATCAGTGTATGCGCGGAAGCTATACAACCTTAGGCGAGGGTTGTATAGGAGATATACCATCCTTCGGAGGGGATGTAAAGCCGTCGGTCCCTTGTCTATTAAATGTTAGGCAAGTAAAAGATCCCTACTCTTCTTAAGGGAAGAGGTTCGGCAAAATTCCTGGTTGGGGGTAGCTCGTCTACAGGCGTCGGTGTTAGGCCTCAGTAGCGGAAATAGGCCGACGTTAAATAAATGTATAAAAAAAAAAACATAAATATACATATTAAGAAAATTAAAAAAATAACATATATTGGAATTTTTAAATTTATTACTTGTTTTCACTATCTAAAAATAACTATATTTTGCTATTATTTTTAGATACCCGTGAACTATGGCCTATTATTAATGGTCACCCTGTATATATAAGGTAGATTCTTTGGGACAAAATATGAGGATATAACCGAATATTCTTTAGTAAAATATTGCTGTGGAAAAGATACAGGGTGTCAAATTTAAAATTATTTTTTCGTTTTGCAATAACTCAATAGCCTCTTGACTGATCTTCGCCAAATTTGTTAAAGGAAATTTTTTTATTCTAAGAAACAATAATTTATGTATTATATCACATTAAATCATAGAGAGCGCCGCAGGACCTGTAACTGATTATGAATTTTTGTCATATTTTTTTTCACGAAACGTGGTACTTCTGACCAGAAAATAATAATAATAATTGTCTTTATTGAAAAATAATCAAATACATAGAGGGCGATGTTTAGCTATAAGCTACTCTTACACATATCCCCAAATGCATAGAAAATTGATATTACAATTTATAGTAGGCAGCGGAGGCTCCTCCGCCAGGCCACCCGGCCAAAGTAACCACATACAGACTGCAATAAATGTACTTAACACGCTGGAGCCCGACCGAATGCCAGTGGAGAAGTCGCCACTGATGCTAGGGAAACACTTAACTACATAAAACCTGTCCTAACCTACTGTTCACTATTATAGTAGACAGTAGCAATTTGTCCAGCAGGCCAGCCGATCAGCGCCCCCACATGCGATCTGTAACAATATACAATCACCATGCGAGGGCGCCGACCACCCGATCCACTGGAGAAACCGCCACTGATACTAGAAAGAGTATAAGTAAATGTACCTACATGAAACAAGCAAACTACTATCACCTACCTGCCCCATCCTGCAATATTTAGATTTATATCCAGAAATTATAATCTGTTTATATAACTGCCGTACTTTGTCTTTGAATATTGCACAACTAAGATGTTTGATGCTGTCGTCAATACTGTTATAGAGTTTAGTTAACATGTAAGAGAATGAACGTTGAAACAAGGCAGTTTTATGTTTAGGAATAGATAATGTATTCATTGATTTGTACGTTGTGTACATTGGAATGAAATGTTAGTTTTGATTTGAGATATGAAGTTCTTCCCGTGTGTAGCAAACGGTGAACAAAGTTAACTAGATGAAGTTCGCAAATTGAGTGCATAGGCAACCAGCAAAGTAGTTTCAAATTAGCAACATTATCATACCTTCTGAACCCAAATACAAATCTGCAATATGTATTCTGCATTTTCTGTATTAGGTTTCGGATTAGAGAGTACACAAGGACCATACACAATGTCTGCATAATTAAAAATTGAGAACACAAGCGATTCACACAATTTTTTCCTCAAATTAAAACTTAAGACCTTTTGATTAGCATAGAGCAATTTCAAAACACAATCTTTTCACCAAGCCGTTAACATGTTCGACAAATGTTAAGTTAGAGTCTATGGTTAAACCCAGGGTTTTACATGTATTAGTAATAGGAATTATTTCATTACTAATTTCAAGGTTAAAATTAGGTATAACATTGTCAAGAATACGTGCATATCCAAAAAACATAAGAAACGACTTTTTCGCATTTATTTTTAAATCATGAGGTATACAAAATTCACTAACTCTAGCTAAGTCAGAATTTATTAACTAATTAGCCAGCTGCACATTATTGGGCGAGAAGCTGTAATAAACTTGTGTATCGTCAGCATACCCTTGTATATGGCAGCTTTTCAGTTGAGTATATAAATCCGTGATATAAATTTAAAAAAACAAAGGGCCAAGGATAGGTCCTTGCGGTTATATTTACACTTTTTGAAACCATATTATGCACTACAACCTTTTGGCGTCTATCTAAAAAGTAGGAATTAAGTAAGTTGCACGAAATATCATCAAGTGCTATATATTTTAATTTCGCGCACAACAGACCATGGTTAACTGTGTCGAAGGCTTTAGAAAAATCCAACAGCACTAAAGCCGTAAATTTCCTATCATCGCTTGCTCTAATTATGTTATCAGTGACATTTAATAAGGCTGAGGTGGTGCTATGAGATTTTCTAAAATCAGATTGACAATCAGGCAAGAAGTTAATTTCATTAAGGTAATCAGATATCTGCCTACACATGATTTTTTACAAAATTTTCCATAAAACCGGAAGTACACTAATAGGCCTTAAATCAGATAGAGAGTTAGGGTTAGAGACTTTAGGGATGGCATGAATTAATACTTGCTTCCGTGCTGAAGGGAAAAACCAAGTTCTAAACATAAATTAATAATATGTGTTATATAAAGAGTGATATAAGGTAAGCAATATTTAATCATAATTAGAGAAAGAGAATCTGAACCAAATGCATTTGACTTTATACTATTAATAAAACATTAAATATCCTGGATACTAATTAACTTGAACGTGAACTGTTTATTAGACGAGTGCTTATGTGAATTATAATTAGTAGTATGAAGACATTGATTAGTATTATTGTTGACAAATTCGGCGAAATAATCATTAATATTATCCGGATTAACAAAGCTCTGAGGCAAGTCTAGTTTACTTTTCGACTGTAACCCTAATTCTCTTAAACCTTTCCAGCCCTCCTTATCACCACCCTCCCTAAAACGCCGGTTTAGGTAATTTTTTTCCCTTCTGATGGCAGGCAGTGTAAAGTTTCTAAGTTCTTTGTATCGCAACCAATCAGTTTCTGATGAAGGCGACATTTCCATGTATAAAAAGTACACTTGGTAGAACTTGATAACTCCAACCGTTTTAGAGAAAAGTCCCGTTAAACATCAATAATTTTTTGAAAGACAAATTCAAATTTAATGAAACACAGTGTATTTATTGAGAAATGTGCTTTGGTTACATTTTAGTTCTGTCATTTACATCATTTAATCATTTTATTTTGTTCTTGTGTTCCTCGAGCTAATTTCTTTAACTTCTTTATTTACAATGCCTAGACATAATAATTTTTCAAATAGGGAAATGAGGGATATGCTATGTGTTTACGCACAAAATAATTTTAGCGGAGATGCTCATTGCAATCTCCAAATAGAATACAGCCTGACCATAAGATTTTCAAAGATCTGTTTCGTCGTTTTTGAGAAACGGGTTCATTTCGTCACAAAAACGATGTAGGACGACCGAATCGAATTACTCCAGATCAAGAACTAGAAATTTTAGTTGGTGTGGATGAAGATCCTCAAGCCAGCTCAAGTCGTTTAGCAGCGGCAACAGGGGTGAGTAAACAATCTATGCTAAGAGTCTTACGTAAAGAACGCTTCTACCCATATCATCTCACTCCTGTACAAAACTTACTTCGAAAGGACCTTCCACAAAGGCCACAATTTTGTCAACTTGTCCTAAATAAACACAAAAGGGATCGAGATTTTGTTAAGAACACTTTATTTACCGACGAAGCAACTTTTACTCGCTGAGGCGTTTTTAACTGGAGAAGTGCCCATTTCTGGGAAGTAGAAAATCCTCATGCCGTTAAAGAAAGGCATTTTCAGCAAGAATTTAAGGTTAACGTTTGATGTGGTATCATAGGCGATTCATTATTGGGACCATGCTTTCATGCTAGACATACTGAACAGAACGTGGTTTATGCATGATGGAGGTCCCCCTCATTTCTCCATTGAAGTAAGGAGCTATCTTGATGAGACTTTAACACGCAGATGGATCGGTCGAGTAAGTGAGTTTGTTTGATCACCAAGGAGTTTTCATTATAATCCTTTGAATTATTTTGTGTGGGGACATATGAAATCCTTAGTCTATGCAAATACTATCAACTCAAGAAAAGAACTGTGGGACAAAACACAGAAGCAGCGATTTTTATTAGAGGACAGGAAAATGTATTTTTCAATGTAAGAAAGTCTTTTATGAATAGATTTAGAAAAGGCATATAAGTAGGTAGAGACCATATCGAATATTTACTCAAAGTTGCAGCAATGGGGAAAGTCTAAAATATCATTAAGTCAACTTTTACGTTATTTTTTAGTCTTCTAATAAGATTAGATCCTTATTTTAGACAATCTCTTGATTCATGTATTTTTCTCAATACTGTGAAAATAATCCATTAGTTCATAAGAAAGTGAGAAAGAGTTTACGCTGTTATTACGATTTTGTTTTCCCTTACGTTTTCAATAAATACACTTTGTTTCATGAAATTTGAACTTGACTTTCAAAAAATTATTGAAATGTTTAACAGCACTTTCCTGGAAAACGGTTGGAGTTATCGAGTTCTACCAAGTGTATCTTCTATACGTGGAAATGACGCTCTCATCAGATTTTCTGGTCAGAAGCACCACGACGTTTCGTAAAAAAAATATGAAAAAAATTCATCATCAGATACAGGTCCTGCGGCGCCCTCTATGATCTAACGTGATTTAATACATGAATTATTATTGTTTCTTAGGATAAAAAAAGTTTCTCTAGCAAATTTGACAGTTACTGCAAATAAAACGAAAAAATAATATAAACTTTGACACCCTGTACCTTTTTCCACAGCAGCATTTTACTAAAGAATATGTTGTTATATCCTCATATTTTGGCCCTAAGAATCTACCCCTGAACTATGGCCTATTATTAATGGGCCACCCTGTATATATCGATTTATTTGTCAACAGGAAATCTACTATTGGAACATGCCCCATGACATAATAAACACCCTACATATTGAGCAGTCTCCCTTTCTTACATGAATATTCTTTTTGGAGGCATAATATCTTAAAAAGCATACTCTTACTGCAATAACTGTGACTAATGATTATAACATAAAAGAGAAACATGTGTTTTTCTAATGTTTTATCCATCAATACATGAAAAAAGCTTTGAAACAATTTATCAACATATGTAGCTACATTGTTATTAGTTAGAGCAACAATTGCGGGACTTATCATAAAAGCTTTTGTGCTGTAAAGAATAAAACGCATTAAGCCTTGCTCTATTGCTCGCTTCCTCGCAGTATATTCAAAGAATTTCTTTGTAGACGCTGTGCAAACTTTTCACGCAAAATGTAACACACTTTTATAATAGTAAGGCCTTTTACTCGTACCTTTCTGTCACCCTCTATATAAAATACAATACATTTGTAAAAGTAACAGTTTAATGAAAGTCGTACGTCACCCAAAATGTTTGCTTTTATAGAGTTCATTTGACAACTTTTATTACGTCTTCTCTGTCTTGGTTAATTTTATGTGGGTTTATATAAATAAATTTCGTAGAAATTGTTCCATTATTTAAAGGGTTAAAATTCGTTTACTGCTACTCTTTGCCTTTTAATGTGGTTTTGTTATCTCTAATTTTGGTTTTGTTCCAGTCTCGCTCGAAGTACGCCGAATTTTAACTGACAGTAGGGACATGCCTACTTCGTTACCTTCACAGAATGTTTCACGGTAATAAAATTTACCGTGTGTGTGTCAAGATTTTTCTTTTTTATTATTCAAATCTATCTACATTTTACTTTTTATTACTGATATTGTTGCAGTTTTTATATTTTTAAAATTATTAAATGCATGTGTTTCCAAACTTTCGGATAAACAATTTATAGAATAACCTAACCTAAATTTTCTGGAATGGACAATATTTTTCATTAAAAATTGGTAAGTATTATCTGCTTTAAAATTGGAAATGTAAAAACTTGTACTACTAATTTCTTAAATTGATGGTGCAAAACACAATACAATACGTAATTTTCTCATGGAGTGTGTCAACAATGTTGTTTTTCAGCATTTCCTGAGTATAGAAATTAAAAAAGTATAACATGTACAGGGTTATTCATTATATATTGACCCCCCTTTATTTCTGTTATTATTGAAAATATTTAAAAAAATCGTATAAAATTTGTAGGATCTTACCCATATCTTATTGAAACGTGATAAAAAAAACCAATATTATCTATAGGTCACGTGATACGAAATAAATATATGTTATATATCCTATATTTTATTAACCTTTCGAGAAGCCATTTTTCTCCGGATTTGAAATATATAATGTTGCATAGGTCTATCTTAAATACTTCTTGGCGGGTAAAATGCATTGTAACGGCATAATATATGACAATCCTCAAAACATTGTTGGAGGATTCGGTAGCTACTTTAACAGTGTATATTCAAAACCGTCCAAGGAACTATTACCCTTCAATATAGCCAATTATCGGTGCATTAATCTTGTGCAGCTTTCCGAACTCGATATATCTGAAGCCATTAAAAAATTTAAAAATAAAATGACTTCTGGCCATGACCAGATTCCTAGCTTCGTAGTAAAGGACTGTTCTGATGTACTTATTACTCCGCTGTTAATTTTATTTAATCTCTCACTTCTACATTTCCTGAATGCTATTCATAAGAACGGTGACATAAATGATATACTTAATTACAGGGGTATTTCTATTCTACCAAATTTTGCAAAGGTTTTCGAGGTGTTAGTGTACAACGTAATATATCCGGCTATAAAAAATTTAATTTCCACCTTCAGCATGGTTTTATGGAAAACGCTCTACAATATCAAACCTAACGTGTTTAACCCAATTTATTTCTAACACTCTGGACAAACGGGGGCAAGTGGATGTGGTGTACATCGACTTCTCGAAGGCCTTTGATCGTATTGATCATAGAATTTTAATTAATAAACTTAACAACTTGGGTTTCAGTGATATACTTGTTAATTTCTTTCAATCTTACCTACAAGACAGATTACAATATGTCCAGTATAATAGTTTTAAGTCAAACACGTATGTTGCAACATCTGGCGTATCTCAGGGATCGAATTTAGGTCCCCTCTTATTTTCTGTATTTATCAACGATTTATGCGATACACTGAATTGCAACAAACTTCTCTTTGTCGATGATCTGAAACTATTTAACGAAATTAATACCGTAGAGGATTGTGCGAGGTTACAAGAACAAATAAATATCATTGAGGATTGGTGCCTAGTGAATAATTTAACGATGAACATTTTAAAATGTAAAGTTATGACTTATACACGAAAGGTTAGTCCAATTGAATATTCATATAGTTTTAACAGCATCACTTTATCACACTGTGAAAATGTTAAAGATTTGGGTATACTGTTCGACTCCAGATTGGAATTCACAGGACATATTAATTCGATAGCTAAATCTGCGTTAAGATTACTGGGTTTTGTCATAAGAAATACAAGAAATTTTACTAATGCAGAAGCATTAAAAACGCTATATTTTTGTTTCGTCCGTTCTAAATTGGAGTATGGCTCAGTGATATGGAATCCTATCTATGAGATACACTCACAATCATTAGAATCTGTTCAACGGAAATTTCTAAAATACTTATCTTTCAAAATAGATTATCAGTACCCAGTACAGGGATATCCGAATAATTTAATGTTAATGAGATTTAATATGGATTCATTACAAAGCAGAAGAATTATGTCAAGCTGAATGTATATCTGTCGAAGCCATATGGTGAAATACGGCTTTTCGGGAAAAGCCTAGGAATTTCATATAATGCCGGCAGATAGTGTGAAATCTGTGTGCTACACAATTAGCCTAGGCTGTTCATGAAGAGCCTGGTCTATTTAGTCAATTAATGTTATGATTTGTGCTTTATATGATCTGCCGTGATTTAGGCCATCGGCATTTCATGAAATGACGTGATGTAGTCATATTGTGAATGAGCCTAGCGATGAAGCCGGCAGATCATATAAAGCATGAATCATAACATTAACTGACTAACCAAGCTCTTCATGAACAACCTAGGCTCGCGTCAAACTTCCACCTTTGCACTACCGTCAAAACGAACAAATATTCTTGGTAAATCGCCTATTTATGCTATGATGGGAATGTATAACTCTCTTGGCAACTATTGAGACATGTTTAGTCTTTCCTCAGAAAATTATTCAAGAGGCGTAAAACTATCCATTAGAAATAGGCCGTAACTCTGTATTTTTTATTTTACAATTTGTACTTTGTATTTTGTATCTCGTATTTTGTACTTTGTATTTTGTATTTTTATTGTATATTTTGCATTTTCTATTTATATTTTATATTATAATTTATATTTTATACTTTGTATTTTGTATCTTGTACTACTTATACTTTATAGTTTATACTTCATTTTATATCTTATATTTTGTAATTTGTATTTTCGTAAAATTGTCCTGTAACTGGAGTATTCTGTTGGGCAATAAATTCTTTATTATTATTATTTTTTTTTTTAATTTTTTTTTTACAAAAAACCAGTCACCTTACTCTGTGGCTCCGACCCTCACAGAGGGGAGCTGGTAATACCAATAGCCACTCCCCACGCCCGTGGGGTGAGTGACTACCGGGTCCGCGAATCGTGTGCCCTGAGTAGACGCAATGAACCGAGGATGACAGCTTTCTGCATTCTGCCGGCTAAGATCTCTGCCGAATCTCGGCATGCCGGTATGATCTTTAGTTCTGAAAGCAGCGTCTGTCTCATTCCACCGAGGGCTCCTATAATCAGTACCACTATTTTAACAGAATGGCCTGGATAAAGCCTGCGGAGTTCGAAGAGCAAATCTCGATATTTTGTCCGTTTTTCCTCCTCTTTCAAGACAATGTTGCTCTCAGCGGGAGCTGAGAATTCCACGACATACATTGTCTTGAGTTGGTGGTCGAGGAGTACTATGTCAGGTTTGTTAGCTTGTATTTGCCTGACGGTGGGAAACGAGTAGTTCCAATAAATTAGGCACTTCTCATTCCCCACAACGGACTCAATATCCCCAGGAACATAAGGCAGCACTGGTGTTTCGTCTATCCCATACGAGTGCCTTAGATGATAGTAAAGCACTCGTAATGCTGCGTTGTGTCTATGAATATAGGCCGAGACTGCGTATGTCGGGCAAGCCGACAGTAAGTGCATTACAGTCTCCGGCGCCCTGCGGCAGGCCCTGCAGCTGACATCAGGGACCTCCATACCCATGACACGACGTCGATAGACGAGAGTGTTAAATACACATCCTGGCAAGCCATTATGAATCCCTCGGTCTCAGACTTCAGCCCAGCTGACCTTAAGAAGGCGAAGGTCAGCCTTTCGGATAAGACGAGGTCTTCTATATTTTTATAGAAGACCCCGTGCAATGGCTTATCCTTATGGAGCTGCAGAAGGATGTTGTGTTCTGCAGCTCTAATGTGGGCTTTTAGTCGAACGGGTTCCAACTCGGTGACAGAGTCGGGGTTTACCCGCTCGACGTCGAAGATGAGACCAAGTTCATGGGCTGCTCTCCGTGCTGCCTTAAAGAGAAAAGCTCCTACCTCTGCATTTTCATGGTCTCGGACCATGCAGAGGAGGGGATCTGAACTCCTGATGACCTTACATGCTCCCTCCAGAACCATCCTGCTATGGAGACTCTCCAAGCTCAAGAGTCCACGGCCTCCCCGATGTCGTGGGAGGTATAACCGTGGAACGGACGATTTAGGATGCAAGCTCCTATTGAGATGCATCTTCTTGCGGGTTACTACATCGAGTTGACGCAGCTCTTCTCTAGTCCACTTCACTACTCCGAAAGAGTAGAGAAGGATCGGAACGGCAAGCATATTTGTAGCAGACACCTTGTTCTTCCCCGACAGTTCTGAAGACCAGATCTGTCGGAGTAGGTGCTGATACTTGCCGCGGAGAGCGTTTTCACTACACTCACTTCTTGGGTGGAGCGTTGCTCGACACCCAAGTAAGTGTACGACTCTCCGGCATCTAGATGGTGTAAGATGCTTCCGTCCACGAGCTGCGCGTCCTCTCCATAGTCACCGCATCGTCCTCTCTTGAGATGGATCAGCGCGCATTTGTCCAACCCGAACTGCATACCGACAGCCTGCGTGTACTCCTGTACCACCCTAAGGGACTGTTGGAGATCCCTCTCTCCAGAGGCATAAAGTTTAAGGTCATCCATATAAAATAGATGGGTGACCTTATGCCTCCTGTCGCCGGGGGTACCGCAGTTGTAGCCACGGGTTTTCCGGAGCGAGACGGATAATGGCAGTAGTGAGATGCAAAATAGAAGGGGGCTGAAGGAATCTCCCTGAAATACTCCTCTTCTGAATGTTACCGACTCTGTTTGGACTCTATCGTTACCCGATGTTATGGTAAAGCGAGTCCTCCAAAGCGGCATCAGTTCTTCAATACATCTCACTACGGGACCGGGTACCACAAGACATTGGAGCAAGTGAACAATGAGCTCATGCGATGTCATGTCGAATGCCTTGCGGTAGTCGATCCAGGCCATATGGAGGTTCCGCTTATACTGCATGGAGTCCTGCGTGACACATCTGTCAATCAACAGGTTCTCCTTGCAGCCAGCGACACCTCTCTTCGACCCTCGTTGCTCATATATCCGTTTGTAAACCGGCTCAACTGCGTGGAGCACCCGCATGTACAAAATGCGTGTAAACACCTTGTAACATGCGTTTAGACAGGTTATCGGTCTGTAATTCTTTGGGTTGGACAAATCTCCGTTCTTGGGGATCAGCACTGTCCGCCCCTCAACAACCCAAGAAGGGATTTGCTGCTCCCCATTTAACCAGGAATTAAATATTCTGGCCAAATGGTGGTGGGTGCTCGATAACTTTTTCCACCAAAAGTTATTTATCCCATCGGGACCTGGAGCAGCAAAGTTCTTAGAGCCATCAAGAGCCCTACGAACCTCTTCTGGGGTTATTGGTTCGCACACTTCCTGTGGTTGCTGAAGCCTTTGACAAAAGGCTTCAAAGTATGCAAGGGCAGGAGAATCTCGGTTGAGTGGAAGCCTCTCCTCGTACAGCGTTTTCCAGAAGTTCTCCACCTGATCTGCAGTCGGCGGATTATCTACAACACGCGGAGGCGGTTGGAAAAGGCGCGAGGGCTTCTCGCGGAACAGTTTATTTTCCGCAAGCCCCCTCGCCCGCCTCACTAATGACTTTTTGCAAGTCACTAGCATCCGTATCCTGTCGAGACAGTGCTGTTTGGTGGTTCGCAGCAATGCCTCATTGAGTGTGTGATGGACGCGTCTTAAGTTGGCGGCTAATCGACGCACTTTAGGCGTGAACGGCCTGTTGGCCGCCATATAGTCCAGCACACATTGGATACGGGATGCGTGTTGCCTCGCCGACTGGATCTTGGCTTCCATCTTTTGTATTATTATTATTATTTTTTTTTTTTACAAAAAACCAGTCACCCTACTCTGTGGCTCCGACCCTCACAGAGGGGAGCTGGTAATACCAATAGCCACTCCCCACGCCCGTGGGGTGAGTGACTACCGGGTCCGAGAATCGTGTGCCCTAAGTAGACGCAATGATCCGAAGATGACAGCCTTCTGCATTCTGCCGGCTAAAATCTCTGCCGAGTCTCGGCATGCCGGTATGATCTTTAGTTCTGAAAGCAGCGTCTGTCTCATTCCACCGAGGGCTCCTATAATCAGTACCACTATTTTAACAGAATGGCCTGGATAAAGCCTGCGGAGTTCGAAGAGCAAATCTCGATATTTTGTCCGTTTTTCCTCTTCTTTCAAGACAATGTTGCTCTCAGCGGGAGCCGAGAATTCCACGACATACATTGTCTTGAGTTGGTGGTCGAGGAGTACTATGTCAGGCTTGTTGGCTTGTATTTGCCTGACGGTGGGAAACGAGTAGTTCCAATAGATTAGGCACTTCTCATTCCCTGTATAGAAATCGCGCAACGAAACAAAAATTATATACAAAATCTCAGAGAGAGAAAAATGGCTGTATGCGTAATTTTCCTATAATATATAGATAGGTGTATATGTAATCTAATAATATATCGAGAAAGAAATGTATATAGGCGATAAGTCGAGAAATTCTCTTACCAATCTTAAATCTTCAAGTGGACTTGCTTCAGGTCTTTGGGATGGCTTCGTGAGGGCCCTCTTTTTGTACTTCAACTGGATTATCTCCACACCAACAATAACACATGAACAATAGTACAACAGCGATAATAATTTTGCTAAACATATAGTTTAAAAAAGGATAAATTTCAATAACAATTGCGGAGCGAAAAATGGCGAATATCGTTTCACGGTACACACATGCAGAGCTATATCGTCTCCATTTTTTCTTCCAGAGTTTTTTTTTTTGTTTCTTCCGAAAAAAGGCTAGAGAAAACCTAGACTCTCACATGCGCGGACAAATAATGAATAAACGCGTACAATTTAAAAGTAGATTTGGTGTACTTACAAACAAAACAACCAAACAATAAAATTTAAACTAATAATAAAAAAAAAAGAAAATTAATGGAAACTAAACATTCCCCACAACGGACTCAATATCCCCCGGAACGTAAGGCAGCACTGGTGTTTCGTCTATCCCATACGAGTGCCTTAGATGATAGTAAAGCACTCGTAATGCTGCGTTGTGTCTATGAATATAGGCCGAGACTGCGTATGTCGGGCAAGCCGACAGTAAGTGCATTACAGTCTCCGGCGCCCTGCGGCAGGCCCTGCAGCTGACATCAGGGACCTCCATACCCATGACACGACGTCGATAGACGAGAGTGTTAAATACACCATCCTGGCAAGCCATTATGAATCCCTCGGTCTCAGACTTCAGCCCAGCTGACCTTAAGAAGGCGAAGGTCAGCCTTTCGGATAAGCCGAGGTCTTCTATATTTTTATAGAAGACCCCGTGCAATGGCTTATCCTTATGGAGCTGCAGAAGGATGTTGTGTTCTGCAGCTCTAATGTGGGCTTTTAGTCGAGAGGGTTTCAACTCGGTGACAGAGTCGGGGTTTACCCGCTCGACGTCGAAGATGAGACCAAGTTCATTGGCTGCTCTCCGTGCTGCCTTAAAGAGAAAAGCTCCTACCTCTGCATTTTCATGGTCTCGGACCATGCAGAGGAGGGGATCCGAACTCCTGATGACCTTACATGCTCCATCCAGAACCATCCTGCTATGGAGACTCTCCAAGCTCAAGAGTCCACGGCCTCCCCGATGTCGTGGGAGATATAACCGTGGAACGGACGATTTAGGATGCAAGCTCCTATTGAGATGCATCTTCTTGCGGGTTACTACATCGAGTTGACGCAGCTCTTCTCTAGTCCACTTCACTACTCCGAAAGAGTAGAGAAGGATCGGAACGGCAAGCATATTTGTAGCAGACACCTTGTTCTTCCCCGACAGTTCTGAAGACCAGATCTGTCGGAGTAGGTGCTGATACTTGCCGCGGAGAGCGTTTTTCACTACACTCACTTCTTGGGTGGAGCGTTGCTCGACACCCAAGTAAGCGTACGACTCTCCATCATCTAGATGGTGTAAGATGCTTCCGTCCACGAGCTGCGCGTCCTCTCCGTAGTCACCGCATCGTCCTCTCTTGAGATGGATCAGTGCGCATTTGTCCAACCCAAACTGTATACCGACCGCCTGCGTGTACTCCTGTACCACCCTAAGGGACTGCTGGAGATCCCTCTCTCCAGAGGCATAAAGTTTAAGGTCATCCATATAAAATAGATGGGTGACCTTATGCCTCCTGTCGCCGGGGGTACCGCAGTTGTAGCCACGGGTTTTCCGGAGCGAGACGGGTAATGGCAGTAGTGAGATGCAAAAGAGAAGGGGGCTGAGGGAATCTCCCTGAAATACTCCTCTTCTGAATGTTACCAACTCTGTTTGGACTCTATTGTTACCCGATGTTATGGTAAAACGAGTCCTCCAGAGCGGCATCAGTTCTTCAATACATCTCACTACGGGGCCTGGTACCACAAGACATCGGAGCAAGTGAACAATGAGCTCATGCGATGTCATGTCAAATGCCTTGCGGTAGTCGATCCAGGCCATAGAGAGGTTTCGCTTATACTGCATGGAGTCCTGCGTGACACATCTGTTGATCAGCAGGTTTTCCTTGCAGCCAGCGACACCTCTCTTCGACCCTCGTTGCTCATATATCCGTTCGTAAACCGGTTCAACTGCGTGGAGCACCCGCATGTACAAAATGCGTGTAAACACCTTGTAGCATGCGTTTAGACAGATTATCGGTCTGTAGTTCTTTGGGTTGGACAAATCTCCGTTCTTGGGGATCAGCACTGTCCGCCCCTCAACAACCCAAGAAGGGATTTGCTGCTCCCCATTCAACCAGGAATTAAAAATTCTGGCCAAATGGTGGTGGGTGCTCGATAACTTTTTCCACCAAAAGTTATTTATCCCATCGGGACCTGGAGCAGCAAAGTTCTTAGAGCCCTCAAGGGGTTATTGGTTCGCACACTTCCTGTGGTTGCTGAAGCCTTTGACAAAAGGCTTCAAAGTGTGCAAGGGCAGGAGAATCTCGGTTGAGTGGAAGCCTCTCCTCGTATAGCGTTTTCCAGAAGTTCTCCACCTGATCTGCAGTCGGCGGATTGTCTACAACAAGCGGAGGCGGTTGGAAAAGGCGCGAGGGCTTCTCGCGGAACAGTTTATTTTCCGCAAGCCCTCTCGCCCGAATCACTAGTGATTTTTTACAAGTCACTAGCATCCGTATCCTGTCGAGACAGTTCTGTTTGGTGGTTCGCAGCACTGCCTCATTGAGTGTATGATGGACGCGTCTTAGGTTGGCGGCTAATCGACGCACTTTAGGCGTGAACGGCCTGTTGGCCGCCATATAGTCCATCACACATTGGATACGGGATGCGTGTTGCCTCGCCGACCGGATCTTGGCTTCCATCTTTTGTATGCGCCGCTGCGCTCTCTCCTGTGGGGAAGAGGTATTTCGCCTCTCCACCTGAGAAGGGCGTTGAGCAGCGGCATACACGGCATAATTTATGTGCCAGATGTCAGCCTCTTCTGGCAGCGCTGTACGAAGTTCAGCGTCCACTCTGGCCAGGTCTTGTGGCCCGGGGGTTTTCAGATGGTGTAACCCCCTTCTGGTACTGAGGCCCTCTGGTATTGGCGGAACGAGGAGTGCTACGTCCTCAACCGGTGATTGTGGCGGCTCTTCGGCCACCTCATTCACCGGTCCAGGAGCAGCCCTCACGTAGCCCCTACTACGAAGGTGGGATACATAGTCACGCAGATTTTGTGGCGTGAAGGCGCTATGCTCTGGTAGCCTCTCACACCACAGAGCATGCATCCGCGCCATGTATCCCCTCCGCGCGGGCTCACTGCTTTCATAGCAATGCTCAAAGTTCATCCCTCAGTTCATCTGTCCACTCAAAGCGTCCTTGGACATTGCCAATTTCGTCAACGGGCGGTCCGTCCGGTTGGGCCCCACCACCTTGCCCTTGACCCCTATCCGCACGGGGTCGATCGTGGGGGCCCTGTCTTCGGCCTGCCGGAACCAAAGTTTAGGGCCTGTGGGTGGTTAGCCCAGCAGGCCCACGACCGACACCAGAGGGGAAGACGCTTTCCCCGCCCGGGTACACTAGGGCTGCCGGTTCGGTTTTGCACCCCAGCTGGAGTAAGTGGTGGCGCTACTCACCAAAGGCTTGATAGCTTATTATTATTATTATTATTATATTATTATTATTATTATTATTATTATTATATTTGACATTCAAAATGCAAATGAGCTGCTTTATTGCAAGAAGAGTGAGCCATGCTTGAAACAAAAATAACAAGGTAGATCATGAAAATAATTATTTTATTGTTTATTCAACTACACACTGCTAATTACGCTTGAAAATTATTGATTCCACATAACGTGTGATAAATCTGTAACGCACGCTAACAGTATGTGAAAACGCTTTAACATCTGAAAAGTGCTATTTTTAACATGTAAATTTTATATAACCTAACTATAATAACGTGTAAATAATTATTATGATATTTGAATTAACTTCATATTTAATATATTAAAAAACAGATTTAACAAAGCAAGAGAAAATAATACTACATAAGTAATCAATTAAAGAAATTATTCAAAGTGACCACCATTATTTTCAATGCAAAGCACATAGCATCTTCTTAAGTTTAGGAAAATATTGCAAATGCTTTTTTATTATGGTTTCTGTTTACGTTGTTAATTTCTTCTTGAATTTTTGCTTTAATGGCCTGAAGATTCTGGTTATGATTAAATTGACTTTGTCTTTTAAAAACCCCGATTAAAAACTATCTAATGGCGTCAAATCATGGTTATTTTGGCTCACTCTTCTTGCAATAAAGCAGCTCATTTGCATTTTGAATATCAAATATGTCGAGAAGTATTTAAGATAGACCTATGTGATATTATATATTTGAAATCGTTTTTACTATGTATATACTTCGATATGCGATGTAAAGCAACGTAAGGCGCGGTTAGTAGTTGGATGGGTGACCGTTCCAACGAAGCCCGCGTCTTCGCCTCACACATCTTCTAGCGGCTTGTATATCAGTGTATGCGCAGAAGCTATGCAACCTTAGGCGAGGGTTGTATAGGAGATATACCATCCTTCGGAGGGGATGTAAAGCCGTCGGTCCCTTGCCTATTAAATGTTAGGCAAGTAAAAGATCCCTACTCTTCTTAAGGGAAGAGGTTCGGCAAAATTCCTGGTTGGGGGTAGCTCGTCTACAGGCGGTGTTAGGCCTCAGTAGCAGAAATAGGCCGACGTTAAATAAATGTATTAAAAAAAATCAAGGGGAAAAGGGCTTCTCGAAAATTCAATAATATATTGGATATTCCATTTTAAAAAACATATATTTATTTTGCACCACGTGACCTATACTTGATATGGTTGTTTTTTTTAATCACGTTTCAATAAAATATAGGCAAGTTCCTACATCTTTAATATGAAACTTTTTTTATATTTTCAATAAATAACAGAAATAAAAGGGGATCAATATATAGTAAATAACCCTGTACAAATAGTCCAATCAATGGAGGATTAGTGAGGGGATGGAAAACTGTAACGCCGTTCTTTGGAGTAATATCGAAAAAATGTCCAAATAAAAAATGTATAACTATAAAATTCTGCATCTTTTTGATCCAATTATTTTTCGTCTGCGACCAATAATTTCCTAGATACAGTGCGCCAAAGTTGAAGGATGATTTGCAATTTTCAACCAAATTATATTTTCATCGCGAATTAGTACGAATATATTTTTTAAAAAAGAGCAATATTTTGTGATTCTGATGATGCCTGATTTGTAAGGATTAGCTATTTATATACAACGAAAGATATTATTTTTTTAAGCGCGCCGCAACCTACTCAAATATGTGGATTTTTTAGTTTATCCATATCTAAGGTCGCTATATGTTTATGTATTTTTGTATAATCGACGAATATATTATATTTTTGCATACATGATATAAAATATATTACTTTTAAGTCGTTTCCATACCACAATTGAGGTACAGTTGATCGGTGCGTTATTTTGAATGTGGTAACCCCAATAGACCTAATCCATAGTCGACATCGAGTTCTAATTCACCTTGCGTCGCTTACGATCGATGATGCAAACCAGAATCGATTTCATTATCGTCATCTTCAGTCTGTTGACTAAAGATGACGACAGATGACAGAATTGTTATTCTGAAATAGGGTTGTCAAAACCGTGCTGATCTAGATGTTCTGCAACGTCGTTTTCATCATCCAAAAATTGGTCGGGTACGCAACGTGTACTACTTTCTTCATATAAAATAATATTCTACTCATCTGGAGTGGAAATATATCAACATATATGATTCCCACCGTGTTGAAAGACATTTTTTTATCGAATAGCTCCAACAAAGGATGCCTTATTGCATTGCTGAAGTTAAAGTTGGAAGAATATAATGACACGGTTAAGCAGGCAGTCGAAGATGTGGATTCTTTAATTGTTCAGACTGCCAACGAAATGTTTCCTTCTTTTTGTTCAGTGTTCGTTGTTGGAGAAGACGTGGATTTGCTCGTGTTGTTGACCTCTGGGGCTGTGAACGATCCATATTTTCGTGTCTGAGGGACTTCTACTATATTTTCCAAAAATGAATATTAACGTTCACAAATAAGGGTTCAAAACGACTGTTTCAAACGGAGAATAATACAAAATAAATTTATACTTACTGTTCGTTTATGCTCAACTGCTTCACTGATGGTACCAGTTGCACGTCGTAACACTATAAATCAAACACAGTAAGTACTAACACTTTCTTAAAATTAAACCTGAAAGGGAATTTTGAAAACACAAGAAAAAGACAATATAAAGTTCAAAAAATATATATTAAATCTCTTTAAAAAAATTATGTTTTACAAAAACGTTCAAGAAAATGTATTGACATACTATAGTCTAAACCGTGTACAACACATGGTGAGGAACGGACGACTTATAATGTACCAAGTACTATCCAATATGCGGCTCATAGCTAACGATTGCACAAAAAGATTCAAGAAAAGTTCAATGATTAAAAAATTTTTGTGGGCTTTTGCTTGCCTGTCTATTGACTTATTTTCAGTTCAATATCAATTTTGATCGCTCCTCGGAGCTTAAAAATGCTTGAATCGCAACGACTTTGAATTATATTTTGCAATTACAATTTCATACGTTCAGGCAAGGTGGTCCTTGCACATATAAGTACATGGTAACTATACTTTATACTATAACTGGTTTAGGGCAAATCCCGTTAAAACCCATCATTTTCCCGTCAAAATCGACTACTAGGAAATGATAGGGATCATTTTCCCGTCAAAATCGACTACTAGGAAATGATAGGGAACCCTTGTCGCTAAAGGCTATTTTCGCTAAAACTCTCGATATACTTTGAATAGAGACTGGATTAACTTTTCCTCATATTTAACACAACGCATGAGTTGCAGTGCTTAACAACGTGGATTCGTAAAAGGGTTTTTAATTAAGTCGATATTTGTTACACTTTCTAAATTTTGATGGTCGGGGCGACATTACGTCCCCGTGCAGCGACATTTACTACACTTTCTATAATTAAACTCCTTGATGAGTTTCTGAAATTTTGCATAAAAAAACGCCTCGCCCCGTAGAGCAAAAATATGATTTAAAATATAAAAACCTCTTCCAACGGCATTTTTACGTGAAGCACGCTTTTCATGCGAAAAGTAGGATTTTGTTACAGTTTCGAAAAGTTTATTGAGGGTTTTGGCGTGTTCTTTAACAGGGCCAGAGATCTCCCAAATTTTTATTTTCAAAAGCCGGCTAGAGGTAACAAGAAGGAAGTGTTCTATTCACCCCAGAGTTTCCGATATAGGGATGCTGTTACGAAGAACATCTTCTTTGTGCATGCCTTCAATGGCTGTGACACTACATCAGCTCTGTTTAATCAAGGAAATATAGCTTAAATACGCAGTTCTATTCTTGAACCCTTTCTGTTGTATATAGATGACCTCACAAATACAGACAAAAGTTGTAAATGTTTATTTGCATATATTTGCAGAAAGGAGTAGTTGTGTTGGTTGAGGAGAAATTTTAACATAACCAGAAATAGCAAGAAACCAGCAGAATAAAGGTAATCCTTACTTGAATGCGAAAAAAAGATGTAAGGACATCTAATCTAATTTTTTGTGACTCTCCTCTAAATTTGTAGATGCTTCAACATTCTGGAGCTATATCACGCCATTTTAAGATTTATAGAAATTTGAAAATCGAGCCATTCATCATTATCTGTACGTGTATGCATGTATGTAGTATGGAAACTCTATAGTGGCAATTCTTGACAAATTCGCTTGACTTTTTTTATTCACTTATATACTACAGTAACTTTATGTTTATCCTGAGCAATTTTATGGAATTTGCAAATCTAAAATAGTACAATATTAAGGATCATATTTTAGATATTGCGTTGCACAGAGCTAATATTGAGGTATGCAAACCACGAGACTGTGTATTGCCCATCGATATCTGCCAATTATGTTGATTAACAATTATTGGTTAATAATAATTTTAGAGAAGCATGCATTTTTGCAAGAACAATGCACTTTCAGTAATTTATTGACATGTTGCGGAACATTTTGATGCAGGTGGTCAACTTGATATTTATATGGTTTATACAGATTTCTCAAATGTTTTTGGTAGACTGAATCATGCTATGCTACTTGTTACAAACCAGGTGCCTTAGGCTTAATATATAATATTCTTTATTTAATTTCCTATTTGAGTAACAGAAGTCTTTTTGTGCAATACCGTGGATTCCAGGCTGTGAATATCACAGATACCTGGGATGTGCCCCAAGGCTCCATGCTGAGGCCTCTACTTTTTGTTATTTTTATAAACGACACCACCGTAAACCTGCAATCTAAAGCGTCACTTTGTGCTTATGACTTAAACTTATATCATGTAATTATTGCTGTTGATGGATGCAACAAGCTTCAAGTTACTAAATGACTGGTGCATACAACATGAGTTTACTCAAGCGCTGTTACATGCTATAGAAGAAAAAAACCATATGACTTTTATGTACCATATATAGTGTATTTAAGGCTCTGATAGATAAACAAATAAAACTATTTTTCCTGTGAATATTTCTTAAACAATTGATGTATTATAATTATTTTTGCCGCATTGTTATCAACAATTATTATTATAAATAATTGCTCAATGAAAAGTTTTATTTTTAAGACAAAATTAAATAAGAATTAATTTTCTTAATACCTGTGTAAAGTTTTACCGATTTTGTAAACTAATTTTACTGTTTTTTATTTGCACCTCGATAACCTTTAAAATGTAATCACCATTATTCCATAATTTTCCATATGTTATTTACATTTGTAATTTTTTTCTCGATACCTGCCTAGCAATATTACATTTCTAGTTCAATTGTTTACTTTCGTCATGTAATTGGATTTGGATTGGAATATTTTATTAAAAGTTAGCTGTATCGTTAGCAAGCTACTAAAATTTAAAGAGTTATTTTGGTGCACATTAACACAGAAAACAAAACATTCGGAGAATTCAACTAATGCTGTTGCTCTGGTCAAACAAGCCAGATCGAAAAATTGTTTATTTTTCAATTTCACACAACATTTAAAACAATGGCCAGATAAATTAACACACAGAACTTCCACATTTCGAAGTCGCCCTGAAAACATTCTAACTGTTAAACGTTATTAATGATCAGAGAGATTGATGTTACCAGCATGAAATGAAGCTGATTCATCTGCGAATTCCGACACAACAAATACACTTACTATCTGGAACAATTTGTATTAATTATCTTTATTATAATTAATGCTAAATTTACTGCGTGGGATGATGTGCTGTAGCAAGGCTTTATTAATGAATTTTATTCGGGAATCATTTGGTCTATCAGAGAAGTTATTAGAAAATGAAATTAAACAGGATATTGATCCTGATTGTAATTTTCAGGAAATGAAAATAAAGTGAAATGTGACGAAACTGAGTTAATTCGATCATTTAGTTGGGATATTAGTACGCCTTGATTAATCATGACTTGAGAATTGAATTCGACTAAGTAGATATAGATATTAGAGATTTATATTTGACAGCTACCTAATGTAACCTCCTTTCTCTTATTCTTTATTTTTGGGAAACAAATGAGGCAACATATGCGAACGCCTAGCTGGTTTTAGCCAGAGCAAAGAGTCGTAGATTCGGAGCAATTGTAAGAGATGTGGAACTTACCCTCTCTGAATGTATGATATAGAAGGCAAATTTTTGTTTTGTTCGATAAAAGGAGACAATGAGTAATTGTTATTGTTTTGGGTACCATCTACAGTTGATAATTAGTTGAGTTGTCTCTTTTTTCCATAAAACCAATCTCCTATAGATGAAACTGAAATTGTTGGTAAGGGAAATTTTAAAAATGTGTAAAATGATATATATATACAATATATTACATAAATAAATAAATTTTAATATGCAGTTATTTGAAATATAATTTTAGGTTACATTTTATGTTAATAAAATTGTATTAGTGAAAAAGAATAATTTAATAAAAAAATAATAATAATAATAATGAACATGATACTAACCTCCTAGATTTCCAGACTAAGTATAATTCAGGCACCAATTGTCTCGTAGAGCATTCAATCTGGATATCTTTGGCACTTTTTTCTTATAAGACAGCGTTTTTGAAAGGCACTTTAGGTGTAAAGATTGTAGAATAGTTTATAATCTATTTGATTCTTGTAATTGATACAAAATCGAAGGCTTAAGCGCCTTAAGAAATGCAGAGAAATATTATCCAACCATGCGGCTTGTAAAAAGTAATAATCGCAAACGTAAATGCAAAATTACGTAAAATTAAACGTAAATGATATAATACTACTTAATACGTAAAAGTAATTAATACGTATTACTGCTTAATACATAAAAGTAAATATAGATTTGTAAGTAAATTTAAAGTGAATGTAGAATTAAATTTGAATTTTTTATTTGCAAACTATAAATAATAAACAATGAGACAGAAAAGAATATTTTATTACCATGTAGTATTTTAATTACTGATTGAATTAAAAAAAAATTAATTTAATTTATTTAAAAAAATTAAAATTACTTATAAATTAAATGTACCTGGTTGTGTTAAACACAACGAAACGTGGATATAAATGTAATATAAAATACTGAGGACCGCATAGTTAAAGTTAGTAGACAGTCAGATCAAATTCGGCAGGCAAATGATCACTTCGTGATTTTAACTAATAGGGTAAACTATTTTGTTACAATGTGAATGCAATACGGTACCAATATACAAACTTGAAAAATATAGTTTTAATGAATTGAAAGCTAAAATTGTACGGCTGTTGCCATCTGTTGATGGGCCACTTAAGCGCACATGTTGCTTCTTAAGTTTTCTACGCACAATTAAAATAATGATAGGTATACAATCGATAAAAGGAATCTTTAATCAATAATAGTTTGACATTGATATTAGTTGCATACCACAAATGAGATAGTTACATTGCAATTTGTATACATAACCGATATTACGAACTGTCGTAATAAATTGTTTACAAACTGTATTGCAAAGATCCAGTAAATACATTACATCATATACTATACAGTACATAACAGGAGAATGAGAAAGTTTGAAAGGTAAGAAAAGTAACTACATATACATAGTAAACAAAGTATAAAATGAAATATAAAGGAATGTAAATATTTTGTAGGCTTGTAGACAATTGGTTCTGAAGTGCTGTAAAAGAGGTACATAATTTAGTGTTAAAAATATGACTGAGTTCCCAATATACAAAAATAGGTATATAAAACAATGTGAAGTAAAGCAACGTCAGGCGCGGTTAGTAGTTGGATGGGTGACCGTTCCAACGAAGACCGCGTCCTTGTCTCATACATCTTCCAGCGGCTTGTATACCAGTGTGCGCTGAACCCATACAACCTTAGGCGAGGATTGTATAGGGGATATATCATCCTTTGGAGTAAAGTCGCCGGTCCCTAGTCTATTAAATGTTAGGCAAGTAACTACTTCCTACTCTTCTTAAGGGAAGAGGTTCGGCAAAATTCCTGGTTGGGAGAAGCTTGTTACAGGCGTCGGTATTAGGCCACAGTAGCGGAAATAGGCCGACGTTAAATAAATGTATTAAAAAAATAATGTGAAATAATTTAGCAGTTATACATAGAAAATTTCTGATAGATGAAACAGTCTCACTTACAAGAATTGAATCAAAATACTATACAGATCGTGCTAAATATAAGTAAAATACCAGTTATTATATAACATTGTTAAATGGATATAGGCCATATAACACTAATGACCGTAATAAAAATAAAAAATACGACTTACATATTTTTAATAAATCTTTGTTAGTAAATTTATAGCTCAAAGATGTTAACCTTACATTAACTACAGGCCGCGTGAATTCTGTGTACCTAGAAGAAATAAACATCGAAGAAAGTAAATAACCTTCACAAAATTACAAAAAAAATCACGTAGTTGCCCGGTTAATTGGACGTTGTTACATAATATCGCCAATGAAATGGGTTAAAACTAAATTTGGTTGAATTTTTTGTTCATATTTTCATCAATTTCAATATTATATACCAAGGTCCAATACGTAAACAAAAATGTGACGTTTTATTCAATATATTTTCAGTGATTTGTTGAAGAGGGTTCTAATCTAAAAAAAGTTACTATTTTTTTTGAGTGAATATTCTGAAGCCGCTTCAATTGATTGCAGGCAAATTTTTCAATTTAGTGGCCCCTATTATAAATTTTTATTATAATACTAGAATATAAAATTTTTAATTTTCGTCGCTTCCACTTCAACTACCTAGAAAAAAATCGGATGGACCACTGAGAAAGCTTGTTCTTTCAAACAAAAAAAATGTCCAAATCGTTTCAGTCATTACGAAACTATTTGTGGACATGCAGTAAAAAAGCCGAAACCAGACAAAGACGAATAAATATTTTCAACCCCTAATTTATTGTGTTTCTTACTCGATAACGCGAAACATTGTTTTTTTGAAAAAGTCTATGATGTGAATTGTATAGAATTTCTAAATCTATCAAATTGATTTTTCAAAAGCAAAGATAAAGCGATTAAATGTCACCCCTTTTTTCAATATGGCGGACAACACTGGGGTTGCAACACCCCATAAACTTAAATTTAGGCATAAACATTCTACATGACACTTCAAAACCAACACCTACGGCGAGTCCTTTGCAAAATCCCATGCACTGTTATCTGAACAGTATTAGCTAAAGATCATCAAAATATTTATTTACGAACACCTGCTAGAAGGAAAATCGAAGGAGTTTATTTTGCGTAGAGTGTGAAGTACTTTCTACTTTTCACACCTCTACTCTACACAACTATTGGAAAGTCACGTTTTTGGATCATCTTCAAAAGACTGAATGTTTGGCTGAAGTTTCTTCAGTCTTTAAACAAGATTCTGATTTAAATGACATCACTCCTGCTGAAGACTCATTTCTACTGGAACTGTATGGCATTTTCACTGAAGGCGAAGCCTTGCATTTCCTCAGATACCAATATTCCAATAGGTCTATAACCAAGGGCAAATTCAATCTAGATATTTTTGTAGATTAGTAGTTGCGCCCCGACATTTCTTGAGGACACACCATCAAATTCAAGCTTGATTTGGAACGCAAAAAAATCCTGAGAAAAATGGATGCGAGAAAGCACAATAAGGTTTGATGCTTTACAAACTTTAAAATAACCAGCTCCAGAGGCGCTCCTGAAATTCATCTCCTACAGATGTAAGTAAAAATCTAGACCACGTTGTTGGCTCAAAGAAAGGGAGCGATGACCAAGAACCTGATTTTGACATAATGCACCTGGCCTGTCGCGAGTGACAAAGCGACAGAAGAAAAATTAAAATCCGTTGCAGGTTCAGTGTCTCAGCGCTTACGCGTTGGACTTGAGATCAGGAAGTTCTGGGTTCGAATCTTGGCTGGGGCATGAATGTTTAGTAACGTTTTAACATGTTACCGAGTTGGTAGCAGTGAACTAAACGGGGTTATGCGAGAGGTAACTCGGCTAGTCACTCTGCCACTCTTGAGTTCGTACCCCATGCGTTATTTCTGCGTGCAAATTTCCGGTTGAAGGACCACCCTTGTTGGGACGTGAGTAACTGAATAAATCGAGCACTTTAAATATATACTTATTTATTGTAAGAACAGGTGGTGGGCGAGCGTGTACACTTTTCCAATATACTTAATGTTCTGTAACATTTTTTGCCTTTTGCGCTGAAGGCGACGAGGACGTATTTTATCTCGTATAGGTACTTAATTAATGCTCACGATACACTTACACATGTATCATGCTAATTCAGATATTTTGTGTCCTTGCTCCGCACAGGTTAGAATTCTTCCACTTGCCCCACTCGAGGGTGCACTAATAGGCCAGTGGCGCCGAAACCTTTATGAGACAAATTAAAATTAAAAAATGAACATCAGCACTCCACCTAAGAAACTTGGTTAGCAATTATTACTGAATTTTGCAATATCGTGACAATTTATGTGCATTCATATTTCTAATTTAAGCACTGATAATAATTACCATAATGATGCAACACATCATTTTGTTACATTATTTTCAGGAATGAGGATCATTTTACAAATTTCTGAAACTTACTAGATATAAAATTTAATCACATTATTTCAGGTTAGCTGTAGTTTCCATATGGTGGGGTGTGTGAGTCGGAAAAAAGCCAAAAATTGTAAATATTTTGAGGATGCTAAACACGATAGTGCTGGTAGAATTTCTCTTTGGAGTTGCCCAAACGGCCAAAAATCACCTCCAAAAGGGGTTAAGCGCTCATTACATTTTCAATGGTGAAACTTAACGCACTCCTCGTTTTAGAGGTGCAAAACACGGTAGTGATGCTGAGGGGTTCTTCCGACCCCCTATAACCCCTCTCTCTCTACCGGCTAATAAACATCCCAGAAATAGGTAAAAATCTTTTTTTTATATCACCGGCAAAATACTTGTAACGCCCGTTTTCGAGGACGTTGATGCTGAATATTTTTTCCAATCCCCTCTAGCATCTTTAACGGCTAAAAAACACCCCCGAAAGTGACGAAAAACTTTTTTATATCATCAGTAAAATGTATGTACCGCCCGTTTTTGGGATGCTGGGCACGGTGGTGATGCCGAATGTTTTTTTACCCCCTCCAACCCCGCTAACAGATAATAAACACCCTCGAAAGGGGTGAAAATCTTTATTTGTAAAATATCAGCAGTAAAATTCAAGTACCGCCCGTCTTCGAGAATTTTGAGCACGGTGGTGATGATGAATGTTTTTCTGACGAGAGTACATTCAGTTACGCGGGTTCCCGAGAGTACAGCATTCCGCGCAGCTTCCAACATCTGTTCGCGCCAAGAAGTGGACTAGCGGCAACCGCGCCTCTGCTTTTACTCTAGCTTCTCCACGTGCATCTGTACCGCAAGACGTGCATTCCTTAACTTTGGCGAGTATGCTCCGGACTCTTTACCAGAAACTTAGTTTTTCTAACGGCAAAAATTTGATTATTTATCATTTTTATTCTAATAAGTGGCTGCTTGAAAACCTCAGAAAACGGAAGTGCCAAACCAATTGAAAAATTGAAATCTCTCGCTGTAAACTCGGTAGCTTTAACATGTAGAGTTTTTTGTACAAATTGTCGGACGAGGATTGTCAAAATACTACAGCGAAAGGTGAAAATGACCTCCCTGAAGTGGAATGTAACGAGACTAACGATATTGACCAAATATTGTTGAATTTCGTACCGGAAATTCAAATTAGCGATTCTGACATAGAAACGGCTGTGCCTATGACGTCGATGATTGTGATGTTCATTTCGAAGAATATCAACCATGTAATTATACTTATAAGAGACGTAGGTTAAATTAATGTGGATAAGGTATGAATGAAAAAAAAGTGTTGTATGCATGTTTTATCTTTATGTATAACGTCTATAATTTTTCTTGTGAGGAAAGCGGCTGCAACAATTTAGTTAAGGTTATTTGTATGCATCAATATACATTTTTCTATAATTTTTTGTGATAAAATAAATTGTACTTATCAATGATTTAATAGGCCTATTTTTGTAAGTACTCGATTACCTTTTTCAGCTAAAGGGTAAAAAACAATTATATATATAAAGACAATTATAATCACGGAGAGAAGCCGTGCTCAGTATCCTCGAAAACCGGCGTTACGTACATTTTGCAGGTGATATAAAAAAACGATTTTCGCCCATTTCGGGGCTGTTTATTAGCCGTTAGAGGGGTTGGAAGAGGTCAAAAAAATATTGAGCATTACCACGTTGTTCAGCATCCTCGAAAACTGGGGGTACGCTAAGTTTCACTGGTGGAATACATGTGATAAGCGTTTAAAAGCTTTTGTGGGCGATTTGAGCATCCTCGAAAACGGGGGGAGGTACTCTTGTTGAATAGTAAAATATTTGCAAGTTCGTTCGACTCACACACTCTACTAATATGTATACATCCTATGTTAGCCCAAAACTAAATTGGTCATATTTTGGCCAAATGCGCATGAAAATACTGTGTATGCTAAACCAGTCTGTAGCTATAATATATTAGATTATCGCTAGTGTTTAAATCAAAATCACCTATATAATATATTGTACATCGAAGTCACGAAATTGTATTATAGTAAACACGACTCGTCAGTTATTAATTTCAGCACAAACAAGCTTCCACAAAGTTAACTTTGGATGAAATGGTCCGTGTCGAGTTAATCAAACCTTTGCACTCTATCACGTCCGCCTTCTCAAATTAACTCGTGAACGATTTCATCTTACCTATGCAACTTATAATAGCTATCGAAACTTAATTGATAAGTTCAACAAACACATTAAATATACAGGTTCTGCGTACGTACAATTTTAATCCAATAAAAAGACTTAAAAGAAAATGAAAGATAGCATTTCGTTAATATATGAGAACCATTAAAAATGCTGAGAAGATACTTTTCTTAGGTTCTTCATAGTGCCATCTGGACCGTTTTTATATTCAACGAAATCGATATAAAACCAAACTAATAAATAAGTCATTTAATTTGAATAAATGTTAACATCTCGGTTTGTAGGACTGATGGTATCAGTTAGACATCGTCTTAAGTCTAACACTAAATACTCTCTTAATTAACCTGAAAGGGAATTTTGAAACACAATTATATTTGTAGATCGAAAATATATATTGTTCTTTTAAAAATGTTTTTTACAAAATCTGAAGAAATGTGTATGATGATGTTAAAGAACACGCCAAAACCCTCGATGAACTTTTCGAAATTGTAGCTAAAACCGACTTTAACTTCGGGAATTTGGAAATAAAAACCCGTTTACGAATCCACATTGTTCAGCACTGCAACTCATGCGTTGTGTTAAATATGAGGACAAGTTATCCGGTCTCTAGTCAAAGTATTTCGAGAGTTTTAGCAAAAATAGCTCTTAACGTCGAGGGTGCCCTATAATTTTCTAGCAGTCGACTTTGGCGAGAAAATGATGGGTTTTCAGTGTATTTGCCCTAAACCGGTTCCTCAGTGATTCGGTGTCAAAAAAGTATAGTTACCATGTACTCAGATGTGCATGGGACCGCCTTGCCTGAATGTATGAATTTATAATTGCCAGAATATAATTCAGAGTCTTGCTATTCAAGCATTTTTAAGCTCAGAGGAGCGATCAAGTTTGATATTGAACTGAATATATGTAAATAGACAGGCAAGCAAAAGCCCACCAAAATTATAAACATTGAACTTTTCTTGAATCTTTTTGTGTAATCGTTAGCTATAAACCGCACATTGGATGGTAGTTGGTTACATTATGCGTCATTCCGTTACTCACTATGTGTTGTACACAGGCCAGACTATAGTTTGTCAATACATTTTTCTTGAACGTTTTGTAAAACATAATTTTTTGAAAATATTTAATATATGTTTTTGAACTTTATATTGTCTTTTTCTTGTATTTTCAAAATTCCTTTTCAGGTTTAAATTTAAGAAAGTGTTAGTATTTACTGTATTAGATTTATAGTGTTACGACGTCCAATTGGTACCATCAGTGAAGCAGTTAAGCAAAAACGAAGAGTAAGTATAGATTTTGTATTATTCTTCATCTGAAACAGTCGTTTTGAAACGTCATTTGTGCACGTTCAATATTCATTTTGGAAAGTATAATAAAAGTCCTTCAAACGTGTAAAGATGGATCATTTACAATAACAATAGTCTGGCCCTTGTACCACACATGGTGAGGAACGGAACGACAAGGACAATGTCTCCTACTATCATCCAATGCTTAGTTTATAGCAAATGATTACACAAAAATATTCAATATATAAATTCAATGTTTATGAATATGTGGGCTTTTGCTTGTCTCTCTATTTACGAATTTTTAAAAAAAATTATCATAGTGATAATTTCGAGCGCTCTTCTAAAGCTTAAAAATGCTTGAATCGCAACAACTTTGAATAATAATGTGGCTTTTATACATTTATACGTTCAGACAAGGCGGTCCCATGTACATGGGAGTACATAGTAATAAAACCTTTTTGTCACCAAATCACTAAGAAACCGGTTTAGGGCAAATACATAGAAAACACATTGTTTTTCAGCCAAAAATTGATTGCAAAATTCCACCCTCAAAAAATTTTGTCTTTCACGCCAAATTCCCCGCAAAATTTTGACTAGAAACCCATATTCCCTCTCCCCTCTTTATATTTAATAAGATGTATGAGTTGCAGTGCATCACAACGTCGGTTGATAAAAAGACGGGAATAAAAGTCGGATTTCAAAAAAGCTTCTAAAATGTTGGTGGCCGGCGCCCCGTTACGCCCCGTGCAGCGACATTTATGGTACATCCTAAAATTTCATCGCTGCGGGACGTTACACTCCACTGAGCGAAATTTCTATTTTTACATAAAAGACGCACCGAAGAGCGAATCTTTCTAACACTTCCAAAAACCATCCTCCGACGTCATTTTTATGTGAGCACGAGTTTCAAGCAATATATTCGTCGGATTTCGTTATAGTTTTGAAAAATTTCTCGAGGGTCTGGGGTGTTATTTAACAAAATGACCAATCCATTTAATGTTTATAATAACTTTTTTAGGGTTCAGTGAAAGCAAATTAAAAAACACATTTGAAAGGCGAAGAATGAGAAATTTTCAGTCAAATATTGTTTTGGTCAGTCGACTTCCATTCATTGCAATACATTGTTCCAAACGTTTGCGAACATTTGCTTTGACCATTTTAAGTGTGATCTCTAGGATGACGTCACTACATTACGAATATTTCTTTTCACATTTTTGAAAGTTGCGTAATTACATCTTGCTCTTTAGTCAGCGGATATCTCCCTCGGTGTCCTAGAAACTATTTTGAGAACATTTTAATGTTTATTTTAATTCTGAATATATATAGGATTGTAGGTTTTCTAATAAACACTAGGTATAATATTTTAATTATCAATAGATATTTTAGTTTCAATGTCTTACACAGCAAAAATATAATCTAATTATTTTGTAAGATATCTGTTTTCTTTTCACATTCATTGTATTTTAACTGACTGATCTTAATGTCAGGATCAAAATGGGACCATAAGCTGAGACAAAAATGAGCTGCTCTAAATAAAAATCAATTTCTCACAGAAAATAACTAATACCCAAATGGAGAACGTGTACTCTGCACATTTAAGAACGCGTTATTATTACATTTCGGCGATAATGTAAAACACATTAGCACTAAAATCCTAAATAATGGACGTAAAATCCATTCAGCAATTAAGGCTGTGGCAAATTCTTCATTGATAAACGGGCGTAAAATAGAATGGATGAACCATTTAACGGGATTCCAGGACCCAAAGGTTTCGATTTTGTGTTTAACGTAGATGGAACTATATTTAGCCCATTGGCGTACACATAGTTTTAATTTAAAAAACGAATGAAAGCCAATAAGAAGAAATAAAGGAAATTTCGGTATTCTAGTTTCCCGATCAAGCCACATAAATGCAGGTAAAAGTATTCTTAAATAACATTCTGAAACGAATTGGAACAATTTTAAGACCGAAAAATTCAATTATATTGAAAGACTTGGGTATCACACGTATTTACCTTAGGGTTGAAATAGTTCCTTCCACGCACAGATTGCCTTCATATGGATTGGAGAAGACATTTCATCGAAAGATGAGAGGAGAAACAACGAGGGTCTGATATGCGTAGTACACATTTCACTCGGGTTTCTTATCTCGGGCACTCCACGCTGTTTGTTACGTCACTACTCCCGCAAAGTTTATTATATAAAAATTTCAACATTGTATTGAAATGATAACGCTAAAGTTTATCGTAAATATCAATAATAGAAAACTTAACAACTGTTTAAATATCGTTAAAAAATATGTTATTAAATTGAATCATAATAATTCATAGTTGTAAAAGGAAGGCAGGAGTAGGATAAGACAGGAGAATTGTTTTTTTTTAAATTATATTTGTGAAGTCTTAGAATTGTAAATGTTTTAAATGTTTTTTGACCGCCTACGCCTTCCAGGTCACCTGGATGATCTTCTTAAATTTAGGAGATCTAGATGTGCCTGAGTAAGGAAAGGGGCTCTACATATTATAATGGGAATCGAACAACTTGAGAGGAAAGTATAGTAACGTAATTAATTTTTTTCTTCCATGTAATCGAGTTGCACCTTTGTATTCAACATTTTATCAAAAGTGTCTTATAAAAATTAGGAAGATTTGACCTGAAGTACAAATTATTGTTTAAATTTTTAATTATCTACCGACAAAGTTATGATAGTTTTTTTTAACATTTATTTAACGTCGGCCTATTTCCGCTACTGAGGCCTAACATCGACGCCTGTAGACGAGCTACCCCCAACCAGGAATTTTTCCGAACCTTTTTTCTTTCGAAGAGTAGGTACCTTTTACTTGCCTAACGTTCAATAGACAAGGGACCGGCAGCTTTAGATCCTCCCCGACGAATGGTATATCCTTTACATAATCCTCTGTCCGTGCATGCTCTGATAATAAGCCGCTGGAAGATGTGAATCGGGAACGCGACTCTCCTTGTGAACAAGAGGGATACTTCGGTGATAAAACAAATAAATAATATTTTGGAGCGTGGTTTGAAACATTTGGGAGTATCTCGTGCACTTTTATAGTTTAAGAAGTCAAAAAAAACTTTGATTTCACTGTTTTGGTTAGGCTCAAAAGTTACACCCTATATATGATTTTTGTAGATCTTCTTGGAATTATAATACTTTTTATTAAACGTATTTATTTAAAGTATTCAAACAAAATTTGTAATGGAGTTTGAAACAAAATATTTTATTTAACAAGTTGGGAATAAGATAACTATTCCACAGCCAGAAATTTGTCCATAAAATGAACTATTAAGAAGTAAAAAAATAAATGTAAATGAATAAAATAGACGAATGTAATTAAAACCGAAAACGGCCTCAAGGTACATTTTACTTGACGTGGCAAGGATATAGCCTAGTGATCTTGATTACAGGGAAATAAGCGGTGCTCAAAGTACGGAAGCTAACTAGATGGAAGGCAGTAAAATATTAGTTGGAAACCTACAGATACCCTAGCAGTATCACTTATTAGGGTAAACACACGCGCGCGAAGATGTATAACACGAAGTATTCACTGAAGAACTGACATGCTGGAGTTTAGACGGGGATAGTACCTCGCCGGGACGTTTTTCCTTATTTTTACTTTTGTTTGTCGTGCTCCTTCCGCTCTTTCGGCTAGGAAGCGATTTTCGCATGGAGAACGGAATATTTTTTATATGGAAATTTGGGCATCGATAAGGGGCATCTTTTGCAATGGCTATTGAGTTATTTAGAACTAACTGCCAGGCTAAGACGGATTGTCGTGTATGTGGTCCGGTAATGTATCACAAAGGCTTCCACTTCGATCTGAATGGCAAATAGGTAGAGCCTTTGAAGTTAACCCGAAAGTTTACGCGAGAGCTTTAGCGTATAAGCACTTTGTCTGCAATTTGTTAAAAGGAAATAAGTTTTGATGAAAAAAGTTATACTTCGGAACGTCGAGTTTATGAGTTTACTATTGAAATTAGCTAATTTGAAAGGATGTGAAATTGATTTAGACCTTGAATAATATTAATGAAATTTAATAGAAATAAAAGTTAAATGTTGTGAATATGGATTTGTGAGGAAATTTATACGTGATTGAAGTTATGTGGGAGCTTTATTTTTTACGGAAATATTTTGTAATGATTTGACTGTTAAATTATTAAATGAAAAGTTTGAAAGCTACTAGAAGAATTGAAAATTATTTTGAAAATTATGAAACTTTTGAATTTTATTTTTTCATTTATGCCCGAAAGGTACTATAATACTTGTGAACACGAACAAGCCTCGTGGGTTCGAAAAATAAAAATTTGTTTGCTTGGAAGTTATTAGACTGAGACTCTAGGGGCCTGCGCGCTACAAATTTAGTAATATAAATTTATTTGAAAACGTAGTCGGGGAGGTCGCTCTTAAGATGCCGGACAAGGTCAACAACTACACCCTGTATAAGTCCCTTTAATTTGGCTTTGCTTTAAATGTATGCATAAATCTTCCAAAAGTCACTTTAGGCACTTTAAAGTTTATGGTAGGGTCAAAGACTACACACTGTATATGACTGATGTCAGTTATAGCACTTTTAGTTTAAACAAAATTAGAATTTTTCGATTTAGAAAGTTTTTATTTGGTCAGGGTCAATACTTCACCCTGTATAACACACTTCTTGATAATAAAACACTTTGTTTAAATCGAAACGAAAGATTTATTTATTTAAAATAAAATATCAAATATCAACATATAGTTCACTATATAAAATTAACAAATGGTAGATATTAAATTTTCTCGACACTAAAATTCCTACTTGGGAATTCAATGAATGAACAAGAGGTATAGGCCAGTCGTCATAGGGTCAAATCTGGGGGGCACCTTACAAAAATTTCGAACTTAATGAAACTTTGGGATATTGTTTGCGATTGTGTGTCCAGTAGTGCTACACCCAATTTATCCAACAAAAAAAACCTGTGAAATTTTGGGAAGGGGCGAAAATTCCCAAAATTTTTGCACTTTTTTCTGTTTTTTTTTAAATATTTCGAAAACGGTTGATTTTAGCGGACAACTTCAACTTAATACATTATAGAGGATTGAATTTCCTGCAATTTGCACGGTAGAACGTATTTTTTTACCCCATAGGTAGCGAGAATTTCGAAAAAGTGCAAAATTTCCAAAATCGTAAAAACTGCTAACAAGGCTGGTTTTCGATATTTATTTTCCATTTTTCAACATATTTAATGGACTTGTGATATCTACTTCAATTTGCATAGGTTCAAGTTTCCACTAGTAGATGTTCATTAAGTTGAAAGAAGAACAATAAAATACAGTATTTTTATATGTAGTATATTAGGGCTCTTCCCCAAAGGGCGCGATCTGGTCGCGAGATCCGAAAGCTTGCGATCTCGTGTTATAGTTATCACATTTGTACTCAGTATATCCCCTCCAAAAGATTCGAAACTGATCGTGACGATCTCGGTGGAACAAAAACGCAGATTGCGCTCTGTGTGGAGGGGATATACTGAGTACAAATGTGATAACTATAACACGAGATCGCAAGCGTTCGGATCGCGTGATCAGATCGCGCCCTGTGGGGAAGAGGCCTTATAGCGATTCTTACTGTCTAATAAAGTAAATCTATAAGACAAATTTTAAAGTGGGTAAATGTAAAGTAAATGTTAAGTAAAATTAATATACCCTAGTATACTTTAACTTGGCGTGTGTATGTATGAGTTAATATTTCCGTACGATTTCATTTTCTCTTGTACACAAAGATCCAGAAATATTGTCCACGTAGACAATGTTTCTGGACTATTGCTTTAACTTTGTGTACAATATGGGAGAAAATGAAATCGTACGGAAATATTAACTCATACATACACACGTCAAGTTAAAGTATACTAGACTATATTTTAGTCGTTTGGCACCATACGGAGTTTCATCTTCTTCACACTCTTCTTCATCGTCTAGCAGTGCATCCATAATCATTTGTTCTTCGTGTTCTCCTTCTGCTTCTTCGTCCTGGAGATCAGGCTCTGGCGAATTTTCTCATGAATGCCCCGAGTAGTTCTTACAAAGGGTGAAGCACCGCAGTCCTGCTTTCTTGCAGCTACAGGCTGCATTGCTTCACCCTTCCTTGCATTTACAAAAGACGATGTTCAATATGTTGTCTGGGGCTCATTACGTGTGGTCCTGATGTGAATGACCCCTCGTCTAGTCACCGACCACCCCCAAACTTACGGTACAATGTCGTTACCCAGCTATGTTTGGACCTGGAGATATGTTCGGAAAATATGGTGGGTGACCGCGTCTTTGGTAGGTGGCAGTCTGGCCAATTGGAATTTAGGTTTGGCTACCGACTTAGTAAAAAATTAGTATCGGAGGTTGTCGAGGGAATCTGGTTCCATGCTCCCTCCATACAGTGCCACCAGAAACTTCTCGCCTGCCTCGGAAATCTTGTAGGGGGTGGCTTCCGAGTCTTTGAACACAGCTACTAGGTCATGTAGGGAAGTGATCTTCTCGTAAATTCTGCAGACCTACTTCTTCCCTTGCCCGAAGGGGATTGAAGTGGTATCACTCTCACTGTACGCAGAAAGAGAATATCTTGTGGGTCGATCTTGCATGAAGCTGGTGAATATAATAATGATGGGGCATTACTTCTCCCACTCTTCACACTCCACACCCGTTCAACGGCTGGGACACAACTGAATTGTCTGAAGTGGGTGGTTCTATTCAGTTATCGGGGGAGGGGAGGGGGGTACTTGAACCTATACAAATGGAAGTAGATACCACAAGTCCATTAAATATGTTAAAAAATGGAAAATAAATATCGAAAACCAGCCTTTTCAACAGTCTCTTACGATTTTGAAAAATTTTGCACTTTTTCGAAACCGGTACCTGTGTGGTAAAAAAATACGTTTTATCACGCAAATTGCAGGAAATTCAATCAACTGAAGTTGTCCGCTAAAATCAACCGTTTTCGGAATATTTCGAAAAAACCGAAAAAGATGCAAATATTTTGGGGATTTTCGTCCCACCATAAAATTCGACAGGGTTTTTTTGTTAGATAAATTGGGTGTGGCACTACTGGACACCCATATCCCAAAGTTTCATTAAGTTCGGAATTTTTCGAAGGTACAAAGTACATGGCGACTGGATTAATATAAAAGTATTTAAAAATATTTAAAAATCACTTAAAAATTAATATGCGCGGTAGCAGAAAAAATATATTTTACTTGTAGTATGGTCCAAGGAAGCAATTATGGGTACTACTGTTAAGTTTTCGCGGAACACTGAAACTAACACACTTTTCACCGAAGAACTGACTTGCTTTAAGCGGTTTACGCTCCTCTTTATATACCCGTCTGGATTTGGGTCCCGACATTCCGTGCGGATCCTATTGCGCAATATTTCACAATGTTTTGGCAAATTAGGGAAAACATCAAAATTAGAAATAGAAAACCTATGAAAGTTTGGTGTTTAAATGGGAGGTTTTTTTTTAAACGAAACTCGAATCTGTATTAGTTTTGGAGTTATTGCATGAAATGGTTGAAATTAATTAAATGAATTTGGTTTAACCCTGTTGAGCAGTATCGAAGGTACTGCACGAATTGTTGAAATGAAATTGAAACTTGTGCAATTGGTATCTCCGAGCTGAATGTTGACGTATTTACCTTTACTTTGATACACAGGAGGGACTTCGGAAGAAAGTTTTGATACTGAATTGGGCACGATAAGTGGACACTTGCTGCGCTTGGATATTGGAATGCGGACTGATCGGAGCTTGTTATTGGAGGTTTTTGAATGAATGAAAGGTTCAGTTTGAATAGAAAGTATCTTGTGAAAAATAGAAGAAATTGAAATAAAATATTTTGACTGGTGGAATAGAAAGTTAAATAGAAGTTGTTGGAAATGACAAAGGGGCTGTATTTTTTAGGACGATCTTTTGTTGGAGAGTTCGAGTCCTAGAATGGGCAATTGACATGTTTGAGAGCTATTAGGGGTGAATTTAGGTTATTTGTGAATTATCGATCGGGTACGAATTTTTTCCAAATTTTGTGTGAAGGAAAGCATGTGATTTTTGATCGGAAAATGTGTGAAGCTTACTTTTTTATTCACGTTTGACATGTTACGCTGTTTGAATGAATTATTTGATAAAATTTTGAAAATTTCTCTATCTCTAAATACTAACCGCACCTGACGTTGCTTTACATTGCATATCGCAATATGTACATAGTAAAGACGAGCATGCTGTAGCCCCACTGTTATGATATACACGAACACTTGAGGCGAGTGGTTAAAGCGTTCGAAAACCTACACTACCACAGTGTTCTTTACTGTTATGCAGTTATTTAGTAATCTTCCCATGCAAAATTTAATTCTAGAGAGAAGAAAATCATTTTTTCATCGCTTTTTCCATTTCCTAAACGTGCAGCACCCATTCCTCAAAATATGGAATCAGGCTCTTTATACTTATTCAAAATGCATATGCATAACTACATATATTTTCTATTTAAATCATACCTAACTCACCGCCATTTCCAAGTTTAAATTGATAATACTTTATCGGATCTACACTCATTTATTACCTCTTTATCAAATGCCTCCACAATGCGGATGATATGGCAATTTATCATCAGATTTAAATTCAGATAAAGCATAATAACATTTACAAAATCACCTTATCTCGCTGCAAGGGTAGTTAAAAAAGCAAATACTGAAAAATCTACTCAAATAACCTTCATGACAAAAGCAAGAATATACCCACAAGCTACTATAAATAATGTATCGATAGCTGCAAGATTAGAAGAGTAGAAGAGTACATCGAAAACTTATATTAAAACCAAGAAACACTGAATAATAGGACAGAATTGCAATTATCAACTTTCTTGATCAATTATTCATACCGCCATATTTTCGGAACGGTCTCACATATTGGGATAAAATTTGGTACAGATATTTCACTCTTTTAGTTCAATCATAAGCTTAATTGATTTAGGAAAATTAAACATCAATCATAAAACTTTTAAAACTATTCATTTTCAAGACTCGGCAGAGTGTGCTTTGTCCGGTCTAGATATGGGACGCCCTGTATAACACTTGCCTCAATTTCCTTATTTCAAATTACAATAATTATGAGACTTTCTTGTTGGTGTCAGTCGTATGTTTAAGTTGAGGTAATTCTTAGCTGGCCCGACGTTATTGTCAGTAAAGTGTAACAAGATTTCAGTTCAAGATTGTTAGTCTAATTATACACATGTAGGCAGTTCCTAAACTAGTTAGAATAGTTGGGGAAATGTTAGAAATGCTTCAGGATTGCTGTCACATACCGGTGATAAATAGTTGTAAATGTTTAAGTTAACGTTATCAACAACTGATTACAAAAACAAATGGATATTAAACTATTATCTATTACAAATCAGTTAATTGGTGTAAAGCGGGCATCGGTTATTACGTTCAGTTAAATTTATTGTTGTTATTTTCGAAATAAGTATATTTATATACAATTGCTAATTCTATAATTTTAATGACTCCAGATGATACCAACTTATGCTCTTATATTCATTAAATATCATGTTTTAAAAAATCCATATAGTTTAACACAGATTCGTACTTATTTTTAGCAGATAAATATAATAATAATGAATTTGTGTACACATGCTCAACACTATCTTGCAATTTTGCTTCCGTTAGACCCCTTGTCGATGCAGCACTGGCTTTGCTTTATGCCTTGGGGTTCAGCTTGTTTGAAACTGATCGTGGCTCGGACTTCACGAGTGTAAATTCATGTCCTGCTGGGATCTGTCAGCCTCTGCTGCACTACGTCTACGAATACCGTGTTTTAAATGCAGAAAATATAACGCCTCTAGTGTAGGTATTTTATGACTCTCTAGGTTTATACGAAAAATAAATCTGGGAACGGTATTACTTTTTAAAACTCATTAATATATAAAAATTGAGGATTGTTCTCCCTGTGTTTCTGAATGACATAACTTTGATGAAGGCTATAGTTTCCACAAATACTAAAACATTGCATGTTACCTATTGCCATTCTCAACACGTCTTTCGACAATTAAGTAGAATCATTAGGATATGGTTGGAACTAAACTAGAATAAGTAACTAACTTAATGCCACAACTTGATCTATTTTGAACTAACTAGTAAAGAAAACTATTTGTGAAGAACTCTTTATCATTGATGTTATTGTTTCCGCATCTTTGTGTTTGCATTGAAGGAGCATCAATTGTTAAGATTTTTTATTTTTAAATTGAAATGCAATATTGATGTTGAGTTTCATCGGTTCTAGACTTTTTTTCACAAAAAGAATTGTGGGAAAGTTAATGTACTGCTTCCCAACGCATTCTGTATGAGTTCAAAGAGGTTCAAGTCTGGCGAACGAGGGGGCCAGTTTTAAGTTCAATTATGTTTGAAAAAGTTGTTAATAGTAGTATCATTTTGGCTGGTATTGAGTAATAAATTTGGATTTTGTTAGCCCAAGAGAACCTTGCTAATACATTCGAAGATTAGAATTTCGATACCATATTACCCATCAGTTTATTAAGGTGACTAATAAAATAGAACGAGAGTTAGAAATTATTGAGAATACGAAGTGCATCAAAATTTATTAAGAACACATAATCGAAGAAAAACATTAAAAGAATTATTCATTGTATGAAGTGCACCGAAATTTATATGAGAGAATATAATCAAGAAAATAACCAGCAGGAAGTAAACCAAATAGAAGTTTGTATATAGGACCACAGGGAAGTATATTGAACAGGAGAAAATAAATATCAAGCAAGTAAGCGTATATAAAGCGGAGGTATTGGAAGAGATAATTTAGAGAAGGCAATACAAAAATAACTGAAGGAAAACTATAAGTAGATAAGTAGCAGAGTTTTGGAAAGGGTACATATGAATAGATAAGTAGCCGTTCAACAGTAAAAGTATATAAGGTCTGGGATTTTGGAATCTGGGAGCTGAGGAAGAATTAAGTCTGTCAAAGAAAGTCATAATAATAGTGCAGTGAAGGTTGTAGTTAAAATGTTCCCTGATTAGGAATACATTTGAAATTAATTTTAATAACTGTCAATTATTTGTTCTAACCTAAAACGCAATTCAATTTTTATACTTTACCAGAAATTTCCAAAACCGTAAGAGAAAATTTTCTGAAGTTTCAAGTGTCAACGTTTTGGAACATGTTGGTTTGTGTTATTCATTATTTGTTTGTTAGATATGTTGCCAGTGACAAGTAGTTTCTTTTGTTGTATAAATATATAATATTTTTTACAATAACAACTTATTAGAGCAACTTGAACTCACCGTGAGAAAGAGTAAACAGATTAACTCGAAATAAGAGTTAAGAGATTGCTAAGAATATATTTATAACAATACTATATATATACACAACTTGATCTATTGTGAACCAAATAGTAAAGAAAACTATTTGTGAAGAACTCTTTATCACTGTTGTTATTGTTTCCGCATCTTTCTACTTGCATTGAAGGAGCATCAATTGTTAAAAAATTTTATTTTAATATATATATATATATATATATATATATATATATATATATATATATATATATATATGAAAAATACTAGGTTCTCGGGTTGAACCGCGTCTGAGATTGTTAATGTCTCGACGTTTCGGCTCCCGTTTTGGAGCCATTTTCAAGAGAAAAAGTGGGTCAACAAAAGAGTGGGTCAAAGAAATCTGGGGGAGTAAGCAGATTGAGCCCCGGAATCGAACCAGTTCCATGAACTCCTAGCATTAGCATAGCAATTTTTTGTTGACCCACTTTTTCTCTTGAAAATGGCTCCAAAACGGGAGCCGAAACGTCGAGACATTTACAATCTCAGACGCGGTTCAACCGAGAACCTAGTATTTTTCATATATATATATATATATATATATATATATATATATTGTTATTATACATGATTTGCAGGAAACAACTACTCAGCGGGCAAATACCCCGACCTGCATTGAATTATACCTTACAAATCATGAAAGATTGGTAGCCAATGTATATATATATATATATATATATATATAATGTTGTTTTTCTGTTTTCGCGGGTGTTAAATGAAGTGTTATTGTACTTCCGGGTGCTCCCCCGCGTCGATGGTCGCCTCCTCCAGGAGTCACGGTTGTCTAAACGACGTTTCTTCAGGTTCTCACTAAAAGCTGCCTACTGCTGCTCCTCGTTCTCGAACTGAACTGAACTGAGTTCAGTTCGAGCAACGACACAAGGATATGCAACAAGTACTACGTTCCAACAAAAATTTTAATTTAAATTATGAACTTCGCCCACACGAACTTCACGAAACCCTGAGATAGAGCTTATTTTCAACATCCATTACTTACAATAAACATCAACAATAATATTTTTACCCTAGTAGAATTTCAGATTACTTCCGGTATATATTGTTTTCTTGAAATGTTTTCTTAATCGCCTCTCAAGTTAACGAAGTAACCCCCTGGAAGATCTCAAGGATCTTGTGCTAGGCAAAGAGAGACGAGGCCCTACAGTTTAATGTGGACTCCGAACCACTCTTGGAGCAATTTTTTTAATGAAAAATTGTTTCGCCTTGCGGGAATCGAACCTACTTCGCTAGGCAACTGAGTTGAGCTACTATATATTAAAACATAATATTTCAGTCGCAAGCTCCTCTATAAAATCCTTATTTTACTATAAGGAATGTAACCAGACTGCAACCAAGAGCTACTCTCCGGGCTATGTGCCCCGCCGAGCGCTGAATTACAAGTTACAAGCCTGGCTAGTTAAGTGTAATAATCACATATTACCAACAAAACGCTAACGCTTCGATTGCAAGAAACACCAGCCGAAAGACTGATCTTACTTAAAGAGGATCTCGTGCCAGTCGTCCTATACCACTTGCAGACTGCAGTTTCGAGCTGTTGTCTCTCGTCAGAGCAAGGTAGGCATATGATGAACAACACGAGGATCCCTTGACTATTTGGTACATCTCAGTATTTTTACGGTATATATATATATATATATATATATATATATATATATATATATATATATATAAATTGTTAAAATGGCGTATTATATATAGAATGACATTTTGAGGTTGCAGTCAGAGAGAGAGAGTAACTTTAAAAAAAGATCGTTCCTTGAAATGATTCATATTAATAATGAAACAAATAGCTTAAATAAAAAATCTGTTGCGGTTATCGATGCACTTGAAGTCTGATCGTAATACATAGCTTATCCCAACTGATAAATAATATAGTGCACTGCGAAAGCGAATTTAAAGTGATATGCAGCTAACTCTAAATAAATTAAACTTCGTAGTTAGAGCAGTGGTGATACCACAGATTTTTACAGAGGGAACGGACCTATTAATTCAACTAGTACGCTTTCAAAATATTTAAATAGAGGACTAAAAAATATCTGAAATAATGAACGATTGAGATTCATTTAATCAATAATTGAAAGGGTTAAGCCATGGACAAATTCTTAACTGACACTCCCGAATCCGATACTATTGAAAGTACATACACTCCATTACTAGGCTACAGAATATACAAGGTGTTTCATAATTGAATGCTGATCCTAAAGAGCGATAATCCTTGGACGATTTTAAGAAAAATTCTTTATATAAACATAGGTCCGCAACCGCTTTATTTCTGAGATTTAACAAAAAAAATCAGTTGTCCCCAATATCTCCGCTTTTTTCAATTTTGATACATGCAAAGTACGCATAAACATACATTTTTTTTAGGAAATAATGTTTTTTTAAATTTTCATCAGTGGCGTCCCTGTACAAATTATACACATCTGCTTTTATAAATAAATATTATTTTTATATTTGCGGTTTATCTTGTCATAAAATGGTCCCTTGACTTTTTTTCGTCCGGCGGACGGTTTTCGGTTTAAAAAATAAAATACACTCATTTGCTTGTCCCTATGCGAATTCAGCCATTAAGGAGTAGAATAATTATCTTGTAGGTTAGAAACATCTAGTATGCTAAGAATACATTTCCTTATTTGATGAACGTAAACAATTTTAACACGTCTTTGTCAGATACGTATCTTGTGACATTATTTATGTTATAAAACTTGTTTATTAGCCAAAAACATGGTAAGTTTTGCAAATACCGAATCAGGAGACATACATTACTTGTATGGACTTGCTGATGGGAACGCATAAAAAGCCAGGTGACTGTATCAAGAGCGCTTCCCAAATAGAATTTTTTCTGATGCTTGGACGATTTCAAGCACCTATAGAAGGTTATAAACTAAGAATATTTTTGAGTAAATGCGATTTTAAGCCTGCGGGAAGCATTTTATATAACAATTTGACAAGCGGTGCTTTTAAGGGTTTATGACTCCGCTGAATCCGAAAATGTCTATTGTCAGATCGAAAAATGGATCGGAAGCCATGAATGAATATAGGACGTATCAGGGGGTTGTCGACACTGCTAAAAAAATTTAATAATTCCCTAGTCAAATACCCAACCGGAAGTCGCTCGTTAACGATGGCGACTAATATGGCGGATATGTTTGTAATATGGCGAATATGAATATGTGAAGAGAATCTAGGGGGTATAGGGGGTTTTCGACACCGCTAAAGCCAAATTTAATAATATCCTACTCATATAGCCAACCGGAAGTTTGTAATTTAAGATGGCGGCTATTCTTATAGGATTATGTGTACTACTGGCATTGTTTGCGCTCAAGAAAGAAAAGTCAACACATTCAGGAAAAGTGATCAGATTTATTACTTATCTAGGACGAAATACAGTAAAAAATGTATGAGTTTAAACTGTTAAAACTAAATAATGGGTCACATTGTCATGTTTATGGCATGTTAGAAATAACTCATGTTTATGGCATGTTAGAAATAACACTGAAGCGTTAAAGACTCTTAAGACTAATTGCACGTCTCTAATCAAGTGGCACTTAAAATGCAGTACAGGTACAAGTTTTAAAATATTTGAGACTAGTAATTACTCAATCTTGTTTACGCATCGTACGTTGGAGGTACTGCAGGTGCAATGCTTTAGACAAAGCAAATTACTTTACCGGCATCCACAGGTCCGGGTAGTGCATCCCGCCTTGCACCCACAAGTTAGAATGTCCTTGCAAGCTTTTGAAATTGATTCCAATGTTGTGAGAACCGGAACAAAATTCCCATCTACAGCTTACCATCCCATTTCCCGAAGGTTCGGTAAGGGAAGAGCATTTTAGTGAGAGATTTGCGATATAGGTACCAATCACCATATCTTATAGCTTTTATGAACATCAGAAGCGTTGTAACCATATCCATATAAGACCACTAGTAAGAAAAATTTGCGCTCTTTTCTAATTTTGAAGCAAAGAAGTTTACCAGTGACGATTGATTCCTTTCATTTTGGAAATATAAGAGAATTGCAGAGGGGTTAGACGACATCGACATGAACTCTCATGCAATATCTGGGATTTCTTCATGCACGAATTCAATAAACTGGGAAGTTAGATAACGCCAAAGTGCTTGATAAGTAAGTTTATGGGCTCTCAGTAATTTTTACCAGCGAGAACTTTATCAGCTACAAGCTCGCCTAGCAGACTACTGTCCCGCCATAGCTCTGTGAGCACACTGCTGGCCATGTGTCTTCCAATCACTCCCATAAAATTCATTGCTAAATGAAGTCATCCCATTCTGAGGATGACTCCCATAAAAAGGTCGGAGTTCCATCGCAACTCAATGAGCTTGCAATACAGATTCTGATTAGTTGTCAAGATAAGATGATGCTTTCCGAAATAAGCAGCGAGTGCAATAGACCTCTGAAGTGCGGTGTACAGAGTGTCATATTCATGAGCTGGGTGCAAAGTAAGAGGAAGATATCCAACTGATGGAACTTCGAATTCTTCTTGCTTTTCTTCTTGTGGAATTGAGTCCAGCTTATTCTTTCAGAGGATTCACTGCGTGCTACGCAAAAGGCTATGTCCTCTAATCTTGATTCAAGCACAGCTGAAGGAGAGTGTGACAGTGCTTCTAAACCCAACGTTTCATAATACTTCAAGGCTACTGGTTTTCGAAAAACAGGCCCCTTTCAAAAGCCAGCTGGAAGAAGACACAATTCGTCCATAACACTTGGAATCTTGATGATTGAAGGCCTACTAAATAATGAAGGATAACAGGATAGCGCCCACGTCGGAGGTGAAAAAATGAATAATTCATGTTGCAGAATGTAAAAATGACATAACCATTTTATGGTATTTAAACGTAATGAACAATCATGAATTATTGACTTGTGGTGGGTTTTTTGACTGTGATATTGCCATATTTAGTTTCAGCGGGGTCGAAAACCCCCGAATCGCCCTAGAATTCCTCTATAAGTACATAATTGCAACATTTAAAAACAAACCGCCATATTTACCACCATCTTTAATTAGGGACTTCCGGTGAGCCATATGACTATGGTATTATAAAATTTGGATTTAGCAATGTCGACAACCTCCAGATATGCACTGGATTTCTTTTAATAAGTTCACATTAGCAAAATTCCAAAAATTGCCGCCATATTTTACGTCATCTTGAATAACGGGCTTCCAGTTTATTGTTCGATCTGGCAACAGGCTCTTTCGGATTCAGAGGGGTCGAAAACCCCTAAAAGCACCGATTGCCAAATTGTTATACGAAATGCTTCTCGTAGGTCGAATTTGGATTTATGTTCCTAGTCTATTATGTGAAACAGGAAATATTGAGCTAAATAATCACTTATAAGAAGCACCTCGGACTGCAAGAACTCCACCAATTGAGGTAGCTGTTTTAAATTCAGTTGAAAAAAACCCCGACATAAGTACAAGGAAAGTTGCCAATAATTTAAATATCGCCCATGTTCTAGTACGGAGGATTCTACATGATTATTTATTATATCCCTATCACACTCAACGGGTTCAGGCTCTCCTTCCTCGAGACTTTCCATTACGAGTGAATTTCTACCAATTATTTCTCCAAAAAGTTACCCAAAATCGTTTATTTGACACGGAAATTTTAATCACGGGCGAAGCTAGTTTTATGAGAAACAAATCAGAAATTTTCATAACAACCATTTTTGTATCGAGGAAAATCTGCATGCAATCGTGGAACCGCATCACCAGGTGCAATTCTCATTAAATGTGTGGGCTGGAATTATTGGAGATCACCTAATTGGCCCTTTTCTTCTACCAGGCAGATTAAATAGCCATAGTTATCGCCTGTTTCTTGGTGATAATTTGCCAATTCTGTTGAAAGGTGTTCCTATTTTAATGCGAAATCGCATGTGGTTTATGCTTTTGCAGCTTTTCAAAATTTTATTTCCTTTAGATTGATAAATACATCTCCAGATAGATGATCAGCTGTGTACTTGTCAAAAGTAATACGTCGGTGAGTGCAAGTTTTGCGAATAGGACAATAAAATTAAAATATCCTTATTAAATATTATTTAGCAACAGACAAATTCAATATTTAAAGATGAATTTGAAAGATGAAACGATTTATTAGGGTTTTAGGGCCAGTTATTTAGGCAGGTATCGTATAATCCTATTCTTACAGTTACAGGCATTGGTTATTTCCCAAAGTTATAAAACTTCTTTAGAGCAGGAGTGGACACGGATAACGGATGTTCCGAAATAAAATATTAATATAAAATTGGTTTCATTGTTTCCAAATTATGATGGGAATATGCGAAATTAAGCGATTGAATTGGGCCCCCCGAGTCTCTTGGCCCGTGTGTCCCGTACACCCTTGACAACCTATATTTCCACCACTGACCACAGAACTATTGACGCTGAGCTAGCAGCAATTGATTTTCTATATATGTTGAAAATTTTTACATTCTGCAACTTCTATTTCATTTGCAAGTTTATTCCCATGTCGGCTTGGCGGTGTGATGGAGAGTGGCACGTCATCTCACTCAGATGGCCCGGGTTCAAATCCGGGTCACAGCAAGTCGTTAAGGTATAGGAGATGAGCGAATCTGCTCGCGTCACCATCTTCCGAAAAAGATGTAAAACTGTGGGTTCCATGTATCTACGATGCGAGCACGTTAAAGATCTCTACCTCACGACAAAATGGGGGTTCGGCAAAATTTCCAAGTTAGAAATTCCAGTGCCTACACAGGCACTAATGAGCTTATCCCCTGGCGTCGGTGGTAGACCGACGTTAAATAAATGATTAAAAAACGGGCTGCTATATAAGTAAACGATAACGAGTAACTGTCTTATGTGGGACTATGACTAAATTGGTTATATTCCGGGTATCATGAACATGACTATGTGCAATTAATTTAAATCTTAGATAAGTCGGTTCCTTCGTTTTAATGATTTTCCATATGAGACAATACATATGATATAATCTTCTGTTTTTCGTATTTAAAATTTTATGCTCATTTAAATTTTTTGTATAGCATGTTTCAAAAAGACAGCGTGTTACCATAAACCACGACTCCATAATCAAGCAGAGATAATATTAAAGTATTACATGATATCTACTTACATTTTTGTGGTATATTATGCTCTAAATGATATAATTTTTAAGCGACAATAAGAAAACTTTATTTTATTTTTAATATGAGTTTCAAACTTCAGGAATTAATCGAGAGCGACGCCCAGATTTTTGATTCATTGACTACCGGAATTGTTTCATTATTTATTTTGAAAGCGAAATTCATTGATTAAAATTTTTTATTCGTTGAAATTGTTCCTACTAACAGTACTTGTGATTTAGATGCGTTCAAATTTACATTATGATCACATGCATATTTATATATGTTAGTCAAGTCTTAATTAACCTTGATTTATGTAGAATTATGGTATACTGGCTCAAATTAACAATAAATTTGCGAATCGTCTGTATGTTGATAGAGTGTGGCGTTTTTAATAACATTAGCTATCCGAGACGTAGAGTGAAAATAGCAGTAGTCCCAATATTGACCCTTGTGGCACACCTACATTTAAAGTTTTAAATTGAAATTTATCGATACTTTTATTTATAAGAACACATTGACTAGGTTCTTTAAGATAGGTTGTCATTAACTGCAGTGAAGTATTTGAAAATAATTACATATAATGTAATTTTGATAACAGGAGTGAATGATCAAGCGTGTCAAAGACTTTTGAGAAATCCAACAGTACCAAACAAGTGCCACCTTCCATTATCTTATTTCTCTGATAACATCGTCAACTATATGCATTAATGCTGTAGTAGTGTTATGATTTATTTTTTAAACCCGGACTGACAAGTGGACAATAATTTTTTTTTTAAGATATTCATAAATTTGGTCATGGATATGTATCTCAATTATTTTTGATATCGTACAGAGTAAACTAATTGGCCTTAAATCTTTGAAATTTGTAGGATTATTTTTTTAGCTACAGTTTTTAGTATGGCTTGCTCTCATAGTGTGGGATATGTCCCGTGTAGAAGCGAATAATTTATTATATGTGTTATTACAGGAAGGCAAAATGGCATAAAAGGTTTAATATCATAAATTGAAAGACCACCTACACCCGTGGCATGAGTTTTTATAGAGTTTATTATTTTAGCCACTTTGTATTCTTCAATTGGTAAGAGGCTCATTTATGTTTGTATGAATATTGTTTTTTGTACAAATTTAAATTAACTTTATTTACTGCAGATTGAGCATTTACGTCAGATATGAAATATGATCGTAAATCTCCCTCAGTTGGTTTAGTTAATCCCCGGTCATAGGCTAGGCTTTCTCATCGTCCCCTGTATACAACATTCACAACCTTCTCAATTCTTATTTAACTTCTCATCGCTCCCCGTATACGACTTTCGCAACCATTTACAATTCTTCATTAATCTTTATTTTCTTTAACTTTCTCATCGTCCCTGTATACGGCAATCATAGTCAATTTTTGTTATTCTTACTTTCTCTTCGCACCCCGTATACAGTACCCGCGACCTTTTAAATATCTCAACAGATTTGGATTCCCCTTACTCTCTGATCGCCCCCCGTATACAACATGTGTAACGTTTCTTAAAACTTGTTTTCGTTCGCTTCGTCCCTCCTGCCTACACGGGCACGCAAATTGTATCCACTTTAATAGTACGTACGTGAACATAACGCTACACTACGGGGTAATGCGATATGTTCTCCAATTTATCTACATTAAAGCCTTCAATAACTTTTTAATCCGAATCCATTCGAACATAAACCATATATCAAAAAATTCATCTTTTGCCCTACACATTCATATAGGTTTCAATTTGAAATTTCAATTATTTCACAAGATTGTACAATGTTGCGCAATATTACGCAATGATGACTAAATGTTTAAAAAAACATCTCTGGGATAACTGGTGAACGGCCATTACCACAGAACCTGAAAGATCGAGAGAACTCGAGTACATTCGCCACGTATAGAGGCGGATCCAACGCACGTGGATAGTTCAGTTCTGTTATGGGGAGCTCAGATAAGATAAAGAACAGTAAGTTGTGAATTATATTAATGAGACTATAGTAAAATAAACTTGTAATTAATGTGTACTAATGTGCATAAGGACTATTAATAATTGTAATTTAGGTGATTGATAAATCAGTGATTATTGAACCTGCCTGCGTTTGGTATTATTTACAGTAGATTGTAAAGAATCAAAAACTTGTTTTAATATTACTCTAATTTTATCAGCATGCTAACAAATTTAGCCTGTGTCTATAAAAATTTTAATTCGTTTTAGTATTTATGACAAAAACTTTTGTAGAGGGTGTAAAACTCTATAAATTTCATGACTATATATCAAATTTATTATGTTTACAAGCAAAAGTGGACATTTTCGAAATAGGCTCGAAGAGAGTTGGCTAAAATGAATATGTTCGGCCCCTTTTATCCTTAGATCTTTGATATAATATCGTATAACATTTAATAACTGTCTTATCTAACTACACCATCTCAAAATAATTGAAGTGATAATATTCTCAATGAATTCTAATTATGCTCCTGAAAAATATCTAGGTTAAAGATTAATTGAGGGAGTATGAATTAATAATAAAGGGAAAGAAAGATAATTATTTAATTTTTTATAATCCTGATTCTTATACTTTCATCTTATATTCTTTTATAAGGTCTGAAAGAAATATAAACCTCTTTTTGCGCCTAATTTAAAACGATAAAAAATTTCCGCTGTTCATTTACATTTGTATTAATGACGAAGAAGTTTTAATTAATAAACTAAATATAAGGATGGAAATTTATTATGCATTTTTATTTTACTTTAACATTTTGCTCCGCTACTCCGCATTTAAGCGGTTTTTTGATAAAGATAGATCATTAATTTTCATTATCTACCACAATAAAGTATTTAGATTTCGATTTAGATCTGATTTACATACTTAATATTTTTGAATAAAATGCGCAGTTAACCCATAAAATTAATATATTCCTCTTTTTCTTGATGCTTACTTTGTGATGTTGAGATTCTGGATCAGCATTTTAAAAAATATATTATATTCTTCACAGAACAGTACAATGGCCTCTTTTCTAACGCCGTAAATTTCGCTCGAAGGGGAAAAATATAAGATTAGTCATGGAATTTTGAGTAACATTCAGTATTGATCCCTCTGTCTCTCCATTTGATGGTCCGTATGTCCGTTAATTTGTCTAAATGATCGTTAGTCAGTCCGGACCGTCATATTACTTATGAGCCCGATAATTGAAAAAGCAAAATTTGAAAATCAATGTTAGCTAGAAGATTAATCATATTCTATTGTTTTTGACAAATATTATTCAGTATCAGTAAATACAAGTCATGAAATACTTTAATAAAGTGAATATAAAAGAAGAGCATTGCAACTTTTGCAATAACTATATTGTTTAGTGTACCGGCAGGAGTTTCTCTAGCCAAGCTACAATCATCAGAAGATAATTAAAACAAATCTCCCACCGTCATTATTTTCGGGCCTTCCCATGGTGCTTTTTCTGTTGCTCTGACGAGAGATTTGCAAAAAATATTTTCGGGTTAATGTTACATTCAGAACCGTTTTTATTTGAAAAATTATTGTTTGGACGTAATGTATTTTTGGTTCCTCGCTTGAACCCTCCTGGTATTCCAACGAAAAACTTGAAAAATCGGTCTCGGGTAGATGTATCTTGATAGAGCTTTCTCATCATCCCATATCCTGAACATATTTTTAACTTCATAAAACTGTTTGGGTGACCATTAAATTGACTTTAACCCTATTTTTCTTGGGAACATTTAAATTTGCCGAGAAAGGGCCCTGCACAAAAACACATGATTTAGGATTCCGGTGAAAGTGGTCAAAATTGAGATATGTTGTAGTTCAGGACTTTCTGATGAAAAGTTCAAATGGGACCAAGGTTCGAAAACCTTTTATTTTGGAGTTACAGCAAGTAAATTCGTGACAAATTTTTAAAAAACAAAAATATATATTTACATATACGGTACTAGATAACAATCATGCGAAATTGACAACATAATGCAACTTGAATTTAAAATTACCAAGCGCGTCGTCTGCTAGACATTCAGCGTACGCGCAAATAAGATTATACGAAAACAGAATTTTCATTGCAAATATGCTATGATCATCGAGTTCAGGAGCTAATCATATTCAATGTTTGACGTTAGACATGCGAGAGAAGAGACTAAATAATTAAAAATAACTAACTAACATATTCCAATTTTTTAAGTGACATAATTTTCGCACACAATAGTTTTGAGTAAAACATAAAATAAATACCAATTATATATTCGATTGATAAATATGAGAGTAAGAATAGACATTCAAATAATGAATATTTTGTTAAGTAAATAACATTTTAACACAAATAAATTGAATAGAATCGACCGTTCATTTAGCGTTCTTTGTGTAGATGAGTTATTTTATAGTACTTGTGTTTACAAAACGCACGGATTTGGAAGAGTAAAAACCTGAACTAGACAATATAAAATCAAAACACTCTTCTAAGAGTCTCAAACATAGTTTTTATACTTAATTGATTATAACATCCATATATCGTATATGTACATGCGTATATATAGTATGTATACATAAATATGTATAAGCATATTTTTGAAGATTCTTCACGAATTTATGAATTTTCGACTTTTGTCCTTGCTACAACTCCAAAATAAAAGGTTTTCGAGCCTTGGTCCCATTTGAACTTTTCGTCAGGAATGTCTGAGCTACAACATCCCAATCCCAAATCACGTATGTCTCTGTGTGGGGTTCTTGTAAAGAGCGTTTTCGATACAACTTCCCTTATACATAAAAAAGTATATTTTAAACATTTCTTTAAAATCATGTAAGGGAGGAGGGACGGAAATCAATAGAAAGTGGACCCTCCTTGGGACCTCTCCTAATGCTCTGATGAAAATTTCGAAAAATTTTCCTCTTCACAATTTTCTTTAAACATATTTTATATGATGCTGTTGATGCTCTGGTGAGCAATTTGCAAGAAGGCTTCTCGATACCATTTATCGCTCTAAACAATTTTTATTTAAAAAATTGTTAGACGAAAATTTGTTCTTGGACCATCGCTAAAGCCGCTCCCGGTTCACCGTTTAGAAACTTGCAAAAGACATTTTCGTTACAATTTTTCATACTGAACAATTTTAATTTGAAAAATTTTTCACTTGAGCAAAGAATTATTTTTGGCCCTCCCCGGAACTTTGGATAAAAAATTTAAACAAAATGTTTTGATACAATTTTTAATACTGAATAATTTTCAATTGCAACCGTTTTTCGAGAAAAACGTATCACCCACAGACGGACACACCGACATACAGTCAGCATATTTAATTTACAAAATTGCATACAAAAAAATATTCTTAAATTTCAAGATGAAGGGTTATTCACTATCTATTGACCCCTTTTATTTCTGTTATTATTGAAAATAGAAAAAAAGGTTCGTATAAAAGTTGTAGGATCTTACCTATATTTCATTGAAACATGATAAAAAACAGTATCATGTATAGGTCATGTGATACGAAAAATAGAACACCCTATATTATTGCATTTTCGAGAAACCCTTTTTCTCTCTCCCCTATGCGAAAGCGAAACGAGACCGGGGTTCAAATACAGCAAGATGTTGCTTTCTGCGCCATCTGGATACTTCTTTTCTTTTATAAAAAAAATAATCGTTTAACATTGGTAAATACAAATTCTGTGGAAAATTATAATGCTATTTAACCTATTCCACCTGGAAAATTCCATATACAACTGTTGCATCATCCCAAACATTGGACATGCAGTTATTATGATGGTCGCAGTTTTTACATTTACGTTTCCTTACATTACAAAGCTAATTTTGGCGAATGGCCTTTGTAACCGTAGTCGTTAACCCGAGGCACACACAGACACCTACACTATCAAGCTAATCTTTTACATTCATAACAAAATCCCCTTCTGCAGAAATTATATCCTTATTTAGAAATTAGTTAAACTACTGTTCGATTTCTACTTGTACAGCAGCAGACAAATGATTTTGATTGTGGAGTATGTGCAGCTTTTGGTATTTCTTTAGCTTTTGGTATTCGCTCTGAAAATGTTGTATATGAAAGGTTCTTTTACATCATAGTCCCCTACACCCTCTGACCACCTTTACTTTCTGATGCAGATTAATAATTAATGAAATCGTATAAGCTCATTTATACCCTTATTTATTTTATTTTAACAGATTGAAATTTCTTCTATTAATATGCATTATTGTTAGACAACAAACATCACTTTACTGTTACCATAACAAAATACAAATTAAAAATGCATGAAACCGTGCAGGGCTAATTTTTACGCTTATTCGTTTTAACAGACTAAGTTTTTCTTCTATTTTTTCCTATTAATATACACTGATTGATGATAAGTAATAAAATGTTACCGATCAGAAATTTCTAAAATAATAATAATAATAATAATAATGATAATAATAATAATAATAGACAAGCAGGAGGGGCTAACTTCCATCTATTAAGCCTTTGGTGAGTAGCGCCACCACTTACTCCAGCTAGGGGTGCAAAATCGAACCGGCAGCCCTAGTGCACCCGGGAGGGGAAAGCATCTTCCCCTCTGGTGTCGGTCGTGGGCCTGCTGGGCTAACCACCCACAGGCTCTAACCTTTGGTTCCGGCAGGCCGAAGACTGGGCCCCCACGATCGACCCCGTTCGGATAGGGGTCAAGGGCAAGGTGGTGGGGCCCAACCGGATAGACCGCCCGTTGACGACGTACGCAACGAACAAGGACGCTTTGAGTGGACGGATGAACTGAGGGATGAGCTTCTGCATTGTTATGAAAGCAGTGAGCCCGCGCGGAGGGGGTACATGGCGCGGATGCATGCTCTGTGGTGTGAGAGGCTACCAGAGCATAGCGCCTTCACGCCACAAAATCTGCGTGACTATGTATCCCACCTTCGTAGTAGGGGCTACGTGAGGGCTGCTCCTGGGCCGGTGAATGAGGTGGCCGAAGAGCCGCCACATTCACCGGTTGAGGACGTGGCTCTCCTCGTTCCGCCAATACCAGAGGGTCTCAGTACCAGAAGGGGGTTACACCGTCTGAAAACCCCCGGGCCACAAGACCTGGCCAGAGTGAACGCTGAACTTCGTACAGCGCTACCAGAAGAGGCTGACATCTGGCACATAAATTGTGCCGTGTATGCCGCTGCTCAACGCTCGTCTCAGGTGGAGAGGCGAAATACCTCTTCCCCACAGGAGAGAGCGCAGCGGCGCATACAAAAGATGGAAGCCAAGATCCAGTCGGCGAGGCAACACGCATCCCGTATCCAATGTGTGATGGACTATATGGCGGCCAACAGGCCGTTCACGCCTAAAGTGCGTCGATTAGCCGCCAACTTAAGACGCGTCCATCACACACTCAATGAGGCAGTGCTGCGAACCACCAAACAGCACTGTCTCAACAGGATACGGATGCTAGTGACTTGCAAAAAGTCATTAGTGAGGCGGGCGAGGGGGCTTGCGGAAAATAAACTGTTCCGCGAGAAGCCCTCGCGCCTTTTCCAACCGCCTCCGCGTGTTGTAGACAATCCGCCGACTGCAGATCAGGTGGAGAACTTCTGGAAAACGCTGTACGAGGAGAGGCTTCCACTCAACCGAGATTCTCCTGCCCTTGCACACTTTGAAGCCTTTTGTCAAAGGCTTCAGCAACCACAGGAAGTGTGCGAACCAATAACCCCAGAAGAGGTTCGTAGGGCTCTTGATGGCTCTAAGAACTTTGCTGCTCCAGGTCCCGATGGGATAAATAACTTTTGGTGGAAAAAGTTATCGAGCACCCACCACCATTTGGCCAGAATATTTAATTCCTGGTTAAATGGGGAGCAGCAAATCCCTTCTTGGGTTGTTGAGGGGCGGACAGTGCTGATCCCCAAGAACGGAGATTTGTCCAACCCAAAGAATTACAGACCGATAACCTGTCTAAACGCATGTTACAAGGTGTTTACACGCATTTTGTACATGCGGGTGCTCCACGCAGTTGAACCGGTTTACGAACGGATATTTGAGCAACGAGGGTCGAAGAGAGGTGTCGCTGGCTGCAAGGAGAACCTGTTGATTGACAGATGTGTCACGCAGGACTCCATGCAGTATAAGCGGAACCTCTCTATGGCCTGGATCGACTACCGCAAGGCATTCGACATGACATCGCATGAGCTCATTGTTCACTTGCTCCGATGTCTTGTGGTACCCGGTCCCGTAGTGAGATGTATTGAAGAACTGATGCCGCTCTGGAGGACTCGCTTTACCATAACATCAGGTAACGATAGAGTCCAAACAGAGTCGGTAACATTCAGAAGAGGAGTATTTCAGGGAGATTCCCTCAGTCCCCTTCTGTTTTGCATCTCACTACTGCCATTATCCGTCTCGCTCCGGAAAACCCGTGGCTACAACTGCGGTACCCCCGGCGACAGGAGGCATAAGGTCACCCATCTATTTTATATGGATGACCTTAAACTTTATGCATCTGGAGAGAGGGATCTCCAACAGTCCCTTAGGGTGGTACAGGAGTATACGCAGGCTGTCGGTATGCAGTTCGGGTTGGACAAATGCGCACTGATCCATCTCAAGAGAGGACGATGCGGTGACTATGGAGAGGACGCGCAGCTCGTGGACGGAAGCATCTTACACCATCTAGATGCCGGAGAGTCGTACACTTACTTGGGTGTCGAGCAACGCTCCACCCAAGAAGTGAGTGTAGTGAAAAACGCTCTCCGCGGCAAGTATCAGCACCTACTCCGACAGATCTGGTCTTCAGAACTGTCGGGGAAGAACAAGGTGTCTGCTACAAATATGCTTGCCGTTCCGATCCTTCTCTACTCTTTCGGAGTAGTGAAGTGGACTAGAGAAGAGCTGCGTCAACTCGATGTAGTAACCCGCAAGAAGATGCATCTCAATAGGAGCTTGCATCCTAAATCGTCCGTTCCACGGTTATATCTCCCACGACATCGGGGAGGCCGTGGACTCTTGAGCTTGGAGAGTCTCCATAGCAGGATGGTTCTGGAGGGAGCATGTAAGGTCATCAGGAGTTCGGATCCCCTCCTCTGCATGGTCCGAAACCATGAAAATGCAGAGGTAGGAGCTTTTCTCTTTAAGGCAGCACGGAGAGCAGCCGATAAACTTGGTCTCATCTTCGACGTCGAGCGGGTAAACCCCGACTCTGTCACCGAGTTGGAACCCGTTCGACTAAAAGCCCACATTAAAGCTGCAGAACACAACATCCTTCTGCAGCTCCATAAGGATAAGCCATTGCACGGGATCTTCTATAAAAATATAGAAGACCTCGGCTTATCCGAAAGGCTGACCTTCGCCTTCTTAAGGTCAGCTGGGCTGAAGTCTGAGACCGAGGGATTCATAATGGCTTGCCAGGATGGTGTATTTAACACTCTCGTCTATCGACGTCATGTCATGGGTATGGAGGTCCCTGATGTCAGCTGCAGGGCCTGCCGCAGGGCGCCGGAGACTGTAATGCACTTACTGTCGGCTTGCCCGACATACGCAGTCTCGGCCTATATTCATAGACACAACGCAGCATTACGAGTGCTTTACTATCATTTAAGGCACTCGTATGGGATAGACGAAACACCAGTGCTGCCTTACGTTCCGGGGGATATTGAGTCCGTTGTGGGGAATGAGAAGTGCCTAATTTATTGGAACTACTCGTTTCCCACCGTCAGGCAAATACAAGCCAACAAGCCTGACATAGTACTCCTCGACCACCAACTCAAGACAATGTATGTCGTGGAATTCTCAGCTCCCGCTGAGAGCAACATTGTCTTGAAAGAGGAGGAAAAACGGACAAAATATCGAGATTTGCTCTTCGAACTCCGCAGGCTTTATCCAGGCCATTCTGTTAAAATAGTGGTACTGATTATAGGAGCCCTCGGTGGAATGAGACAGACGCTGCTTTCAGAACTAAAGATCATACCGGCATGCCGAGATTCGGCAGAGATCTTAGCCGGCAGAATGCAGAAGGCTGTCATCCTCGGTTCATTACGTCTACTCAGGGCACACGATTCGCGGACCCGGTAGTCACTCACCCCACGGGCGTGGGGAGTGGCTATTGGTATTACCAGCTCCCCTCTGTGAGGGTCGGAGCCACAGAGTAGGGTGACTGGTTTCTTGTAAAAAAAAAAAAAAAAAAAAAAAAAAAATAATAATAATAATAAGCAGGAGGGACAGATCTGGTCTTCAGAACTGTCGGGGAAGAACAAGGTGTCTGCTACAAATATGCTTGCCGTTCCGATCCTTCTGTACTCTTTCGGAGTAGTGAAGTGGACTAGAGAAGAGCTGCGTCAACTCGATGTAGTAACCCGCAAGAAGATGCATCTCAATAGGAGCTTGCATCCTAAATCGTCCGTTCCACGGTTATATCTCCCACGACATCGGGGAGGCCGTGGACTCTTGAGCTTGGAGAGTCTCCATAGCAGGATGGTTCTGAAGGGAGCATGTAAGGTCATCAGGAGTTCGGATCCCCTCCTCTGCATGGTCCGAGACCATGAAAATGCAGAGGTAGGAGCTTTTCTCTTTAAGGCAGCACGGAGAGCAGCCGATGAACTTGGTCTCATCTTCGACGTCGAGCGGGTAAACCCCGACTCTGTCACCGAGTTGGAACCCGTTCGACTAAAAGCCCACATTAGAGCTGCAGAACACAACATCCTTCTGCAGCTCCATAAGGATAAGCCATTGCACGGGATCTTCTATAAAAATATAGAAGACCTCGGCTTATCCGAAAGGCTGACCTTCGCCTTCTTAAGGTCAGCTGGGCTTAAGTCTGAGACCGAGGGATTCATAATGGTTTGCCAGGATGGTGTATTTAACACTCTCGTCTATCGACGTCGTGTCATGGGTATGGAGGTCCCTGATGTCAGCTGCAGAGCCTGCCGCAGGGCGCCGGAGACTGTAATGCACTTACTGTCGGCTTGCCCGACATACGCAGTCTCGGCCTATATTCATAGACACAACGCAGCATTACGAGTGCTTTACTATCATCTAAGGCACTCGTATGGGATAGACGAAACACCAGTGCTGCCTTACGTTCCGGGGGATATTGAGTCCGTTGTGGGGAATGAGAAGTGCCTAATTTATTGGAACTACTCGTTTCCCACCGTCAGGCAAATACAAGCCAACAAGCCTGACATAGTACTCCTCGACCACCAACTCAAGACAATGTATGTCGTGGAATTCTCAGCTCCCGCTGAGAGCAACATTGTCTTGAAAGAGGAGGAAAAACGGACAAAATATCGAGATTTGCTCTTCGAACTCCGCAGGCTTTATCCAGGCCATTCTGTTAAAATAGTGGTACTGATTATAGGAGCCCTCGGTGGAATGAGACAGACGCTGCTTTCAGAACTAAAGATCATACCGGCATGCCGAGATTCGGCAGAGATCTTAGCCGGCAGAATGCAGAAGGCTGTCATCCTCGGTTCATTACGTCTACTCAGGGCACACGATTCGCGGACCCGGTAGTCACTCACCCCACGGGCGTGGGGAGTGGCTATTGGTATTACCAGCTCCCTTCTGTGAGGGTCGGAGCCACAGAGTAGGGTGACTGGTTTTTTGTAAAAAAAAAAAAAAAAAAAAAAATAAGCAGGAGGGGCTAACTTCCATCTATTAAGCCTTTGGTGAGTAGCGCCACCACTTACTCCAGCTAGGGGTGCAAAACCGAACCGGCAGCCCTAGTGCACCCGGGAGGGGAAAGCATCTTCCCCTCTGGTGTCGGTCGTGGGCCTGCAGGGCTAACCACCCACAGGTTCTAACCTTTGGTTCCGGCAGGCCGAAGACTGGGCCCCCACGATCGACCCCGTTCGGATAGGGGTCAAGGGCAAGGTGGTGGGGCCCAACCGGATAGACCGCCCGTTGACGACGTACGCAATGAACAAGGACGCTTTGAGTGGACAGATGAACTGAGGGATGAGCTTCTGCATTGTTATGAAAGCAGTGAGCCCGCGCGGAGGGGGTACATGGCGCGGATGCATGCTCTGTGGTGTGAGAGGCTACCAGAGCATAGCGCCTTCACACCACAAAATCTGCGTGACTATGTATCCCACCTTCGTAGTAGGGGCTACGTGAGGGCTACTCCTGGGTCGGTGAATGAGGTGGCCGAAGAGCCGCCACATTCACCGGTTGAGGACGTGGCTCTCCTCGTTCCGCTAATACCAGAGGGCCTCAGTACCAGAAGGGGGTTACACCGTCTGAAAACCCCCGGGCCACAAGACCTGGCCAGAGTGGACGCTGAACTTCGTACAGCGCTACCAGAAGAGGCTGATATCTGGCACATAAATTGTGCCGTGTATGCCGCTGCTCAACGCTCGTCTCAGGTGGAGAGGCAAAATACCTCTTCCCCACAGGAGAGAGCGCAGCGGCGCATACAAAAGATGGAAGCCAAGATCCAGTCGGCGAGGCAACACGCATCCCGTATCCAATGTGTGATGGACTATATGGTGGCCAACAGGCCGTTCACGCCTAAAGTGCGTCGATTAGCCGCCAACTTAAGACGCGTCCATCACACACTCAATGAGGCAGTGCTGCGAACCACCAAACAGCACTGTCTCGACAGGATACGGATGCTAGTGACTTGCAAAAAGTCATTAGTGAGGCGGGCGAGGGGGCTTGCGGAAAATAAACTGTTCCGCGAGAAGCCCTCGCGCCTTTTCCAACCGCCTCCGCGTGTTGTAGACAATCCGCCGACTGCAGATCAGGTGGAGAACTTCTGGAAAACGCTGTACGAGGAGAGGCTTCCACTCAACCGAGATTCTCCGGCCCTTGCACACTTTGAAGCCTTTTGTCAAAGGCTTCAGCAACCACAGGAAGTGTGCGAACCAATAACCCCAGAAGAGGTTCGTAGGGCTCTTGATGGCTTTAAGAACTTTGCTGCTCCAGGTCCCGATGGGATAAATAACTTTTGGTGGAAAAAGTTATCGAGCACCCACCACCATTTGGCCAGAATATTTAATTCCTGGTTAAATGGGGAGCAGCAAATCCCTTCTTGGGTTGTTGAGGGGCGGACAGTGCTGATCCCCAAGAACGGAGATTTGTCCAACCCAAAGAATTACAGACCGATAACCTGTCTAAACGCATGTTACAAGGTGTTTACACGCATTTTGTACATGCGGGTGCTCCACGCAGTTGAACCGGTTTACGAACGGATATATGAGCAACGAGGGTCGAAGAGAGGTGTCGCTGGCTGCAAGGAGACCCTGTTGATTGACAGATGTGTCACGCAGGACTCCATGCAGTATAAGCGGAACCTCTCTATGGCCTGGATCGACTACCGCAAGGCATTCGAAATGACATCGCATGAGCTCATTGTTCACTTGCTCCGATGTCTTGTGGTACCCGGTCCCGTAGTGAGATGTATTGAAGAACTGATGCCGCTCTGGAGGACTCGCTTTACCATAACATCGGGTAACGATAGAGTCCAAACAGAGTCGGTAACATTCAGAAGAGGAGTATTTCAGGGAGATTCCCTCAGCCCCCTTCTGTTTTGCATCTCACTACTGCCATTATCCGTCTCGCTCCGGAAAACCCGTGGCTACAACTGCGGTACCCCCGGCGACAGGAGGCATAAGGTCACCCATCTATTTTATATGGATGACCTTAAACTTTATGCCTCGGGAGAGAGGGATCTCCAACAGTCCCTTAGGGTGGTACAGGAGTATACGCAGGCTGTCGGTATGCAGTTCGGGTTGGACAAATGCGCACTGATCCATCTCAAGAGAGGACGATGCGGTGACTATGGAGAGGACGCGCAGCTCGTGGACGGAAGCATCTTACACCATCTAGATGCCGGAGAGTCGTACACTTACTTGGGTGTCGAGCAACGCTCCACCCAAGAAGTGAGTGTAGTGAAAAACGCTCTCCGCGGCAAGTATCAGCACCTACTCCGACAGATCTGGTCTTCAGAACTGTCGGGGAAGAACAAGGTGTCTGCTACAAATATGCTTGCCGTTCCGATCCTTCTCTACTCTTTCGGAGTAGTGAAGTGGACTAGAGAAGAGCTGCGTCAACTCGATGTAGTAACCCGCAAGAAGATGCATCTCAATAGGAGCTTGCATCCTAAATCGTCCGTTCCACGGTTATATCTCCCACGACATCGGGGAGGCCGTGGACTCTTGAGCTTGGAGAGTCTCCATAGCAGGATGGTTCTGGAGGGAGCATGTAAGGTCATCAGGAGTTCGGATCCCCTCCTCTGCATGGTCCGAGACCATGAAAATGCAGAGGTAGGAGCTTTTCTCTTTAAGGCAGCACGCAGAGCAGCCGATGAACTTGGTCTCATCTTCGACGTCGAGCGGGTAAACCCCGACTCTGTCACCGAGTTGGAACCCGTTCGACTAAAAGCCCACATTAGAGCTGCAGAACACAACATCCTTCTGCAGCTCCATAAGGATAAGCCATTGCACGGGATCTTCTATAAAAATATAGAAGACCTCGGCTTATCCGAAAGGCTGACCTTCGCCTTCTTAAGGTCAGCTGGGCTGAAGTCTGAGACCGAGGGATTCATAATGGCTTGCTAGGATGGTGTATTTAACACCCTCGTCTATCGACGTCGTGTCATGGGTATGGAGGTCCCTGATGTCAGCTGCAGGGCCTGCCGCAGGGCGCCGGAGACTGTAATGCACTTACTGTCGGCTTGCTCGACATACGCAGTCTCGGCCTATATTCATAGACACAACGCAGCATTACGAGTGCTTTACTATCATCTAGGCACTCGTATGGGATAGACGAAACACCAGTGCTGCCTTACGTTCCGGGGGATATTGAGTCCGTTGTGGGGAATGAGAAGTGCCTAATTTATTGGAACTGCTCGTTTCCCACCGTCAGGCAAATACAAGCCAACAAGCCTGACATAGTACTCCTCGACCACCAACTTAAGACAATGTATGTCGTGGAATTCTCAGCTCCCGCTGAGAGCAACATTGTCTTGAAAGAGGAGGAAAAACGGACAAAATATCGAGATTTGCTCTTCGAACTCCGCAGGCTTTATCCAGGCCATTCTGTTAAAATAGTGGTACTGATTATAGGAGCCCTCGGTGGAATGAGACAGACGCTGCTTTCAGAACTAAAGATCATACCGGCATGCCGAGATCTTAGCCGGCAGAATGCAGAAGGCTGTCATCCTCGGTTCAATACGTCTACTCAGGGCACATGATTCGCGGACCCGGTAGTCACTCACCCCACGGGCGTGGGGAGTGGCTATTGGTATTACCAGCTCCCCTCTGTGAGGGTCGGAGCCACAGAGTAGGGTGACTGGTTTTTTGTAAAAAAAAAAAAAAAAAAAAAAAATTAAAAAAAAAATAATAATAATAATAATAATAAGCAGGAGGGGCTAACTTCCATCTATTAAGCCTTTGGTGAGTAGCGCCACCACTTACTCCAGCTAGGGGTGCAAAACCGAACTGGCAGCCCTAGTGCACCCGGGAGGGGAAAGCATCTTCCCCTCTGGTGTCGGTCGTGGGCCTGCAGGGCTAACCACCCACAGGCTCTAACCTTTGGTTCCGGCAGGCCGAAGACTGGGCCCCCACGATCGACCCCGTTCGGATAGGGGTCAAGGGCAAGGTGGTGGGGCCCAACCGGATAGACCGCCCGTTGACGACGTACGCAATGAACAAGGACGCTTTGAGTGGACAGATGAACTGAGGGATGAGCTTCTGCATTGTTATGAAAGCAGTGAGCCCGCGCGGAGGGGGTACATGGCGCGGATGCATGCTCTGTGGTGTGAGAGGCTACCAGAGCATAGCGCCTTCACGCCACAAAATCTGCGTGACTATGTATCCCACCTTCGTAGTAGGGGCTACGTGAGGGCTGCTCCTGGGCCGGTGAATGAGGTGGCCGAAGAGCCGCCACATTCACCGGTTGAGGACGTGGCTCTCCTCGTTCCGCCAATACCAGAGGGCCTCAGTACCAGAAGGGGGTTACACCGTCTGAAAACCCCCGGACCACAAGACCTGGCCAGAGTGGACGCTGAACTTCGTACAGCGCTACCAGAAGAGGCTGACATCTGGCACATAAATTGTGCCGTGTATGCCGCTGCTCAACGCTCGTCTCGGGTGGAGAGGCGAAATACCTCTTCCCCACAGGAGAGAGCGCAGCGGCGCATACAAAAGATGGAAGCCAAGATCCAGTCGGCGAGGCAACACGCATCCCGTATCCAATGTGTGATGGACTATATGGCGGCCAACAGGCCGTTCACGCCTAAAGTGCGTCGATTAGCCGCCAACTTAAGACGCGTCCATCACACACTCAATGAGGCAGTGCTGCGAACCACCAAACAGCACTGTGTCGACAGGATACGGATGCTAGTGACTTGCAGAAAGTCACTAGTGAGGCGGGCGAGGGGGCTTGCGGAAAATAAACTGTTCCGCGAGAAGCCCTCGCGCCTTTTCCAGCCGCCTCCGCGTGTTGTAGACAATCCGCCGACTGCAGATCAGGTGGAGAACTTCTGGAAAACACTGTACGAGGAGAGGCTTCCACTCAACCGAGATTCTCCTGCCCTTGCACACTTTGAAGCCTTTTGTCAAAGGCTTCAGCAACCACAGGAAGTGTGCGAACCAATAACTCCAGAAGAGGTTCGTAGGGCTCTTGAGGGCTCTAAGAACTTTGCTGCTCCAGGTCCCGATGGGATAAATAACTTTTGGTGGAAAAAGTTATCGAGCACCCACCACCATTTGGCCAGAATTTTTAATTCCTGGTTGAATGGGGAGCAGCAAATCCCTTCTTGGGTTGTTGAGGGGCGGACAGTGCTGATCCCCAAGAACGGAGATTTGTCCAACCCAAAGAATTACAGACCGATAACCTGTCTAAACGCATGTTACAAGGTGTTTACACGCATTTTGTACATGCGGGTGCTCCACGCAGTTGAACCGGTTTACGAACGGATATATGAGCAACGAGGGTCGAAGAGAGGTGTCGCTGGCTGCAAGGAGAACCTGTTGATTGACAGATGTGTCACGCAGGACTCCATGCAGTATAAGCGGAACCTCTCTATGGCCTGGATCGACTACCGCAAGGCATTCGACATGACATCGCATGAGCTCATTGTTCACTTGCTCCGATGTCTTGTGGTACCCGGTCCCGTAGTGAGATGTATTGAAGAACTGATGCCGCTCTGGAGGACTCGCTTTACCATAACATCGGGTAACGATAGAGTCCAAACAGAGTCGGTAACATTCAGAAGAGGAGTATTTCAGGGAGATTCCCTCAGCCCCCTTCTGTTTTGCATCTCACTACTGCCATTATCCGTCTCGCTCCGGAAAACCCGTGGCTACAACTGCGGTATCCCCGGCGACAGGAGGCATAAGGCCACCCATCTATTTTATATGGATGACCTTAAACTTTATGCCTCGGGATAGAGGGATCTCCAACAGTCCCTTAGGGTGGTACAGGAGTATACGCAGGCTGTCGGCATGCAGTTCGGGTTGGACAAATGCGCACTGATCCATCTCAAGAGAGGACGATGCGGTGATTATGGAGAGGACGCGCAGCTCGTGGACGGAAGCATCTTACACCATCTAGATGCCGGAGAGTCGTACACTTACTTGGGTGTCGAGCAACGCTCCACCCAAGAAGTGAGTGTAGTGAAAAATGCTCTCCGCGGCATGTATCAGCACCTACTCCGACAGATCTGGTCTTCAGAACTATCGGGGAAGAACAAGGTGTCTGCTACAAATATGCTTGCCGTTCCGATCCTTCTCTACTCTTGCGGAGTAGTGAAGTGGACTAGAGAAGAGCTGCGTCAACTCGATGTAGTAACCCGCAAGAAGATGCATCTCAATAGGAGCTTGCATCCTAAATCGTCCGTTCCACGGTTATATCTCCCACGACATCGGGGAGGCCGTGGACTCTTGAGCTTGGAGAGTCTCCATAGCAGGATGGTTCTGGAGGGAGCATGTAAGGTCATCAGGAGTTCGGATCCCCTCCTCTGCATGGTCCGAGACCATGAAAATGCAGAGGTAGGAGCTTTTCTCGTTAAGGCAGCACGCAGAGCAGCCGATGAACTTGGTCTCATCTTCGACGTCGAGCGGGTAAACCCCGACTCTGTCACCGAGTTAGAACCCGTTCGACTAAAAGCCCACATTAGAGCTGCAGAACACAACATCCTTCTGCAGCTCCATAAGGATAAGCCATTGCACGGGATCTTCTATAAAAATATAGAAGACCTCGGCTTATCCGAAAGGCTGACCTTCGCCTTCTTAAGGTCAGCTGGGCTGAAGTCTGAGACCGAGGGATTCATAATGGCTTGCCAGGATGGTATATTTAACACTCTCGTCTATCGACGTCGTGTCATGGGTATGGAGGTCCCTGATGTCAGCTGCAGGGCCTGCCGCAGGGCGCCGGAGACTGTACCGCACTTACTGTCGGCTTGCCCGACTTACGCAGTCTCGGCCTATATTCATAGACACAACGCAGCATTACGATTGCTTTACTATCATCTAAGGCACTCGTATGGGACAGACGAAACACCAGTGCTGCCTTACGTTCCGGGGGATATTGAGTCCGTTGTGGGGAATGAGAAGTGCCTAATTTATTGGAACTACTCGTTTCCCACCGTCAGGCAAATACAAGCCAACAAGCCTGACATAGTACTCCTCGACCACCAACTCAAGACAATGTATGTCGTGGAATTCTCAGCTCCCGCTGAGAGCAACATTGTCTTGAAAGAGGAAGAAAAACGGACAAAATATCGAGATTTGCTCTTCGAACTCCGCAGGCTTTATCCAGGCCATTCTGTTAAAATAGTGATACTGATTATAAGAGCCCTCGGTGGAATGAGGCAGACGCTGCTTTCAGAACTAAAGATCATACCGGCATGCCGTGATTCGGCAGAGATCTTAGCCGGCAGAATGCAGAAGGCTGTCATCCTCGGTTCATTACGTCTACTCAGGGCACACGATTCGCGGACCCGGTAGTCACTCACTCCACGGGCGTGGGGAGTGGCTATTGGTATTACCAGCTCCCCTCTGTGAGGGTCGGAGCCACAGAGTAGGGTGACTGGTTTTTTGTAAAAAAAAAAAAATAAATAAACGTCTTTATTACACTAAGATACAGGTATAACATACACAGTAACTTGAGTAAAGGGCGAAGTTTAGCTAGTATATCTAGCTATTCTTACACTTAACCCGAAAATCGTGTAGAGCTTATCATAAATCTGATTTATTGTGAAATATATTTTTTTAATACATAAGGATAGCCAAAAGCAATCTATTGTAGGTTATAAATTGTTGAAATCACATACAGTTAACGTTCCAACATTGTTTTCATAACATACAACAAAAAATCTGAAGCTGGATTTCACAGTTGGAATCTTATCACGGGACCTGTTGGAGAAAAACTTTATTTTTCAAACGTAGGTAAATAAATGATTACTTTACTTAAGGCTCTATTTTATCTTTACTTCAAGTGGTACTATCGTAGTAGGGGTGGCTTTTTGCTGGCTGGGATACCCATTGAATTAATGCAAGAAATACAGCAGCACAAAACACATTCCATATGAAATAGAAAGAATTAGCGGTACTGATTTTTTCCCTGTACAAATTTTTCCACGTACAAACAATTCCTTTACATACTGTAATACATATATTGTAATACATGTACAGTCTAGCGCAGTATTGTAGTATGACACTTCACAAATATATTCAATAAATTAAATGCCATTAATAAAAAATAAAATAACCAAACCTAATAATACAAAACAATCTTACTCTTATATCTGCCATTATTATTATCCTTTTATCTTTATGTATACATTGTCCAGATTCTAAAAATTCTAGTAGTTACAAATGTAAACATAAATGTTTGTGGTAGCTGATGATTGCAATCAAAAATACGCTTTACAAGAAGTAAAATTTTAATACAAGATGACCATTTTCTATTCATCCAGGATGATATCACATTATATGCTAAATTCAAAGAATAAACATACAGAACAGTTCATCAATTTTATGCATCATATGTACTCCAATAATCGCATTTATTTATGTTTTCCCCAAATTTTCTAGCAGCGAACAGAATTTAATGAAAATGTTATAATCTGTTTTATCATATATATCATAACTTTACAAGAAAAACACATTATTTATTAGAAATTCACATAAATAATGCGACGGGACCGGTAACGTATATAATTCTCCATTCCGCTACACTTGTCAGTCCCACTCAGAACGGCCCATAATTTTTATATGCGCTAAGCTTGTGTTACAAAGATAAATATACTTTGCCTAATTCCAGTTTATAATTTATTTAGGACTAAGAGCATTAAAATTCCTCTTCCATAGGCCCACAGTGTAAGGACAATTTACCTTACTCTTCTTCCGCAAAGTATTACACAAAAGCAGAATGTGGTTTTTAACTTTTCCTCGTTGTTAGATATAAATTAATGTGCTGAAACCTGGAATAACAAAGCTTCACTTTCACTAACTAAATAACTAGGAAAGGCCGGCGCGGAGCGGTATAATTTATTCGTGAAAAACTTTGTATAGGATGTACAGAGAAGTTATTTTATGCCCCATTCCATGTTTTATCCTCTGGCTTCTGTATATTTTTAATTTTAACAGACCGTCATAACGTTAGGGACAAATGTTATCTTGCTTTGTTTTTATTTCATTTATTTTATGTCGGCCTATTTTCGCGGCTACTGTCAATCACCGATGCAAGGAGACGATCTGACACCTACCTATAAATTTTCTCGAGGGAACGGAGAATCTAGTTCAGTCCGACCAACGAGAAGCAGCGGTAAGCAGCCACCAGCGAAAACCTGAAGTTAACAGATGCGATTCTATCGAAACGTTTTTTAGATATCCAGGACTCCGTTAAGGGCCTGCCGACTGCTCGGAAAAACACCCGGAAACACAACAGCAATATATATATATATATATATATATATATATATATATATATAAATCTGAGACTCACAATAATTGTGATCTCATTAAAGATAGAAGTAAATTTTTATGACTACACGAAGACATGAGGTTACGGTTCTACTAACTGTAAATACCAGTCTCGTGACTAGGATTTTATTATTAGGTATATGACACAATCAAGAAATAATCTCTTCAGTGATAGTATCGCATAAATAATTAAGAGAAATACATTTGGTGTTATATTAAAAAAAAATTAGTATTACATAGGAAACATCAAACATGACTTTCATATCCATGAAAATATGATAGCCATAAATAAAACAATACAGCGCAGGTACTAATTCAATAAGAAGCACTGCTTTACTGAATTTTGCAGAAAATGGTTAAGTGTTCCTGATTGTAATTCAATTTAAAGAAACTTTGAAACTGTTAACTGCAATGAATAGTTCACTCTATACCATATCGATTTATAAAGTTCAATAACAACATTAGTTCGGAGGGTAAGAGAATCCACCTTCCATTTTATGTTTATGTGTTGAAATTTTTTTTATAACATTTATTTAACGTCGATCTATTTCCGCTACTGAGGCCTATCACCGACCAGGAATTTTGCCGAACCTCTTCCCTTAAAACGAGTAGGGACCTTTTACTTGCCTAACATTGAATAAACAAGGAACTGACGGCTTTACATCCCCTCCGAAAGATGGTATATCACCTACACAACCCTCGCCTAAGGTTGCATTGCTTCCGCATATACACTGATTGCAAGCCGCTGGAATATAGGTGAGGTGAGGACACGGTCTTCTTTGAAACGGTCGCCCATCCAAGTACTAACCGCGCCTAACGTTGCTTTACATCGCATATCGAAGTATGTATATAGTAAAGACGCATCTACGATCGCCCCTGTTGAAATTTAGGACACTCGTTCGTTAGGCCTTTCGATATGAGAAATGTTGCCACAATCGGATTCCCCCAAGAGCCCTGTTATAGCATGGTTGCCTACCTTCACGGGCAAATTACCATTTTCGATTATTTTGGAGCTGAAAAGTGTCATGGAGGGCTGAAATTTGGTATACATGCAGCCTTTGGGATGTTTAAGGCCACGACCGTGGCAACATTTCGTATATCAAAGGGAAGGGTCTAATAAACAAGTGTTCCAAATTTCAACGCTTGAGCATAAAATGCAGGGTGAGATCACTTCGTGCAGGTTACCGTCCGGACTACATCCCGTTCTGTGCTCTACGAGCAGCAAATATATCAGATCTTTGAATGAAATGAATAAATAAATTTGGTTGAAAAGCTGAATGTTGATGAAATACTAACCAACTGCTTAGTTAAAAAGTGAACGCACTACTTCACTCTCACCCAGAAATCCTGGATTCGATTCTTGGCCGTGGCATCGGGTTATTCTGTAGAAGTGATATTCGCATATTAGGTGTGTGACCCATACTTAAATAAGTAGCCCCATAAGACTCTTCCGGATCCACCAGGAATAGAGAAATCCATCTTAACGTTAGTTATTGTTGGGGTTGTCTCCTTAAGAAGAAGTACGGAACGTACAAGTTGAAGGAGGATTTTAAAACATAATTTAAAATTTTACTCTAATTAACACCTAAAGGGAAAAATTTGGTTTCGAGGGTGAAGCATAGAACTTTTCCTATTTTCTATATCTGTTGAAATTTATATATATATTTCGCGGTTGTTAAATGAAGTGTTGTTGTACTTCCGGGTGCTCTCCTGCGTCTATGTTCGACTCCTCCAGGAGTCACGGTTGTCTAAACGAAGTTTTGGCAGAATCTCATCTGCCATCTTCAGGTTTTCACTGAAAGCTGCCTACTGCTGCTCCTCGTTGCTCAAACTGAACTTCAGTTCAGTTCACAGATGAGATTCTGCCGAAACGTCGTTTAGACAACCGTGACTCCTGCAGGAGCCGACCATCGACGCGGGAGAGCACCCGGAAGTACAACAACACTTCATATATATATATCTTCCTTTCTAGATAGTATTTGAAGAGTTTTAATAGTTTTCCCTACTAAAGGGCACTTTCACAAGGTGAAAGAGAATAAAATAAAAACTCTAAGTTTTAAACTTCATGAAATTCTATATAAAGGATTTTTTTTAACTAAACACATTCACTGATCCATTGGGTCCCAAAACCCCTGGACCTACAATGTTGATATCAATCCTTATAGAGTTAAAAGCAACGACCGCCAGACTTATAATAGTAAGTTTCATATCGAATCGAGACATTTAATTAGACACGTACATGGAATGGGGATTAAGAGACGTTAAAAACACTAACTCGTATAAATTCAGCACATCAATCTGGGAACTCTATCTAAAATTTGGCAAAAGATGTTACTTTTGTTTTGTAACTACACAAACAGAAATTTTAAGCGTATTTGTAAGTCGAAAACAGCATGACACATTTTAATAAAATTTTCTACAAATAGCCTCTTTCTTAACACAAAGAGATCTACACATTCTGTTTTAACGAAGAGGATACTTTGGTGAGAGATGAATAAAGCTTGTGAAGGTGGTGGTTAGGTAAATATCGAAAGTTGGTCAAAAGTGGGAAAAGTAGAAGAAGATTGTAGCAAATTTAGGGAATATGATGAGAATATGATAAAAAGAGGTGGAAAAGTGGAGAAAGACAGCAGGAAAATTAGAGGGATGGCGCCGTTGGTGAAAAGATAATTTTTCGCAAGCGAAGCTAAAGGTATAAGTTAACGATTATACAGTAAAAGCCCTGTTAGCGTCCACCCGTATAAAACCATCATCTACATGTAACGACCGATTTATAATTCTCCGAATTTACAAATGGAGAATCCCATACTCTTGTACTCCCTTATACCGACCATTCTTTTAAATGACCGCAGGCATCCATGATCGGAATTTTATAGTATACATACAACAATGTAATAAAATTCGACAAAAGTCAAAGCTACAAATTGCTTTATGACGGCGGTACTGCAAATTGCTTTGTGATTGCTTTATGATATGTAATTTATTTCTTAAGCGCATAAAATCTAGTTTTAACATTAGTTTTGTTCTGAACTTTCACCGGTTGGCGTTAAATATTTGAGCGATCATATTGTACAACAGAAGGAAGTTAGAACTTTGTATCGAGAAAGTGGCAATGCTGATCAAAAAAGAAAATTTCCTAAAACCGAGGAACTTGCTGCGGACCCAGCCCCAACTATTTTTAAAATATGAGTCTGAATTTTATAAAAATAAGTTAAACAATGTGAAGCAGTCACGAATTTCTCATTATTTTAAAAAGCAATACATGTATATAATTTTAAAATCTGTGTGTATTAATACATACATATTATATATGCATATATGACCGTAATTTTCAATTATGTACATGCACACATATGTTCTCTTTTAAACGATCGCCCCTCTTTAGCGACCAACATACGATTGCCCGAAAGTGGCCGGTATTGGAAGGTTTCACTGTATAAAGTAGCCTCCTATCAAACGTTTTAAATTTATCGCGCTGAGCTGTTTGCGTCATAATTTTAACATGAATATACAGAAATTAACTTAAGGCTCATATAGCTTATTTTTTATCATGCCCTTATTCTTAAATAAATCAATCACTCTGCACCAATACTATATAAAAGTATTTCTATATAATGCAAGCATTTTGCAAAAGTGCATTGTGAGATTGAAAAGGTATTGCTTTTAAAATGAATAGAAATTATCGAAGCGGATATTCAGTTCGAAAACAGAAAAGTAATTTTAGCTGGGAAATCATTTTCCATGCATAAAACAGTGATCAAATAGGGATCTAGAGAGTATAAGCTTTTCAGCATTGGGTGATCAAAGTGCCACATAAAACATCGATGAAACATTTCGAATGGACAGTTTTATTGTACCGCGGTTTTCTACGAAAATAAATCAATTATATATTACTTGTGTTTCTGGATAACGTGGATTTGGATGTCCTGTTTGTGAGAGGGTCGTAATTTTTACACGATTCTACCCTTAGTTACAAAGATAAATGTTTATTAAATCTTACTCTACTTGTCGTTTATATTGATAAGTTGGAACATAATTTACAAAGAATTGTATAGGATGATATTGATAAGATGATTTTTAAATTATTAATGAAATTACATACAACTATTGTTATTTTAGAGATTAAATTTGTTAAAGTTGAAAATTTTCAAACATTTTCAGTCCAATATTAACAATATTGCATACTAGTAGAATGCAGGTTTTCACGGCGGTTGTCTAATGAAGTAGTTCCTTCCAGGTTTTGCCGTGGTCGTCGAACTTAACTTGACGTTTCGCTGGTCATCCTGTCAGCTTCTTCAGAAGAATTCTAAAGACTGAATTTATTGTGTTACAATCCTCGTTATATACCTAGGCGCCGCATCGCTTCGCTGGTCATTGGTCGCTCTTGGTTCGCTTCGCTGCTCATTCGTCGTGTTTGGTTGACCGTGACTTACTACGGTGCTGGTACTTGGCAATACCAGTCTTGACGTGTTACTAAGTCGATACCCATCCTCTCTGTTAAAGTTGTTCACGCTTTTCATAATTTTCAGTGATTCCCTAATGATTCGCGGATAATAGCGCGTATTCCTGTCTAAAATATTGACGTCCTAGTGGTCGATTTTATGGTTTTCGTTATTATGGACATATTCTGTTATCGCCGACCTATCCATGTATCCAAATCTGGTATTTCTCTGGTGTTCTTTGATTCTGCACTGGGTACTCCGTCCTGTTTGTCCGATGTAGCTCTTACCACATGTGCACTTCAACTGGTAAACACCTTTTGATAACCGTTTGGGGACAGGGTCTTTGACTGAGGGCAGCATCTGCTGTATTTTCTTCACTATTCGAAACCGTACACCTACTTTCTTTTTGAATAAAATCTTCTTCGGCCTATCTGTGACTCTCTATTAGGCATGCATACGTTGTTAGTTGTTGCTGTTCTTCTTCTGTAGTTGAGGAGAACGTCGCGGAAGTCACAGATAGGCTGAAGAAGATTTTATTCAAAAAGAAAGCAGGTGTACGGTTTCGAACAGTGAAGAAAATACAGCAGATGCTTCCCTCAGTCAAAGACCCTGTCGCCAAACTGTTATCAAAAGGTGTTTACCAGTTAAAGTGTACATGTGGTAATAGCTACATCGGGCAAACAGGATGGAGTATTCAGTGCAGAATCAAAGAACACCAGAGAAATACCAGATTTGGATACACGGATAGGTCGGCGATAGCAGAACATGTCCATAATAACGAGAACCATAAAATCGACTACGAGGACGTCAATATTTTAGACAGGAATACGCGCTATTATCCGCGAATCATTAGGGAATCACTGGAAATTATCAAAAACGTGAACAACTTTAACAGAGAGGATGGGTATCGACTTAGTAACAAGTGGACACTGGTATTGCCAAGTACCAGCGCTGTAGTAAGTCACGGTCAACCAAACACGACGAATGAGCAGCGAAGCGAACTAGGCGCGACCAATGACCAACGAAGCGAAGCTGCGCCTAGGTATATAACGAGGATTGTAACACAACAAATTCAGTCTTTAGAATGCTTCCGAAGGAGCTGACAGGATGATCAGCGAAACGTCAAGTCAAGTTCGACGACCACGGCAAGACCCGGAAGAAACTACTTCAATATTGCATACTGTACATACTCGATACGAGGAGTAGAAGAAAAATGCGAGTTCTGAGTTAACATTCTACTGCTGAATTCAATATAATTTTATCAAATTAAATTCCCTTTTTCCAAATATTCCATGACTCATTCAAATTTTTTTCAGGCCTAATAAAGAGACACTACTAGTCAAATTTATGATTCGAAGTAGTTCGAAATTATATTTGGTATGTATTTGAATGTATAATAAATGAAATGCTAGAACTTGCAATTTGTAGTCTTAAAGTTTGAGCTTTCCATATATTCAAACACCATGACTTTTATAAAAAACCGCTGCCCAAGGAATCACTACTTCCACATCCAGATTTACTACTAAATCCCAATGTAATATTTTACTCCCTTTAATAATAGCGTGAGGGTGGCAACCCCAAAAATTTTTTTGAGGCGTTTCGTTCTTGTATACACACTAAATCACATTTTAATTTATTTTACTCCCTTTCATAATAGTGCCGGGGTGGTATTGGGGGTGATAGCGAAGGAGTAGCTAATGCCAACAAAAAAAATTTGAGACCTTGACTTTTCGTAAAATTACAATTTTATGGACTCTTACCTGCTTGCTTTGGCTATTTACTCATATTTACCGCATTTACCCCCGAATCCTTCAACAGAATTACATCAAAATATAATGTAGTTCCAGATCTCATTATAATACACAAGTGCACTAAATTTAAAATCGATACCAAAAACGATTCCAGAGTTAACGTGCGCACAAAAAAGTTCGACAAACCGACAGACAGACAGAAAAATTTGTTTTCGCTCTAATTTAAAACCTCGACTTTTCATGACATTTCAACAAAAAATAATGTATAATTTAATTTATTATTATTATTATTATTATTAATGCGAAGCACTAAAGCATTGAGGTAGGCTCAGAACCCGCACTTTTTTCCTACTACTTGATGGTCACAGAGCGGGGTATTACTTTGATCAAGTGGCGGTACACATCAAATAACATCTAACTTTGTTAGATCCGTTACAGCAATGTTAAGACAAAAATTTGAGCCTGTTCACTTTGCGCACAAAAAAAATTCAGCACAAAAGTTGAGTTGTGATTTATTATGGATAATAAAAAATGGCACAACTTAGATTTTGTTCAAATAAAGTCGAGTATAGGGTAAAAAATATCAGTTCCAATTATTATTATTTTAAAATTTTCAATAATGAATAGTTTTATACATACACCTGCCATTTCTATAACAGCTGAATTTCAATTTATAAAAAATATCTTTAAAAACAAATCCGCATCACCGTGTATTTTTACCAAAAACCATTAGAAACAATAGTCTCATAAAGTTGAATATGTTAGTAAAATAAATAAATGGAAAAACAGAGTTATTCCGAACTACCCATAAATTTGCGTCTGTGTTTCAAAAGAGACATACCGGCGGCTTATTCGAAAACTGCAGTTATTTGTCTGCGATTTCGTAGCTCAAAAAACAGCCACAATTATTACTCAATTCTAAATATCAGATAGAAGTAACGTATCGCAAATAAGTTGTAAATGCACTAGTGCACTTAAGGGGCCCATGTTCGTACCAAAACCACAAGGGAGCTAAATGAAACAAATGGAAAAAGAGAGTTATTCTGAACTCTCCTTTTATCTCTGCTATATTTAAATATATATTTATTTATTATTAATTCCCAAACCAAATAGCCCATTACAAAGCATTAAATAGTTTATTAAAAGAGAGATCATTTAATCATGGCATCAAATATATTGTACAATCTAAATTTGCAACGTTCGAGACCCGCATGTAAACAGACAGTGAAGTGAGGTCACGCGTATGGCTACAGTTGTCCAACTAAGTTGTGTTTAATAATATAAATTTAGTAATAATTTACGGCCGCTCTATTAGGCTTTTATTATAGTTTTATGGGTGCTAATTACCTTAAATTTTTAAGGAATTACTCTGTATTATATAAATGGAGAAATTTTTACATTCAATATGTTGCGATCATACTCACCATGCCTCTTTTTGACATACTGATAGATTCAAGTAAATGCAGCTTTCTGATTTTCAAATAAAAAAAGCCTTTTCACTTAAAATGTAAAATAAAACTCCAATTATAAATGAAAATTACGAAATTCTGATTAATATTTTAATATTCGAGTAAAACAGCAAACATTTATTAACACAGTTTCCTACTTAATAAAACCTTTACCAAGGAGATTAATAGAGTGACTTGTTAAAATTAAGATACTTTAAATTACATCATGCAATGAACAACCTCTTCCTCAAAATGAGTGAGTGTAGAGTGGGGCAACAAGATATTAGCTTGACGTTTTTCTTAAATTGGTCGCTGTCTCGGTTGATAAGATGAATGTACGTAGTTTTCAGCAATTTATAAAATATTAATCTTGTGGCAGAATGGAAATATGATTTATTCGTTGGGAGTCAGTGACGTGGTTAAATCATATTACTCTCTACACAATAAAATTTAGTTTAAATACTTATTCTTGATGCAAATATTTATTAAGACCTAAAGTCAGGTCAAGCAAACGAGGTCCCAGATCTTACGAATTCTGATAGTGAGAGCGAACAATAAAAAAGAACAAGTAAAACAAATATAATTATAATTATATTATAGCAATAAGTATGCAATGTATAATACAAAGAAAATTTAAAGGTAAAAATCTTACGATAAAATGAATATCAAGAATATAGCAAAGTCTAGGTTTTTTTTTCAGCTAACGCTATAGAAAATAATTATTTAATTTAAGCAATTTTTACAATAAAAATGATATACAGTAGTTACTTAAATTCACAAATTGGGGGACTTTCCAGGTGCTCCAGATTTGAAGGTTGTTGACTGAGGTCCTTGCTGGTTGTAGAAATCCTCAATGATTAGATAGGGTTTTCTTTCAATCGTAAAGTGTAAATCGTATTCCAAAATTTATGTAGCAAAGAATAGCAAATGATCCAAAAGTCCAAATCCAACAATCAAAAACAGAATAGTTGGTTAGTTCTGTACCCAAAATCTAGCTGTAGTAAACTGAAATCTGGCCTTACCAACATCGTTTATAATTAAATTTACAAAATTAGTTTAAAAATTAACCTCTAATGTGAGCACGTGTCTATAATAAATCAAAGAAACCCAAAGTTACCCAGTATAATACTTCTGAACAATACTCACTAATTAAATCGGAATAAATTTAAATTCAAGTTAATCAAAATATTAATTGAAAATATGTGTGAAATCTAGTTTTTAGTCCGGTACCAAACCGAGTAGCAACCACGTGCATTTTAAACTGAATTAATCACTTAGCAAAGTATTCACCTCAATTTATTGATTTAAAAAGGAAGTTTGACGGTACTTGTTTAATGTTTAATATATATATAACCATTATAACTCACAAAAACAAGAGGAAATGACTTAAACTGACAGCTCGACGATTCGGCCGTCAGAGTACCAACAGAAATTTTAAAATCTAAATCGATTATTAAGGACTTTTCGATCATTACTACTATCTGCATACTATCAATATATATACAATTTTTATGCACTAATCGTAATAATAGTTTATATTTTAGATTTCCATGACATACAAAATCACTTTATAACTTGGTATGTTTTTCTAGTGAAAGCCATCTGTTGGCGAAAAGCTTAAATGTGGTAATTAGATAGAAAATTAGAGCGTGATGATATCTATCTCTGAATGTGTAATTTATTACTATAGATGGGCGAATTGATATATTATTATTAACTTGGGGAAACCAGCGAAGTATGGCACGTCACATATTATACCCTTTTCAAATTTACTGAAAAATGCCCATAATTGCAAAGAGCAGTGGAGATAATTACGGGGTTGGAATATAGAGATGATTGCAAAGAATAATTTGAAGAACTGAATAATAATAAATAAAAAATGTTAACTTTCATTCCTACATCATATGGTAAAAATATACAGGGTGTTAAATTTGCAAACATTGATAAAATTCAATTCAAACAGTTCTAAATGAAAAAACCATTTTTGGCCACCCTGTTTATTTTTAGGAAGTTAAAATAATTCCAAAACATCACACAGATGTCTCGTAACTGGTATTTACAACTTATTTTTCGTAAATTCTATAATGGTAACTACATTGGCTTTTTCAAAATGCATCTGCAGATGGCATTGTTTCAATAAAATTGACTTTTTTAAATAGTTTACCTGCATTTTTTAGAACTCGAGTACTCGAATGAATTCAGATCAGGAATATTGGTAAAAATTTTGCACAAGAAGTTAGTAATGAAATCTCTAAAAAATAGTATATGTTAGAAACTGCATGTTCCTACATCCCACCGACAAAAAAGAAATTATAAGTAAAATTAGGGAATTAAAAATAAGTTAAGGCGCCGGGACACGATGAAATAACAAGCGACACATTTACGATATTGCAAACCTAGTAGCGAAACCGCTGACCTACCCCTAACAAATAAATCGTTTGAAACAGGCATCTTTACAGAACACTTTTAAAAAACTATTGTAAAACGGATATATAAGAGTGGCGACAAGCTAAATATGACAAACTCTAATAACCAGTCTAGCGAAAGACTATGAAAAAGTATTGAAAAACAGAATAACTAATTTTTAGTTTAGTTTTAGAGAGAAAAAATCACCACAGGATGCCATAGCATATCTCACAACAAATATTAATAAAGCACTGGACGTTAGTTCACGGGCTGTGTCAGTCTCTGTTGACCTAAAAAGGTTTTTGATACAGTTGATCATAAGCAGCTTCTGGAAGTCCTAGCAAGTATTGGATTTAGGGGCATCCCAACTAGATTAATGGATTACTACCTCAATGAAAGAGCACAAAATATTATAATTCAGAAGACATTTAGTGACATTAAAATTGTACAATATGGAGTGCTGCAAGGCACAGTAATAAGACCTGTATTGTTCACTATATATTTAAATGATTTGTTTATGCAGGTCACTAATGGGGATGGAGTGAGCTTTGCGGATGATACCGTCATCTTTTTCACAGATCATAACTGACATTCTTTAAAAGAAAAAGTAGAGACAGAAATGTATGTAACTAAAAAATCACGATAACTACTACATAAATTTCAATATTTTAAAAAAGCATTTGATATAAAACATTTAAAAATTCTTTACTACGCTCTAATATAACCACATCTAGAATATGGGATTGTAGCTTCGGGAGGCGCAACAAATAATCACATGGACAGTTTGGAAAAGGTGCATACAAATGTCGTTATGAAATATTATATATAACAAAAATGTTTATTATACAACTAAAAATTTGTTCAACGAAATAGGAATTCTAGATATCAGGCAGCTCCATTGCCTCTCTTTGTTGGAGAGAAAGCATGACAAGTCAGAATTAGTAATATAGAACACAATTATGAAGCACCCAAAACATCAAAGACGATCATACAAAGAAGCTGCTATTTTTTAAGCCACAAATTGTATAATATTATACCACCAAACACGAAACTCATAAACTCATTCAAGTTATTTAAATCGAAAATTAAGAAGTGGATCAATAGTAAAAGTTGCATTGAAACTTATTTGACCTCAAAAACATATAGCTCTACTATATGTTGAATATGGGAACTAATATATATATATATATATATATATATATGTGTGTGTGTGTGTGTGTGTGTGTGTGTGTATATATACATATCTTTGTATATGTATACGGGTGTGTGTGCGAGTGTATGGTGTATATACAAAGCATAATTACTAAAAGATAAAATATGTATATATGTAACACATGTATGTAGATATAAGTCTGGTCGATAGCCGAGTGGGTTAAGGCGCGAGGTGGCAATCGCGATTAATCACACGGACATCGTACCACCGGGTTCGAATCCTAGCTCCGCACTGGCACTGTCGGAGGAAATGGTTGTATGTCCGCGTTTTTTCAATGTGTACCCCATTCCGCACAAGCCCTGGCTTCTGGAATTGGGGGTTGTCTAATTTCTGTGGTGTTTATTTATTTATTATTATTTAAAAAAAAGTTAGGTAAATTAGAATTGCAATTATTCCCTTTGTGTATAAATGTAACCTTTTGCATGCTATTAGTTTCAAGCGTTTTGTTTTTCTTTTGAAAATCATTAACTAATCCACTAATGCTGATTTTAATGTAATATAGTTCAATAAGTCTAGATTTAGACTATATAGATATATCGTAACGCCTCCTTAACATTAAAGAGAATGAAACATATACACCACGAGAACAGATTCGTTCATATTCTACCCGCAATAATGAAAAATTTAATGTAAACTTTTGCGGTCCTCAAATACACGCGATGGAACAGGATGTCATGCAGTACAATTTATTGACATTTTATCTGGTAACATCAAGAAACTAGATTACAAACTCTTCAAAACTGGAAAATTAAGATACTGTTTTACATGGACTAAAAGTGACATTTTGTGTCGAAGATATTCTTCAAATACTTTTAGTCCGATGCCGCTGGTGAGAGATAGCAAAAGACTTTTGCTGTCGCTCATATAAAGAGAATGAAACATATACACCATGAGAACAGATTCATTCATATTCTACACGCAATAATAAAATATTTAATGTAAACTTTTTGCGGTCCTCAAATACACGCGATGGGACAGAATGTTATGCAGTACAATTTATTGACACTTTACCTGGTAACATCAAGAAACTAGATTACTAACTTTTTAAAACTGGAAAATTAACATATTGTTTTACAACTAAAAGTGACATTTTCTGTCGAGGATATACTTCAAATACTTTTAGTGCCGATGTGGCTCGTGAGAGATAGACTTTTACTATCGCTCAGATAAAGTGTCAGAGAGAAGACAGTTCAGGTTCATGAAAGTTTGTCACAAAAATCATGTTTTTTGACGTTTAAAGAAAAAAAATTAATCGACGATGGCTTTTACAATGTTATTGATTTTTTAATTGACTGGTCCACTGTGTGTGACCTAAACGTTTTATATTTTTATTACTTATATCTTATATAAAATTTTATCTAGCAATAGTACTTATACTTATATATACCAAGAAACTCGATCGGGTTTCACAGCTAATTTCTTCTCTCTGTCATGCGAAAGTGAAGGGATTCATATACAGCAAGATATTGCTATCTGCGCCATCTGGATATTTCTTTCCTTTTATAAAAAAAAAACATAATCATATAACATTGGTAATTACATGCGAAATGAGTTGTTTATCATTTCATCTTTCAAATAAATACCTGTCTTTAACTTGTCATCTTATTACGGCATTGCTATTGATGTTTGAATTTTGAGATCTGTTATATTTGTGTACTAGACGGAAGTACTTCTTCAAATACGGAAGTCGCTTAATTTAATCCTGTCACAATGACTTTTATAAATAGCGGGACTATAGATACTAGTATAAACATAACCTAAAAAATTTAAAGAGAGCGAAGTTAGGCGCGAGTAAGTTCTCTAACCTAAAAGTCGAACATTTAAGTAGAATTTCTTGCAAGCATCCCCTTCCCGGTCAAAACCAGTCGGGGTTCAGAACAATTTTTAGAGAAAGACGGTCGGCGTCTTCCGAGTACAGACCGGGACATTATCTACAAAAACCCGAACGCGTACAAGGTCGGGTGGTGTAGCATTTTCGACTATACCACGAGGAATCGATTACGACGGTTATCTGATGCTACTAGTGAAGGCGAAGATTATTGTTTGAAGCAAATGGTAGAAGTATCATATGGCATAGTACTTTACTACTACTTGCAGTGCTTTTCTTCTTCGCCTGTTAGAAATAAATTAATAAGTATGTCTATATTCAAATTTCACGGTTCTTTTACGCAATCTACCTTAATAGCTAATGGTGAAACCTCGTACTGTTTCATAATGAAAAAAAAAAAAAAAAAATTAAATCTCGGAAAGTAAAGGTGGTGAGAAGGTGCAGAGGACTACTATAACGGTAAAGCGCTTCTTGTTATTGTCTTCCAATTTACTTTAAGCAAATGTTATGTTGCTCATCATGAAGTATATAGTCAAAAAGATAAACATGATGGATGGTCAGTCGGTACGAGGAAGCCACATAGAAAATCAGCTTGTAGTGTTATGCATTGGAATTGTTGTAGAGGGGGGTTGTATAATACACCAATAAATACCTACTTACATATTATATTAGCTACTGCTTGTACTTCACAAAGTCAGGGTTGAACAAAACCAAAGCAATGCCTTGTTCTATAGTTGTATATTGTATATATCTGATAAGTATTTTTTCTTGTAAGCCTTCGCTGCTGCTTCTTTCTGTTGTACATAATAAAGTGTTAATATTGTTATCATTTTTATTGAAAATATCTGTAATTAAATACTATCCAGTAAAAATATAAATATCTCCTTGTATCTGGACACAAAATAGTAAAGATTAATGGTGCGCTACTGACGCCCTTGAAATACCATTCCTCATTGTATACAGGTGAACTTTACATAGCTTGCGTCTTAGGGTTCTCTGTGAATAATTCGTATGTCGGTATATACGACCACTTCAATATTGCAAGTTTCCTAATGAGATTAACAGGAGAAGGAATTGGGGACACTGTAGTTTAATTTGACCAAGATAATGGAATACGGATGAAATACCTCTCATATTTCCAGAAGAGATTTGTAAATAAATGCTTTAGTATTAAACTTGGTTGGATGTAGGTTTAATTAATTCGAGCTTTCAGCATATAGGATGATATATATTTGCATTATTTTGCCAAATTCAGTAATGCCATATTGCTTTCACTATGCTCTAGCTTTTTGAGCCCCCAAGTTAACAAAATAGGCAAGTCAGGAAGTTGATGAGGATCATAGCCTAGAGTACAGTGTATAATGCTTAATAGAGAAAGGCTGATACATCATTCAGACTTCTTTTTATTGAGCCTTTGGCTAAGGAAAATAAATTGGTGCAGCTTTCGTCAACCACCACGTGGGTAGCATTAGAAGATTATCAAAACTTAAAAAGTAGCAAGGGTTTATGATTATGTGGTAGAAAATACGATGATATAATTATATATGCATAGAAATAGAAATCTTCAAGATGTTACAAATTATATGGCCTGCCCAAGATCCATAAGGAAGGAGCCCCACTAAGACCTATTGTTAGCTCTGTAGGGTCACCGTTACAGGAGTTAGCGAGATATCTGGCTAGACAGATACAGCCACTAGCAGAAAAAGCAACGTCTTATGTGAAAAACACACAACATTTTATCGAGTTACTAAATAACGAGACTGTCCAACATGCAGATATTCTAGTGAGCTTCGATGTAGTTCACTATTCATTAACGTACAAATAGAGGAGTCACTCGAATTGATCATACGAAAGTATCATCCAGAGGAGCATATTCTTAGCCTATCTAAACACTGTTTAAACAACACGTACTTTATATAAAATGCCCAGCGCTACAAGCAAACGGAAGGAGCACTGATGGGTTCACCGTTATCTCCAGTCATCTCTAATCTCTTCATGGAGGATCTGCAAATTCGTGCAATACAAACGGCACCACTCAAACCAAAAGTTTGGTTGAGATATATGGACCACACATTCGTAATCTGGACTCATGGAAGAGAACAACTAAATAGTTTCTTAGACCACCTGAATAGCATTCACGATAAGATCAAATTTACCATGGAGGTAGAAACAGAAGGCAAGCTGCCATTTTTAGACGTAGTAGTGAAAAAGAAACAAGACAGTACACTAGGTCACACAGTATACAGAAAACCCACTCACACGGATAGATATCTAAATGCGGCATCACATCACTATCCAGCACAATTAAATTCAGTAGTAAAGACTCTAGTGACACGTCCTCAGAGGCTGGCAGACGTCCACCATATCAACGAAGAGATGTCGTCACTTCAGAAAGCACTAATGAGAAATGGATTTTCGAGATACACAATACAGAAGTCGCAGGGGCCATACAGATAAAAAAGCCTGGAGGAATTCGAGAAACCAGTGGCAAAAGCATATCTACATTACGTGAAACGGACGACAGAAAAAATTGGAAAACTTCTACGTAAACATAACATAGAAACAATATTTAAAACAGACTGAAAAATCAGTGTAGTCCTCCGTAATCCAAAATCAAAAACTATCCTAGAAAACCAAGGAGTATACAAAATCCCGTGCCAAGATTGCAACAAATCGTACATAGGATAGACCAACAGACGTATTAGTGTAAGGAAGGAAGAGCATATGAATGCAGTACGAAAAAAGAAGAAAACATCGTCCCTAGCACAGCATGTAAAATCCACAGGACACGAAACAGATTTCGACAACACCAGAACAGTAGCTAATATTATATACCAAAGAGACCATAGAGATCGAAAACAAGACAAAATCTTAATAAACGAGATGATATGCAGAGATTGCCCAGTTCTTGGAAGCCTGCTCTTGCGGGAAGATACGTAACTGAAAATACACGACGATCCACCGTGGATGAAGCGATCACGAGAAGATACGTTCAAGTATTGACAAATGGTGAAGAAACACAGCGACCTGCTCGAAATGGACCTGTCACGAGGAGTTAGAGCCGAGAGTTGACCAATCAAGGAGAACCACGGCATTCTGCGGCACCGATTGGACATGAGGATGCCGGACCACCAGCGAGAAGTCACGTGAAGCGTAACGTTTCAGCGAGGCCACTTGTCGGGTTGGCTCAGGCGTCCGCTACGCCTACCACAGGTCGTGGGGAACCGGTAACACGTAGCCAAACGCGCAGGCGCGCCCTAGACTGTAGCATATATAAGGAGCCGCACAAAGCGGGGAACGTCAGTTCAGTTCGAGCAACGGAGAGCAGCAATAGGCAGCTTTCAGTGAGAACCTGAAGATGGCAGATGAGATTCTGCCGAAACGTCGTTTAGACAAGCGTGACTTTTGAAGGAGTCGACCATCGATGCGGGAGAGCACCCGGAAGTACAATAACAATTCATATATATATATATATATATATATATATATATAATATTCGATTCGGCTATGTGCCCCGCCGAGCGCTGGATTACAAGTTACAAGTCTGGCACATTGAGTGTAATAATTGTATATTACCATCAAAACGCTAATGCTTCGATTGCAATCGAAGCATATATATACTTAAGTAGGGTGCTTATACCGGAGCTCACTCCTCCCCCTACCACTTTTCTGTGACGTCACAGGGGGCGTGGCCGGGGGGCGGGGCGCGGGGGGCGGGGCGCGGGTAATTAGGGTGGTGGGGGGTAATTAGGGTGGTGGGGGTAATTAGGGTGGTGGGGGGTAATTAGGGTGGTGGGGGTAATTAGGGTGGTGGGGGGCAATTAGTGTGGTGGGAGGTAATTAGTGTGGTGGGAGGTAATTATGGTGGTGGGGGGCAATTAGGGTGGTGGGAGGTAATTAGTGTGGTGGGAGGTAATTAGAATGGTGTGATGTAATTGTAGTGGTGGGGGGTAACTAGAGTGGCCTGATGTAATTGTAGTGGTGGGGGGCAATTAGTGGAATGATGGGTAATTAGAGTAATTGCATGATGGATAATTATTGTGGTGGGAGGTAATTAGAGTGATGTGATGTAATTGTGGTGGTGGGGGGCAATTAGATTAATAAGAAGTAATTAAAGTGGTGTGATGTAATTGTAGTGGTGGGAGGTAATTAGGGTGATGTGATGTAATTGTGGTGGTGGTGGGGGGCAATTAGGATGGTAATTAGATTAGTGAGAAGTAATTAAAGTGGCGTGGTGTAATTGTGGTGGTGGGGGGCAATTAGATTAGTAAGAAGTAATTAAAGTGGTGTAATGTAATTGTAGTGGTGGGAGGTAATTAGAATGTTGCGATGTAATTGTAGTGGTGGGGGGTAACTAGAGTGGCCTGATGTAATTGTGGTGGTGGGGGGCAATTAGATTAGTAAGAAGTAATTAAAGTGGTGGGAGGTAATTATTGTGGTGGGAGGTAATTAGGGTGATGTGATGTAATTGTAGTGGTGGGAGGTAATTAGAGTGATGTGACGTATTCGTGGTGGTGGTGGGCAATTAGATTAGTAAGAAGTAATTAAAGTGGTGTGATGTAATTATTGTGGTGGGGGGTAACTAGAGTGGCCTGATGTAATTGTAGTGGTGGGGGGCAATTAGTGGAATGATGGGTAATTAGAGCAATTGCATGATGGATAATTATTGTGGTGGGAGGTAATTAGAATGTTGTGATGTAATTGTAGTGGTGGGGGGTAACTAGAGTGGCCTGATGTAATTGTAGTGGTGGGGGGCAATTAGTGGAATGATGGGTAATTAGAGTAATTGCATGATGGATAATTATTGTGGTGGGAGGTAATTAGAATGGTGTGATGTAATTGTAGTGGTGGGGGGCAACTAGTGGAATGATGGGTAATTAGAGTAGTTGGATGATGGATAATTATTGTGGTGGGGATGACTCAATTAGGGTGGTGGGAGGTAATTGGAGTGGTGTGATGTAATTGTAGTGGTGGGGGGTAACTAGAGTGGCCTAATGTAATTGTAGTGGTGGGGATGACTCTACTAATATAAATAGAATGCAATGCTTCTGCATCACACAATTAAAACCTATCGCCGATAAGTCAAGAGCTAGCAAGTGAATGTTGTGCAACTATCCGAATTATTTCAAGTGAGCAATATTTTATATTACTTTCTGTAATTCTTTCACTGTATACATTCGATTTAATTATGGCAATTTCTGATTACGACTTATTTGCACTTAATGCAATGATCAATGAATCTACAGAGGTCTTAGAACAAAAGTCTATTTCATCATTAATTTTACATAAACCATATATCATTAAGAAAATTTCTGCTGTCAATACGCGATTTGGAAAATCAATAGTAGTACATTTATTTGAGGAAAGCACAATTACATCTTTCAAATCATTTCTACCAAAACGAGTTGTTGAAATTGTGAGTGAGGATCTTATGAGCAAAATCAATTTATCTGGTAAATACACACTGACATATCTAGGTCAGAGTTCTCCGGTGTATAACGGTGCAAAACCCAGTGTAATGTTACGTTTTGGCTGTTAGTTGAGATATTGTATAGTTGCGTTAGTTATTAATTTTTAATTTTATATTAGTAAAGAGCATGGTTGCGTTAGTTATTAATTTTAATTTTATATTAGTAAATGGAATACAGTTGAAAGTATGCTGGGAGTAATATTGTTGATTCACTTGCAAATATATGAAATAATTGTTATATAGTAAATAATAACAAATGGACTTCTACAATATATTTTCATCATCACATTTTGTGTAAGTTGATAAAAAAATTATCCTTTCTGAATATGTATGATTAATATGTTTGTTTTTTATTTTTTTAGTTTAGTCCAACTGGCACAATGTGGATGCAATATTCAGCTCAACGGTGGGTACGGGCAGAAGACATTAAATCGGCCATTGAAAGGTTGTCTTGTGAACTAAGTGACTTAATCAAGGATTCGCAGCATTCATTAGTTTATGATACAAATGTCTTCTACGATGTTGAAGAAACAAGACGCGTTGAAAAAGATTGCAGGATGTATGCTGCTGGTGCAAATCTATGTTACAAATATTCAAGAGGCTTTTTAAATTTGGACGAATTTTGTGAGCATATGGTTAGAATAGAACTAAGACACCTTCTATATGACATAGTAAAGTACCTGCCTAAGGAACTTATTGAAAAATATCAACTGGACCAGTCTGATGATGATACAAGCAGTTAAATAATTCTATGTGTTGTATTTATTATTAGATATAAACAATTATTGTATTATTTTATTATGCAATATACAATTATAGTATCTTAAAATTTTTCTTTGTATTTTCGTACTACGATGAGGTTAGAAATAAAACAAATATTAAAATAATACGTGTATTTTATTACCTATTCTTGATTACATAACTAAAAGATATACCTTAATAAACCTAAAGAGTTTTTATTCCAATTTTATATTTAAATCTACAATACATTTGTAAAGAAAGTGAACATTTGCGAGAGCACAATGACAATTATTATAGTGATAATGTTCCAAACATTCTGGTATAGTCAATGATTTAAGATTAGGTAGAGGCGGTGAATAGTCATTAAGAACTAAAATTTTATTCCACCGCAGATATTGTAATAGGAAATTCTTCTTCGTCACACCTTTGCATAGTATTATTACATTGTTTAATTGTAAATTATGTCGATAGTTGTTAACAGCATTCTGACAAAGTCGTTCAAAGATTAGTGGCAATTTTTCCAGTTGAATATATCCATGACTCCATTTTAAACCATGGAAATTATTTTCCAACCACTGGTATTGCACCTTTTCACCACGTGCTAAATGAGAATGTATATGGTGGTTTGAAAATATAATGTGCTTGTTGTTTAGTGTTACAGCAGACAGCAGCCAATTCTTTCACTATAAACTCATTGTCATTATATTGAAAACTTTGTAAGTCAATGATCAAAGTAGGAAATGTACTACTTAAACGCACCATATTATAGTCTTTTACTTAGCACCAATAAAGCCGTTCTGGACTGAACCATCCAATGCGCTGTACGTTAAATAAGCATCGTGAAGTATAAGAGCATATACTCGAGTTTGCTCGGGGAATTTCGTTTTTCGTGTTTCAAATTCTATTTTTATGTCGACAGTGGATGATTTAATTGCGTCCGGTTGACGAGAGCAATCAATAACAAACAATGGATTTTTTCTGAATTCGCTAAGATCCATCATAGGTTCACCCATATCTTTATCATAGTAACTACGTTGAAAGTTTTCATAGGCATAGTAGGCTGCAGAGTCGAGTTTTTTAACGAAATCTAAATTCCAACGTTCATATGGAAATACTTCAGCGTTCAGATATAGTCGAATATTACTAATATCTGCAGGTATAAACTTTGTGGCATCCTGGTTCCTATTATTGGAATTGTCATTGTTTTGAAATCCGATAACGATGTATCGAGGTCTCTCAAGACTGCTAGTGGTTTTAACAGCCCATATGTCAGAAGCAGTATCGCGTAAAGTAGGTAACTCATATAAATCCCACATACGATAAGCCATCTTAATTTTAGCATTATTACTGCTCTTATTGATGCGGCTTAATAGTTTAAGCCTTTGTCTATCTTCAGGAACAATATGTCTAATCTTCCACTCAATTTTGCTAATTTCCAGCTCTGCATCAACTTCACCAATATAACAATCGTTGAAGGATCGAGAAATGATTAAAATTAATTCTTGCTTTACATTTAAAATACCTTTGGTATAATCTTCTGCAAATCCCATGAGATATTTAAGAGGAAGTCTACCACTGAACACGTGACTGGTAGTATCTAAAATATCCTGCTTCTGTTGGGTGAGACCCCAACCTGTGGTTAACAGGGATCGGAGATGTGTTTGCCCATATGATACCATCGTTTTCATTGTTGTAGTGATACCAGGCTTTCTAACGACGGCCACTTGTTCTCCACCCATTTCGTATCTGATCTCCTCAAAGAGAAAAGCTAGTGCATTATTAGATAGATAACACCGTTTGGTAATGTCGCTAGGTGTAAATTTTCCTTCTATATAAATATAACTGTCTGCAATGTCAAGTATGAGATCTTGAAAATTAATAGGAATACGTATTTCATCAGAGTTCCTATAATATGGCGATCCATATGGTTTATACGTATGCTCATGTAAACTGACAAGAGACTGATCAAACACAGGTTCGTCGAACACGTCAAGTTTATCACTAGATGTAATAGTCGCCATTATTTAATCTTCTCTCAATTTTAATCCAACGGACTGGAGAAATATGCGGTCTGCAGCCGACAATCTAGGTCTTACGTGTTTAAGATGTACACGCTGAATGAATCGCTTTTCACACTCACTATTCTTTTTATCGTAGATCACATTACGCCATTGTTGGTTATATCGGAAACCCATTTTCTTGACAGTTAGATCAAAACTGCTTCAATTGTAGCTTTACAATAATCTTCTCACCCCGAAAATTAATTAAATCACCATTGTCACCCAATATGCGTAGTGTAATGTTATCGATGTACTGGCGCCCTTCGGGTGTAACAGGTAAATATATGATGTTGGCTGGCTCCCTAGTAAGTTTGTAACCAGGTTCAACATCTATGTCAAACTCGAAAAGAGTGTGGGATCTAATGGTGTTTAAATACGCTCCAGAAATAATATTGCAATCCACACGTATCATCCTTACTTTCATAATATCAACAGGGAGTGTTGATTCATGGTTCTTGTTTGGATTTAAGTACGTCGGTTCAAATCCCAACAAACTACCAATAGAGTTTTTTTGTGAAAAGTCAATCCCATATTTTGACCAAATTTCACATTTCAACGTATTGTTGTTTGCTTGTAGCCGAAATAACTTTTCCTTTTCTTCCTTGCTTTTGCCATTTGGCATAGCTTTCAGTATTGCCCGGTATATTTCATCAATTTCATAGGCCCCGTATGGTATGTGGAGAATTGTAGGGGTTACTTTTGGTCCAGTTTTATAACAGAAACTATTATTTGTCTCGTCAACATTGAATATAGAGTTGTACGAATAGAATCCAATTAATCCCAGTCCATATCGGCTACCCATACTTAATTGAATTGGAGGATAAAATTCTGCACTGAGCACGCTTGAGCGGCTCGATAGTGTAAAAGTGTGCGACATGACTGATGTTATTTAGGCATTGTTGTGTGAATTTATTGCGGTTTACAGCAATAATTATGGTATAATTTTCTTTTCTTGAGTGGTGATGGAGATATATCATTATTTGACGCTATATTCACATCACGTATTTTGCAGTAACAACAAAATATTTTTCGAGGTGATGGACCATCATTAACATCAACATCTTTATCATCGCTCGAATAATGCTCTTGGCAGTATTGATATTTTAAGATATCAATATCATTTTGAAGATGTTCGGGAAGTTTATCCCATACTAACGCAATTTCATGTGCAGCACACCCAATCATTACCTCTTTAGGCATATCTGAAAGTTGTTCTTTGCTCATCTTCAACAGGCTGCGTAGTCTAGAGAATGCAATCAATGAGTGACCCATCCGTTTAATAGTATCTCGATCCATTGATGGTGTCACAGAAGCCATTATAGTTTTATTTAAATTTTGAAGAAACAAACTTTAAGCACAAATGACCACACCACACTGTGTTGAAATTTTGTAGGCGCTCGTAATTATAGTGGATTTTATCGGTGAAATTTGGACCCTTGCGCAAGTATAAAACTAATTCTCTAGGTGGGGGTAAATCACCAAAACTATCGAAATATGTCACTATGCTACCACGTTTTTTATATGCCACCCAGTGTGTCCCAGGACCAGTTATACTATCCAAATTTATGATGACGGATTCATTATAACGTGGTCCTGATTTTGGAAGATTGTCGCGCATAAATATACCTCGAAAATAGGGCACACTCAACCTCTCAGCATAATATTTAAGGTCGTAGTTGGTGAGAGGCTTTCGAGGCAGGGTGTCTAATAGTTTTTTGAACTTTGTGGTTTTAGATAAAGACCTAATCCTTTACGATATGGTTTCAAGTATAGCCCTTTGCCAGTTTTTCCTATTGCAATGGCCTCCATTTGTTTGTTATGTCGATTTTTTTCAGCCAATTCCTCTCTGCTTGTTTTAACATCATTTACAGCTTTAGCTATACCTGCCGCAGTTCCAGCCAAACTACCTAACGCCGATAATCCAGCAAAAATAGGTATTAAAGGAAGAATTCCACCAACTTTCGGAATCGGTATGATTCTAGGTGTACGAATATTCCGTTTTCCACCAGAAGCCCTCATGTGACGTCGCGCTGCTTGAAGTGCTATTTGTGTAACTTTTCTCGTGTCCTTAGCAATAGACCGCCTGCCACCGGCTTTACGCAGGTCATCCCGCACTTTGTGCACTATTCCAGCACCGAAAGCCACCTTTCTCATCTTCTTCTCACATTTCCTTTTATTTTTAGTATTTTTTCTTTTTATTACACGGGATGTTGTTGACCCACAACCCATGCCGAGACGCTGTTTTCCTTTCATTATGGTGGTAACCAACCACGCAGCAGCCTTCTCTTTAATACTTGCGTCTTTAGATTGAACTCTTTTCCAGGCAGCGTGTTCAAGTTTATGGTCTGCTTTGTGTCTGGCAGTTAAATCACTCGAGTTTTGATCGTATGCAATATCGTGCTCCTTGCATGCAGTATCGAGCTTGTTTATACCTGGATCACCTCGAGCTAACCTTTTTTTAATTTGGTGCCTGGACCACAATACTGATAACCTCCCGGTAAATGCAATTCAAAGGGAAGTTTATTTATTAGTGAGTTTACTATCCCTTTACCTGCCTTTAAACGATGACGTTGGCAGTTTTTAGATGTGTGTTGCTTGACTGACAACATTTAAATAACTATTGCATTACGTACATTCATTTATATATTATTCAACCGTGTTACGATGCGCATTGTGAAGCAGAGACAAAAATTTTCTATAGACAATTTGGATGAAAAAGTTGGAAGTGGGTTACAAACCGAACCGCGCCATGGTCCGTTACTTCCCTCAACTATTCGCGGTCTATTAATCGGTCCAAGTGCCTGTGGCAAAACAAATTTACTTATATCTCTGCTTACTCACCCCCTTGGATTACGCTTTGCAAATATATATTTATATTCCAAGTCTCTTTATCAACCCAAGTATGAGTATTTGCGTAAGATATTAGAACCTATTAAGGGACTAGGATTTTACACCTTTAGTAATAATGCAGAAATAGTGCAACCATCCGACGCTAAACCTGATTCTATATTTATATTTGATGACGTTATATGTGAAAAGCAAGATGTAATTCGTGCGTTTTTCTCCATGGGGCGCCATAAAAATGTAGACTGTTTTTATTTAGCGCAAACATATTCTCGCGTGCCTAAACAACTGGTAAGGGACAATAGTAATTTCATAGCAATCTTCAAACAGGACGATATGAATTTACATCACATTTTCTCTGATCATGTCTCCCCAGACGTACATTTTAAGCAATTTCAAGATATGTGTGCAGAATGTTGGAAAGAAAAATATGGATTTCTTGTAATTGATAAGGAGAGAGAAGTGAATGAGGGGCGATATAGGAAAGGTCTTGATAGTTTCATATATCCGTAATGTATTTTAATAAGGACTTCAATCGATCTGAAGACAGCATCGGGATTACTTCGCCGATGATTTATAAGAAATGAAGATTACTGGTGATATGAAGCAAAACACTCATATGGATAGAGACATAGGAATTGAAATAAATATAAAACGTCAACTAATTGAGGCTACCGATTCTGTACGTAAGAAATTCAATTCCCTCAAGAATAGAGATGTGGAGAATACATTAACGATGGAGAAGATATTTGAGCCCATAACGAAACCTTTAAAGGTCATATCATCCGCTTCAGAAGTAAAATCACAAGAGAAATCGCCAACACAGACCCAAGAGGGTGTAAGAGCTAGTACCAGTGCAGTGCCTGAAACTAGTGATGAAGTAACATATTTTATGGATACACCACCGAAATCATCGTTAATGAGCACCCCAAGTACAGCAAGTTCCACTTACCGCACAGAGAAACAACACGATGTACTCAAAAATCATTTAGAAAATCTAAAGTCTAACGATCCCAAATATGATACAGTATATGGTGTTCGTTTAGACCCTCAGACAGATAAACTACGTATAGGTAATAGTGAAGTACGCTTTGATAAGGGAAATATCATTTTGTGGCGTGGCGATAAGAGACTGGGAATTTACCCTGGCAGTCCTGAGTTGTATGATATAATATTTATGAAATATCCATCAATTCTACGTAGTGATGTAGCCACTACTGACGACGAAGAGCATAAAATATACGGGACAATATTAAAGAAAACAAATGCACCATATATAAATTATGATTCAAAAGAGGGCTTGAATAGGAAAAAATGGAAGAAATTCAATGATATTATAAAACCGTTGGTATCTTCCACAGTAACGACAAGATCTAGGGCTGGATCGGGCTTTCCACAAATGCCTACTCACAAACTATACAATAGCAAAGGTGTGGACTATGTCTACTGGAACAAACCGAAAGAATTGGTTGATCGTTTGCGTCTGCTCTATAGTTCAAAAATGGCAGGTAACAACAATGTCGACAACGAAATTGTTAGTTTAGTCCAGGAACTTCGAGAAGAGGGAATAATCTATTAGCAATATTACTTTTAATCTGACTGCTCCCATAACTAGTATATAGAACGCCGAAATGTCGAAATTATCTCAAATGCAAAGAGAAATGGCAGCTGTAAACACAATTGACAAGTTCGGGAGACGAAGAAGTGCCTTAAATAAGTCAATGATTGTACGTGGACCACCAGGCGTTGGTTTTATTGTAACCGTAGACAATCACTTTGATATTCAAAATAAACGTTTAAAAAATATTGGAGAGCCAGTGGATAGTCGTGATGGTGTAACTCGTAATTATGTAGAAAAATGCATGAAAGAGTTACATAGTGCCTTTTTCGAGAACCAACAGACTTTTGTACACAACAAAATTACCGAGATGATTAATGAAGTGCGACAGTATATCAACACAGAAATTTCAGATGTTAAGAAATTAGTTGAAGACAATACCGATGCAATAGAGAAGGTATTCAGCACTATTCAAGAATCCCGTCTGATAAGCGCACCTTCACAAACCAAATCACTTGATGTTAAGATGGTGGGTGTTGATAAACAGCAGATGATGGATGAAATTGCGGACACCGCTGCTGCATTGGGACATATTAAAAATAAAAAAGGATTAACTATAAACAAAGTCCATTAGTATATTAGAAGAATTGACTTATTAAAAATTAGTTTACTTGTGAACACCTACCAGTCAGGTACTTTATGATGGAGTCCAGTATTATAAAAAGAGCAGTCGTTGAGGAGCTACACAAACCAGTTCGTAAAAATTTCCGTAGAAGGAGAACAATAATAAAAGGGTATGGCGATTTATGGCAGATGGACTTGATTGAGATGCGACCATATGCTCATGATAATAAAGGATGTCACTATATTCTTGTCGTGATAGATTGTTACTCCAAATATGTGTGGACTAGACCTGTAAAAAATAAAACAGGTATGGAAATTACGAAGGGCATGAGAGGCATATTGGAAGAATCAAACTATTCACCTAAAAATCTTCAAAGCGACCAAGGTACAGAATTTTACAATACAAAATTTTCTGCTTTAATGAAAAAATACAATATAAATCATTACTCTACGTATAGTACGAAAAAAGCTGCTATCGCTGAGAGAGTAATTAGAACACTAAAAAATTGGCTCTATAAAGAATTCTCTGCTAGAGGTAAATACAAATGGGTTGACATTCTGCCCAACATTACAAATATGTACAATAATAAAGTACATCGTACAATTGGTATGAAACCGACTGATGTGAAACCAACTACACGTTTAAAAGCATATGATCAAATTAAGATTGCTTTAAAACCTAAATTTCATGTTGGCGACATAGTTCGAATAAGCAAATACAAAGGTGTATTTGACAAAGGATATACGCCAAACTACTCAACTGAACTGTTCAAAGTTGTTAAAGTAAACGTGAGCTATCCGAGGACTTATTTAATTCAAGATATGCATGGTCAACCAATAAAGGGATGTTTTTATGAAATGGAACTACAAAAAGCTAAGTACCCAGACGTTTATCTGGTCGAGAAGGTTTTAAAAAAGAGAGGGAATAAGGTTTTTGTCAAATGGTTGGGATTATCTGAAGAAAATAACAGCTGGATTCGAAATACTGCTTTTGTTTAAAGTTATTTACTTTCTTTAATAAAAATATATGCATAGATAGATGATGTATTTACTTATGTATAAGAAAATGAATAATAAATGTGCACTCCATTAATGTTTGTTTTTATTTATGTCCTTAATATTGCATGTACAACAATAATATAAATTAATTCAAAAAACGTAAAGAGACATTTTAGAAAATTTAATTTAGAATAACCTTTGTCTGTTATAATTTTCTCACAAAATCAATAGACAAGTCGTTATTTAAGAAAGTTCGATTTTTTTTAGCATTCGCTTTAACTTTAATATTTAATGGAATTATTTATTCTAGAAGCCTAGTATCGAAGTTTCAGAAGCAGTTATCCCCTCAGGGATACGTTTATATGTAGCGAATTCGCATAAGTGTAAAAGTCATTATTCTTACATATAAGGTACTAAGATGGAATTTCTGACTTTTGCGCCCCTTGCCCGCGTAGCGGCATACATAGGTTTTATTGATAGGATGTTCACCTGAAGGGTTTAATACGGCTGATTCAGACAAAAATTACAAAATTTGTACTTACTCTTTAATTTGCTTAACTGCTTGCACGTCATGGCACTGTCTTAAAGCTAACACTCTTACTTAACTAACACTTTCTTAATCTAGAAATCATTTTTTTTGTAATTAAATCTTTGGGGTAGAGATCTTGCAATAAAATAAACATTTCAATTATTATTTTTATTACATTATTTTGAAGTTATTACATACAAAAAAAAAAAATGATAGAAATATCATACATACAACTAAAAAGGAAAAAGTAAATACTTAATATTAAAAATTGTATAGGAAAAAATTATATAGAAAAAATATGTAAAAAAATAAACTTAATACTAAAAAAATGTAAAAAAATTATATAGAAAAAGATGTATAAAAATAAACTTAGTGCTAAAAAATTTAAAAAAATATATACAAAAAAAAGATGTAAAAAATTTAACTTAATACTAAAAAATACATACAAAAAATGAAAGACATACATACAAAAAAAAACAAAAAATTTCACCTTGCCTTTCACTGTTTATCGCGCCTTAATTTAATTTTTTTATTTTCCGGACAATACCATCCACCATCGCTTGCGACTCTGCCAAATCGGCGCGACGCGTCTGTATATTGGCCAAAATTGTGCCAGCCTCTGCTACCATTGCATTAGCTCTTGCAATCATGGCCTCACCCTCTTCTATCATCGCCCTAGCTCTAACGTCTTCCTCGCGGTCGTTTTGGCAGGCCGCAACATTTGCCTCATGTAAATCGTAATATTTTTTGTATATTCCTGATAGGGACATAAGAGCCATCCGCATGAGCTCCCTGTCCTCCATGTTCTTCAAAAAATCCGCGTCAGAAGAATCATCGGAGCTCTGGCTGCACCCGGGGACCGGTGTCAACCCGGACAATACATTTGAAGCATTTGCTGCTTCGGCATTGGCGTTGGCGTTTCTGGCCTTATTGGCACGACGACCATCTCCAGATGATTTTTTGTTACCTCTGGCCATCGTTTCGCGACAATATACAAGAAAATACAAATGAAAAGAACACAAGTCGAATGGAGCACAAGTCGAAAAGAATTAAAAAACCCAGTGAGGTGCAGAAATCACGGAGAGTACGGAGAACAAACTACACTCGACGACGATGAAAAGCAAAGAGAATGTTTGGCAGAGTCTTTCGGCTTTGCTAACCAGGCATACCCCCACTCGAGGAGTGGGGATGAGCGTGGGGGACGGGTGTGGTTCATCCTCATTGCTTTAAAATTACAAACTGAAACTTACAAATTATTATATACAAGTAGAAAAACATGTACAGTATAATTACAAGAAAACCGTAAAAATGACAAAAGAAATAATTAAAAAGTCGATGTGCACAAATTGACAAGTCAATGAGTTCTCCAGTTGATCATATAATTTATTTATACTGTTCTGAACCTTTGCGTTCAATGTACATATATTTTATTTCATTCTTTAGTTAGGTGGATTTAACTCCGCCATTGCTGCGAGTAATACATCTAACTTATTGTTTTCTACAGAACTACGCTCAACATCATTTATGGCTGCCATTAACCACCGCATGTTTTGTTCTGGTTCGGTTTTAAAAAATTGTATATCAGAGTGACCCCATGGTAAAGTCTTTGTTGTATTGGGAATAAGAAAACGTTTATCGTCGTGGTAAGACAAAGCTACTTTGTTCTTCATTTCTGTATAAATATCATGCAAAACGCTGCGAAACGTGTTCATTTTTCTAAATACTACACCACCTTGTTCAACAATTTGTCTGTAATCATGTGCCGATAGCTCTTTTTGAATAACTGATCTTTTCACGCCTTTGGCTTTCTTTAGTTCTTTACCTACAGATTGTACGTAATATGCTTTTGCTCCGGTGCCATAAAAACTTATTATTGGATCTGCCGGGAATTCATCTTTAAAATTTCCTAAAATTGATGGACCCTTCGGGATATTAAATATATTTTCTTCTTGATAATTTGAAGTATCGAATTTGTCCTGGTTATCTACTATAAAGTCATAAAAATTTTCTGTCATTATTTTTAGAATCAAACTATCAGTATCACAGTATAAAAGAGACGCCTTATCCCCAAACTCTTTTTTGATCACGTTATACAAAAAGTTGTACAATACCGTCTTTGACAATTCCAAGATACAAAAACCTACATAAATTGGTTTGTTATAAACTACCTTTTGCTGGCCCATATGGATTGCCACAAAATCCTCGGTAAATATTGAACAAGTTTTAAAGTTCGGTCTACATATGAATGCATTTGCCCCCATACTACGTCTAATACTCTCCCAATGAGTTATCAACTTTATATCCAATCTATTGTCGACATTTTCCATCGTTTTACCAAACACCGCATTATTCATTAATTTATAAAAATCTTTTTCAAATTTATTTGTTGCTCTATTTCTCATGTCGGTGTTCAAATCGATGTATTTCTTTAACCATGCCGATTGATTGAATTTAAGAACTCTATGTATTTTCGTAATTATCAGACCATTATTAATAGCTTGCTTTAGATTTACGTAGTGTACCACGTACATTCTCTTATCGTTAAGATTTGGTATCAGCTTTTTTAATTTTGATTCGGGAGGGGCAATGCTCTCAACTAAAAAGGGGAGGTCTGAATGCAAGTCGTGTAAGTGTTGTGGATAATGTATGTCAATCTCAAAAACGTACCCTTGGGGACTTTCATCTGAAATACTCATAATGTCTAAATCATCGATTTCTATTTCGGACAACCATGCGAAGCCCCCTGTTGGCAGTACTTTCGACATACTATTTCCATATAAGTTCGTGGCATCTAGATATGTTATGAATGACGATGGTTCATTCGGATCGTAATTTGGTAGAAATTTATTATTTGCAATATGTTTCCTTTCCGAACATTGGCTTATTCCACCACGTATGCCTTTCTTAAAAAAGTGAATTATATCTATTTCAGTTAGCAATTCAAGCTCTATCCCGGTACATTTTAACATAGCGTCCCACGATAATCCAGGGGCTGTGTAATACTGTGCTGCATCTAATTGATATTTATCTAAACAAATTCTACGAAAATTCTCAAAAACATCACATAACAGAAGCACATCTGATTTTAAGTAAAGATCTGAATAATCACCCAAATTGTCACATTCGAATAGATTCCACACTTGGTTAGCACGCCGATAGTCCTCATCTGATATATGTTCTTTATTTAAAGTGTCATAAAATTCCTCTTTTGTTGGTAATTCCGTTTTATTTAATTTATCTAAACTATCCATAAAACTATATGGGAATACACCCTTTTGCCTCATTAAATTAAACTTATCGCTATCGTTATAAAAACTCCGCGTTGTCTCCATTTGATCATCGCTTAAATTTGCACCTAAATTTTGTAATGATGCTGATAAGAATTTAAAACTATCGATAAATCGTAGTTGTAAATATTTCATTTTTATTTCACCTTTATTATTGACATAGTCGTGCATATAAATATGTTTTGTAAAAGATATATATTTTTCTTTATTTTGTGCTATTACACTAATTTTATCCTTATGTTTGCACAACTCCTTGATAAACAGATGACTGTCGTATCCACTCATATTGTGGAAAATTATCGGCACAAAACTCGGTAACTTGTAATTAAGATTGCAGATGGAATGTGCCGCACCGAACCTTACTTTACCCGTTAAGTGACAATGGTCTCTAACTTTTACGTCCGCTCCTTCGAAAGATTTTGCACATATACCGCATAGGGTCGCACTTTCAAAATCTTGCCTTTCTTGTGCTGTGAGTGTATCCATTGGGACTATATCTTTCATATATTGATTATATATATTTCGTAAATCTGCCTCTATATGATTTACAAAAACTTGAGATGCATGAGTCCCCCGGTACAATTCAAATTTAGATAAAGAATTGTCAAAAGAACACTTAATATAATATGCGAAAGAGTAAGATTCATGTATAAACGTTTTATTCGTGAAAGAGCGTTCGGGGTTTGGCTCGCAGGTGGCGATAGGTTTTAATATTGACTCAAAGTCGGCATATACCACGAATGGTACTTGCATTTGTTTTTCGATATTCTCAAATTTTAATATATTTCCAGGTACATCCTTTCCGAACTTATCAATACGTATATTTGTTGTGGGTGTTGTTGTGTAAATATGGTTACAATCGTTTCTCTGATGTTGAAATAAGTGACGTTCAGTATTAAAGTATAGTAAACAACCATCGCAAAAATGTTTTTTATGATCGCTACCGGAAACTTGACTTGAAACTAACTTGGACAAATCTCTGATCCAACAATAGTGACTATTCGCACAATCTACGTTACAACGGTGATTTTCATCAACGTTATATTCACCAGAAATTAGTAGTAAATTTACATGTCTAAACAATTTCCTCCCCGAGTAACGCAAAGGCCCAACTGTTTCATATATTACTTTTTTATTTTCAAATTTTTCTTCTAACTCGTATACGTTAACCGAGATATTGTTCAATTCCTCAAATTTTGAAATATCTTTTAACTTTACTGGAAAACTCATACCTGTTATGTTTAACACTGTTGAAAAATGTGGATATGATGATGTCAACGATACATGACCAGTTGGGAGGTACAGCGATGATGTTACAGCCCAAACAAAACAGCATTGATCCTGATTTTGTACATTTACCACTGCTTTCTTATTTTCGATGAACTTCGGCAATTTGATATATGATGAGCCACGAAGAGGACTATACTTATTAACATTTATTTCTACAAAAGCAATTCGTTCGAGGGCCCACCCTAAAAATGATATAATCATTAATTTTTATCTTTATAATTTAACAAATGAAAACATACCTGAATCACGTTCTTGAAACTCTGAACTTTGCGTGACCATAGAATCCACAAAGCTATCCACAACATCGTCTAGATTCACACCTTCATCCAAAATTATGTTGCAAGTATTAAATGACTTCATATCGCTCACGTCTTGCGTAGGTAATGTATACCTAGCGAAAGTTTCCATATTTACTTTAACTGCTCTATGGACACTCAATACTTCTTCGAGGAGATTTATAATTTTCGGTCTGATTTCGTTGAAGAACAATATGAAATCTAAATAATTATTTTCGCTGTGCACTCGATACGTGACAATTCTATTCTTGAATGCACTTTGGACAATAAACACACCATCCACCCTTGGAACACATGAATTATTTCTATGTTGTAGAGTTCTTCTATGTGAATTCATCTGTGCTGTCGTTAAAGTCACATTACAGTCATTACATGTTTGCATGTTTGTAGGCGTTGAATCAACTCTAGGTTGCTTTGCAGGGGGCCCTTCATTCTGTGACCCTAGACATGACTGCAATTGATGGCGCCGCAAGTTGTCACTACGAGTAAAATTTTTACCACAAAGCTTACACAAATGCATACTGAATATAGACAACTGGTCTATTCAATGACAGCAATTTTCCTCCTCCTTCGCTTTTATCTGAATAAGCTTATCCCCACCATAACAATTACCCTATTCCAATACTTACACAGCACTACATCTAATTACCTATTACCAGCCTAGTTACCTCCCACCACTCTAATTATCCGCCATTCTAATTACCAACCGCTCTAATTACCCATCATTCCACTAATTGCCCCCCACCACTACAATTACATCACAACATTCTAATTACCTCCCACCACAATAATTATCCATCATTCCACTAATTGCCCCCCACCACTACAATTACATCAGGCCACTCTAGTTACCCCCCACCACTACAATTACATCACAACATTCTAATTACCTCCCACCACCCTAATTGCCCCCCACGACCATAATTACCTCCCACCACACTAATTACCTCCCACCACACTAATTGCCCCCCACCACCCTAATTACCCCCCACCACCCTAATTACCCGCGCCCCGCCCCCCGCGCCCCGCCCCCCGGCCACGCCCCCTGTGAAGTCACAGAAAAGTGGTAGGGGGAGGAGTGAGCTCCATATAAGCACCCTACTTACTTATATTATGTGTTTTTAAATTTAGTATTCCCTAATTTGCTATAAATAGCAAACTAGTTTTCGTTAATATATTTGTTTTTCTCATTAATATGTGCCTATGTTAAAAGGTTTTGTCTTGTTTCACTATGTGTTTTTGAGTTTACACAGCTGAAACATCAGTAATGCTGGCTTGCTACAAATATATCATATGTATATAATGTAGTAAATAAACATCTATCTATCTATCTAAGCGTTGAGCCACTGAGCCGGTCATGTCACTTTGTCCGATTTTAAGAAATTTATTCTAACATTTACGTTTACTGTATACACATCAAGTATTTAAAAAATGTGTAACAATTTCGTTATAGGTGGGCGTATAGAATTCAAAAGTCGAGTCGTAGGTGGGCTGAGGTTTGTAGGGGTTAATATGTCTCCAGGACGAGGTAGTGGGTAGTCATAAAATGCACGCATATATTTTATATTTACTCTTCTTCTTTGATGCTTAGGTCTCTGTTAAATATTTACCTCGCTAAACTTACGCTGGCGCTGGTGTAACCCTGCGGGTGCTTATGGGTTTTACGATTCTTTCTTCTCGTTTCATTTCCTATCTGTTCATTGTTAAACGCAAACACAAGCTGTGTCCAACTGCCATAATACTGCAGCAGCAGTTCTGGACAGTCACAATGCTCTAACGCACCTCTGAAATTTCCTTCGGATGATACATTTGACCTGACTGTCAATATTATCCGTGTCTTTCTGCTTTTAATTTATAAAATATGTAAAATGTGTATAGTCCCTTTTCTCTCCGCATTTTAGAATTATCAGTTACTTTGTGCCTATATAACGTGAAAATGTATTTGTGTACTTTATTTTCAAGACATTCTGCATTTTTATTAGCATTATTGTCACATTTACATTCCTGGAGGAGGATGGACTCCTTATTTACTAACCAAAGTGATAACGGTACTGTTTGAGGTAGTAACAGCATTGTACTTTTTACTTTTTCCATATTTAAATGGAGCATATGCTCGTTAAACCTTGTTATAATCTGACGTTTTGTTTGTCCAACATATTTCATATTACAAGGATGACAACTGATATAGTAAATTTCGATGTTTTTGTTCTCCGGGCTCTGTGCCCCTGAATTACAAGTTACTAGCCTGGCGCGTTAAGTATAATAATCGCATATTACCAACAAAACGCTAAAGCTTCGGTTGCAACTGGACACTGGACCGCTAGATGGCGCCTGCTTACTATTTTACATGTCGCTATCGTAAAGATACCGAGATATACCAAATAGTCAAGGGATCCTCGTGTCGTTTGTCACATGCCTACCTTGCACTAACGAGAGCCAACAGCTCGAAACTGCAGTCTGCAAGTGGTATGGGACGACTGGCACGAGAGCTCCTTTAAGTAGGAAGAGTCTTTCGGCTGGTGTTTATTGCAATCGAAGCTTTAGCGTTTTGTTGGTAATATGTGATTATTATGTGATGCGCCAGGCTTGTAACTTATAATTCAGCGCTCGGCGGGGCACATAGCCCGAAGAGTAGCTGTTGGTTGCAGTATGATTGCATTCCTTATAGTAAAATAAGGATTTTATAGAGGAGCTTGCGACTGAAATATTATGTTTTAATATTTCTGCTCTCTACAAGCACACTTGAGATATATATATATATATATATATATATATATGCAATGTTTTTGTGATGAAGTCGAACCCCCTCTATCATCCAGTCGAACTTTTAAAAATGTAAAGTATATACGACCGGAATTGTTATTTTTTGTTTATTAGGTTCATTTCGCCAATAACATATTTTTGAGGTATTATATCAGTTTTAGATATAAAGCCTAAATATTTAAATTTATTGGTTTTAGTTTTAAAGTTAACCCATATTATTTTGAAATATGTTATTGCTCAGCAAGACCCAAGGAGAAGGTATGAACATATCTTGCCAGAAGGGGATGGGACAGGTTAGATTAACGAGGGGCAACGATTTTAGTCAAAAATAAAATAAACATTTAAGTTCCTTCTAAAATAAAAACGTAAGTTTCTTGAACAAAGCAAAGAATTATTATATGAAAACAAAAATAAATGTTTGTATACTTATTTATATAGAACATAAATAAAAACAAAATTAAAATATTTCTCTAGAATGAAGTAACTTAAATTAAAATTTCTTGTCAACTAAACAAAATATATTCCACGAAATGTAACAATAAAAAAGTTAATGAAAAAATGAAGAAAAGTTAAATGTTAATTGACGCGTCTGAATCTTCACTTTCTGAGGAGCAATCATTATCCAGTTGAATTAAAATCGGCGCACTAGGGGGTAGCGTGGGATATCGATTTTCTTCTCCAATTACATGCCTAACGCAATTTTTGCATAAATCAGTATTATTGTCAATGTCATTTATTACTTCTATTATATGATCAACTACTATCGCGCTTAACGTTGGAGAGTTATTTACATTTTCGTAAACGTACTTTTCCCCAAACCATCTCGATAGGATTAAATATGCAATAGTATGGAGGTAACCGCAAAAGTGTATGACCGTGTATATTGGATAAGTTATCAATAACATATTCCTTTTTGAAATACTGTTCTTTTATTCTTTTCAGTAATTCGCGTTTTATTGGAACTTTTACAGGAATTTCCATTTTTTTTTCTCATGAATTTTAAAATGTCTTCCTTTTTTGTGCTGTTATTTGGTATTTTATTTAATATACGCGAGTGATAAGAAGCATTATCTAATACAATTACCGAATTTGGCGGAATATTTGGTAGAAGCTGTTGAGAAAACCATTTTTCGAATAGATCGGCTGTCATGTCTTCGTGATAGTCTGCAGAAGACTGAAATATTTTTTTGTCCGACAAGAGCAACGCATTGGGTACAAACCAATTTTCACTTCCCGCATGAAGTATGATAACGCGTTTTCCTCTAGAACACCACGGAGGTATTTTCTTCATACATATTATAAATTATACACCGTATTCTCTAGTGGCATCATCAATATTTTTTAATTTCGTATTTTTCCGTTTCCTCTTTGCGCTGTGATAACATCGCCTTCTTGAATTACAAGATAAATCGTTAATTTTGATATTTTAGTTAATTAGTTAATACGTCGTATTATTTCTTTCTCACATTGTTCAGGATTTTCGCTTTTCAAACATTCATGTATATTTAAGATAATACGTTGATTTTGTAAGTGTAAAAATCTTGGTTTTTAAACTCTAAACTTATTTCGGCTTTTTCGACAATAACCGGTTCAATTATTTCGGGATTTTCGGGCGTTATTATATTATCATCTGTTTCAAATGGTCTCCAGAAAGCCATGGTAAATTAGTAAATAATTAAAATATTTTACCTTTTATACAGTATTAAATATTTATAAATATGAACAGTAACTAACTAAACTCCTACGCTTGATATTATAATAGGTATTTATGCACTGCACTGGCACATAGACAGCACCTTGTTAGACTTCCGCGTTGACTGATATGAAACGATTTACGAGTTTTTTTGTGCTAGTAGGCCTGTCCGTTTTATTACCTTTAAACCAGTGCAGTCGTAGATGGTTCATTCAGGCTGATTACATTGCCAGTCTCAGACTCGCCTGCACAGTTTCAACTACAGTTCGAATCTCGATACCATTGCCAAATATATAGGACAAAATATCAAGTTTAGTGCGCACGGTCCTGTGCTTTAAAACTGGCCAGTTTCAATTTTGGCCGTATTTACATAAATACCCGTATTTACATGTAAAGATAGGGAAAATCAGTTTTTCGGACTTAACTCGTTTAGTTTGATTCGGATCGAAAAAGTGTATGGGGATAAAATCGCGCGTAAATTGAATTTTGACTCGCTGAAATCGGTTTAGAGGTTTCCGAGATATTGCGATTTGAAATTACGGATTTGTATACGGTTTTTTTTAGAATTGTATCATGCCCTAATGAAGTTAGAGCTTCGGGGGTAAAAATATCTCGAAAAAGAATTAATTGATTGCCCTTTAAAATAACCCTGGCCCGAAGTTCCTAACCCTTTTCCTTGCCCTTCTACAGGCCAAAAACTGCGGGCCCCCCCTCTCCCCTCCTAATCATCCGATCGCAATACAGTCAGGCTTAAATCAAAGAGAAAAGAAATCCACATTTGATGACGAAAAAAATCTCTCCCACCCCTTTCCTTCCTGGCGAAAAATGACTTTTTCTAAAAATAATAACAACAATAAATTGGTTATTCGTAGCCATTTGTTTATTTATAGCAAAAATTGAAAATACATGAGCGGAACTCAAATTAAGCACATTAGTACATAATGTTACTTTTGCTGCGCGATTTTCGGAAAAAAAATGCTGGAGTTACAGCAGTTTTAATTTCATTTACGTTCACCCTTCCCCCATTCCCCCAATCAATCTAGCGACTTGTAATTTGGACACAGAATTTAGGTCCTGAGTGTCTATCGGGGGAAGAAAAAAAAATTCGCCAAATCACTTTCTTCCCGAAAAAAACGCGAAAACAGCTCTCGGTACATTACCGTCGCAGCGAAAATACCGTATACAAATCCGTACTTTCAAATCACAGTATTTTGGGAACCGCTGGACCGATTTCGACTAGCCAAAATTCAGTTTACGTGCATTTACTAGCCCTTCATTTTATCCCTATATACTTTTCCGATCCGGATCAAAGTAAACGAGTTATGTCCAAAAAACTGATTTTTCCTATTTTTACATGTAAATTCCACCGCCCCCCCTTCCTCGCAACAAATTCGATAGAGGAGATCCGACTTCATAACATCACAAAAAAAAATCGAACAAAACGAGTCCGTTTCAAGCCATTTTTAATGCCAGATCGATCCCACTATTGACGCAATGACCCTTCGTGCTTTAATTTCGACGTGTCCGTATAAAAATAATAATTACGTTATGGTTGTAATTCTACAACACTTCTAGCCATTATTTTTCCAAATAATTTACCATTTAAATAATACCATCCTTTTCAATACAAGTGTAAGAACCCTCGTAGAGCTACATAGCATCAATACGCCACTAAATCAACCCCATGTGACAAACGAAATCCCCAAAGTAAACTCGGACAAATTATTTTACAGTAATCCTTGTCAAAACTAAATACTAAATAACTAAGTAATGTTCTTCTGTTATCTGTTGCAGGATTGTTTCGGACAGACGGATTAAAACTGCCCAGTACGATGTGCGACTACCAGTTCCTCAGTTCCGACCACTCCCCAGATTATGGAAAATTCTACTCTCCAAGATATCCTTCAAGTTATCCGAATAACATCCGCTGTTCATACCGCTTCCGAGCGAGGTTTGTTTAAATCCCTATTCAAATAGAGTTATGCATAAAGGCATCTAAATGCAAAGAGATTTCAAATATACTATTTCTGACTTCCTCTTAATTCTATGAATTTTATCAAGCTTAGTTTTTATATTACTAAGTTGATAACATATTATTTTTATATGAATCTCATAAAACAAAATTTCGTAGTCGTAAGTGTACGTCCTGTGGTTCTCAATGGCTCAATGCTTACACCCTCGCAAGCCCAAGACTGAGAACTCGGAAATTGGAGTGATTTTTTTGTTGATAGGGGTAGTACGCAAGGGTTTCAGAACTGGATACCATCATCACCGTTTTTCTCACACTCAAATACGGGGGAGGAAATGTATTGCAAATGATCCTACAAACTTTTGATGTTCGGAACCTTTTTTATACAGTGAATCTTACTTACTTACTTACGGAAGTACAATTTTTTGACAATTTACAGGATGTCCCAGATTTGAAGTAACATATCGACTAATAAGAGATAGAGCACACTTTGCTGAGTTCAAAATACTCCCGCACTTACCCCTACTGTTCTCAAGATATATGTTGTTTTATGAATGTTGACTGAAACTAAAATTCACCATATTTTTGGAATGGGTGGGCGTATTTGGATAAAAGTTGGTACACATATAGTGTACTCCTAGTCCAATCAATAGTATAATTTAGTTTGGAAAACTTCCAGGACAGGACTCAATTATTATTATTTTACACCTAGGGCCAATTACATCACCCTGTATATAAATTTTTTGTAAATGGCGGATAACTATTGAAATATTTATGGACTATTGTGCAAAATACTGTCATAATATTTGATGGCTCGTTTACGGTTACTTCCAGCAAATTTTCGGAAATAATTGTGAATGATATTTAAATGTGTTAATTCTGTTATATAGTTTAATACATAGTAATATAAGTTACCTTTAGAAATTAAGCTTAAAGTATTCAAAGAACTCGTCATTAAAGTAAAATTTTATATTAACAAATATAGTAATTTCAAGATGTCATTCGAATTTACAAATGAAGAGTATGAAGATATAATTTATGTGTATGGTTTTTGCGACGGAAATGGAAGAGCTGCAGATAGAGAATATAGAAGACGTATCAATTTAGTAAGGAACATGGGCAATTTCCCTCACAGGCAAGACATGAACATGTGTCCAGAGATTTTCAACAGCAAGAGGAAGTATTACAGATTGTTCATATAAATCCAACTGTAAGCGTCAGAAAAATCAGTCATCATTTAGAATTCCCGAAACAAGAGTATGACGAACTTTTAAAAAAGAAATTTTTTATCCGTTTCACGTTCAAGTAGTTCAACGAAGATGGTGGCAGCGTTCCACGTTTAACATTTTGTAGGTGGGTAGTTGCACACAGACGAACAATGTCTTGAATTCTGTTCACGGACGAAGCTCAATTCACGCGTGATAGAATCAGAAATCAGCACGTTTGGGCAACTGAAACTCCACATGTTACGCTTCAGAAAAATTCCCAACACAGATTGAACATAAGCGTCTGGTGGGGAATAGACAGTAGTCAACTAAAAGGGCAACATGTTCTTGAAGGCAGACTAATGGGCGAAGTTTATTTAAATTGTGTTAGATGTGTTACCAAATTTGTTAGAAAACATCAATGACAGAGGTATGTGGTCTCAACACGATGGTGCTGGACCCCATTTTTTTGTACAGGTAAGGGAGCGAAAGATGGATTATTAGAGGAGATCCCGTTAACTGGCCACCGAGATCTCCTGATCTCAACTCCATGGGATTATTTTTATGGGGCCACCTGAAGTCACAGATGTACAGTGAAAACATGAATACCCGTGAACAATTACAACAATTTTTTTTAAATGTATGCGACAATATTAGACACAAACGGGCTATGATCGATAGATCAGTGAATACCCTTTTTAAACGTTCATAAAAATGTATTGACTCTGAGAGGAAAATTTATTATAATTTTAATTAATCGTACCAGTGTATAAAATAATTAGTGTTTTTAAAATTTGTGCTGTAAATTATGATTAAACAAACTGTTTTTCTTTATTTTTCCTTTTTTCTGTTTTTCGTTGTTTTATTTAAGTAACAATAATACATTAAATAATTATTAAACAAGTGTTTAAAATTAAAATAACGACGTTAACTAGCTGCTTGCGTATTTTGTAGAATTTGAATATCATTCACCATTATTTTCGAAAATTTGCTAGGAAGTAACCATAAACGTGCCATCAAATATTATGACAGTATTTTGCACAATAATTCATAGACATTTCAATAGCTATCCGCGATTTACAATAAATTGATATACAGGGTGATGTAATCGGCCCTAAATGTAAAATTATAAAAATTAAATTGAAAATTTTCCAAACTAAATTATGCTATCGATTGTATTAGGAATGCACTATACGTGTACCAAGTTTTATACAAATATGTCCAATCATTCCAAAGATATGCTTAATTTTAGTTTCAGTCAAAATTTATTTAAAAAATGTATCTTGAAAACAGTGAGGATTCAAGAGTAAGTGTGGGGGTGTTTTGAACTCAGCAAAGTATGCTCTATCTCTCATTAGTCTATGTCATTTTAAATCTGGGACACCTAGTAGAATTTATAAAAGCGTACTTCATTTGTGAAACATCTTAAATTAGTTTTAGCACCAATGCCCAGACTCCTGTCATAAGAGAGAGAGCAAATACGAAAAAATATATACCATTTTTTTTGAGATAGAAACAATTTATGAAAGTACTCGTGACCGCTTTAATACCTATGCACAAAATTTGGCTGCAGTATAGTGCAGATGATAAATTAAATTTAAATACTAATATGAGTCTATACTGGATTAAAATCAGGATATTACTGAGGCCACGGCATTCGACTTCATAGTTGGAAATTATGTCGTCGGTATAGTAACGCGACGAATTTTTACAGCGCCGCCTCACTCTAAAATAGTATGTCTTTAACAGCGTTGCAATCATTTATTTATCAGTTGCCAACAATTTCTGCTCAATAAATTATAGAATTATAAAATCCACAATCAATTACATTAACTTATAATTTTGTGTACAGACTGTAACATTTATCGAAAGTTGCAAGGGGTGCTTGGTTTCCCTTTTATAAATCTCCATCCATCTCATCCGTAAGATAAACATGCTTAATGAAATCGCCATTTAACCCAGTTTTATTCTTGAAGGCCTCCTTTTACCAAATTATTTTATTTATGAGACAAAGTAGAAAAGAAGTTGAGAGGTTCCAGTTTTTAATTAATTTAAACCATAAATTACATTTGTTAAAATGGGAAAGATAAAGAATTGCCACTTTCACTTCTGCTTCGACTAAATAAGAATAATTCAAAGAAAAAGACAGAAATTACCTTCAAATGATACAATATTCACGGACAGCACTTTAGTAAGATATTTATGCCTCGGTTTTTAATCCACGCTTAAGATTTAGCTGGATATTAAATTAAAATTGAGTCGTTTTATCAACGAAAAGTTAGGCGCAGTAAACAAGAAATTAAACCAATTAATCAGTCTTGAAATTTATATTTATGAAGTGTGTTTATTTTAAACTTAGGGAAAATGGCATTTTTGCTAGGATTATTTAGATTTAAAATCCAGCATAAAGCTTACGCTTTAACCCGGGCCGAGAAATGCATGGGTCGGATCAGTCGAACACGAATACCGGCTTTGTTCAGCAAGAGTCTTGTATAAAAAAAATTCCAGTTGCTATATATTGATGCAAGGCTCAACCTCGTAAAACCTCTCTATTATACGTACTTCAACTTAACAAGTACATTTAGAAAACAATCTATGTCAGAAAATTTCATGTTGTGCATACCTTATATTAAAGGAATATAAATATGCAGTCTTTGAATTCCTACTTATGCATGGCGGATATACTAATGTGTACTGGAAGTTTATAAAAAATACTGTCACGGCTGTGGCAGCGGAGGCCATAGGAAAAAAAAAAAGGAATGAAGGCTGGTATGATAATGAGTGTAGACAGGCAATAGGAAGAAAAAAGAGGCAAGGCTGAAATACTTGCAGCAGGATACAAAGGTCAATAGAGGAGAGAGGCAACAAGATTATGCAGAAGAATAAAGCGAGAAATGATGAATAACAAAGTAGAAGAAATAATAGAGCATAAAAAAGCTTATTAGAAAAGACAATTGGAGATCTCAGCGAGGATAATTATTTGAAAGATAAGTACATAAATAAATTAAGAGCTGAACATAAATTATTTGTAAATGAGGCAATGAAACGTGAGGATGATATTAACGACTTGTTACAAAAACAACAAATATTTATTGAAGAATTAAAGGAATTGTTACCTCCTTTCTCTTATTATTTATTTTTGAGAAAGAATTGAGGCAACATGTGCGGATGACTAGCTGGTTTAAGCCGGAGCAGAGAGCCGTGGGTCCAGAGCATTCGTAAGAGTGGAGAAACTTACCCTTTCTGACATGTACAGCATAAGCGACAGATTTCTGTTTATTTCGAGAAAAGGAGACAAGGAAAAATTGATGTTAAATTGGGCACCATCGATAGTGAAATAAGCAAAATAGTCTCTTTTTCTCGAATAACCAGTCTGCTATAGATCAGACTGAAATTGTTGGTAAGAGAAATAAAAAGATAGTTTAAAATTAATGACAAAATATATTACATGAAAGAAAATTAGACAAATCGGTTTTGAGACAAATTGAAATGTAAAAAAAATATATATATATAAAAGACAAATTGATACCAGTATCCTAGAGGGTTTTTGGTTCAGGTGGCTGGTTCTGGGACAGCAATTCAGGCCCACAATTGTCTCTTATTGCAAGAATTCTAAATTTTCCTTGGCAATTTACGTCTCTCAATGAATGGGGTGAAAATTGTAGGAAATTTAACCAAATATAAGCACATTCAAAATTTATGCAAGTTAGTTATGCAAAATTTAAGCAATGTTAGCTATGCAAATATAAGCTAGTTAGCTGTACAAAATATATTTAAATTAGCTGCACGAAATATTAAGCTAGCTATACAAAAGCTGCAGGAAATTAATTTAAGCTATACAAAAGTAATCTGATTAGCAGTACAAAAGTAATTTTAGCTATGCAATAGTAATTATTAGCTATGCACGAGTTATTATTAGCTATGCACGAGTAATTATTAGCTATGCACGAAATAGCTGATTTCTTAGACTATAAATTGCCAAAAAAATTAAAAGGAAAGAGAAAAATATTTTTAAAACCATGTGGTACATATAGCATTTTAACTACTTATTAAATTAAAAAGAATTGACTTTGAATTCAAAATTTATTTTTAAAATAATTGAATTTATATCAAAGGCAAAATTTGAAGATTAATTAAAATATTTTAATGAGTATAATGAAATGAAATTACCTGTATGTTCAACACTTTGTAACTGGAATATAAAAATTGTAATATCAATTACTGAAGTCCACAGTTAAAAATTATAATGTTTGAATCAGTACAAAGGCTGCAAGCAAATGACTTCCTGGTGAGTTTTACTGATAAGGTAAACTTTTTTTGTCCTGTTTACTGGAAAACAACGCCACCAAAAAAATGTGAGAAATCTAATTCCCTATTTAAATTGAAAGCTATCAAAATATAAAAATAGTACCAGTATGGCAATCTGTCAGTGGTTGCGTTAAGCGCACCAACTTTCCTTGTAGATTCCCATACTCAACTAAAGTAGTGGCATATAATCGATAAAAGGAATCTATAATAATAGTTTATTTTCCATGCCAGCTGATTTGCCTTTGCAATTTCTATTTTATACATAACAACAAATATTAACAAATGTAAATAAGTAGTAAAACGTATTGATGTTATTGATAAATCAGTAACATATTACATGTTATAGGATTTACTATACATAGAATGAGAGAAGGTAAGGAAAATAACCATATGTACTCCATAGTAAACAAAAATATAAAAATTGAAAAATAGATATCTGATGTAACTAAATTTTTTAGACAAATTGTTTCCTGGGATAATAATGATGTATTACAACGAATATGAGATACATAATAGTGTTAATAGAAAAACAGGACTAAGTTCCTAAGATATAAAATTAAGTACATAAAACAGTGTGACATGGTTTAGCAGTTATACATGTAAAATTCTGTTAGTTGAAAACAGTTTCACCTGCAAAAACTGAATCCAAAAAATATACAGGTCGTGCTAACTATCCACAAAACAATAGTTTTTAAATAAAACTGTTAAATGGACATAGGCCATGTAACAGAATCTATAGAGAAATTACAAAAAACTGCTTTACTAATTCTACGAAAATGTAAAAAAGTGGCTACTAGCCACGGAAAAAAGAAACAAGGACATATCTATTTTTTTTATACATTTATTTAACGTCGGCCTATTTCCGCTACTGAGGCCTAACACCGACGCCTGTAGACGAGCTACCCCCAACCAGGAATTTTGCCGAACCTCTTCCCTTAAGAAGAGTAGGAATCTTTTACTTGCCTAACATTTAATAGACAAGGGACCGACGGTTTTACATCCCCTCCGAAGGATGGTATATCTCCTATACAACCCTCGCCTAAGGTTGTATAGCTTCCGCGCATACACTGATATACAAGCCGCTGGAAGATGTGTGAGGCGAGGACGCGGTTTCTGTTGGAATGGTCACCCATCCAAGTACTAACTGCGCCTGTCGTTGCTTTACATCGCATACCGAAGTATGTACATAGTAAAGACGCACCTACGCTCGCCCTAGGAGATATCTATCTCTACTGATATATCTATGAATAATTTAGAACTGATAGTCCAGTCAAATGAGATCAAAAATGTGAACCTTAAGAATAAGCAATTAAGTAATATAACAAATAAATCCACAAAATCTCAAATTGTCCAGTCCAAGAAACTTGATGCTGGTTCAAGACCACATATTAATAATAAAAATAAAAAGTATGACATAATGCCCAATAAAATATCTATAGATAATAGGGCACAAGTAAGAAAGAAAATTGTCCTTTTGTCAGATGAAGGTGGCAAAGGCATTAATTTGTTGTTACGTAATAATCTATGTACCTCTGATGTACAGTCGATGATAAAACCAAATGCACCATTGTCGGTAGTTATTGAAGACATTGACAAACTAGCTGTGACTTTATCAAAAAGAGACCATATTATTATTCTAGCCGGGAAACATGACTTTGATCAAAAAGCTATTCCATCTTTTAGAAATATATGCAATAAGCTTAAAAAATCTGATGCTAATATTATATTCTCATCGGTGCCGTATACACAATCAAAATATCAATAAACGTATATTTAAGTTTAATTATAGGCTTAATGAGTTCTTAATAAAATTAAATAAATTCACTCAGGGAAATGTTCAATATTTTGAAGTTAATAATTATAACACTGAAAATAATAAAATTAATAAACAAAAAATTGCAGCAACACTAGCAAAAATGATTATGAATAATAGCAATGCGATACATAAAGCATTAATATTTGTGCCCATAACAAGAAATGATAGTGAAACCCAAAATTGTGTACTATTTTCTGACACCGTAGTAAATGCGTGCGTAAATAATAATCTGCCAAAGAGTGACTGTTGCAATATAGCGAGACACACGGGCGTATCAACTGGCGAGCCAATTAATATAATATCAAATATAATGTTAAATTCTACCGACTCCTCCAATGACTCACATATAAATGAGGATGAAAATTTTTTATACCCAAGATTGTTTCAACTGGAACTCCTCACATAGGAAGATTAAACAGTAACGGGACAAGTGATAAACCTGGTGTTAAACAAAAAACGGATATCTATAAGTTAAATTGTTTTTATATAAATATCCAAAGTATAACAAATAAAGTAAATGATATTGAGTATTTTCTAAGTATGAACAAAATTGATATTTTGTGTTTAACAGAAATATGGGTATCTGAGTCGGAAATTCAGAATGTTATCATACCTAATTATAAACTTGCTTCATATTATTGTAGAAAAGTAGCTAGTCATGGTGGTGTATGTTTTTTTTGTTAGGGACGAGCTCTCCATAAAAAGTAGGGAAGTTAATAAATTTTGTGTAAAGGTTCATGCTGAGTTTGCCCTAATAGAGTTAATTAAAGAAAATATTTACTTATTATGTACATATAGGTCACCCATGGGAGAGACGGATATCTATTTTAGTGCTGCTTGAGACTATACCTACAAATAAACAAATAGTTGTTGTTGGAGATTTCAACTTAAATTTTAACATTATCGACAATGTGGTTTTAAATGAATGTAAAAATATATTTTTGTCTTATAATTTGGAAGAAAAAATGTTTGAGAATACTAGAATAACTAATACTAGTGCTACTAAAATAGATAATCTGTTTACAAATTTGGGCTGTGATGATTTAGCTTTGGAAGTAGTTCAACCTCATATGTCAGATCACAAAGGAATTCTTTTTGATATAAATATATCTGCCAAAAAAATGAATATATTTTGTGTAGACCAATGACAGAAAATAGGAAAAGAAAGTTTGTTGAATGTGTAATAGACATAAATTGGAATTTCTTTTATGAGAAAAATAATCCCAATGATTGTGCTAACTTTCTTGTCCAAACAATATCTTCTTTGTACAATCAATGTTTTGAAGAGAAATTAATAAAAAAGTCCAGCTTTGAAAAGAATAATTTCGTCTGTGATAGTAACATACTGCAATTAAAAAATACATTAGATGCAGTTCACATAGTTGCTTGTTCAACTAAAAATAAAAATGATATGCAAGTGTATAACGTATTAAAAAAGAATTACAAAAATGAAATTAAGCAAGCTAAGTTAAGGGCAAATAATGAAAAAATTCTCATGTCCTGTAATAAACAAAAAGCTGCTTGGGAAATAATTAATAATAACAGAGAAAATAAAAAAAAATTGAAACGTCAAATCTGACAGCAAATGGATTTTCGGATTATTTTCTAGAG